>JARHVA010000511.1:3417500-4062500 GCA_037957365.1 Torreya grandis | reverse complement strand
TCATTCAATCTCCATCCAATGCAATAAAGCATGGCTGCAAGCATGGAAACACAAAACACACTTACACCTCCTCCAAGTCAAAATTTGGTAAGATCTACTCAAGGTGTCTCAATACCTCAAGTTCCAAGTAATAATTTTCCTCTAATTAATCAATAAAATGTGAGTACTACTTCCCTAAACATAGTAGATTCTTTGAAAAGTGACAAAGCATCAATCTCTTTATGGGATGTCCTCCATATGTCTAGCTAAAAGGAGTTATTACAAAAGTAGTTGTACACTATCCCTACTAGTCATTCCTCTCTAAATTAAATTCATATTCATTTTTTCTTTAAAATTCCCATAATATTATTATTGAGCCATATACTAAGGCTAAAAAATCTTCACCATTCTACCTCACTCTTATAGTGGCTGACAAATTGGTCCATAATTACATGGTTGATGGTGGTGTTTCTACTTCAATCATGCCAAAGGTTGTAGCTGATAATTTTGGCCTATTATATGATCCTCATATCCAAGGAGCACTCCAAATAGATGGTACATCTACTAAGACAATATTATTGATAAAAAAAAATTGAAGTTTTTCTTACATGATTGTCGTAGTTTTCCCATCCTTCAAGACATAGTTATCATTGATCTTCTATCTCAATTTGGAATCTACCTTTCAATATAATTTACATTAAATATAGGTGGATATATCTCAGTTAAATGGTACTTCTTGACCTTTAGGACAAGGTATGGAACCAAAATGACCATTAGAACTCATCCTCTTTCAAGGTTTCACAATGAGCCCTACATTGAAACAAGTTCTAACATGAATTATGTTGTCCATGAGAAGGAGGAATCCAATGTGGATTATGGTGCTTATAAAATTGATGTAATTTCAAATTTATTCTTGGATGAGTATGGTGTAGGTTCATATGTGCATGATCCTTATCCATACTTTGAGCAAACTAACCTTGGTACTGTTTAGGTTAACATACCCCCATTTTTAAAAAATGGGGACCCATGCATCAAATTATGCATAATTTATCATTAAATATTAAAATACACTTGGTCATAGTATCATTATCATGATTTCACATTATTTGTATTTGAATATCATCTAGACCATGGCCTAGTTGACTTATTTGTTCATGGTTTTGATTTAATCTTATTTGAAGTGATAACATCAGATATTTGTGTTTCTATTTGTAGGTTTAATAGAGCCCATTCGGGGTTTAATATGATTAGTGTTTGTGTGATTCAATTTTAAATTGATAATTTATTAACCTTAGTCCATAATTGATTAATTAAATTCATTTTTTTGAAACCCTAGAATAATGTTTGGCATGAACCTTTTAATTTAAATTTAATTTTGGTCGGAGCCTTTTATTTAAGTTTAAATGGGAATAAATTTAATTTTCATGGTCTTATATTAATTTTTATCCTAACACTTGGTCATGTTTTTCAACACAACTAAAACTCAGGCTAAAAATTATATACTTGGTCTAATTTATATCACATAGTCCCTTTTATCTTAGCATGATCCAACTGAAAATACAATGTCACCTTTAGCACTTAACCTAAGTCCCTATCCCAAGGTTCAATTGTATTTATTTATATAATGAAACCCTAGGTTAAAACCTTATTCTAAGTAATTTTCTATAGGTTCCTTCTTGTTTAACCTAGCTTAAAAGTCTTAGGTTAAAATTTTTATGCCTAGGTCCTTTTATGATTTACGATGTCCCTTTTACAAGTTGTAGTCTTAGCTTAAAAATAACCTCAAACTAAAATTTCATATTTATTAATACAAACAAAACCATGGTCGAAAGTCTTTATGCTAATTATCAGGGTCCTTTTTATTATTTTTAAAACTTAGCTTTATCATTTTAAATCCTAAGTTATTTATACTTGATCACAAGCTTATCTTTCATTCTACTTTGTAGGATCAATGACATGCATCAGCTTGAGTAAGATTAATCTAATAGAGCATGGCCAGTCAAGCTTCAACTAGGGGCTCTAGGATAATAAAAGATGGTGATAGATGTCACCATTTTACTGGAAATATATTGAACAACAAATGGGAGGTCACCTTTGGGATCAAGATCCAATGGGATGCATTTCCTCATATGAGCTAGATCCAATAGAATGAGGTTGAGCATAGAATTTCCAATGAAATTTGAAAGGACCATAAGACTACCATGTGGCACATAGAATTAAGAGTGAACTAAAAGATGACAAGTGTCAAGCTTGTTAGATAGTCCCCATAGCTATGTTAAAATTGATGATCATCTGACCATCAAAGAGATTATTATGGATGTCAAATGATAGTCACAAGAATGTCAACTTAACATAATAAACAAACTCGATCATGTGTTTAAATTTGAAGTTCATGTGATAATTAAATATGTCCCCACAGATGTCAAATGACATTCGTGAGGACATCAAATTTAACATAGTAAAGATCATGGATCATATGTTTAAAATTAATGGTCACACAACCATCAAAGACATTCCTACAAATGTCAAATGATGGTCATGAGGATGTCAATTTTAGCATAGTATATTTGGATCCAAATTTTAATAGGAAATGGACATTCTTGGATTTTGAGGAAAATAATGACCTTAGACATCATATAAATTCCATGTCAAATATACATGAGTAAAATTGGATGAATTAAAAAACCCTACGTACTTGGTAATATAAAGGGCTAGGATTTAAGTTCACAATGCCTAAACTAAATCATGCCATTGGAGCACTATTTATCTTTGAGAATCTTGAAGATGAGACCTTGTTTATATGTGGAAGCATCCAAGAACAACTTATATCCTACAACAACAATTATAAATCACATCATTAGCCAATAGGTCCTAAGTTAAGTGAAATAAGAATATTCATGTTTGTAACCATCATTGTATGATATTTAAAAATAGGATATTATTTTATATAAACATGTGCAATTTTTAAGAGCATAAATTTTCTATAGGTCATTTACTATAAAAGACCATTTTTACTAAAACATTTGAAAGGACACCTATCCTATACACTTGTACAAATGTAATTGGATTACAACTGATTTACATATACCTTGCATCCTATAAAAGGAGAATTTTCAATTGTAAAAAAAGGAGGGAGTTCTTAGAACCAAATTACTTTGTAAATTAGGAGAATTAAGTATAAGCAAGGCATTCTATAAAGATTATCCAGTATTTGATTTTAGGAAGTGTTATATGGTTTCTCTCTCAATTGTTTAGTTTTAGTTTTAGATTTAAATGGTTATTGTGAATTCTCGGTGTGTACATTTGATTGTAGAGTTATTATCTTGTGATAATTCTAGGTTAATTAAAGGTTCCTTATTTTAATTTGTTTTATTTGATTTGAATCTGTAAATGTGCATTAGCTATCTACTTATAGGATTTAATCTTTAAAGTAATATTGGTTTTGATTTGCATTATTTTTCACAATCCTTAGAATTCTACCTAATGTATGATGTGATTTGTGATTAATATGTTTCATGATACACATTGGTTAAGTACATATCTAGATGAAATATTAAATTTATCAAACAATACCAATAACATCTTGCTTTTTACCCTACCCTTCTTTTTGCTTCTTTTTTTAACCTAATCACCTTATTTCAATTTCCATTGTAAATATCCATCTTAAATTAGTTATTATAATAGTTATTGATCATAATTCATTGTTCTTAGCATAGATGATTCATACTTTTCATAGATCTACTATTTGTCCATGATGTCTCCCAACCACCAACTAATATAAATTTTGTGAAACAATGCACTTACTTTGCCTTTATTCCACCATAGATAACAATATTATCATAACCTACAACACATGCACTAAATTCTCTAAATTTTAAAATGGTAAGTGTTTATTAACACTCTGGACACCTATGGTGCACATTTAGGCATCAACAAGAGGAGCTTTTTTGGTGCTAGAACGAGGGCCTATTTAGATCTTTGTGAATTTGTAGAATCATTTTTCATTTTGGTGAATTATGTCCAAAGATTGATGTATTCTTTGCATATTTTTAATTCTTTAAGAATAATTGTGTAAATATCATTCATATTTATGGTCTCATACCAGTATTTGGGCTTATTTTGGCCAAATATTTATATTCTTTCAAGATCCATAGATATTCATGAAAAGGTAGTTCATGTTTTGTGTATTTCCCATGTTTAAGGTTAGTTATAGTAATATTGTATAGATATTTACTAGATCTTTGAAAATTTGAGTTCATTCAAGCTCAAAGTTTTAAATATCCCTCTCATTCATCAATATATATGTATGTTTAAGCTTACTTAGTTAAATATAGTCATTCTTTACATATATTTGTGAAAAAATAGCTTAACATGCAAACTTAAGCTTTGTGCTTCACAAAGGTTGGTTTGATGCATCATATTTTAAATAGGTTTTGAGTTCACAAGATTTAAATCCCCAAGGTGAGGCTTAGGTGATCAAAATTCCCAAATTCATAAAAACTTCACCAATTCAAGGTACTCATATGCTTAATGTATGGCTTGGCTAGCTAGTTCTTCAATCAACATGTTAGGTGTAATACATGATCTTTCTAAAAATCCTAAAAGATATTTACCTTCATTTAGTCCTAATAGTTTTGTCACTATTGAATAAAATTTTAAGTCATTCAAGGATGCTTTGAGATTTTTAAATGTAGTCCATGAAGATGTAGCATGTAGATTTTTCCCATTTACTTTCAAAGATGTTGCATATGAATGGTTTCTTAACCTTCTAGAGGACTACATTAGTAGTTGGGATGACTTTCATAATAATTTCATTGATCAATTTGGAAAAATTATTAGTCCTTATGTCTTATATTAGTAATTCACCATAAATAAAAGGGACTTTAATGAAACCATTAGAGCCTTTAATGCTTGGTTCAAAAAAATGTTCAGTAGAACTATATCCCCTTATAGACCCAATGAGGATTTATCTTTAGAAATTTAAAAGGATGCTATAGATCTCATGACCTCCATGTTCCTAAGAAGGTCCCTTCTAGTCATAAACACATTGACACATGCCTACTTTGAGGCTGTAATCATTATTGACCAAATACAATCTCAGGGTTGAATGTTGTATTCCATGCCTAGTGTTAATTAAAATTGGCCCATCAAAAATGTTATTCCTAGTATACCTAATTTAACACTAGTTCAAAAACATTTTTCTATAAGGCATAAATACCCTAGCCAAAACTTGGAGTTCCTAAATAGATCTATAAGCATAGCCCATCCAAAAAACTATAGAACTCTAGTGCCCACAATTAGTAATAATCCTCTAATTCATGATCTTGAGACACCAAAAATTTAAATGACTTGATATTAGAAATGGTCCAAAACCTAAGCACTAAATTTATTTAGTTTCAAGAACAAGTAGTAAATATAGGGAAATAATCTAATATAATATATGCTTCTCAAAAGTTCAATAGGCCTCCAAACATGTTTCATGATAATAAAAATAATGTATCATCTAAAAATATATAAATCAGTCTTTGTGATATTGGTATGGATGATCATTGAAATATTTATAAAACCTTTGAAATTTCACCTACTCAATACTTTTATGTAGGGACAACGAGTTTTGTAGAAACATCTCAAGGTTTCATGTAGGCCTTTGATTTTCCATTTGAAGATGAGAGTGAGGATGAGCCAATTGAAGAAGTTGCATCTAAGATAACTTGTATTCCTGAAGATGGAAAATAGATTACACTAAAAGACCAACATGACATCATCATCAAAACATCTATATATGAAGAAGAAGAATTGGTAAAATGGATGTGGATCAAGTACAATATGATCTTTCTTCAAAAGGTATCTAGAAAGATAGCGTACATAGGCTTATTTTTGAAATGGAGAATAGCCTTAAAGAAGATGATGACTAGCATAAGTCATACCAAGATTTATTAAATGGAATTAAAGATTCTAAGATGGTGGATGATGAGATAATATAACACATAGATGTTTCATCTGAGCATTTGACCAATGATCTAGAGTTCTTAGAGGATGATATTATATTGAAGGTCCTAAACCGAGATAAGCTATAACCTAATTGGATAGAAGAGACACCTTCTTCCACCAAGGATAAAGATGAAGCAGGTGAATCAGATTATATATTTTCATATGACTCTATCAAAGGGTTAGAAATATGTGACTATGATGTTTTTGATGATAAGATTATAGATAAACTCCATTTAGTTGATCAGGATGAAGAAGCCTTTTAGGATGACTTGTAAGTTTTTTATACAAAGATTGGTAGTCCATTTCCACCTCAGAAATACCCTAATGAAAACATTAGTCTAAGGACACTAGTTAAGCTACCATTATTGGTTAAAGATGATATAATCCAATATCTATCTATGGATGAAACAAAACTAGAAATGCTACTATAAAATAGGAGAATTTGAGAAGAATATGATTAAATCTTATATTCTTATCTTTATTCCATGCATCTAAGGATATTGATAAGAGACCAAGATACATCACCTAGAAGGCATAAGCGTGAAAGTGATCCTATCCACAAGAAGAGGCCTTTAAATGAAAGTAATCATGCTTTAAGGTTCTATAGTAGACTAAATACTTTTCCATTTGATCTAGGAGGTAAGTACTTTTTACATTTAGTTGAGGGCTTAGTTTAGTTTCTTTCTTGTTCTCTATTTCTTGTTTATTTCCCTCCTATCCCTTGTTTGTATATAATGCCTACTTATATTTGTTTGTTTTCTCTTGCTTTGTTCCTTGATTTTAAATAAGTCCTTGTGGACAACCCTTAGCTCAAGTTATATCTAACTTCCCAAGATATTCATAGTTAAGTAATTCATACATAACTTCTCAACATTGGTTGATAATGGATTGTTGAAATGTGAGATTGATGATATAGTTTAGAGAAACTAGCAAACACTTATGGATAAATTTACTATTCCTTGAGATTTTAAATTTTGTTTGAATCTAAGCTTGGTTTTAATAAGGATTAAACATGTAGGATGAAATATTAAATTATTTAAGCTTAGTCATGTTTGCACTTAAAAAATAGTAATTGCCTAGGATAAAGTTTACAACCAAGGATGATTGTCTGAAAATCAAACACCTGACCAAATCCCTAAACCTAGCTAAACTAGTTCTCAACCTTTGATATAGAGTCAAAATAATAAAAAAATAAAAAAATAATATATTATTACAAAATAAAAATCTTTTCAAGAATAGGTGATTTAGGTAAAATTTATTGGGGCTATGGATGCATGGCTAGTAGTGGAGCAAAAGTAATCTATGTTAGGGCTATGGATATTTGGCTGGCAGTAGAGAAATTCCCAAGTCTTAATTGAGATAAATCATGTTTATTAATTAATATTCAAACATGATAAAGGTTAATATGAATGATCAAAGACATGAATCTAGAAGTTGTCTTCTAAATCCTTTAGAAATCAATAAGTGGAATCAAATAACACACACAACATGACTGAGTTTTGATGTTTGATCCCAATTTTATAATATGCAAGATTTATTTTAAACCATGAGCTAATCTTAATAATTTTGATTTATCAAATGGAATAAGTAGCTTAATTATAATTTTGGACTAGAGTCTCTAAATTCTAACATATTGCTATATTTTCCCCAGAAGTCATCATTTGTTGAGGTCAACATACCCCGACTTCTAAAAAATAGGGACGCATGTGTCAAATTATGTAAATTTGTTACTTAAATATTAAAATAAATTTATTCAGAGTATAATTAACATGATTGCAAATTATTTCTATTTAAATATCATCCACACCATGGTATGGTTGATTTATTTGTTCATGGTTTTACTTTAATCTTATCTAAAGTGCTAACATCAAATATTTGTGTTTCAGGTTGTAGGTTTAATGGATCCCATTTGGGGTTGAACATGATTATTGTTTTTGTGACTCAATGTTAAATTGATCATTTATTAACTTTGGTCTATAATTTATTAATTAAATTCATGTTTTTAAAACCCTAGACTAATGTTTTGCCTAAACCTTTTAATTTAGATTTAATTTTTATGGGAGCATTTTATTTAAATTTAAATGGAAATAAATATAAATGCCATGGTCTTAGTTTAATTTTTATCCTAAGGCTTAGTTGTGTTTTTAAACACAACCAAGCCTTAGGCTGAAAATTTAATGCTTCATCTATTTTATATCACATGGTCACTTTTATCTTAGCATGGTCCAACTAAAAATGGAGGGTCACTTTTAGTACTTATCCTAAGGCCTTATCCCAAGGTTCCGTTGTATTTATTTATATAATAAAACCCTAGGTTAAAACCTTATTCTAAGTAATTTTACACAAGGTCCTTTTTATGTTTAACCTAGCTTAAAAGGCTTAGGTTAAAATATTCATGCCTAGGTCATTTTATAATTCATGAGGTCCATTATACATGTTATAGATTTAGCTCAAAAAAAAACTTAGACTAAATTCTTTTATTTATTAATATGAACAAAACCATGGTCCAAAGTATTTATGCTAATTCTCTAGATCCTTTTTATTTGTTCCAAACGTAACTTAATCATTTTAAATCCTAAGTCCTTTATACTTTCTTGTAAGCTTATATTTCATTCTTATTTATAGGATTGAAGACATGCATCATCTCAGGTAAGATTAATCTAATGGATCATGGCCACTCAAGCTTCAACGAATGGATTTGGGACAAACAAGATGGTGATAAATGTCACCATTTTGTTAGAAAGATATTGAATAGCCTATGGAAATACACCTCTAGGATCAAGATCCAACAAGATTAATTTTCTTAGATGAACTAGATCCAATGAAGTGAGGTCAAGCATAGAGTTTCCAATGAAATCCTAAAGGCCTGTAGGACCACCACGTGGCACACATACAATGAATAACAAACCAAAAGATGACAAGTGGCAGGCTTGGCAGATAATCCCCATAACTTTATGAAAATTGATAGTCATACGACTATCAAAGACATTCCTATAGACATCAAATGATATTTTCAATAATGTCAATCTTAAAATAGTAAATACCCTTGATCATGTGTTTAAATTTTATGGTCACATGATCATCAAAGACTTCCCTACAAATGTTAAATGTTGTTTGTGAGGATGTCAAATTTAACATAGTAAAGAGCCTAAATCATGTGCTTAAAATTGATGGTCATGAAACTATCAAATATGTTACGATGGACATAAAATTATGGTTGTGAGGATGTCAATTTCAACATAGTATACTTGGATATAAATTTTAATATAAAATTGTCCTTTTTGGATAGTGATGAATATAATGACCTAGGACACCATAGAAATGTTACATGAACAAAATATTTGAATATAACTAGATGAATTAGATGACCCTACATACCTGGTAATATAAAGGGATGAGATCTAAGCTCATAATGTATAAACTAAATCACTCCATTGGAGCATTATTATCTTCGAGAAGCTTGAAAATGGGACCACACTTATATGGGACACCATCTGAGAACAACAAAGACCCTATAGAAGCAATTATAAAGCACATCATCAGCCAATAAGTCCTAATTCAAGTGAAATATAAATATTAACATTGTAACCGACATTGTATGATATTTCAAAATAGGATATTATTTTATATAAACATGTGCAATTTTTGAGAACAAAGATTTCTATAGGTTAGTTCACTAGAAAAGATCACTTGTTCTAGAACATTTGAAATGACACTTATCTTATTCTCTTGTAAATATATATATACATTAGGATTGATAAACATGATACCTTATATCCTATATAAGGATCATTGTCAATTGTAAAAAAAGAAGGGAATTATTTGAACCAAATTACTTTGTAAATTAGGAGTAGCTAATATAAGCAAAGAATTGTACAAAGATTGTCCAGTATTTTCTTGTAGGAAGTGCTATATGGTTTTTTCTCTCAATTGTTTGGTTTAACTTTTAGATTTGAATGGTTATTATGAATTATTGGTGTGTACATTTGATTTAAAATTTGTTAACTTGTTCTAAGTCTAGGTTAATTGAAGTTTCCTTAGTTTGCTTCATTTTATTTGCTCTGCATTTATATATGTGCGTTAGCTATCTACTTATAGGAGTAAAGCTTTAAAGTAATCTTGGTTCTAATTTGCATTATTTTTCATAGTCCTTATAAGTCTACCTAATGCATGATGTGATTTTGGATTAAGTTTTTTCATGTTACACATTGGTTAAGTACATATCTAGATGAAATCTAAACTTTGTCATGATGTGAAACATGACCAATAACATCTTTCTTTCTACTCTACCCTTCCTTTTGATTATTTTTTTAACCTGATCAAGTTAGTTCAAATTCCATTGTAAATATCCATATTATATTAGTTATTGATCATAATTCACTATTATTAACATAAATTCTTCAAAATTTTCATAGATTTATTATTTGGCCATGGTGGTTCCCAAACACCAACTAATATAAATATTGTGAAACAATCCACTTGTTTTGCCTCTATTCCACAATAAATAAAAATATTATCACAACCTAAAAATCATGCACTAAATTCTTTGAATTCAAAAATTAGAAGTGTTTCTTAAACACTTTGGGCACCTGTGGTAAACATTTAGGCATCATTAAGTACTTATATCATGTATGAAGATCCATTTGAAGGAGATGAAGTAAGTGTCAAACATTCTCAATCTATTGAATGTAACCACATGATTCATGAATATGATGATGATAGGTTAAGGAACTTAATTAAGTACCATAATGGGAATAATGATGTATTTATCCCTAATATTGCTGAAGATGCTTTTGATGATTGAACTCATGAAGTATATGAGATTGACTTATGGAAAGCATTTGATGCTATATGTCAAGAGTTTGATTAGTTTGGTAATGCTAATTCCCCTCTTAAGAATTCCATATCTGATGTGTGTGCTAATTATTTTAACAAGAATGATATTGATTATGTCACCAAGCATGGAGAACAGTTTGACATTATGAATGAAGAATAACTATGGTAAAGGTTTAATGCCATATGTAAAGAATTTGACAAGTTAGGTAAGTCTCCATATTCTCCAAGAGATTGCATATCTAATGTTGAGATTGATAATGAAACTAATGATCCTGTTGTCAAGTTTTCTCTAAAACATGAAGGTGAATGTATTTCTACTAATCAAGATCTTGTAACCATGAAAGAGCTTGGTGTAGTTTCTATCCAAGAAGTTGTAAACATGGAGAATCAGGGAAAACTAGTTTTGGATGTGCCTAAGGAATAGTCAAGAGACCCATCTGATGTTAAGATAAATTTAGAGGCATTGGGACATAAAAGAGATGAAATTGATACTCCCAAACATCAATCACTTTCTATCTAAGAAGGTGGAGAGGTTGAGGTAGTTGTCATACATTTAAATCTATAATTTTTTAGAGAGCATCAAATGGATATGATATATATCATAGTTTTTGTAACTATAATAAAATTATTTAAAGATAATAAAAGGAAACTCATGAAGTCCCTAAATAGTCCACTTTCAAGCACAATAAGACACAAAAGTGAAAGGCTTCTTGATCAAACCCATATGTAAGTGTATAATGATGATGAGCATGATTCTCATGCTTAACTCACTTCATAGAGTGAAAAAGATGAAAAGGAAAACGTATTTGACCCTATTTTAGGCATGATAATATTTTTCACCTCAAGAGTGAGTTTTTTAGATATCAGAATAGGTGTGTTTGTCTTTATTTTAGTTGTGTTCTGTTCAATGAGTGTTCTAGTTGAACACGTGTGCATTTATTTTGAGAGTGTCTTATTTTGTGTGCCTTTCCTTTGTGTTTGGTGTGATTTTAAAGGAATTTTTTTTGTTATACATATTTATAGGTGAATTCATGTCCCAATGGATAGGATTAGGCTACTGGTAATGGCATAGTAAGTATACCACCCTTTTGGAAATCACCAAGAATGTTGAACATTTTTTACCACAAGTCAAAATGGGTGAACCCCCTGTAGTAAAAAAATATGTAAGGGTATATTATAATATAATATGGTGTGTTATATTTCATTATATGTCATTTAATGTAATTTTAACCTTAGTCATGGTTTAATTAGTCTTTGTATCATTTGATGTCATCTAGAGGTCATTTTAGAGCATTTGATGCAAGTAGTATAGTTTACCAAGAAAGACAAGTGTTATAAACTCCTATAAAACACCCAATATATCACTAATTATAATATATTTCAGTTTATAACTGAAAAATTGAAGGTGATAACTTAAAACAAAGAAAGTAAGTGGAAAAGAAGGGGTTTCAAAGGGTGTATGGCTTATGAGAGAGAGTGGCATGTGGGAGAAGGTTATGGAATGGATATTCAAATTAATAAAAATAATTTAAATTATTTAAATGATTTTTAAGTTCCAAAAATTGTCTCAACCCATTCTACTCATCTGTCACTCCACGATGCACATAAAACTAGTTAGCAAGTTTTAGGTTGGTATGGCCAGTAAGAAGACTTTAAAGTAAAATGTATTTTGGGGGTGATAGTACACATATTTATATTAAATTTAATGTTTTTACTTAATGTAATGGTGGATTATAATTTATGAAAAATATCTAGCAAGTTGACCATGTTTTTCTTCCTATTATTTCCCACACCCTATAGGTTTTGCTCTTGTTTGACAAATTCTATATAACACAATTATTGATTTTGATTATAGATGAATTTTAATATTTAATATAATGTTTCCAATGATTTTTTTCATGTTTGTAAATTATTTCATGGATCAAACATCACAAATTGTAGGAAGGTGTCACCATGTGAAGTTACAGTCAAGTTTCACTACTTACAAAAGGTTTTGGTTATTTGTAAGGGTTTCATGTCAATGGGATATAATATGATCAATGTTTTAATGACATAAAAATAAACTCACTTCCATTTTTTTTCTTACAACATCATGCATTGATCAAGTACACAGTCATATCAAGATCACAATCAACTTTTTGCTTGTTCCCAACTAGAGTCATGGTGTCCTTAGGTTTAAAAACATTGATGGAGGTATTTGGAGATTCTAAAAGGTGTTTTATATATTATTGTTTCATTAACTATAAACTAGACCTCTCAAATGTAATGTAAAGGACTATGATAAAAATACCATATACATACACATTCAATTAGCTATGAATGTGCACCTGCAGGTGCAATGGAGAAAATGTCACATTGGAAACCAAGATGATTGATCTTGTTTCAGTTATTTTAGTGTTTTTAATTCCATTTTAATATGTTAATATAATATAAAACTTGTTGAATTTTCATACATTGGGCACATCTTTCATGTTTCTCCATACTCACTACTTGCTCTTGAGATGCCCATCTACAGGTAACCATACACAAAGATTTGAAGTATCGTAGAAGGATGGTCAATCATGTTTTTATATATTAATTAGGTTTGATTAACATGTATAATAATTTAGAATCTAATATAAGTTCATAACATGTGCACAACACACATTCCAACTCCACTACCTTATGCACTACTATCTATGCATCTACAAGTACCATATAGAGGTGAAAGTGTTATTAAAGGGTATGTGAATGTTTTTAAATACCCTTCATGAGGTACTAGGGTGTTATTAAAAAAATTAAATTCATGAATGAGGCATTATATGGGTAGGCAGAGTTAATAGGTTACGTCAAGAGTTGATGATTATGTTTAGGGAAAAAATCTATAAAAACATCAAAATAGAAAACTCACCCCCTTAATTGATGCAAAATGATAATGTCATATGGCCTTTATATATATATATATAAATTATTCTATATTATAGCGTTGTAATATAAGTATATACTTGCAAAAGGAGGGTGGTGTATAACTAGTGGAAGGTAGTGTTTGGAGACATTTAAATCATGAGTTTGTTCACTGAGTTTAGATAGTGATCTTTATAGGTTTGGAATTTAAAAATGACCTTAACATCAAAATTTCTAATATGGAAGCACATATTCATGATAAGAGACCTTGTTGAGGTGATAAAGTTCATTAGTGATTTAAATATCATCAAAATGGGTTAATATAAATGTTTTTAACACCATATACAACTATAGGTGTGTTTTCTCCTAAAACAACTCACCTACAACTGACTGTGAACTCCTATACCATCCATGAGGTGAGTCTATAAATGGAAACACAAACATTTTATAGGTGAAACTACCTCTAAGGAATCTCAAAATGATATTATACCATATTAAAAATGTTTTAATGTGTATTCTCACCTAAAAAACCCATATTTTACCCCATCATTGTCAACTGTAGTTGACTGTGGTATGGCAATGAGCTAAGAAGTGGTGTTTTTATGCTAACATAGCATAACCTTGAGGTAAATAGATATTTTAAACTATAAAATTATCTTATAAACTATAATTATATCTATATGCATTATTCTCAAGTCTTAAATCATGAAAATAGACCTGTAGGTTCCATTTCAGGTAACAAACATAGTCTGTAATCCATATCAATCAGGTAGAAAGGTATGCATGAGAATAGCTTGGCAAGGTTGGGGAAAATGTGTAAGCATGAGAACACCTTAATAATTATTTTAGACACCTAAAAAACCATAATAACATGTAATTAGTGTTTAATAATGTCTCTAATAAAGGAAACCTATTGTCACATGTCAAATCATGCATACAGTCAACAATTTACACATGTTTGTTTTAGGTTTTGATGTATTTATAAGTTCTAGGGATACCAAATGAACTTGGGAATTTTTACATAACATCTATGTGACTTATATAATCTCACCAAATAATTTATATTATAGGGATAATAGGTGAAGTTCCCTCTATTTTGTCTTAGATATAGGGAACTCTCATATGGCGTAAATCTATAGACTTTGAAGGTGAGATAAGGGTTAGCCAGACCTTAAAGGAAGATTTAAAAGGTTGTGTCACATAGGGGAGAACATGAAAAATCATTAACAAGTGACCAAAAATTATTAGGGTGTTCAAAAATAATAAGTATGTAAGAAAACCTACTTGGTCTCAACTTGTTCTAAAGGCCAACTAGAGGATCAACTTTGATTCTAACCTTAGATGATAATTCGAATGAATTGAAACATGTTCATTAGGGAATATAAGATGTGTTTGGGATATTTGATTGCAAAGGAATCAATAATAAAACTAATTTTGTCTTAAGACTAATTCAAGCCTATAGGGAATGAAGAAAAGAGATCAAATAGGCAACTTTGAATGCTTGCACCTACTTGGATACTTTACATGGGAGATCAATGATCTTAGACAAGATGAATAGGGTCTCGATCAAACATCTTTTGAGACTGGTTAATTTTTTCAACATCACATACTCATGAACAATGACTAAGGGTGAAAATGGCCTAAAACCCTCATAAACCCTTCCAAAGACATGATTAAAAATATGAAGTGGGAAATGAATAAAAATGGACTATAATGGCTTGGGAAGTGATTAATGTTGTAGAGGAATCTTTAAGGCTCCTCCCCATCAACTTGAGGTGTTGCTTACTTGTATAGACATGGGTAAATGAGGTTTTCTTGACTATTTTTGGTGTTTTATAGGGTCTAAGAAGAGTCAAGAGATGAAATAAAATTGAGGAGAAAGGTTGTGACTTAAAAAATCTCAACATGTCCATTTATTTTAGTATAAAATATCTTAAGTGATCCTACAAGTGCTTTCACTTCAACCAATCAAAACTGCCATAGTGAGCAAGCTAGTAAGAGAGTGAAAATTCTAAGTGTGAGTCCATTTAAGGTATACATAATAAAAATAATGATAAGGGAGATATTTAAATTTGTCATTCTCTCCTGTATATGTATTTTCATGTAAAACTAAATCCAACTTTGAGACCAAGTGTGAGGGGCCAATGAAAGAGGAGTTATTTAGACTATAGGTAGTGACATCTCATATTCAAAAGAATTTTGATGTTTACATATGAATCCAATCAATGTTATAGAATGTATAAAACACATCCCCATTATTTAAATAATTAATTATGTCCTTATTCAATTTTGGGACATTACAAAAGGTCTAAATGATGAAAGTAATTTTTTGAGCAAATAATGAGGAGTCTTACGCCACATTTTAGGAGTATCATTCATTTAAGGTCCATTTATCCTATATAACCTTGCATGGTTTATATCACACTTCATTATAATACATTTTTAGCTCCTTTTATCATCATGAAAAGTTTTCTTATGAATCTTGGACTTCTCTCGTCTCTCTCAAAATCTATAAGTAACAACCATTTTGGCTATTGTAAACTAATACCACACCATGTATGGTGAAGCCCTATTGGAATGACATTGTATTTTGACTTTTAAAAATTAATTCAAGACTATTTTGAGCTTATTAATATTTTTTTTAGTGTGTAAAGTGATGTATGGTGGAGTCAGTGATGATCTTCTATCCTTGCTTGCCATATCATTTCATGTTGATGCAAGAGTTCCTATTCTAACAAGTCATATATAGTGTATTCAAGTGTGTTAGGCTTATTTAAAGTGTAAAAATATTCTTGGAGTGTGAAATTTTCCCTCTATTTCATTTAATTTATGTTTTTTTATTCATATCACCTCTATATTGAAACATTAATGTTAGAACCATCTACGACTTAGAAGCTAGATGGTATGCCTTGTTTCATTATGATAGAAATATGATGGTCATGTGGAGAAAATATTTTTGTATCACCCACTTATAATAGTTTAAATTCATTAAAATTATAACTCTTTTCCCTCAAGTATCTGATTATTTAGGTGATAAGCATTTCAATTTATATTCAGCGACTTAGCCCTTAAATCTAGAGGTCTACTTCTACCTATTGGTAAACCCACATACCTATAATTATTCCCATATTTCCCAAATATGTAATAGGCTTGAGCACCCTCTTCTAGGGTGAAATATTTGGTGACAAAGTTTACTTTAAACTCATTCCATACTTAAATCCTAACCTAACTCAATTTGGGTAAGAGTTAACTTTGGAGTCTATAAATACAAGGCCTTACCTATTGATCTTTAAACTTTTTTAGTGAAATGTTATTATGATAAAATAACTCCAAAAATCTCTTTTGGTGTAAATTTATTATGCTAAAATAGGTGAAATAAGCCTTTCTATTAGTATTACCATGCCAATTTCACAAGCGAAGCCAAGCTAACCAACATTACCAAGGTGCCAAGGAGAGGTGGAACAATGGAACTTCATTTTGAAAATTTCTTGAGTACATAGCCAAGCAAGCCAATTCAAAAATCCATTTTGGAGATACATGGAAGGTAAAAGGATGATTTTTTTGTTTTCTAATTATGTTTTCATTAAATTCTTTTTACTTATGATCTCCCTAGTGTTTAGGCTAGAGGTGTTAGTGTTTAATGTGTTTATTTGAGTTTATTTTCTTGACTAACACTATACTAAACACCCTTAAATGGATTCCTTGTTCACATGATGGAAAAATTGATGGGACTCCCACCCCAAAAATTTCTTCCCATGGCAGTTTAAGACCTCTTTCTAACAATTTTCATGTCAAAATCCAACTTACTAACCAAAAAGTGGAAAATTGAAGCTCATAGATGTTCTATAGGAAATTGCATTTTTGTTCTATGTAACTATGATTTTCCTTTTTATAGTCACAATATTACACATTAGAGTATCAATATTGCACCATAAAGTCCCAATATTGAATTTATGTCTTTTCCTTGATAAGTTATAACTTTAGCTTGATAAGTTGCATTATTATCTTTATAGTCATAATTTTTTCCTAAAATATGTGATATTTATCTAAAATCTGTGATATTGCACTATATAATAAATGAATTTCCTTCACAATAATTATATTTCCATCATAATCTATGATTTTACATTTTATAATAATGAGTTTGCAATGTAGAGTCACAATTTTGCATTAACCCTTTGTTTGTGAAGGAAATCACAATTTTACACTACAAGCTTGCATTTTTTCACTGTATAGTTGCATTTTTGCACTATAGGGTCATGGTTTTGCACTAACCCTTTATTTTTTAAGAAGTTATAGTTTTGTACTAACTAGTTGTAGTTTTGTATGAAAAGTTGTGTTATTGATTTATACATATATATGATATTTCACTATGTGAAAAACATTTGAAACCTGAGAGCTAAATTCCAAACGTCATTTCCTCACATGATTTTAGATTCTAAGAACAAGGATCTCCTAACACTTTTTTTAGGACCCAAAGACCAAGGAAAGACATTTTTAACACTCTAATATTCAAATTCACATTTATAATTGGTGTTTAAAAATCATTTATTTTATTTGTTTTCATTATTTCAATTCATAACTCAAATAATTCCAAGGGGGCTAAACTTCATATCATATTTCACTTGGTGCTCTAAAAATTAACTCACACTCTAGTTAAATGCTCGTAAGAGTTTTTAATTTTGTGATTTTTGTTGTGTGTTTGTTTCATAAGCCAATTTTAGAGTGTATGGTTTCTTCCCATCCTCTTTAGTGAACTTAGGTGATAAAAAATGCTTCACTTATTTCCTTTGTCACTTTGTCCAAAAGCATGAAAGGAAAGTCAGTAAGGCCTTCCCCAAATTTTGACTAATTTGGGTGATCCCAAAATGACCCTAATGTCCTTCTACTTAATTTTTATTTCATGCACTTCAGATTATGGGTGGGAGTTCAACGCCTCCCCATGAGTTCTCTAGGGAAGTGTTGACTTGGGATTTCATCTCCTAGGATCACTTCAATCCCACTCCATGGTAGGTGTATATAAATTTGAGGTCAACTTATTCAGATGCTTGTTTGAGTAGTTAAACAAGATCCATTAGTAAGAGACTGCTTCAAAATGTAGGTTTAACTTAGACATCACACTACACTAAGCAATTGATGTATGTAGTGGTTTTAAAAAGGACAAGAGATTTTCACAATAAGATAATTAATGAATATCTAAATTATGTGTTGTGACCTAGTGTTAACCACACATATGGGACCATTTAGAATGTACAAAAATTGATAGTTTTTAGACAAACCCACTTACCCTGAATATATTGTCAATATAGGGTGAGTACCCTGAAGTTTTATGTCATCATATGAACTCTTGAGAGAAGAAGGGGCCTAAAAAGCCTATTTTTTATGTGCATATAAATTTTTATATTAAAAAATAATTTCCTCTCAAGATCAAGTATATAGATGGAATATGACAATATGAATCCAACTTGTGAGTTTT
The DNA here is from genome assembly GCA_037957365.1 of Torreya grandis. Classification (NCBI taxonomy): domain Eukaryota; kingdom Viridiplantae; phylum Streptophyta; class Pinopsida; order Cupressales; family Taxaceae; genus Torreya; species Torreya grandis. The sequence continues at coordinate 4,043,335 of JARHVA010000511.1, read as the reverse complement.
TAGGATTAAGATGATACACTTAGGTTTTTTTATTATTTTTCATTTTTAATTTCACTATCTTGAGTCAAAACTATTTGTTTATTTAAACCACATTCAAAACAAGTCATGTTTTCACATCACTCTTTTGTTTGAATAGGTTTTATTTCATCCATTTAATATAATCATTTTTCCTTAGTCATTTGTCAAAACTTTTATGTGTGTGTGTGTCACTTATTTGAAAGGGATGTCGTTACATTGGCCATTTAATTTCAAATCTTGTGCCTTAGATTTTTTGAAACAAACCATTTATCATACCTTTAGATAATTTTAGCATTGTTACACTATTTTTGTTGTTTCAAATGCTTTTTACCTTTTATCTAATTGCAATTTTGTGAGTTTAAAACCACATGTGCCTTTTAGATCTATTCATATTATCGTTATTGCATCCATTTTGGTTGAGCTTATTATCCATTTAAAAAACCAAGCCTTATAAATCGAGTTCCAAATTGGTCTTGATGATTTAAGATTCAAACATTGATTGTTTTATACCTATGCCTCTCATAATTTCAGATTAGAGATTTACCTCTCATTTTTGGGTTGTGTAACTTGGACCAATTATTTGCTTGCTTCGAAGACTATTTTTTTGTGCCTAGATTTGGGAAGTGGTCTATCTTCCATGTGCCTAACATCCAATGTATTTATATAAATATCAAGTTTATTCTTGAATCTAAATGCCTATTTTGAGTCCAAGTGTTTCAAATTTGTTATATTAATTATCTTGCCTTTTAGACCTAGTTTGTGCCAAGTCTAGATTTTGTGTTATGTTCGTAAAAGACCTAGCAATTTCTATTTGTCTTAGACCTAGTTTGTGCTAAGTCTAGATTTTATGACATGTCTTAAAAATACCTAGAAAATCATGTTTGTTTTAGACCTAGTGTTATTTCAAAGTCTATATTTTATGCCATATTTCCAAAAGTCTTAGCATTTTACCTTCTATTTTAGACCTAGTTATTTTGAGCCTAGCTTTGTGCCTTGTTACCAAAGACCTAAAAAGTTTTTGTTTTATTTTTTATAATTATATTAGAGTTGTTTTATATACTTTTTACCTAATTTGGGCATTCAAATTTCATCCATTCACTTGACCATTTATGTGAGACATTAAAAATTAGACCATTTTGGATCAGCTTTATCATTGACTATTTAGGAGAAGTAGCTTCATTCCCAGACTAATTTTTTAGACCAAGTTCCTATCCATACTAATTTTAGACCTTTTTCAAATTTTTAGTGAGTATCTATTCTGAATTTTATGCCACTTTCAAATCTATACCTAGACTAAGACCATTTTCATGGACCTAGAGCATCCTCTTTAGGATAATTGCCAAACCCAATCATGTTGATTATCATATGCCATGAACACCCTTATTTCAGCCAATTAACATTAAATGTCCTCATCTTTAATGATAATGGTACCCAATCCCATAATATACCATTAATCCTCCTTTGGCCTACACTAGTAACCAAGGTCCACATCACCTAAGGATTACCATTTTAGGCCCTCTTCTTTTGGCTTGCATTAGTAACCAAGCTTCACAGAACCCAAGGATTACCATTATATGCATTTTTACTTTACCTCACATCAAAAACTAAGCTTTAAAACACCCTTACATACTATTCTGGGACCTTTTTTTTAATTTACATCAACAACCAAGCTTCACAATGCCCTTCCAATACTATTATAAGCCCTCATCCTTTGGCTTGCATTGGGAACTAATATTCACAATGTCCATCCATTAAAATTTTAATCCCTTATCTTTTGGCTTCAATTATCAACCAAACTTCTCAATTCCCTTCCATTACCATTCCAATCCCATCTAAGTCTACTAGCTTGTTATCTTAACAAAGTTTTGTAATCATGACTCAATGGGTCACAATTATAATCCTAGACTGATAGCCTACCTTTATTAAGCCCATCTTTGATGATCCTATTTATAAATATATCATTATCCAATAATTGATCATTATTCATCCATTGTTGACCTTCCCCCACTTTATAAAATCCATGCAGATAATTGATCCCTAACAAAGCCAATCATTTAAAGAGTAATATTTATTCCAAATTGATATTTTGAAACAAAGTGTAAAATAAATCCATGAGAACCAAAAAATTCATGATTTTTTTTCTCTATACCCATTTGTGATTAGTTAAGCTATGATGAATCATCTTTCAATCCTTTCTCTTTGGTTGGGGATCCTCACTCTAACAAGCCAGTCTTTATTGATTTGACTCTTGACCTTTTCCCCCTCATTGAGGAATCTAACTTTGACATGATAGTCTATATGGAGTCACCCCTTGAGACGTTCCCTGTAGTTTAAGGGCTTAACCTATATGAAATATTCTATGTCTAACATTTATTAGATGAATTTGTTCTCAAATAATCTAATATGTCATCATGAGACATTACTTATCCAATACTAAACACTCAACAAGACATCATTATATCAACATCCACACTAGATGAAAATAAACATTAAATTTAGGTTCTATTATTGAATCAATATTATATTTAACATTATAAATAGAATCAACATCAATATAAGCATTTGAGTCATATTACTTTGTGTCATACTCACCTTCAAAATTAGAATACATTTTTGGTTGTTATGCCATTAGTTACACATTCCTTGGAGATTAATTTGAATATATTTTTTATCCTTTAATATTTTTTGAGGATGATTACTTCAACATCAAAATAAGTTCTCCTAGTATATTATACAATTATTATGTTGCTTCTTTCCATTCCATTAAAATTTTACATGCCATTAACAAAAACCAATCTATCCATTATATTAGAATTCCACCTCCCAAAAGCATCAATTAGGACCAATAGAATCATACCTTGATGAACTACATCCATTGTGACATATCAATTAAAGAATACTAGGGTGAACAAGAACAAAATCATGCATAATAAGAACAATATCCTATTGAAACCTTTTAAGAGGTGATAGGGGACAATAAAAATCCAAACTCAACACCTTCTAGTGAAACCTTTTTAGAGGTTATAAAATATAATCAATGTCAAAGTCAATTTTCATTATTGAAACCTTCTCAGAGGTACTATGATACAATAAAGATAATTTTATTTGTGAAAAACTCTTCAAGGTTCCAATCACTAAGCACAATAATTCTTTAATGATTGATGAAGAAATTATTAAATATAACATAAATATAACTATCAATCTATAGCATAATTATATGGCAACTAATCTTAGGCCCAAATAATAAAGAAACTTGGTAGTCCTATTGAGATCATATTCAGAAGTCATTAGCCCCATCGCAACTAAAATTATGTCTAATTTAGAAGTAGCAACATTATGTGTGCCTAAAAATCCCAATATTAATTTATCACCCAACCATTATAAATTTCATTATGATCTATTTATTCATTCTAAACCCATATAATATTGTCAAATTAAACTTATCAACCAATATTTATCCTTATTTACCATCACTGGTCACATTATCCTTTATAGAGGCTATGAAGACATCTTGTCTTGAAGTCTATAGGAAATATAATCAAAGACCAATGAATATCTCAACAACATTATTGGAGTCTAAATCAATAGTATATCCTTGACATAGTATCTATTCAGAATAAGTGTGGCTAGCAATTTAAACATTTGATCATTTTGGTTGTATCATATGTTGATCAAGAAGTGCATATTCACATAATTAAGAACAATATAATCATTTTCTCTACCTTTCCATTTACCTTGACTTTTCCATTTTTCATTCACCTTGTCATTATTTCATACCCTATCATTCACCTTACCTTATCACTTAAGGGTAACCATATTAAGATTATATCCAATTATCATAACACCATTATCCTTATACCATGCCATATCATATATCATTCTACCATGCCTTAACTATTAACCAAAGTTGTTTTTACCTTCCTTCCTAACCCTTTTGACCTTGGTTCCATTCCATTTTTTCTTTAGCACCTTCATTGATTAGATTCAGATGAAAGTTTCAGTAGTTGATTTAGTATTATTTATAGAGGTAGTATGTTGGACCTATATGATAGTGGTTTCATATTTGAATCCTTAATTTGTTATTTTATTTCATTATGAGTGTTATTGATTATAAACACCTTTATTTAAATTAATGTCCCACTCTATGGTACTAATTATAGTTGCCTTTGGGAAATTTAGGATCATTAACCTATGCCATTGTTTCCTAATTCTAACTACCTATGGGTGGATTAAGAGTAACATATTTACCATGTATTACCACATCAACTTTCCATTCTTATGCTATACTGTGCCATTTTCCTAATTCATGAACTTGTTTCTACCTAGTTGGATTCCTCCACTATAAATAATAACTACAATGACTTGAGGTCTTGATGGGACTATGTAGGCATTACTCGAGTCACATTGAGTCTTCTTGGTCACCATTTTTTGAACACTCTCACCATTTTGTGAGAAAACTAAACAACACTCTTTCCATTTTTCTAGTGTATCCTATCAATCTATAATGAGTTAAAGTACCTAAAAAATACAAAAAGTTTAAAACATTTTGAAATATTAACAATTAGAAGATCTACTTGTAATATCATAGAGAGATATAAAGACTCAAAATCCAAAAAAAATTGTCCTATTTAAACCTAGTCAATCATCCTCATTCTTACATACTGGGGAAAATCCATTGTTGGTTCTAATCCATTCCCCTACCATTAGGTATGTGAACATCCATTTGCATATATCCTTTCTTAGGGGCACCACATATTTATTATTCCGTGGAGCCTTCACGCATAGATATTAACATAGTTGATGACATAATGATTTCTATTGCTTTTGCTTTCATGTTTTTTGTATGTTTATTTATATAGTTGTTTGTCTATTTATTTCTCTATTTGTTTTCTTTCATTTTTTTTCTTGACATAGTCTATATATGTTCAATGGGTGATTCCTTGTGAATTATTATTGAGTCTATCCATATTCATACGTCAACATTATCATCATGGTTTTTTTATCATTGGTGCATTATCTATCAATTATTTATATGGTCAGGTATTAATCCTTATGCACATTACAACAAGGCCATCATGGTTTTTTATATCATGATGTATAATATCACATGTTATATCAAAAATAAATTTAGTAGATCTTACAAGCAATTTTACCATAGAAACTTCTCCTTGTTCACCTTGGTAAATCCTCCCACCCTCCTTGATCAAATCAACCCATTACTCATTTTGGTTGCACTAATCATAATAAGGATGATCATATCCACATTGTAAAGTAAAAATAAATTATTCACATTGAACAATTATTAGTCTTCTATTATATTCTTCATTCCATTTTTTATTTCTTTTAGAACTACATTGGCCTGAGGTTTACTTAGACTATGTAGGCAGCACTTTGATACATGATGTATTTAAAGTAATCTAAACCACCTTATTTATTCCAATCATCTCTTTCATCACTTTATGTATCCTCATATGCATAGTTTTTTTTGGATTCTTTAGTCATTAGACCATCACATCTACATTTTCACCCACTCATCTTTAATTTGTGTAACATGGTGAATCCTCGATTTATGATTACTAATATGCCTTACTAGGGAACAAATAACAATAATTATTCAATTAATTTCATCTTAATTCTTATATCCACTTATGGTAAAATCATTATTTTTACTCATCTACCCTACTAGGGAATGTGTCTATGCCAGTGATTATAACTACCTTTGGGAAAATCAGTGTCTCAACCTTCGTTAATGACTATAACTACCTTTAGGAAAATTAATAATTTTTAAATAAATAAATTAAAACATTATCTCAATTAGATTAATATTATCCATGGTTTATTTATTTATTTTTATTTCTTATTTTGATGGACCATCCATCAATAATATGTGTTGGCCACTCCCTTGTGGGGGCATTATTATAAGATTCCCAAACATTGCTTGGAGATTCTTATTCAATCATTATATTCTTTTCTTCTTAATTTATTTTTCATTGTTTTAGAAGACATTGATTTTAATATATCTTGTAATGCCTTCCCAAATAGGGGAAAATTGTAGACAACCCATTCTATCCATAATTGGCTTCGGACCGGACTTCAAATTGATTTCTACCAAAAATTGGAAATTGAGCCTATAAATAACTAAATGACCAAATTTCATATCCACATCATTTTTTAATGATCATAATAATGTTTAGGCATCCCTATTTTGGGTATTATACCATATGTAATAATATCTTCCCACATCCTCAGTCACTTTATGACCTAACAAGTTCTATCCATTTGGCTTATGGATCCATTAAGTAGGGCACTTGAACAATTCTTAAAAGAGATAAAATGATAATCCAAATGAATAAAATAATTAAACTAGATTAAATTCTTATATAAATAATCTATTTTTAATTAATTAATATCTAAAAATGAAAATTTAAAAATTCAAAATATCAATCTTATACATCATTGGCTTTATGAGTCATCAAACTCTCACGAATATCTAAAAGTATAATTTGAGAACCATGCCTATTGATTGTAAATAATAATTAAATTTACCCTCTTTAACTCAACTCTAGTTGAATTTAACTCACCTATGGCTATTTTTAACTCATTCCATGATTAAATCATAACATAACTCAACTTTGGTAAGAGTTAACTTTGGAGGATATAAATACAAGGCCTTACCTATTGATCTGTATGATTTTTTAGTCCAATTTTATTATGCTAAAATAACTCTAAGAAGATCTTTTGGTGCAAATTTATTATCCTCAAATAGGTGAAATAAGACTTTCTATTAGTGTTACCATGCCAATTTCACAAGCCGAGCCAAGTTAAGACAACCAACACTACCAAGGTGCCAAGGAAAGGTGGAGTAATGGAGATTCATTAACAAATATTTATTGAGTAATATTGATTCTAGTTTATAATTGAAATAGAATACACTCAAAAAATATTCTTAGATAATGAATACATAGAATAATATTCATCTATTATTATTCTCATCAACCTAATTTCATATAAAACTATTAAAAAGTTATATAGGAAGTGATTTTCCTATATTCAACATGGTGAGATCTATATAATATCTCAACCAAATACCCAACCCACTAAATATAAAATATATTATTGATACTATATATTTGTATCACAAACAAACACTAAAAAAACTAACCCCATATATTATTGTTATTATGGATAACAATAATATACCACATAAATATCTATTAATTTATTATTGTTTATCTAAAAATAATTACGTTATTAAAAATTAATAATGTGAACATACCTTAACTTTCACCCCCTTGTGAACATTATTAACCCCTAGCCTACACTCTCTTAATGTGAACATAGAGAAAACATCTTCCCCATATCTTTACCTATAATCATGATTTGGTGATTTTCATAGGAAAATCACAAACCTTACAAATGGTTTTACAAATGTCTAACCAACAACAAAAAATGGATTGTTTTCATGTGGATAAAAAATAACCACAAAAAAATTCTTTTACAAGTGGCTTACCACAAACCACATCATGATGTGCAATACAGTTACTAGCTCTCTTCAATTTCACAGTTTTAGAGAAGGTACATAGGAATATTTAGTTTACTTATGACAAACATGAACAGGGATAGATCATCTAATCTTATTTCAAACAACTAAAAATAAACACACAACTAAAAACAAAATATGCCACTAAAGCAAAAAGTGGTACCATTACAAGTGGATAATGAGAGGATATGAAACCTCCAGCATCTGTTACCTCCATCCTCTAGTATGATAAGTTGTTTATGTAATAATATAGGTCAATATGTGCTTTGATGGTTCTAGTAAGTTATGTATTAGTTGATTCTATATAAATTGGAACCCCCTTCTAATATGGATGTTGTGTACATGTGATAATGCATCCATGATGCAATTATTTTTTATTTTTACAAATTTGATGATGACTCTATATGACCTAAAAAACCTTGGAATATTGAAAACATGACTCAAAATGCTTTAATGATCAAAAAACTTTTAAATTTTAACTCATTTTTAAATATTTACATACTTAAAAAAATTACTTTTGACACTATTACAAGGAATTTTGACAATAATAATAAAGACTCAATTTTCAAATATGGCTAAATATATTTGAATTTTTCTTTTGACATGTTTTAACAATGACCCAAAAAAACTATAAACTAATAAAATTCTTAAATGTTATTTCTAAACTAAATAAATTTTAATGCACAAATAGACTTATAACATTAAAATATGCCTAAAAATATGTAAATAAATTTAATGAATGTATAGAATGCTCATGGACATAATACCAAACTTTATTTAACACCTAATAGCAAAATATAAAGTTAGTTTGAAAAATTATTATAGACTTTTAAATAACTTCCTATTGGAACCTACACAATGGAAATGGAGATGGAAAGTTTGGCATGTGGTGAACAAGCCAAGATTAGATGGTTTGTACAACTTGTGTATATACTCACACCTGATATTGATTTACTTAAGCCATACATGACATTGATATTTAAGATGTTTATTGACCACAAAATACTTCCATAGTGATAACCAAGTATATGGATGCATGAAGTAGATCAAATATCTTTGAGCCATGACATGAAGGCACATAGGTGATCAAATATTTTAAAAATTAGAATTGTCATCCATGCACTAAGATAATAAAATTAGAAGTTATAGAAGAGTGATAACTTATAGTTCTAAGTTGACTTTAGATCTATTGAATATTATGTCTAGTTTATATGATGTGAAAAAGTGGATGAATGAATGATTTTGATGTTGATAGAGATGAATCATGTTTGGATCATGAGTTGTTGAAAGGATATATAGATTTGACAAATTCCAATGCAATACATGTTGGGCTAGAAATCAAAGAAATAGAATATGAGTCAATTATCTAGGAATGAATGTTAAAGCCTAGTAGAGGTGAACTAACAGGAAAATAAAATAATTACATGGGTTTGCACTCAATCCAAAAGCATCAAGATGCGAGATCATTTTCTCTCCACCTTCTTGTTATACAGATGGAACTATAAATAATTTAGGTAGACCCATATACCAATAAACTTGTAAACCTAGTATGATGAGGGAATAATATGTTATACTATTACTAAATGGTGAACAATAGACATAGTAACTATATAATCATTCTCAACACAAAAAATCAATCATGAATAGGGATGAACCACCAAGCAACTTCCCCTCACATACTTTCAAAAACCCATAGCTAATCTCAGAATACACTCAAAAAATATTCTTAGAAAATGAATACACATAATAATAATAATCTATTATTATTTTCTTCAACTTAATTTCATACAAAACTATTATAAAGTTATATAGGAAGTGAGTTTCCTATATTCGGGATGGTGAGATCCCTATAATCTCTCAACTAAATACCCAAACCACTAAATATGATATATATTATTGATACAATATATTCATATAACTATAAAAAACTAATAAAACTAACCTTTTATACTATATTTATTATGCATAATAATAATATACCACACAAATATCTATTAATTTATTATCGTTTACTAACAATAACTATGTTATTATAAATTAATAATGTGAATATACCTTAACAAGTACATAGCCAATAAATCCAATTCAACAAGCCATTTTGGAGATATAAATAAGGTAAAATGATATTTTATTTTGTTTTCTAGTTGTGTTTTCATTGTATTCTTGTTACTTATGTTCTCCCTAGTGTCTAGGCTAGTGGTGTTAGTGTTTAGTGTGTTTATCTAATTTTATTTTATTGACTAACACTATACTAACCTCCCCTCTATGGATTACTTTTTCACACTTAGGAGTTCCCTATGAATCCTTATACAAGTGAAGGTAGTGCTCACATATCTCAAGCTAATGAAAAGGAGAGTGTGGGATCAGCTTCTCATAAAGATGCACCTAAAGTTGGATAGTCTCTAATTATGAATAGGGTCTTATTTAAGCCCAATAAGGAGATGAAAGCTCTATCTCAAAGGAAGATACTATTTATAAATACCTAAAAATACAAGGTTAAATGTTACAAAGTCATTATAGATAGTGGAATTACTAATAATTTAGTGTCATCTAAGATGGTTGATAAGATAGGCTTAAATAAGTCTACTCATCCTACTCCTTAAAATGTGTCATAGATAAAATAATGACATAAATCCTTGGTGAATGAACAATTTAAGGTGTAATTTTAGATAGGAATATATAATAATGAGGTGTTATGTGATGTAGTTCCAATGGATTTTTTCCATGTTCTTTTGGGTAGACCTTGGCAATTTGATAGGAAGATGATGCACAATGGGAGAAGTAATAACTATATTTTTTATAAGGATTAAAGGAAGCACACACACCTTTGAATTATGATAATATGAAAAGGGAGGATAGTATTAAGGTATTTTTAATAAGTGACAAAGATTTCTTATAACAAATAAAAAATGAAGAGGTAAATTATGTATCGATTGGTAAGCCTAGGACAATTGTTCCAACTAGAAAATTGATTGATTTGCCTATAAAAAATCAAAGTATATCAAGTTATTTTATGGATGACATTCATAATTTATTACCTCCAATGAGGAGTATCAGTCACCATAAAGACCCAATTCTAGGATCCAATCTCCCAAAAAAGGTAGCATATAAGATGACACCAAATAAAAATGAAGAGATAAAGAACCAAGTGCAAGAATTATTGGATAAAGGATTAATCAAGGAAAGTTTGAGTCATTATGTTGTTTCAATAGTTTTTTCACACAAAAAGGATGGATCTTGGAGAATGTGTACTAATTCAAGGGATATTAATAAGATCATAATCTAGTATAGATTTCCTTTGCATAGAATTGATGATCTAAAGGATTGTCTAAGTGGTGCAAAGTAATTTTCTAAGATAAATTTTAAAATTGGATATAATCATATTTTAATTATGGAGGGAGATGAATGAAAGACTACTTTAAAGACCAATGATGTGATCTATTAATGAATTGCTTTTCCATTTGGGCTAACTAATGCTCAAAGAACCTTCATGAGGCTTATGAATGAGGTGCTTAAGTGTTTCATAGGTGAATTTTTCATTGTTTAATTTGATGATATATTTATTTATATTCAATAAAATTAAGAGCATATAAGATATATTATAATGGTTTTAAATAAGTTGCATGAAGAAAAGATACTAATCAATCTCAAGAATTATACTTTTTTAAAGATAAAATTAGTTTATTTAGGGTTGGTTATCTTCTAAGAGGGATTGAATATGGATAAATATAAATTTAAACCCATAATGTAATATATTAATCCAAAAAATAAATTTGAGGTAGTAATATTTCATGGCTTAGCTACTTTATACAAAATGTTTATAAGAAATTCCAATAGTATTTGTGCTCCAATTATGAAAATAATCAAGGGGAACAAGAAAATATTTAAATGGACTAAGGAATCTAATAAAATTATTCATATTTTTAATAAAAATATTAAAAATTAGGCCATATTATTATTTCCTTATTTTATCAAACTTTTCCAAGTGGAATGTGATTCTAGTAGAACTGACATATGAGTTATTCTAAGTCAATAAGGAAAACTAGTTGTCTATTTTAGTGAGAAAATTAATGAATAAAATAAAAGTTATTAAAAATATTACCAATATCTCTATGTTATTTTTCAATCCTTGAAGAAATGGAGACACTAATCAATGCCGAAATAGTTTTAATTGTAATAGATAACCACGCTTTGTAATTTATTAGTAGTCAAACTAAGCTAAGTTAAAGGCACATGAAATGGGTTAAGTTTTTACAAAGTTTATATTTTGTTATCAATAATAAAATTAGACAATATAACAAAGTTAAAAATTATTTGAGTAGGATAAGTCTAATTTTATATGAAACTGAAGTCAACATCTTAAGATTTAACTCATTGAAGGAGTTGTATAAGGAAGATCCTAATTTAAAAGAGGCTTATGAGGCATGTGAGACTATAGTGAGTAGAGATAAACATCCACATATTTAATATATTATACAATATGTATTATTAAATGATAACCATCTATGCATATCAAAAGGATCAATTAGAGAAAACCCATTGAAGGAGAAACATAGTGAAAACTTGGTAGGACATTTAGGGAAAGATAAAACACTTACTCAATTGAGTGCACATTACTCTTGGCTAATATTGAAAGGTTATATAAAAAGGTTTGTTGAAAGGTGTAAAATATGTTATTATGCCAAAGGTACAAGTTACAATGTAGGCCTATACCAGACATTACCAATTCCTAGTAGGCCATGGGATTCAATTACCATGGATTTTGTGCTTAGGATGCTAATGAATCAAAAAGTTAATGATTAAATATTTGTAGTAGTTTATAGTTTTAAAAATATTTCTCACTTTATTCCTTCTACAAAAATTAGTGATGTAACTCATATTTTTGATCTATTCTTCAAAGAAGTGGTAAGATTGCATAAGCCTCCTAAAAGCATTGTATTTGACAAGGACACTAAGTTTGTTGGTCATTATTGGAGGAATATTTTTAGGAAATTTTAAGACCATCATCCTACCATCCTTAGATTTATGGTTAAACTAAAGTGTTCAATAGAAGCCTTGTAAACATCCTTAGAATCTTAGTAAGTGATCATCCCAAATAGTGGGATCAATTAATATCTTAAGCATAATTTGAATATAATGACTCTCCAAATAGAAGTACAATATTTAGTCCATTTAATATTGTTTATGGAATTCATATAAGGAGTTTATATGAGCTAATAAACTTAGGAAAATGAGAGAGAAAAAGTGCATAAAGAGAGGATTTTTCATCAGATGTGAAATAACTCCATGAATAGGTAAAGCAAAAGATAGAGATGAGTTCAAGTAAGTATAAAAGGAAATCTGATTTGAAAATAAGATAAATGAATTTTTAGGTATGTTATATTGTGATTTATCATCTTAGGAAATAAATATTTCCCAAATGGGAATACAATCAATTGAAAATGAAGAAAATATGATCTTGAAAAGTCCATAGAAAAATTTTAGCTAATGACTATGAACTGGAGCTTCTAATTGACACTAGAATCTCACCTATATTTAATTTATATGATATATATCATTTTAACATAGATGATAGCTTATAAAAATAACCTAAAGATAAATTAGATCAGATCCTCTATTGGGAGCAACAACTACCAAGGGCATAACTAGATGAACTTGAAGCCATTATAGATAAGAAGGTGGTAAAGAAGACTAGAGAAAAGAGTAATTTTAGTACTTGATCAAGTGTAAGAACCATAAACTTGAGGATGAAACATGGATGATACCTTTAGAGATCATAAATCATGGTAGTATTGTTCAAGATTCCATGAGTAGGAGTTTAAGAACAAGTCTTTTGTTCCTTGATAGTCTGATGTAGGTACATGCTTATAAATAGGTAAACTATGTTTATTTTGGTATTTATAAGTTATAGGAAGTTTTTTATGATTAATAAGAAGACTTATTTATTATTAAATTGTCACTTTTAATCCATTTTGAAGGATTTAAAAATTCACCTCCAAAATGAGCATTTCAAAAATTTGAATTTTCTATTAAAAGATTGTAAGGTTTTCGTATGTTACAAGAGTCTTGGTATTTTATTTAGAATTATATAATGTATAAATTCATGGTATAAGTGTTTTAAATACTCCATTTGGTTTATAATTATAATAAAATCCATTTAGGTTGGTCCAATATAGGAGGAAAATCAAACTTAACATGTTCTAAGTTGAGTTGAGACTGTTGAGAGATACTTGGGAACCAAAAAAAAGAACCATCTAATTTTAAGACATAAATTGAGAAGGATATAAATTGAACCATATAAATTTAATCTCAATAAATCCAAAATATAATAATAAAGACTAAAATTTTAAGCTTTTGGAGTTGTTATTGGTGTTTTATTCTATAGGTTTGTGTACAATCTAAAGTTTTATGAATAAGGAAGACTATTTTATTATGTTCATGAGAAAAAAATAGATCCTTCAGGTGTATATGGATTATATTACTTTTTATCTTGTTTTTTACCATGATCATGGTGTTCTTTAGCTAATAGTGACTGAAACAAGGTTTCATAGCCTAAAACATAAAGTTGTAGTAAATAAAAGCTGGTAATTATTTATTTGTTTGACTATTTATAGTTAAATTTCAATTTTAAGAGTTATATTTATAGGCAAGAAAATTAATCTAGGAATTATAATATTTTAATAATCATTAAAATTAATTTTTTTTCCAAATTAGATCTCTCAAGATGTCTGTAGGATTGTAAACCCTAAATTAGGGTTTAAGAGAAAAAAATTAGGGTTTTAAGAGAACAAACCATAAAAATAAACTCAAATCTTGGTAGATATATGACTTTAAGTTCATGTCAAATAATTTAATCAATTTCAAAAAAATTAGATTTCTAAAAATCAAGTTATGGTTGACTGTGTATTACAAACCTAAAGAAAGTTAAGAAAAACAAGGCTTAATGCATGGACACTCTCTTTTCTATCAAACCAATAATATTAATATTCTAATAAAATTTAGACTAGGTTTAAATAGTATTGAAAATATGGTAAAAAAAGGTTTCAAGTATTAAAGAGTCTTTTGAGAATAATTATAAATGAGTGTGTACTTATAGACATAGAATTAGGCCTAAACATGACTTAATTTCTAGTTCTCTAAGTTTTCATGAGGTTTAAAAGTAAATAAAGGACATGAAACTTGTGTATACATTATGTAGTATTTATATGATTGTATAAACCAAACTTAAGATGATTTCAATTTGAGTTTAACATTCATAGGGTGATAAGAACCTAATGGGCCTAAAAGAAAGACTACAATCCTATCAAAGAGAAACCAATCCAAGGATAAAAATTATAAACCTTATAGATTATATTACACCAAAAATATAATTAGTGGCTCAATAAAATGTATATGTAGTATAATTGTTATCTGTAATAATGTAAAAATGAATGTTTCTCTTTATTGGATCGAAATAAAGGTTGTATTATAGTACTGGATAAGTCCTAACCCTTCTAAAATTTTAGTCAACAATGTTAGCCCACATGACCTTATTTTGTAAAAGTTACCATTAGGCCTCAAATTAGGTTAGCCAAGTTGACTTAATTATATAATGTGTGCCATAATTGTATTAACATGGTTGAATAGGCTGACTTAGTATGAAAAATGGATGTTTACTTAGTTAGGGGACATTTTGAAAGAATAATCACCTAGGGAGTTTGATAAATAGGGTTTTTTTACTTGGGGAGTTAGATAAATGATATTTATAATCAGTTTAGGTATGATATACTTATCCAATAATATTACAAAACACTAATGGGTTTCCCTCCCATTTCCCATGCACCCTTTAACTGTACACTTAGAGATATTAAAAATTGATAGGTTGATATAAGATATAAATCATTAGTAAATGACAAATTTTAAAATATTGTGTGTGTATATATTCACCACTTGAATCTCATCACATGTCACACAGGTGGAACATGGGATGGTACTTTGACAAAGAACATAGTAATACACAACATTGAGCTAGAAAATTATAGTAGAGAGTGGAAAATAAATGAATGTAAACTTATAAATGTGTACCTTTAATTACCATGTTACTTTTGAATAAGAGTTACATGATAAGTAGATCAGAATGGTGTCTAGTGTGTGGAACAAAAGATAGAACTAAAAATAATAGAAAAATGATTTTTTTATAAAACTATGTGGTTAATATTTTTTTTTCTACATGGTTAAAATCCTATAAATTATTTAATTTTGTCAAAAGATTTTATAGAAATATATTTATGAACAAATAAATAATTTATTAGTAAATAATTGAAGCTTTTGAATTTTCAAAATTTTACTATAAAAGGAAGAAATTATTATTCATTTTTTCATTTTCTATTATTCACTATTAGAGATCTAAGTATACTACTTAAGTAGATAACGATGATGGTGTGAATTTAAGGAGGTGGGTGCAATAGAGGATGGGTTAGATGATAGATCATGGATCGTGTGGTCATACTCTAGGTATGGAGTGTATTTAAATTTGGTTTTTAACATTGTGGGCTTAAAATGAACTAGTTTAGAAAAATGAAATACCAGGGAAAATTTTGTGTAGCAAAAATTTCCCAAAAATAATTTGGAAATAGAGTAAAATAATGATAAACAATAATTATGTGTCAAAAAATTAAAAATTAGGTCTAGGGAATTAATTAAAATTTAATAAAAATCATCATTGAGTTTTAGTAGGGTCAACCTAAGTGAATTAGTTAAATAAGGTGTATTTGATTAGGAGGATAATGTAGTAGTAAACTAATCTAGTTGGATGGGAGATGGTCAATGATGTACAAGGGAGTAAACTTGGTTGAAAATCAAAGGTGGATGACTACATAAAATATGGACAAATGCATGAGAAGTAAAGGTGGCTAAATTAGTTTAAAGTTAGTTGGTTGCATAGGAAAGTGTTTGAATACATACCATTTGGTTTACATAGTCAAGATAAGTGGCCAACTAAATTATAATTAGAGGAAATATTATAAAATGTGATAGGCTAATGTGGTAAGATACATGGTTGATTATTTATGAAATAAGGAAGGTTGATGTAGTAGGAAACATGACTAACTTAGTTGAAAGAATAAAACATGTTTATGTAGTTAGATACATGGATAACTTTGTTAGAGATGATGGATAAAAAAATCAATATACATTGAAAAATTATAAAAGTATATTAGTTACTTTTGTTTTTAGTTTTTGAAGTATATCTGATTATAATTTGAATAGTGAATCGATACATAGTTTTATTTATGTTTGGTAGATATAAAAATGGTTGTGGAGATTATTTTATGTAGTATGGCTACCATATCTAATGGAGAGGTTGCCTACATGAGACTAGGCATAACTAATGATGTTTTGGTTTGGTGTGATTATGGAGTTATAATGGATTATGTTGAGTGTGGAGTTGGTAACCATGTTCTTAGAAACATGTGAATGAATTACTCACACTTTCTAATGGGAAGTGGATGTAGATACCATTGAGGTGGGTATCATGCTCAAGGATGTCCATGATTTATTGGGAATTCTTATTTTGGGTATGCATATGGTGTGTGATACTCTAGATATGGATGCTTAGAGATGAGCCTTAGCCTTATGGGTGAATGGATCAGAGATATGTGTCAAGGAAAAATTGAAAGTATGCCTATTTGATGTGTGTGTTAGTTATTATGGATTTTTAAAAGGCCATTATTGGACTTATGATATTTCATGTGATCTATCATAAGTTGTATCAAAAATTCCCATTGTATATTTGTATGTTGTGTCAATCCATGCTAGATTGGGTAACACTATGTGATTTGGGATCTATTATCTAGGTGTAGTTGATGAAGAAATTTTATAGTATTATATCATCAGGATATATTACCATGGGTCTTACTATATTATTATGTAAATAGATATATGAGATATTTCATATGTAGTGGCCTATGAGATTACCACATGTAATAGATTATGCCTCACCACATGTGTTCAAGTAGATATAGGATCACATGGTATGTGTCATACCACATTCCCCATATTTTTAGAATATAACATGAGGGTAGATTATTTGGTATCCATATCAAGGCATGATAGATGTTTGGAGATCATGGCCAAGTAATTCTTAGGTGATGGAATGACTGAAGATCATTATACATTATGTGTGGTGGGTGGAGCCAAACCTAGTTGCTCATTTTCTAGTGTAGTTTAGATTAACACATCCTATATCATTGATAGCAAACCTAATATATTTATCATGACATGCAAGATATTAGCATGGATTAAGAGGTGAAAAGATGCTAATATATGTCTTTATTATTCATATTCACCAACATAAGATATATGTATGATGATGATGGTAGTGGTGATAAATAGGGGATAAAGGAGTATATATTTTAGTATAAGAGTAGATACTATATCCACCACCATGGACAAAAGGATAGAGATAATTTCTAATTCAGACATAGGTAAATCCTTAGCCACAGGGGGACATATATGGATAATTTTTACTAAGTTAGTATATTTTGAGGTAGATTCATAGGGGAGCATGCCATGATCATGTGGTTTAATCTAGTTGATATAGAGATTTTGTGTCACCATGTAGCCTTGCATCATAAGAGGTGTTTGGTGGAAGTACATATGGAGTGACTATTAGTGAGTAAGATGTGGGTTTTTGTGATTATTTTGGTTTGAAATAGGCATACATTCTATGTATGGGTGTGGGTGTGTGTGCATATGTGTATGTGTGTGTGTTTTGAGATATATTTTTTATAAATTATGTGATTTTTGGTTTAATTTTTGTAGAGGATAAAATGGAGGAGAATAGATCAGTGACTATGGTGGAGAGATCCTAATGAGGTTAGCCTTTATCAGGATAGAGCTAAAGGCTCAAACACACAGTTTAATCTATCAATGAACTAGCATATTTTATTATTTAAGAACATTATATTATATAGGGAGTTATTACCTATAGGTGGGGATAGTATGATCCCATTATTAACTCACTAAAATTAAAAAAACTAACCCAAATATGAAATATATTTTTAACAACAATAAATTTATTTCACCAATTAACTCATAATAACTTTAAATAAAATTGTGGTAACTAACACATGGTGAATAGTAACTTGTTTTACGACATGTAAAAACTAATGTTAGAACTATTTCCTAACATTCATCCCCTATTTCTAATATGGGTCAAGAAATTCAAATGTCAATTTCAATCAATAATGCATTTGATTACAAACATGTGACTTTAAAAATGTCACCTTATTGAAAATTACCTTTGAAGGCTTATTTGAATTTCATAAATTTTAAAGAGGACTTGACTCTTAACTCTGACACTTGAATATTATGGACCTAATATAGATAAATGACATGCATTTAAATGACTAAAAAATGACTCTCTTCATAAAAAATATGGCTACAACTTTTTAAATACAATATTGGATTTTCCAAATAAAAGACACCAAACCTATGTTGATTCATCTATAAAAAATGACTCAAAAATTAAAAAACTATGGACTTTTGATTTGAAAAATAAACACTATTAAACTAAAATGTAAAAACTAATTTTATATTAATTAAATATGATGGAATTTAACATAAACACAATAAACCGAAAAGAAAATATACACAACTTAAAAACTATAGGCTTAACTAAATGTTCTAAATATAAACTATGATTTAAAAAATTTAAAACTATTCTAAGACCTAAATATAAACCATTCACTTAAAATTACAAACCAAATAATACACCTCATAATACTCTTAGACATAGATTATACAAAATCTAGAACCACTAATTTAAAAAAAAAAAACCACTACATTAAAATAATATCAACAACTACCAAACTAAAAGCACAATACAAAAATTAAAAATTGAACATAATACACTAAAAACCTAAAAATGAAAACAAGACCCAAAAAATTCAAAACATTAAATGAACCCTAAAAAAATCTTTTGAACTTATATCGTTATCTTTCATTACATATATTGATGGTAGAAAGGTAGGTTTGATTAAAATATGGGTGAACAACATGTGAGGAGGATGGATAGTGGATGCCTTTGGTTTGGGGAAAGTTTTCCAAGGGAGAGACCGCATATTGTTTAAGAGGTGAGTGAGTCAAGTCAAGTGATCAAATGGTGGGAAATGTGTAGTATCTATCAACATAAAATGCCATATAGGATAAATTCAATCCTTGAGTGCATCTGAATCAATGCATTGAGCTTGTTGAACATTATTATCATTGCATCATTGAGGGGTGTGTAATGGGGCTCAACTTAATAAATCCAAAAAATTGATACAATGAGCCAACAAGGATGAATCTATCTATAATGAGTGGAGAGAGATCATAATCAACTATGCCAAGAAGACAAATCCTTCAATATAAATATGATTCCACTTAAGGAGGATGATCTAGGTTAACTCACACAATACAATGTAATCCTTAATTTATTTATGTAACCCTTAATGTAAATATCATTAATTAAATATAATGTGAAATATTCTATATGGGCTATGTAAATACTACAGTGAATATATATAATATTTTTTATTTTCCAAATATTTGGAAAACAAACACTTATAGAAAAATAATACAAAAAAATATATAAATATGTATGAATTTTTTATTATTGGAACACAACTAGATATTGAGGTGGGGGGATGAATCAATATATCAATTAAAAATATACCTTTTAAATAATTTTAATGTAGATTAAAAGATATATGCAGATAAAATCAAATGTGAAAAGATCACACAGACTCAAATACATAAGACACCAAATTTATACATGGAAAACCCAATATGGCAAAAACCACCATGAGAATAGATGATAGAAACTACCATTCTAATCCAACCTCACAATAAAGAACCTCACTAGTTATAATATTTAAGGGCACCAACCGTAAGGAGACACCAATCCCTAGGATAAATACCTTAAACTCTAAGGAATCACCCACTTCCTAATCTAAGCACCAACTCAGCTTATTTAGTGGCACCAACTTACCAGATTCTTCTATGGAGCTAAAACTCTAGATTACAAAACAAATTCATACATGATTACAAATCTTTGTTTCCTATTCTAGTTATGATCTAAAACTTTTCATGCTCTACATAATCTCTTTGTGCCTTTCTTCTCTCTACCCCTTTGTCTCTATTTGACACACTTCATCTCTCTCTCACTTTGCTCCTATGTGTATCTATATTTTCTATTTGACACAATTTGAATAGCTTTAACATCATTTGCCTTTGTCCTATATGTCATATATATAAACTATTGATCTAGGGTTCCATATCTTCTATGTGTTCACACTCAGATTGTAACACATCATTCTAGCTATATATTTTAGTTCATTATGACTTGAACTATTAGTTTCCCACATCTCAAATTCATCCATCATCACTATGAATCTTGGTCCCATTACTATCTATAGAATTTTTTGGACTCTAGTTTTGATGCACATGCTCATTTACATAGATTTGATCAGTTAGATAAATATATCTCATTGTCCATGTCATTATTCATGGCTTATTCACATATTCTTACATGTTACTCAATCTAACCATTAGATTGGACATATCTTTAAATATAAATCTTTGATCTTGTATTTGGTACCATGATCCATATTTAAATAGATCAACTTTAAAATGCATATGTTTGATCATATTCTGATAGGATCATGATATCCATCCAATCTTTGTATGCTTCTAAACTTTAGCTTTGTCAACTTTAAAACTTTTCCATCAATATTCCTAATCCAAGCTCCCACATTCCATTTGATCTCCATTGATGCACATACATTATATTTATCTCTGGTTAAAAATTTATCTCTTTAATCTATCTTGTTGCTTCATGAGCCTTTGAATTGCTTTTCTTTTATCAATCTTCTTAGACTTGATCAACATTAAACTCACCTCTATGTCAATAAACCCCAATCACTTTATTTTATTGGGTCAACTCATTCCATTATATCTCCTTTGCATGATCACTTGTTCACTATCAAAATTACTGAAAAGCTTGATTATTAACTCTGACAAGCTTAAGCTTATTGGGTATCTATCTGACAAGCTCCATGAATGTGACACTTGTCAATAATGCATTTAATCAAAGGAACCTTTGAAAATTTTGAATTTTCTATGTTTTATTGGATATTATATGTATGATTAAGTGGTATCCATTGATCAAAATAGAACATATATGAAGTCTAAGACTTAGGAATTGTTAAGTTCTTTGATCTGGTAATTTCTAGGTTAAAGGGGAAGGTTTAAAAATGATAATAAATGATTAAATTATAACTTAAGCTATAGGGTCGATTCTATATGTAGTCAACATCAAAGTATCAAATCCTATTTCACACCATGAATTAAACCCTTAGGGTTTAACTAAGAAACCCTATAGAATCTAAGAGAAAAGATAATTCAGTTATGAGCTAATTCCTCCTCATTTGAACTTGCTAACCATATATTCAAGATGCTCATGAAAAACCCATAAAATATCTTCTATCTATTTCCTTTACAAATTCCCATAAATGTTCTTTTTAAAACCATGACAATTTTGTAGGACCTTGTGCAGATTTTGACTAAGTATGGAGACCATTTCAACATGCTTGGAAGTCTAACTTTTCTCATACATAACTCTTTTTGCACTTAGATGCATGAGTTGTAATTTAGCACATAATATCCTCTTACATAGGGGATTTGATTAATATATCCATTTCCTCCTGAAGTATTCATGTGTATAATATATGGCATCATCAAAGTACCTACTATTTATCTTCTAATCTACAAATTTGACAAAGTGTTGGAAAAAACTTTCAAAATGTGTAGGATCCCAAATTTTCTCAGTCATATCTTTTGTCTCACTATGTTGCGTGACCTAAGAATTAACACATAGAAACTAGGCACAAAAATAAACAAACACATTTGATCATTTTATCTTCATACCTCTATATGTGTAAATGTTGACTTCATAATTATGATTACTTGGATTTTCTGAACCCTTTGGTAAATTTGGCTAAGTTTTAGAACTTAGTAAATTATGTCTAAGTAGCCAACTTTTCATCCCCATATCTTCAATTGTGATTCAACACATGTCTTCAAATCTAGAGCATAACAACTAGGGACTAGTGTGATCACAACCATGTGACTAGATCCCACATACTCATTCACATGTGGTAATGGTGATGTCAACAAAATGCTTTATCTTTTCCTATCATAGACCCAAAATGTCTAAATGATAAATATAAATAATTAGATGAATTTCATTCATGTAAACAAGCATTCTAATAATCCTTAACCTCAAATACAATCATTTTCATATCCTATAATCACCATACTCAATCTTGAACATTAGTGACATGATCATAATGTCCCTTTTGACATAAATGACAATCATATTTCTAACAATCTCCCCCTTTGTCATTGATGGTAAACTAAATGCTTTGATCTTATAATATTCTATTTCTTATATAGCATTACTTGGATTTAATTCTGATGAACTTGAATTGAGGCTATTTATACCAAACTTACTCCTCCTTAGGAAATGGCACATTTTCATAATACTCAACTTAGACACTTTATCTACTTCTTCTTTGACATTGTAAATTTTTCTCCAATATTTTGTAGAGAGCATTTTTCTCTTCTACTCCCACTTAGAGAATTTACACTTTTTCTTCCCCTTTGTCTTCAATGGTAAAGGGATGCTAAATGTGTCTCCCATTTTATCAAATAAAGGATTTTGTTTAAGAATATGCAACCATAAACTCATTATAAATTTTCAAAGATAAGCATACCTAAGTTACCTTTCCTCTCTTCTTCTAGGGATTAACAAAGTTTATTTGAGACTCCCCCTAGACTCATTCCATACCACTAGGATCTAGTGATGTGGTGTAGGAGCCACCACTCCTAAGTTCTATCTCAGATATTCAAATTGTTATTTGGGAAGAGGTTTAGTGAATATGTCTACAATCTGATCTTTAGTTGGCACATATTACATTGTGACCTCTTGATCTGCAACCCTCTTTCTTAATAAGTGATACTTTATTGATATGTGATTAGTTCTAGAATGCATCATTGGATTATTTGATATATTAATAGAAATTGAATTATCACAAAGAATAGAGATAAGTAACTTGTAAACTATGTTGATGTCCTTGAGAATTTGCTTCATCCATAAGAATTGAGTGAAATATGCCACTACTATAACATACTCTACTTCTAATTTAGAAAGAGTAACCAACTCTTACTTTTTGTGCAACCATAAAACAAGGCTATTTCCAAGGAAAAATGCACCACCACTAGTGATTGTTCTAATCATCCACACTTCCTACCCAATAATCATCTGTATATGTTTTAAAAGAGAAATCTTCACCCTTGGGATACCATAGTCCATAGTCAATTGTTAACTTAATGCATATAAATATCCTTTTTACTGTATTAATATGTGATTCTTTGGGAGTAGCCTAAATAATTTCAACCATCCACACTACTACATGATATCTAGTCTTGATATAGTTAGGTATAATATGTTACCCATCATTGATGTGTACATAGTTTGATTTTCATCTAGGGACTTATCATCTTTGCTCAATTTGCATCTAGTTATCATTAGATTACTAACTAGTTTGCTATCTTCCATTCCAAACTTATTGAGTATTTCCTTTGCATACTTGGTTTGGGATATGAATTTCCATTCATTAGACTGTGATATTTTTAAACCAAGGAAGAAATAAATTTCTCTTATCATAGACATCTCAAACTCACTTTGCATTTATGTGGCAAATTATTTTCACATTTTGTTATTTCTAGTATTAAAGATTATGTCATATACATAAACAAAAATAATCAAAATATGCTCATCTTCTGATTTAAAGTATAGATTGTCATTTGAACATCCTTTATTGAAACCTTATTATTGTAGGTACTAGTCCAATATTTAATACCATGCTATTGGTGCCTATTTTATACCATACAAATCTTTGTTCAGTCTGCACACATAATCTTCTTGTTTTGACAAATGAAAACCTTCTGGTTTTTTAATATAGACTTCTTCTTATAGGTTTCCATTCAAGAAAGAAGACTTGACATCATTTTGATATAATTTGAACTTATTATAAATAGATAATCCTTAAAACATTATTATAGCTTCCAATCTAGCAACTAGAGAAAATATTTCCTCAAAATTTATGCCTTCAACTTATGTATATCATTTATACACCAATATTGATTTATTCTATACAATAATTCCATCCTCGTTGATCTTGTTTCTATAAACCCATTTTATACCTATCACATTCTTATTTGAATGTCTTTGGACTAATTACCAAGTTTTGTTCTTTTTAATTTGGCTCAATTCTTATTCCAGGATTTTAGCTAGTTCTCATCCTTGTTGGATTCAACATATCTTTTAGGTTCAATTTCAGACATTAGATCAAAACTTACTTGCTCCTTGTTCATTTCAGATCTTCTCCTTATCTAAAATCCTTCATTCTTATTTCCAATAATCTACTCTTTAGGATGATCATTTTGAACAAATATTGGAGGTGCCTTTTCATCCATTTCCTCATCCTCTTCATTATCTACTTCTTCTTCAAGATCTAATTATTCAATACTAATTTCCTTGTCAAGTTCAACATGATTCAATCCTTCTTCAACCTTAAAATTGATGCTCTCTATAATTTTATGTATCCTTTTATTATAACATACATAAGATTTATTTTGAGTGGAATAACCAAGAAATATTCATTCATCACATATTGATTCAAATCTTTCCAATTTGTCATCCATTCTTCTAATATAGCATTTGCTTCCAAATACTCTAAAGTACTTAATAGAGATAGGATTTCCATACCATATCTCATAGGGAGGTTTATCACTATTTACCCTTTGTTGAACTCTATCCAAGATTTATACTATTGTTTTGACTAATTCTCTATAGTATCCATCAAGTAACTTGGCCTCTTTTATCATTATTCTTGCCATCTCCTTGACTATCTTGTTCTTTCTCTCAACTACTCCATTTTGCTATGGAGTCCTTTTTGTAGAGTAATGCCTTTTAATCCCATGATTCTCACAATACTCTATGAACTCATTTGAGGTGAATTCTCCACCTTTATTAGATCTTAAGCATTTTATTTTTCATCTAATGTAATTCTCTACCATGTATCTAAAGATCTTAAATCTTTCAAATGCCTAAGACTTGTCCTTCAAAAAGGTTATCCATGTCATTCTTGAGTAATCATCTAAAAATAAAATAAATTATATTTATCCTTTATATACTCTTGTCTTAGTAGGACCACAAATATTAGTATGAACTAACTCTAAATGTTTTGTAGTTACATACTCCTTTGTTTCAAATTTAACCCTTGTCTGCTTCCCTAGTTGACATTCTTGGCAAGTAGTACCTATAGGTTTGGCTATCTTGGGCATGTGTGTGACACATTTATTTGATCTCAAATTTTTTAGGTTATAAAAGTTGACATGACCCATCATTCTATACCATAACCAACTCTCATTAATATTTCCCATCAAGAAGCTATTACCATTCACTTCAACAATATTATAGATATTTATTTTAGTTATTTTCCCTTTTGTAACTATTATTCTAGATCTCTTCAAATAATAGCCTTCTACATCAAATGTGACCTTATATCCATTGTCACACATTTGGTTGACACTTAGTATATCATGCTTTAATCCTTCAACATAATGGACATCATGTGTAGGTAGTCTTCCATCTATGTTAAAGCTTCTTTTACCTTTGATATTTACTACAATGTTGTCTCCCAAATTGACAGATCCTTCCTTGAATTTTCTCAACTTGATGAACTTTTTATTATCACCAATCATATGATTTGAGCATCCACTAATTATTACCCATAAATTCTGCTCCTTGGCATAGAGTGTAGTTTGAGAAATCATAGATTGATTTTTCACTCTCCACACATCCGTGGGTTTCTTATTTGGCTTATTTTTAAAAATATATGAACCTTTGTTCACACTAGGATGTATACCTTTCTTATTACTTTTTAATTTTGATCTTACAAAGCTTGCTCTATAATGTTTAGCTATGTGACCAAAATTATTGCAATTAAAACACATTACATTTGTATCTAACAAGGGTAAAAATGAAATTTTAATTACAAAATTTGTCATTCTTTTAGGTAAAAATCTACAATCAATAACCATATGACCAAATTGAATATATATATATAAATAACCATAGACAAATGAGTAATACCTAGTCATAACAATTCTTGATACGACATGAGGATCTCTTCTAAACTCTGGTTTCTTCAAGTCTCTCACTTGGGTGTATGCATCTACATCAATTAACTTTGTCTTATTTTTATCTTAAATATTCTTTTTAGGTTTATATTTATTCATAATAACTATGTTTGCATCTATCTTTATTTCCTTAAAACATTTCTCTTTCTTTTCTCTTGATTATCCTTTTACTTTGAAGTTTTCATATAGGTTAGTAAATGTAATAGTAGTGGAATTCTTTCCATTTTCATAACCAATACTTGATCTCTCTTTTGAGTGATTTTGAGAGTTGATCAATTCATCAAGAATGTTGAATCCTCCTATCAACTTTAGACTTTTGTCTAGTTTACCTTTGGATTTCTCAAGCTCTTTTCTCAAAGCCACTATCTCTGATTCTAACTTCATGCACTCATCACATTTAGATACTAGTTGAAGTTTGACTACATCTTATATTTTTTAGCCTCTTCAATTTATGTATTTAGGTTCACTATCATTTGATCATATTTTTCAAGACTTTTGGACATTTTCTCAAGTTTCTTCTATCCAATCTTATTCTATTTTGAGTTATCTTTTCTCAACTTGTCTATTTCTTATAGAGCATAAATAATTTCACATTATATATCCACCTCTCCTTTTTATTATTCATCTGAGTCTTCAATTTATTCTTGATCCATATAATTTGATTTTATTGTCATGAAAAGGACTTCCTTTTCATCATCCATAAAATCACAATCATGATCATCATCAGTACTGTCATTGTCATCCATTGAATCACTATCTTCTTTTATGTATAGAACTTTCTTTTTTTTAAATAAGTTATTCTTCTTGGGATATTAGGGTTTCACATTTTTTCTACTCTCTACTTGTTTATAGTTATCCTTTTTATTATTAGGGCATTTAGTAGCAAAATGTCCTACTTTAACATTGTTAAAGCATTTTAAGGGTAACTTATCTCTATACTTTCAAGACCCTCTCTTTATTCTTCTAACAATGTTAACTTCTTCTTTATAAGTCTCCTTAGATCTAGATGTAGGTGTTTCTACCTTTACTTGCTTGGATACTTTGAATGCAGCTTCTCTCTTGAATTTTTTTGCTTATCCCATTCTCATCCCATAAGTAGTGAAGGTTTCATGCAACTCATCAATAGTGATTTTGTCTATATTTTTTTCGTCCTCTATTGTAGATATTTTTGAATCATACCTTGATGATAGATATATTAGGACCTTCTTGACAATTACTAATTCTTTCATTTCTTCTCCAAGGCCTCTAATTGCATTGACTATTTCATCTACCATGGGGAGGAAGTCTACAATTTTCTCTTCCTCATTCATTTTAAGGCTTTAAAACTTACCTTTGAACATTTGTATCTTGGCCTACTTTACCTTGTCATCTCCTTCTTAGATGATCTTTAGTTTGTTTCATATGTCTTGTAAATTTTGATAATGAATCACTTTGACAAACTCTGAATTAGATAATCCACATATAATAACATTCTTGGCCTTAACATTGCTCTCATATGCCTTCCTGGTAGTTTAATTAGTTGGAGTTATAACAAGGGTTGCATATCCATTTACCATATATATCTATACATCAAACCCTAATGAAGATATATATGCTTCCATTCTTATGCTATAGAATACATAATTTGATCCATAAAAGAGAGGTGATTTTTTTAATGAAGATCCTTCTTGACTAGACATTTGTGTTCATTATTCCAAAATCTACCCAAATTGATTAAGATTCTATCAATGAACTTGGGATTTGATACCAATTATTACAACACAAATAGATACTAAGAGGGGGTGGTGACTCCATATATTAATTAAAACTAGACCTTGTAAATAATTTTAATGTAAATTTAAAAAAATTAGATCAAATTAGATATTTAAAAATCACAGAAACTAAAATACACATGAAACTAGATTTATACCTAGAAAACCCAATATGGGAAAAACCACCATGACAATAGTTACTCAAAACTATCATTCTAATCAAGCCTCAAAATAAGGAACTTCACTAGTTACAATGTTTAAGGGAACCAACCCTAAGGAGACACCAATGCCCTGGATAAATATATTCAACTCTAAAGAAGCACCTACTCCCTAATCTGAGCACCAACTCATCTTATTTGACGGCAAAAACCTATCAAATTATTTGATGGAGCTACAACTCAAAATTAAAAAATATATTCATACATGAATCCAAATCTCTATTCTCTATTACAAGTCTGATATACAACTATTTATACTCTACATATAATCTCTTTCTATCTTTCTTCTCTCCACCCTTTTATCTTTATACAACACACTTTATCTATCTCTCTTACTCTACTCCTCTATGTTTCTATATTTTATATTTGACATAATTTAAATATCTATAACATCATTTAACTTTATTCTATATGTCATATATATAAACAATTGATCTAGGGTTCAATATCTTGTGTTCATACTTGAACTATAACACATCATGTCAATTCTAGACTTTAGTTTATTATGACTTGAATTTTTAGTTTCCTGCATCTCAAATTCATGCATCATTGTTGTGATTCCTAGTCCCATTACTATCTATAGAATTTTTTGGACTCTAGTTTTGACGTACATGATTATTTACATAGATTTTATTGGTTAGATTGATCAATCTCATTATTTGTGTTGTGATTCATGTCTTGTTCACATGTTCTTGCATCTAACCATTAGACTAGAAATATACTTAAATATCAATCCTTGATCTTGCATTTGGCACCATGATCTAATGATCCATATTTAAATATCTCAACTTTAAAATGCATCCATTCAATCATATTTTGATAGGCTCATGATATATGTCTGATCTTTGTACACTTCTAAACTTTATCTTTATCAACTTTAAAACTCATCCATCGATATTCATGATCTAGGTTATTGCATGCCATTCAATATACATAAATACACATACATTATATCTATCTTTGGTTAAACATAAATATCTTTATTCCATATCATTACTTCCTAAGCCTTTGGATCACTTTCTCTCTATCAATCTTCTCAGACTTTCTCAATCTTTAACTCATCATTATGTCGATAAACCTCAAACACTTTACTCCATTGGGTCCACTTGCTCTCTTAGATTTCATTTTTATAGTCACCTTCTCACCATCATATCTTCTAATAAGATCGATCATTAACTATGATAAGCTTAAGCTCATTAGGTCTTTGTTTGACAAGCTTTATGAATGTCAGACTTATCACTATCATGTTTACTCGAAGGACCCTTTAACAATTTGACTTCATTACACTCTGTTGGATCTTTTATATATGATTAAGCAATAGACATTGATCAAAATGGGATATATATAAATTCCAAGACTTAGTAAATGTTAAGTCCTTTTATTTAGTAACTTCCATGTTGAAGGGGTAAGTTTCATAATGATAACAAAGGCTTAAGTTATAAGTTAAGCTACCAAGTCTAGGCTATATCTAGTCATCATAAAAATAGAAAATGGTATTTGACACCATGACTTAAACCCTTAGGGTTTAACTAAGAAACCCTATATATTATAAGATCAAAGAAAATTCAATTCTATAATCATTCCTTCTCATTTGAACCTTTTGACCATATATTAAAGATACTCATGAAAAAACCCATAACAAATCTTCTATTTATTTCATTTGAAAATACCCATAAATGTTCTTTGTAAAAGAGTGACAACTTTATAGGACCTTTTAAAAATTTTAACTATGTATGGAGACCATTTCAACATGCCTAGAAGGCTGACTTTGCTCCTATATAATCTTATTTCACTTAGTCACATGACCTAAAATTTAGTGCATAAGATCCTTTTACATAGGGGATTTGATCTATATATCCATTTGATCTTGAAGTCTTCATATGTGCAAGATATGGCTCATCAAAGTGCCTGCTTGTATTTATATTGTAATCTAAAAATTTGACATTATTGGAAAACAATGTAAAAATGTACTAGATCCCAACTTTGCTCAAGCATATCTTTTGTCTCACCACGTCACATGACCTAAGATTTAGCACATAAAAATTAGGCACAAAAATGAACAAACCCATATGATCATTTTATCATCAAACCTCCATATGTGCAAGTGATGATCTCATGAATATGATTACTTGGTTCTCTTGAACCCTTTCAAAAATTTGTCTATTTTGAAACTTAGTGAATTTCATCCAATTAACCAATTTTGCATCCCCATATCTTCAATTGTGCTTAATCACATGTCTTAAAATCTAGCATATAACAACTAAGGACTAGTGTGACCATAACCATTGGACCAGATCCCTTATACTCAATCACATGTGGCAATGGTGACATAAAAAAAAATGCCTTCTCATCTTTTCCTGTCATAGACCCAAAATATCTAGATGATCAATATGAAGAACTAGATGAATTACATTCATCCACATAAGCATTATAACCATCCTTAACCTCTAATAGGATCCTTTTCATATCCTCTAATCACCATACTCAATCTTGAAAATCAATGATATGATCATAATGTCCCTTTTGACATCAATGATAATCATATTTCCAACATTTATAAACATACCTTTTTTTAATAGAGTATATATAAAAGAAATCAATTTTTAAAATGTACATAGTGAATAGTAATGGGTGGAAAATTGTGGAAAGAATTAGCAGTGTGGAATCAGTGAGGAAATTATAAATGGATGGTGGAGCCAACAAATTCTCACATGGTCAGCATTGAGAATTGAATGCCAATTTGTAAGAAGATTGGATGGATGTATGAATAGTAGTTGCATGTGTTCTATACAACAATACCATTCAAAAATAATTTTGATGAAAATTACAAGAAAATGTAATGTATATATGGGTCCCATCATGGTGATTTCTATGATACCAGAAAATCATGTTAGCCTTTATTAAGCTAAATTCAAAGTCTCAAACACATAATTTAATTAGTTAACCAACATATTTTATTTATTCAAAAACATTAAATTATATAGGGATTTATTACCTATAAGTGGGGATGTTATGATCTTGATAATAACTCACTAAAATAACAAAATAATCCAAATACAAAATATATTGTTAACAATTATATATTCATTTAACCAATTAACCCATAATAACTTTACATATAACTATGGTACCTAACACACAGTAAATAGTAATTAGTTTTTTCCACATGTAAAATCTAATGTTGTAACTATTTACTAATATATCCTATCATGATATATTGGATGGAATGCTACATAAACACAATATTACATAGATGATTGAACCTGTGGTACCTCTCTCACTTATGCTAGTTGGTTTTGATTCATTGGTGAAGTAGCTTGAAAATTATGGTGACTATTAGATGCAACTCATATAGAAATACCACTAGGAGTGGGTGATGGGGAGATGTGAGCATGGTAGACACTGGTTGAGGAGTGAGTTTCACACTTGGATATACATAGGTAATTGGTGTAAGTGTAGGTCTAGGTTACCCATTTATAGGGACATGTGGAGTGTTTACGATAATAGACACAATATCTACAATGAAGTGTATAGAGAGGGAAATCACATGATTAAATAGGTAGTGTAGCACATCCTCATGATGGACCTCAACCTTAGAGTTGTATTTTTTACTATTTTATAGTGTATCAAACTTTTTGAGCTACTTATATAGAGATATTTTATTGATTACTAATGGATGTATGTATTTTATTTAGCACATGTATATATTGTTAGATGCTATGATAAAATATGGTTATAGACATTATAGATGTTATATATTTTATTTATATCACATGTAATGGATTTTGTATGATATTACAAAATGTGTTTATTTATGTGTTACTCTTTTATATAAAATATTAGAAAATGCATGGTTAAAAATAATGATGTAAAGGAAATTAAAATGTTAAATAATTACTAGTTCATAACACACTATAAAATTCATCAAAAAGTGTGCAAAAATATAAATGACAATGAAAGAAATGTTAATGTAAATAAGCATAAAATAATTATGGGAATGTTAAAGAAATATAAATTTAAGAACATAAACATAAAGAGAAATGTCAATGTAATAATCACAAATAAAGATAAGTAAATGAATATTAATATAAGATAAATTCTAATGTGAGAATCACGAACAAATACATGTAAATTAATATCAATGTAAGAGTATAAATAAATATATAAGAATGTAATAAATATCGATGTAAGAATGTGAACAAAGAAATATAAATGAAATAAAATTGAATATAAATGTAAGAAAGGATATGTAAATAAAATAAATATCAATGTACGATAAGAACACAAATAAATATATGTCAAGTGAAAATAAAATATGAGATATATGAATAATAAAGATGAAAAACCAAACTTAGGGTTTGTGTTAATTTTTAATGTAAAAGAGTGTGGTAATTTATAACAATACATGATATATAGTTGTTTATAAGAGTTAAAGTGATTTTTTGAGGAAGGCCTAGTCCTATCCAAGTATTATAGTGTAAATCATGAAAAAAAATAAAAGAGGTGTAAAAATGGTGGGTATTTATAGGAAATAGGGGTATTTTATGAGGATGGCTTGGCCCTATCTAAGGTCTTATATTATAACTCATAAAATGGAAACCAATGAGTTATGATCAACTATTAAATGATACTCTTCAATGGGAATATCAAGGGTAAGATACTAAATAGAGGGAATGGAAAACACTACATAGGTGATGTAGAAATCATTAGTATAAATGAGACAAACATAAGTAAATGCATTTATGATAAGAACTATTTAAACAACAAAGACCTAATATACTCAAATAAATATATGTAAAACTTGGTATTAACAAGTGAAGTACATAGATAAGCTCATGAAGGTTTTATATACAGGAAAAATTAAAATGGATCCACCTTCCCGTAATGTATTCCCCATTCCTTAGGACCCCTTACAGAGTAGCCAGTCTATTGTGAAGATTGGGTACTTGTGTGAGAAAATAGATGACACTAAATAATTTAATGAGACCTCCTATCATAGTATACTAGCCTAATTGACCCCAATGCACCTTGGATTTATTATGTTTCCAATTTTGGAGTTTGAGCTTCAACCAAAATATCAGATGTGCCAAAGAAGAATCATGTTTGCTGGTGTGATTTTGAATTTTGTATTTGTAATTTACTTTTTTTTAATGATTTGGATTTTAAAATTTTATGAATTTTTATATTCCTCCTCTATAAGGATTTTTAAAACCAATCATGAGTGAGAAAACATAAGAAATATTACATATTGATTACAAGAAATAAATAATTAAAGTCTATGCAATACAAAAAGTTTTTAAACTTCCCATAGGTAAGTGTGAAATATAAAGACTAATTATATGTGTGTTTCAAATGAAAGGATGATATTAGATAAATTAAAGTCATGAAAGATACATGCATGTAATAAATGGTATAGTATACACCTAAATTCACTCACTTCCTTTATCATCACTAATATTACTATTTGTCAACACCAATTACACTTATCTCATTTATCCCCTCTAATTCCATCCTAATATCACCCCTTATAGTCATTTATCTAACATCCCTTTATTCATATTTCATCCACTAACCTTATTCCTAGCAAACAAATCAATTATTTCACTTAATTCCCTATTATTCACTACCTAATCCCACTTGTCCATTATTTGGAAATTTAAAATTCCCATGACCCACCAACCCACCTATATTATCCTAGTCCTAAGATCTCATACATCCCTAATCCCTAATCACCTATCCTAATCCCCTACTAATATTACTTATCCCCTAAATGGATTATAGAATTCTCCAATTCTAGAATCCTCTCTAAAATGGCCCTTCTTTTCTAGAAGCCTCTATTTTAGAGCCTTCCAATGAATTTTTAATTCATTTTTATTCAACCCTTCCTTTTATATTTAAACACCTCCAATCCTTGATTTAAACTAAGAAATGAAATGATAAAATCTTCATGTCAATATGATCAACTAGTCCATCATCAAAGTCAATGAATCAAGCTATCATAATGCTGAAAATATGAGTCTACTTGTGAGTAATCTTATTCCTTAATCCTTTATTATTTTTATTATTTAATGTTGGTTTAGAATAATTAGCTTTAGGATATGAGTTCTACTATGAATTTTCATTTTGTTTGTATTTTTATCCTAATGGATCTAGATCTCAATTGGTGGATTGACATTTTTGATATTTTGATACAATTACATAATCAAATACAATAGCTCAAATTTTCATCTAAATTTGGTGACCACGTTGGGATAACCCCTTCAATATAACCATTTTTCATGCTATAAGTTTTTTGATAGATTACAATATTGGTTGGACAAGGAGAAAGCTCTAGATTTCATCAAATTTTCATGCCTAGGCAAATGACAATTTTTATCTACAAGTTGCCACATTTCATCAATATTTTTGTCAATAAATATATGATTTTGAATTAACTGTATCATTTAACCACTAACCATTAACTATTTTAGCATGTTTTCAACTTTATTTAATATTTTAGTTTCATAAATGGAAATTTTGCTATAAATTTGCATTTTTGACTAAATTGTAGATTTACAGTTATAGTATTTCAAAGTTGTAGATTTATAGTTGAGATATTACAAAATTGTATATTTACATTTGTGGTTTTGTATATATCTTATGATATTTACCTATGAACTAGTGATTTTGGTTTATATGATTAAAACTGGTAATTAAAATTGGTAAGTATGGCATTTAATTATTTTTTTGCCTCTATATAAGTGTCATTTTCTTGGAGGAAAGGGGAAGGAGCTACACATATCAACATAAAACATCCTAAAAACACCCTCTCAACTACATATTGCAAAACCACAAGTCTATAGTATTGATATTATTCTGATTAAAATTTTGATAAAATAGACCTTAGTCTTGAGGCATGTTAAATATTTTTTATATTTTCTATAAATATTTTGTCTTTACACATATTTATTAACTTCTTAATTTTTTAGGTCTAACTATTAAAATTTTGGGGTTTTTCCTCATATTGAAAAATAGTAGACTATGAATCATTATTTTTTAGTCAAATTAGTGATATCACTTAACTACTTGTAGTTTTGAAAAAAAAATGATAACCACCATGTTTAGTCGATCTTATATAAAATTATGACTTGACAGTTATGATATTGAATAAAACCCACATTTTTTTAGTGTTTGAAAGTGGTATTGTGATAGTCTGATTATGTATCTATGGTTTTGTTTTCTACAGTTACATTTTTTCACTCATTTTGAATGAATTTTGTCCTATTTGAGTGCATTTTTAGGATTAATTTCAATGAATTTTGAGTCATTCCTAGGGTTTCACAAGTCACAAATTACTTTCCCTTAACCTCATAAGGGGCATTACCCCTTAATCCTACAAAGAATACTACCCCTTGACCCCATAAGGAGTGATTCCCCTTAATCCTACAAGGGGTGTTTCCCCTTGATCCCACTAGGGGTTGATGCCCCTAGACCCATGAATCATGGCTCCTCACCCCAATGAAGTTATAATGCAAAATCACAATATTTTTGAGGTGTTTTGTTAAGGCTTA
Organism: Torreya grandis; assembly: GCA_037957365.1. Lineage (NCBI taxonomy): Eukaryota > Viridiplantae > Streptophyta > Pinopsida > Cupressales > Taxaceae > Torreya > Torreya grandis. The sequence goes on along the minus strand of JARHVA010000511.1, from coordinate 4,006,971 downwards.
TTAGACTAAAATAAATTTTATTGAAGGGGTGAATTTAGTAGAAAATTTGAATTTCTAACATGTTCTATTGTAGGTCATATATTTTGTATAACATCTTATCTTTTAGGTTTCCCCTCAAGAGTACCAATCAAAACTACTAATATCTTGTCTTGTAGGTCACTTGTAAAAAATATTTTGGAATTTTAAAAAATCATTTTATCTAAATCATTTATGTATACATATTTGTAAATATCTTGTATATATTTTTTATATAAGACATAAATTACTTGATTAATAAATCCTTTTGTCTACTTGTGTGTCAACTAAGGGATACAATGGTGTATGCTCTCCTCCTTACATCGTACCAATGATTCCTTAAGGATAAAAGAACACTAATAAACCCTCCCATTTTAATTTTTATGGGTAATGTGACATGGAATTGACACCCATGCACTTTCCATAGTATTATAGAGATAATGACCATGGATTTCAACACCATACACTAATCCACACTCTATGTTCTAGCAGAGTATAAATATAAGGGATAACTATCATTAGGATAACTAATTGACCTCATATAGGTCATCCATGAATAAGAAGAATTAATTATCTAAAAATATCACTAGAAAACACCCCACACAAACATGGGCCCCACCATAATTAATGTATGTTGGGGACTCCCCTAGAATTCCCATTTACCCTAGTATAGGGCCATCAGCCATAATAAGCAACTTAATGTCAAAGTTAATATTAGATCCCAAGTTACCATAATTTATAGATAGGGTTGAGAAGGTTTTACATATTTTATAGTGAGTCACTAGCCTATATCCTCACTCATGAAGTTGTTTGATGGTGTAGTTTTCAAGTTACACACCCATATAATATTACTAATATTAGTTTTATGGTTTGATTAGTTTTGATGAGTGTCATGTTAGACACATGTTGTTTGTGATCTAAGTCAACATTTTACCCTAACCTATACACATATATCTAGGTCTCATCATTATATCATCTTATAAATCCTTATCAATATCTTATTGTACATATTTTCTTTGTAAATTTGTATATATCCTTTTAAACTTATCTCATCTTGTCCTAGTCTAATCTCAACCATTTATCATTGTTCATACCCTCATCAACTACATATCCTAATCAAGTCTTGTCATCCATATACCACATCTTATCATACTATAACTTCATAATAGTCACTTAGACTTAATATCAACCATCTTTAGTGTTATCAAACTAAGCCCACCTTATCCATAACCAATCACACACCACATTGACTTGCTTAGTCACCCTAGTCCAAATGAGTCATTTGTCTTGACTTTGTCTAGCATAATCACCTTATCCATTACCATACTCATATATTATATGACCTAGTCCTAATCATAGTCCAACCTAGATCATCCCCTTGTTTATACTACTTATATTTACAATTTTGTAGTCATACTTTAATACTCATCCATGATTGGTATAAAACTCTCCCACATTAGGGTTTTAATCCTTAGCTTGCTTTTTTGAGTCATACACACCATCCAATCCTATTATCTAATCCATCAATCAAATCATATCATCAAATTTAATTCAATCATCTTAGTATTGATCTAGTCTTAATCTAATTAATATTTAGCCTAAATCATGTCTCTTGGGCCAATCTATCCCCTATCAAATCTTAAAGCTTGTTTTAGCTCACCTATTTGAATATAATATAAATCATCAAGGTATAAATCACACCCTAATTTTTTATACTTTATATTATCTTATCCCATCACATCACCTCAAAATATATAATCAAACTTGAGATTATATCAAAATAAGCCTTTGTCTAAATTTATCCCACACATTCCATCATCATCCCTTTGTCTTTACATTCAATCCCCTGTACCTAGCAATTGGGGTCAGTAAAACACATCCTCTATACTTCCTTCCATATTTATTCATGGCATCCAAAATAATTTTTTTCAATACCATGATTGAATAATTCTTCATGTCTAATAGGGATATGTTCCTTTCTTTCCTTATAATAATATCACTCAATGTCCTATAAAATTTGACCCTATCCACCCAACATTACCTCTATTTTTCACCCATTCACATTAGTCCACTCCTAGTCTTTAAACCACCCAATCCCATTCAAATACTCCATCCACCAATCATAGCCAATCATTTACCCCTTCCTATACTAGCAAAGGGAATCCAATCTTAGCCACCTCACCTATTACTAGTCCACCTACCCAATCATGTCAACAACCATTTAATACAAAACCTAATGCTTACATATATAAATAATGAGGTGAATAAAACCCCTATACTCATCTTTATATATCCCTAGAATCCCTATTTCACCAAATTTTTGATAATAACATGATGGTCTATCTACCCATAAGACATCGTAATCCTACCAAGCCTAAGCCTTATTGGTATAAATCTAATTAATATTGTGTATACCATCAAACATGGGGTCACACCTTGAATCGATTCTATAATTTGAAAAATTACATCCAAGATCTCATCAACTATGGTGATATTGAAATCAAGAATGAATGAGATAAGTCTACATCTGTAAGTGAACAAAAAAAGTTATACCAAGATTATATTCCTGATCATGATCAAGATCTTATATCTCTAAGCTAAGGTAAAAACACCACATCCCTCTTCTATGCTCCCCCCATATTTAAAAAATTATTCATTGAAGAAGATTCTATTTCCCATATACTAGGTCCTCCCATCTCTCATGAGTCTTTTCATGGGCCTATATTTGTCCCTCCATCATCTTCTCAAACACTCCATGATCTAAGGTCACTTCTATTCAATCAATATTATACTAGCATCATCATGGCATGTACATCAAAGTCATAATTAGAGTCAACACCCATTTTATTTATATTAGGATCATGTTTATCACTATAATATAAATTATATTACTCATAAAAAACATCATCCCTCATAGATATTTTATTAGATGATGACTATGCTTACTCTTTTGAAGATACTTCTAATTTGGATGATAATTAGTCACCAAACATATTTTTTGATCCCAATTAGGATGATGAATCCATAACAAAGTTTTTAAAACCTTTATTTATTAAAGATATTCAAAATGAATATAATCCTACTTTGTATGTGTATACTATAGTTATTCTTAGTGATCCTTTGGCTGATCTTGAGCAGATTTTCTCCCATATCAAAATTAGGTCTCTTATGAATCCCTATGGAGAGAATGCTACCCTATCATCCCTCATCAACCTCATCATACCATTTCTAATGCCTTCAATCATAATATATCCTTTCCTTCCCTTCAATTATCATTTAATCATCTACCTCCATAGGGTTGAATAGGAACATACATCATTGGAATCTTCCCCAAGTAATATAATATGTGCCATAAATACAAAGGTCTAATAACCTATTCAAAAATTCAATCATCATGATCAAATCATATTTAATCTAATAAGTTCAAATCATCATCCTAATCCAAAAGGGTCTTACCATAGTAAATCCAAATTTCAAGCACTAGGGGAATGTCAAAGTCAAAATAATCATTATTCATCAAATTAAAAATCAATATACTCTAGTAAAGCCCATAATTTGACACTAGGGATCATTTAAAGTCAAATCCAATTAGAAAATAAAAATAATGTCAAAATAAATATCAATATGGCTAATAATCCTTAAAATAACTAGATTAAAGAAGAATCATGTATTCCAAAAGTTTAGGATGTCTTAAAATCTTTTATCACATAGAAACAAACAAATTTACAATGTATAACATCTCCATCAATGTGTGTGACTATTAATCCTAATCCTCAAACTCCCATCACACCATTTTATCATAGAGATATCATCCATTCAAGTCCTATACACCACCATCAAAATCAAGATATAATCTAATCCATACCTCACATCACCTTCTTGTGCAACATGGTCTTTTTTTTGGGTGATGAAGATACCTAGTCTCGATGTCTAGAGGGGTCTCAATCAAGAATCAATGAAATTCACATGGACATCAATACATATAGAAGTGACAAAATTATCCTAGCATCATATCTCCTTAGAATAAGTGTTGGCTAAAGATACAATAAGTGTTAGCAATCCTACATCTCATACCCATATCTAATAGATTGAGATGGCATCTAAAAAATAAAAAAGTAAAAAATGAAAAATAAAATAAAATTAAAAATCATTCATCTAATGGTGAGAACCATTTTACTATAACCTTAGGAAAGTACCATGATTAAAAGCTAGTTTTAAACATCATGGTAAAATAATTTATTGTATGTATTATACCTCAACACTTATGGGGAAAATCCATCCTTTATCCATCCCATCAAACTCATCCCTGTATATCTTATCCCTCAGTCTATTAAACCTACCCATTACCCACCATCATGTCCTACATCCTATCATATCTCTCATTCATTCATGTCCTAACCTTCATAAAGAATTGGTAGATGTCTTGAGAAATTATTTGAAATGATCTTGGCATATACTCCCATGGACATGTAGGTAACTACATAGTTGTCCCCTTCATGATGTGGTCATTGGTGATCCCTAGTACATTCTTCATTGGTCCTCATGTCTTTTTCAACATTACCCTTATCATTTTTTCATATCATCCATCCTAATCTCAGTTTCTATGGTTGGTATTCCCTTTTCTAGTAATCCTATTTTTATAGTATAAATATATATTCCAAAAAGACCTAAACATTGAAATATGTCGAAAATCCAAAAAGTTATAAACTCCAAAAAAAAACATATAAGTTGTCCATCTCATTGTCATCATGCCTTGTCTTATGTAATAATGGTCTATAATCTTGTCATCTTTCCTTTTCATAACATCCTAACCATCTATTCATATGTCCTCAGTAACCTTATCCTAATCATAGGCCCTCATTTATTCTAAGTTAATACCCTTGTCCAAATCCTATAACCTTACTCTAAATACACATCATCATGATTAATTTACTCCAAATCATCACTTGATCACTCATCCAATTGATTCTTGTCAAGATAATTAGACAAGACACCATGACATTAGATACTTGTGTGTATTACTTGTCTTCTCTTTATTATTTGACTTGATTACATTCCTTTTATCATTTATATATATGATTATATTATATTTTCTTTGTTTGTCTATGTTTTTTTTTTATTATTGTGTCATGTAATTTTTTGTGTATTGGGCACTAAACAAGGATTCTATGATAAAACCAAAAGATATAATTATTCCTTTAGGTGCCCTTGATGATGCTGAGTTTATTATTTTCCCCTTTTATCTATACTTTAGCATAATAGACTCTTGGTCATACTTATATCATGGGGCATACTGTGAATTTCTATATCTATCAGATTGCTTACACTATGATGAGCCTTATTACAAAAATATGGATTGATCACTCATCCTAATTTATCTGATTATTTGTATTACATAATCAATCTAATCACCCAAGTCTATTCATCTAGTATCAAACCATTTGTCTAATTAATTTATCATCCTACCTATATCCTTTAGTCAATCATATATCATCAACATCCCAACACATTCATCATCCTACCTCACCACTAAAATGTCTAAAAATCATTTCCATCCTCCTTATCTAATCCATCATCCTCTAGTCTATCTTGTCATCTATCATCTAGTTTGAACTACATTGGTCCTAGTTCTTTTTAAACTATGTACATAATGCTCAGGCACATGGTGTACCTAAGGATATCTCAACCACTCTGTCCTCTTTATACATCATTCATCATAACATCTATCTTATCTTTCATCATTCTCAAGTCTTGTATCAGTCAAAAATTTGAGCTATAATAATCAATTGGTTTATTGATCAATCACCATCCTCATAGTCATTTTCCCAATATTTTTATTAATCACTCACACATATCAATTGGGAATTATAAGTCACAACATCCTTATTTTATTCCATTATGACTAATTGGTCAATTCATCCTTTAAATTTTACAATTCCTCCTGTGATTGGGGCATGACTAGGACCATATTTATATTTTCATCTCTTGATCCCTTGTATGTGTCCTTGCTAGGGGCATCATCATTATTAATCAAATTATGGATCATTAATTTTATACATAAAAAAAACCAATTATTTTTGTCACTTGATCATATAATTTAATCTCTCTCATCCCATTCATCATACCAATTGAATTTAACTTTGAGAAACACCCATCATGGATATTATCAAATAATTATATATTCTAGCCTAAAACTCTCCCTTACATGCATATTTTATTTATTTTGTCTCAATATTGTGTCCTTTTAATCTTATCACCATAATGCTACATTTTATTCACCCTTAGGATGTGTTGACAACCATGACATGGTCATTACACTCTTTGTGTCTATGTATTTTCTAGGTGAATCATCACTTTGTATCTCACTACTCAAGATGTGTTCATTTTCTTCATCATCTATATCATATCTCACATCCCATCCATTTATATATCCAATTTAATCCCACCCCTTATTTATTATTTTGAATGGCCATCCATATTATTCTTTCTTGCATGTCTCTTTGAGGGGTCATCATATCTACTAACATTAATCTATATAATAACATTCATCCATGAAATGTTTTTATTTGAAATACCATTACTCACTCCACTTTATTCACTAATAAGACCCTTTAAAGGAGGGGTGAAATTTATACACCTAAAGTTGTTCACTTCTTGTATTGTCATTAATATTACTATTATTTGACACTAATTTTACTTATCTCATTTATCCCCTTTAATTACATCCTAATGTCACCTCTTATAATAATTTATATAGCATCCCCCTCATTCATCCTTGATCCACTAACATTATTTCTACCCTATAAATCAATTAATTCAATTAATTCCTTATTATTCACTAATAAATCCCATTTGTCCATTATTTAGGAATTTAACATTCCCATGAACTACCTACCCACCTACCATAACCTATTCCTAGGATCTCCTATATCCCTAGTCCTTAATAACCTATCATAATCCCCTACCAATCTTACTTATCTCCTAAATTTATTCTATAATTCGCCATTTCTAGAATTCTCTCTAACTTGGCCCTTCTTTTCTAGAAGCCTCTATTCTAGAGGCTTCTAAAGAATTTAAAATTCATTTTTAATCCTCCCTCCATTTTACACTTAAAAACCTATAATACTCCTTTGAAAATAGGAAATGAATTTATAAAATATTCATTTCAATATGATCAACTAGTCCATTATCCAAGTAAATGAATCAAACTATCATAATGTTCCAAATCTAAGTCTAATTGTGAGCAATATTCATCCTTAATCCTTTAGTATTTTTATTATTTAGTCTTGGTTTGTATCAATTATCTTTATGATTTGAGTGCTGATATGAATGTTAATTTGTGTTTTCATTTTTATCCTAATGTCTCTAGATCTCAATTAGTGGATTGACCTTTTGGTTATTTTGTTATTATTACACAATCAAATCTAATAGCTAAAAATTGCATATATAAGTATAAAGACAAGTATGATTTATATCCAATAAATTTTATATGCACTTAATTTTTTGGGTGTGGTCTAATATCCATGTCACATATTTAACCATCCTACTAAATAAATTAACTAGCAAAAAAACAAGTGTAAGGGGAAATCATCCCAAAACAAGGGGAATATAAGTGTTTGAAAAGTATATAATGAAATGTAATTAAAGAGATGAAATTTAATATGTAAAAAGATGATATTTGTAAATCAAGAACCATGAATGTAAATGTAAAATAGGAAATATAAATAAAACAGACTAAATAACAAAAAAGAAGCAATGCATCACAAATCCTATATTTAAAAATCAATATGAAAAACCACTTAGATGTGAATATGAGGAATAATATGCCATATGAAAATAATGTGATAAAAAATAATAATAGATTTGATACATCATTAATAATGTTGGATCAATCATGTTATAACTATAATCTAGCCATAACCATAGTCTGATCTATATTCATTAAAATATGTATGACGACTTCTTAATGCACTGTATCAATGGATAATGCTGATGTACTATAATAATAAGGCTAAACATCAGGAATCTCCTATGAATGATAATCAATGTGAGGAACTCGTGATGCAATGTGATTGAAAAAATCAAATTTTTTGGATGATGAAATGTGTAAGGAAGGTTGATCCTTTGCCTATGAATGACCTTGGGTATACTACTAAAAAGGTGATGGTGCATGCCATTGGAAATCATAAAAGTGTTGTTTTATTACTCTAGACCTATATATGTGATGCATAACTATTTAACCCTAAAATGGTCTATATTGGGTTTAACTAAGGTTAAAAGGGATATAGATAGCCTAGGGCAGAAGGGTGATAAACTATCTCTCTACCAGACCAATTAGTTGTTAAACTCAAATATAACATATGTCAAATATATAAATGTGAGAATAGGATAAATATATAAATTATAGCTAAGGTATGTGTGGAAATGATAAATAAGTAATGTGCTTAACTAGTTTTAACACTAATATAGTTCTAAATCTAGGATAATCAAAAAGTAGATTGGAAGATGATTCTAGAACAATCACCTGATTTCAAAAATTTGATCTTTTAGCCACAAATAGTTGTGTTAGCCTTGGATGATTACACTGATTCTATTATTTGGGTTTGACATAGGTTTATTATATAAAATACCTATTGAAAAAAGCATGACCACTTAAATGTTTCTGGGTTTAACTTCACCTTCACTCTAATGCATTGAAATCTAGGTCATGAATTGTCACTCCCCATGAAATGTTAAAATCCTAGTTCTTCATATTCATGGTGACCTTGGGGAAAAATGGGTTAGTGGGTACATGGTGTCAATCTGACCCCAAGGAACCCTATTTTAGTGATCACTACCTACATATCTAATAATATGAAAAGGGACTTAGACTGATGTAGTTTTCTCCTATGTGTTGGCTTGAGTATGAAGCATGTAATATGCGATAAACAAGTATAATAGTGACCTAGCTTGTAACTTAAAAAATATAGCTCTTGGGATAATTATTCATTACTTTATACCTGTGTATGTTTTTTCCCAAGGATTGATATAGAAATAAGATAAAATAATGAAGATTTACTCAATTGAATTCTTGATAGAATACTTAGATAAGTTACCTTTAGTATTTACTAGGTTCTATAGGTTATGCTCATTAAGGAATGAATGAGGGTTAATATTGTATTTATATCAATCCACTTGGATAATTTACTAACATTAAATAATTTAGGAAGACCATTATGATATGATTCATTTTTAAATTAGATGAATTTAGGGAAATTGACTCTTAAATCAAGTTAAGACACTAGCATCAATGTAGGTGTTTGTCCCAAATATTAGTGTCTACGGAGTAAGAAATAAGGTATAGGGTTAGAACTTGTAGAAATTGAAAATAAGTAAATTTTAAGAATTTTAGGAAAGGTATAAGTCTTAGGTCATCAACATAAGACTATTTGGGCTAAGATATAGACCAAGGGGCATAAGATAGAGTAGATGTGAGACTTCAAATAGTGGGAAAGGTCCATAATTTAAAAAAATAACCAATGCTAAGTTTTCCAAGTGTAAAATAGTGAGGTGATATATAATCAAGAAATATCATATACATTCCCCCCTTTAATATAGTAATGAAATTTCTAGTTTAAATGAAAGGAATGCATATATGGGTGTGTATAACATACCTTGTCTTTATGTGTGCCAAACTTGAGTGCATTATTGGTGACTAACATACATCTAAGAGAATTGTTACATCATATAATAATTGCATATAAAATGTAGTTGAAAGTACTTTAAATAGACTTAAATTTAAAGAGTATGGTTTAGGAGTACACATGTGTGTTCATGTAACTACCTTTCCTATTGGCAAGTTGATTTGAAAAATATGTATTATTGTAATGCTTTGAAATTGATATTAGAAAAATATAGATAAATTTAGAAAGTGTATATATCCAAAAAGCTATATATATATATATATATATATATATATATATATATATATATATATATATATATATATATATATATATATATATATATATATATATATATATATATATATATATATATAGAGAGAGAGAGAGAGAGAGAGAGAGAGATTGGAAGGCACATACCCCCAACCTTGGAGCAAAGGTGAGTTGTGACCTATAAATTAAGATTAACTCAACTATATAACCTAATCATACTTATAACATGGTGAGGTTAGATGATACAATAAATTACAACATAAAAACTTGGAAAGATTAAGTTATTTAATCACCTCAAACATCCAAAAAATAAAACCAACTTATGTAGTATATTAGCTCCATAAATTCCATAAAATTATAATTGGGGTATCAATACATAAAAGTCTATGATGTGGTCACAATCTGTAAAAGAGTTTTATAATGTAAAAAATATTTATATTTTTTAATATTAGGCACAATTTTTCATATAATATGAACTATAGATATGTCTCATTATAAAACTATGTATAAAATTGGTACCAATGTATATAATTCTACTACAATAGTGAATCTAAATCATACACTTATGTGCCTTGTATAATACATAGACTATGTAAGTGTGGATAACATGATTATAAATTATCCCCCCCCCCCTATATATATATATATATATATAGAGAGAGAGAGAGAGAGAGAGAAATATAAAAAATGATATAAGTACTAATGTGGATAACATGTTTCCAAAACATGCCTCCACTATAATCTGGATATGTTGAATACTGAGTAAGTGTGGAGAAAATGCTTCCAAATCATGCCCCCATTAAATTTAAAAATTGTGCCAAGTGTGGAGAACATGCATATATGACATGAACCCACTAATATTACCCCTATTTTAGGTGAGGAAAATATATGAAATATTAGTTACCTTACCTCAAATGGATAAGACAATTGCATAATCTATGAATGGAACCCTATAACATATAGAAGTAACATGACTATATAGATATAAAATTGAAGCACATATAACCAATGTGACCACATGAAGGAATAATAATCATGATTAAGATCATGGAAATGTCTAGATAGTAAAAATAAAATATAAATAAACAAACAAGCACACAAATAATAACACTTAAAATCAAGTCAGGAAGGTGATTATGCGCAAAGACTCCAAACAAGGGGCATTTTCAAATGCCACACAATCAAAGGTATATGACTTAGTCAAATGTACATAAAATAAATAATGACACATTTAAATTTCAATACAATAAATAATGTCATATGAAAATGTTCAAGAAATCATACATAAGCATGTGTTTTGCAACTAAAGGAGAATATTCAAATTGTCAAAGAAGGAATATATTAGAAAAGAAATAAACTCAATGAAGTGCATAAAGGAAATCATAATAAATGATCATAAACATGTCATAGTATCCCATCGATAAAATTTGTCAGGAAAAAATATCAAGTGTTTAACATATCAAGTACCTTATGTAAGATATAATCAAGGATAAATGCATGTGTAATTACATATATGTGGTTAGACATGAGAATGAAATGTGATCATTAAACCATATAGCATATGTGTATCAAGATCAAAGAAGTGGATACCCCTAATGCCAACATGACATGAGTAGAGGGAAGACCCAACATCTAAAATAGGAATAGGTCATGTATTTGTGTATGCTTGTATCACACTCAAATATAAGTTTGACACACATGTGTATGTACGAGTAATTAAATAATCCATCCATAAACATGAAACTAACACATAGATGCCAAGGAGCCAATAAAACATGTAGGTGCTGAAAACATTTTTAGATTTTTGAATTTTTTAGATTTTTTGGTATTTTAGAATGTTTTAGACCTTTTATATCTCTATTTGATAGGTATAAAGTGTAGGATCATAAATATAAATTATGAATTATGTCTTTTTTAAGATATAAGCAATGGTTTGTCTTGTGCCTTGTATTCTATGATATGAAAAATAGTATTTTAATCTATATAAGAGATGTATAGGAGGTAAATTTATCACTTTATCTTGAATCATTTCCATTAGGGTTTCACTTGGTCTCTTGGTGATAATTATTATAATGTTTGGATTACCTATTTTATATGTGTTTTGTTATATCTTTGAATTTGGATAAGAACCTTATTTGGAACAAAATTCATAGATTAGGATGCAAACACATGATTCATGATAACATATTGTGGATTTTGTATATATGAAATATCCTTTTGCAGTAAGGTGATCTTTAAACTTAGAGACTATTTTTTATTTTTTAATTCATGCATTGAATTGGTCATGGTACATATTTGTTCTTTGAGAGTTTCAAAAATAGAAATCCTAGGTATATTAGATTAAACATGGATACATGTACCCTCAAGGGATATGGGAAGGGTTTTTTGGTTACCCCATTTTTGCATAATAGGATGAGCCACCTTACCCTTTAAAGAGGTGTTAGTATGAACCTGGTTAGAGGGATGATTTTTATCACCATACTTAGGGTTAGGATAATAAAGAGGTTCCTATTTATCCATTTTAAATGTTATAAATACCAAAATGAGAACATGATATGAGATGCACACAAAATCTAAGGATCAGTTCATTTTTTGATGTATTCTTTATATTTTGAAAAAAAACTAATTTTTCAAACAAATTTTAGTAAATTATAAAGTATAAAAATAAATAGGTTGTTATATTACTCTAGGAGTTGCATGGAATGATAAAAAGGTAGTGTTCACCAAATGTTTAACCATAAAATGGTTTAAATTGGGTTTATCTAGGGTTAAAGTGGATAGAGATAGCCTAGGTCATAAGGGTTATAAACATGGATATGACATATGCTAAATTTATAAAACTACGAATAGGATAAATATAAAAAGTAAAACTAAGCTATGTATGGAAATGATAAAGAAATAATGTACTTATAAGTTGGTTCTAATGCTAACATGGTGTTGGATATATAATAGGTAGAAAGTAGATTGAGAGATGATTTTGGAATAGTCACTTGATTCAATAAATTTTACATCTATAGGCATGGATTGTTGTGTTCATATAGGATGGTTGTGGTGATGCTACTGTCTAGGTTTGATGTTAGTGTACTATATGAAATACTTACTATAAAAGGATGCAACCACCTAGATTACTCAAGGTTTGAATTTTCATTTACTTTGGTTGCATTCAGATGTGAGTTTTAGACCTTATCCTTTCTTTTTGTCATCTCAGTTGTGAGCCTAAGGAAAATTTATCCTACATATATAAGGTGTTCATAGACATTTTTTTTTATTCTCTTCCAATGTGATCAATGTAAGTAATGTGGTTTTATGAAATAATGAGTTGATTCTAATTTAAATATTCTATTTTAGATAGCCTTGAATTTATATATTATTCATGATCAAGAGGCCTTCAATATAAACAAGAAGGCTAAGTATATATACCTATAAGGGTAGGATATATTTAAATACAAACACAATATAATATATGGTTGCCCTTATGGGAATTTTAATGCTCTTATTATAGGCCCAGAGTGTTGGATAGAGTTGTAAGTGCCAATCTTGTTTAGAATCCTTAATATTTTTGACCAGAATTAGCTTTAAAGTTTTATTGGTGGCATTGACCTAGACATTATCCCATGGGTAGTACAAAGAGGTCATGTTATGTGATATAAAAATTTTATTACATATTTCATGCACCTCAAGGATTTTTAAGGGAGACCCATTTCCATAACAATTACCAATGGGACTCCATAATGACAAAAAAAATTATTTAAAATAAATTTAGAAACGTCTGATATAATAACAATTATTAGTGGCATAACTTCTATTCACTTAGTAAAATACTCAATGGATGTGATGATGAAGTGGTGACCATATGAGAAAGTGGAAGAAAGTTTTCTTATCAAATATAGACTCCAAATGGAGGAGGGCCATGGAGTATTAGGTTGTACAGTCCTAGTGGGGATATGTATCTCATTTGAGAAGTGTTTAAACTTATCAAATGTGTGTACATGATAAATAATATCATGGCCAAGAATGGGCTAAAAGTGTCATATCTTATGGATTTTATGAGTACTTACATGACCACCAAACTGTCCACCCCAAACACCATTATGGCAATGAAAGATAACCTTATATGAATCCTCTTGGATGACACACCTTAGTAACATGTTTTCAAGGTAATTATGATAGAGAAACATTTATAGTATAACATACTTATATTTGATGATGTGATGTTTCCACCTCTTTTATTAGATGGTACCCTAAAGATAAGTGCACTCAATGAAATAGTTGATGATATATGCATACCAAGGATAGGGAACAATTATGAGTTTCTCTATTTTATAAATCAATTCATTAGGAAAATATGTATCAACAAGATAATTTATTTCTAGGGGAAAATCTTCCAACCAATCAAATATGATATATCCCTTAATGAAATTTTTATTGACATATGTAAGTTCAAATTTTTTCAAAAGTCTGATAAAATGCCCAACCTTTCATGAATGGGATGGTTGGATTAAGAATGTTCATAAGCATTAAGATTTAACTATAACATTGATTTCTTATATAAGAATATAATGTCATAACTACTTGGTTATGAACATGATGAATAAACATTCCTTATCCACTTGAGTGTAACATGTCTCATAGTCAGTAAGAGTGTGATTGATAGAATATATGACACAATCTTTACCATTGTCATCTTCTTGGAATAATATGTATGTGAGATACACCTTAGTTACCCTTATGTAAATTATGAGAGGCTTGTTTGGCTTGGGTTACATAGTAATTGGAGGAGAAACAAGAAAATGTATTACCTCTTAAAATGCATCTTGACAATCACTCTTCTAAGTCAAGACACTTAATTTATTAAATAAATTATTAATCAGATGGAATTCATAGATAAGGTCAAGTATGAAAAATTAAGTGGTCCATAACTTACCCCAGGATAATTTTCACCAATTTCTATTCCTAGACCTATAAAGGGGGTCGATCTAATGCGTTGAGTCCTAGTCCATCATTAGTCTCATGATTTCATCTTGTCCCTGTGGGTTGTGAGGGTTTTTAAAATAATCCATGATCTTGTCATGCTATAACCTTGCCTTGTTAGTCTATATATCTCCTTTATATCTTGAGTAAATTGTTATGATGATAATAAAACATGCTTCTATGGTCCTTGATCACTTTTATAGGTCCCCAACATGTGAAATATGCCATGGTGAAGGTAAACTAAGGAGGTAATTGGATAGAGGCTTATAAGCACATTGGTTCTACCTAATAGCATGAGGTATGTTATCTTTAAATATTTTAAGGAACATCATGGAAGGTGTATTAATGTTGATTTTAGGTTTCTCATAGGTCATAAAGGTTTTATATATGTATTGGCATGATAATTCAGTTGATATAACTTTTAAAAGTCATATATGTGTGCAAAGTAAATGTTTTTTGGTCATAATGAGACTTAATATAGACTTGATATACCAATAAGTAACCCCACATGCACCTAATGGACCTCATCAACCTCATCAAGGAACCACTAGACCATTTCATACCTCTTTAAATCTACTAGAACCATAGTTAATGCCTAATTCCTCCCATATGGGCCCCACACATACCAAATAGTGACCTTTCAAATCCATCAATTAATACCATTAGGTTAAAAGTATCATTTGACTCTTATTTTCCATTCAAAACATTTGATAATGATTGTTTAGGTTTGAAATAAGGAAAATTACATAAAAAATGGTAGTTTATAGAGGTTTTTATGTTATATGGATCTGTACAATATGGACAGAGCCATGATTTTCTATAGAGAGGTCAAAGGTGTCAAGTGGGGAAGAGATAATTTTTTTTTACTGCCATGGAAGCTCAAAACCATTCCATATTTCTCTCAAGCTCATTAATAGACTCATACAACTCTTTAGGTTTATGCTTGTATAATATAGATGAGAGAAAATGGGGGCCCAAGATAAAATCCAAAGAAACTACACTTAGGAATATTCCACCCATGGGAAATTATCTATAGATTGGTGTCATGAACTTTATGAACATTCATTAAGAAGTTAAAGAATTTGGATACCCTTCTCATTTACACAGGCCAAGTTGGACTAAATGCTTTTTAGGGATTTTTGACTTGTTTTCTCAAACCAATGATCATTGTTATTCTCTCACATCTTAAAATATAATTCAATAATATTCCCAACACTTTACTCACACGTGTATAGTAACATCACTAACAAACCTTCATGACTAACTCCTGTGTGTGGTCTGCAAATAAGTTTATGTAATGGACAGAGGTTGAATGCCTTCATATGAGGTTATGAACTCAATTTAATAGTTTTTAGAGGTGTTTAAATGTTTAAAATTCCTCCTTTATTATATTTAATTTCTAATGGCATTTTATCACCTCAGGAGATCCCAAGGAAGAAGGACTTATGAATATGTGAAGACCATTATATGACAAAAACTATATGTAGTTCAAAGGCATCTACAGAGCTTCAAATGTAACTCAAAAGCATAGAAATAGAATTTTTATTGATGGTGGATTATAATAATTACATTCAGAATAAACATATAAACCTCCATGGTGGCCTCACACGCCTAGAAACCATTTTTTATGTCTACAAACCCACACATTCTCTTTTAGCAGAGTTTAAGGTCTTTTGTGAAAATTAAGGTTATTATGAATTTTTGAGGTTTCAATTTAGGACCAAATATGCTTTATATCTACCTCAAAAATTCAATGTTTGATTAGGCATGTGTATAAATGTCTTTAGGGTTCATTTGTTTGGTCTTAGAAAGGATTTTACCCTCCATTTCACATTATTTTCATACTCCTATAGTTTTCACTATGTTTTCATTACCATTTGCATTGTGTTAACCTTGTTTTCATATACCACACTCCATATATCTCCATTACCACCCTATGACATTAACCCACCCTCTATTATAAGGTTATAACATGATAATAAACCTATATAATCCCTTAGAACCATTTGAATCAATGAGATCATAGGATATTGGAATCATATGGTTATGTAGTGAATTGAGAATGCAAATGTGCACCTATAGCCAACCCTTTTAGGATTACTATAGCAAGGCCCCTAGGATAACTATGTAGACTATTCAAATAATGAGGATTGATGTGAGTATTAGAGAATGGAAATATCAAAATGAGTGAATGATGATTTTATCTTCTCACTAAGGGGTTTCAATCACTATTCATACCATCTTCTTCTGATATAGGCCTTATAACTAAATCCATATATATAATAAACATGTATGAGTGTAAACCTATAGTAGTGTAAATAAATGTGAAGGATCATAATTTTATTATGGTAATAAGGTAATTTTAATATAATAAAGGGTAAGATTTATATTAATGATAATGAAACCTGATGGTTATCACCACTAAGAAGGTAGAGTAACACCTAAACAAGCTTGAAATGCTAGAGGCATATGCAGACATGAGACCTAATTCTGAGTAGATGGTAAGGTATACAAGGGAAAAATCATTGGAAAACCATAATATGAGAATGATAATGGAATTTATCACATGATGAACACCTCCATGATCCTAAATACCTCAAGAGATAATGTTGAAGGCCATACTTTAAATTTTCATGCCTGAGCACACACTCAACAAGCATCTAAATTGTCAGTCTGAACCAAAATGTTGTTTTGAGACATTTATGGGCTTGTCCAAGACAAAAAAAATTAGTATTAATGGTTATAATGACCCATTAAAGGCACTCATATATTCACTTGGACTATTAAAATAGTGGGTATGCCCACTATTTTATCTCAGACCAATGCTTGTCTATCATAGTTGTTTAGTGGGTTGAAAGGTACATCCATCTTATATAGTGTCTAAAGATAGTTTAGGACCCCCAAAAGTTTTATTTTAGTGAATTATGATGTTAAAGGGTTCCCAAAACTCATCGAAAGGTATAACACCTAGATCTATAATCAAAAGGCTTGATATAAGCCAACATAGTCAAGCACACAAGCTTACACATAGACCCTATTACCATATTGAGGTTCCTTCAAGATATTATAACAAGTTGAATGGATAATGTGAGGTGTGTAAGGATTATTAATAATTTTTAATAAGGTTTCAAGTGTTAAGGTGTGAGATAATCGATCAAAGTGTCTTTAAACCTTGCTCGATCCAATCAACATGCACATATGCAATTCAAAGACCATCTACAAATACTCACCCACTCCACCACATGCATGCTCAGGGATAGATATCCTAGGGTAGTTTAGGCCTACATATGGTCCAAAAATTCATGAATTATTGGTTGGCACTTATGTATTAACATTTGTTAATGAACCTTAAGAAAATAATCACTTAGAACTACCTAGAAACAACCCTTATTCCACCTTCTAATGTTCATATCTGTAAGCAACCTCTGAATGGGAACCTAGCCCATTAATGGAAGATGAGGAGGTTAGTTCCATATACATTTATGGAATTGTTTCTTACTTTGGAAGTTTATACTACATAAACCATCATTAAGATGGTGGGCATCTCAAACCTTGCACAAACCCTAAAGGTGACATGATGGTGGAGTTTGACCTCAAAACTAATCTAGCTAAGATAATTTGACCATGAAATTACCCTTAAGGTCTCCCAAGGTCATCTAATAATAATAGTGACCCACTGATTGGTATGTTTAGGGGTCAAACTATACTAAATGGGCCTAGAAGTGATATTTTAAGCTCAAAATCAAGGATATTTTGAGTATTTGTGTGCACAATGATTTTAAGAAGATAAAATCAGTCCCAAAACATATAAATATGTCCTCCAAAAATAATCAAGGTGGCCTACATAATTAGTTCAACAAGCATATAGGTACATGTGTTAAAATACATGGCTATATGCATCCAAAGGAGGAAAAATGATACAATAAAACTAATGTTGTTACTTATTGAGGTATTTAAGGTGATCATAAGTTAAATGTGGTGCATTAGTGCCTTAAATCCCTAGGATTTATGGAAATATTCATGACTTGGGTTTGTAAGTAGACCAATCCATGGTTCCCACTCTCACTATGTCATAAAAAGGTGAAGTAGAGTGTAGTTAAAGGAGCTAGAATGATTAAAATATTCTTGAGTAAGGCTATCACATTTTTAGAAGAATTTTAGATAACTTATAATCCAAGAAGATCCATAAAGTATACCATACTACTTACATACACACATAAGTCATTCAAAGGCATGTTTCTACCATAAAAAGAGAATCTTTAAGGGTTAATATTAGCTTTTATGATATGCATGGGGTGTTTAATGTTTTGGAGAATGTGGGAGGTCCCTTGAATTTAAATTATCATATTTTTTTTTTAGATTCAAAAATATGATCTCTATGAATGACCCCTAAGACCCCCCATCACTCCTAAACCTCCCTTAAAACCTAATAGTGACTCGACTAGAGAGGTTTATGGAAAACTGAATTTAAATGCACATAATTTGATTTTCTAACACTTAGATCATGTTACCATATTATAGGGTCTCATGCTCATGACACTTGATGATATAAAAAATGTATAATCACTTATTTAAAATGAAAATTTGTAAGGTTTTAAGAATAATATGGGTTATAGGGCCTAAATAAGAGTTATAAATGATGGGAGAGGTAAATTCAGATCTTATTCTACTCCTATAATGTCAAAATGATTAATGAAAGTTCCTAAACATAGCTCTACCATATCATCCTATACAACCAGTCTGTGAAGTAGTTCAAATGGTCTAGTCATGTAGGGCTAATATGTTTAAAAGTGAAGATCACTCAAGATATATCAATTCCAATGCATAATGGGTTAACCTAATAATGATATAAGTCTTTTACAATGAGTTAAATCATATTTCAACTATTTGATCATTTAAGCAATGGATATGAATGGAAAAGTTGAAGGACAAGCAAGTAGGTCTACTTATCTTACAAGTAGAAGAATATAATAGGAAAAAGGTGGAATGGAAGCATTGATGGATCATATTAAAACATTGGTAACTATCATATAGGTGACCATATTATAAAATAAAGGCCATTATGATAGGTTATAGGTAGTTTCAAAAACCATTCTACATGCACATTGAAAGATTTTTGCCTAATGCCTCTTGAAGGCCTATCAACACTCAATTTTACACTATGTAACTACCATTTGAGGGAATATTAGGATATTTTAAGCATGTTTAAGGCTTGGATGAAGTCAAAATTTAGATTTATAGCCTCCATACCTTCCTAAAATTCTAAAGTGAACTCATTGATGGCATATAAATGTTTGAGAATGAGGAATATGCTTATTGTAACTACCATATACCACCATTGCCTCATTCATGGCCTCTTTGATGCTTGGAATCTTCCCTCTTATCCTTAAAAATTTATATTTAATCAAGTATTGAGCTCTTTCTTTGACATCCCTTGGATGGGTGTAGTAAAGATCTATAAAAATTACCTTGTACTCTTTTGAATCAATTGAAGACATTATAGATTTCTTGTTGAATGCTAGTGTCCTCTATGAAAGTTTGATTTGTAGAATGTATGAATCATGTTTTCATATTTTAGTGATTTTATGAATGTAACTTCAAGTTATTAGTCTATTACAATTTTTATGAAGTGTTAGTAAGTAGGGGTGTTCTTAAAGTGTCATAAGTCCATAGTATCTTGTGTAGATCTAGGCCTTTATCCTTCAAGCTATAAAATACTATTCGACCTCCATAAAAAATATTCATGATTAGAACACCATCAAGAATTTTGATTATGTTTTATTTATATTAGGTTCATTTGTGGTTTCAGAGGAAATGATTAAGAGTGGATCTCTAGTTAATTATTATGTCACCACTTGGAATAGGTTTTTCATTGGCTTTCATCTCTTTTCCATTTTTGTTGTCACAATATTAGGTCTTGAAAAGAGTTTAATTAAAAATTAGGGGATCTATTCCCATAAAATATATAGGTTTTAAATACATATTAGCTATCCCATAGTCTATAAGTCATTCTAATGTTGGTTTAGGTTTGATGTAGACATGAACAATCTTATTATTAGTAAGGGTGTAACCTAGATTCCTAATAGTTATGGCATGCCTAGTGGGATTAGCTATAAATGGATTTGGAGACATATTTTTACAATATTTACAATGTGGGAATACATCTAGAAGACCAAGGGAAATGAATGATAGATTGGAAGGCAGTTTCATGTACCAAGTTTCCACCAGGTCATTTTCAAAAGGTAAGTAGATTAATTTTATTAAATCATCATTAGACATAGAAAGGAAAAATAGGGTCCCTAGAGTTAATCTAAACCCCACACCCTTTAATTTTCCCAAGTATCCTAATTATACAATTTTTTTCCATACATAGCTTGTTACAAGTCCACCAATCCCAATGGCAAGGCCTAGATTACAAGCATTTATAACTTTCAATGGTGGTATCCCTTTAAACCTTAATAAATTTGATTATAACCCATCTTATTAATTGAATTTTTTTCCATATTTAATAAGGGAAAACTCCACCAATACTATAGAACATCTAATTTGTATACCAAACCTATGTTCCATACATAACATCACCTAATAAAATGTAGCCATGAGACTCTTAGAAAATTCATTGAGAGGAAAAGCTATTAAGTGGTATATAGGTCTGACTAATACCTCCATAAACACTTGGGATGAGTTTTGTGAGTTCTTTTGTAAACAATTTGAAGACATAAGTGACCATGTGTCACTAGTTGAGTAACTCACCTTAATTAAGAGGGCACCTCAAGAATCTAAGATTGATTTTAACCATAAATTTAAAAATACTTGGGATAGAATCCTTGTCATTATCAAGCCTACACCCAAGTATGCCCTTATATATTAACTAAGGTCCTTAAATTTTGATATTTATATAATGATACTATCCATGGGTGGGACCAAAATATCAGAGGCATATGAAATTTCTATAAGGGTAAAGAATGCTAAATACAAGTAAGAAAATTGACACCTAAACCCCTCATTCCCCTATTCCTTAATCTCTAACCTATTACCCCCACCACTTATCCATTGAATACTCCAAATAATCAAGAACAATATGATGTTAGATAAGTAGCTATGATTAGAAAGAATGAAGGTTTGATAAAAACATAGAACAACAAGTTGGTAACCTTAAAGAGGCAACAACATAGCTCTTATAGACCCTATCAATGCCACTATCAGACTCCATACCCATATTATCCTTATAAAAAACCTCCTTATCCACCCAACCAACAATCCCAAGGTTAGATCATATAAGCCAAAACCTATGATAGCTATAACCCCAATGTTGTAAGTAGATCTAGGACATTAGTGCTAACATAAAATAATATTACAAAAGAGGGTCAATGGTCTACTCTATGGGGTTAGTCAAATGAGATGGTGATGTCTACAAGTAAGGAAATATATCATAACTATTTTTTGTAGTAAGATCCTCCATTTCAAGATCATAAAACTATGCCTCCTTCACCACAAGGTCCCCAAATTCCTCTTGGTGATATGCCTACCATGACACCAATAGTAGTCTTGAACTAGCAACAAGGGAATGTGAATAAATCACCTACTAACAACACCTTTGTAAATTTATAAGAAGGAGAGCACACTTTTGATCATGTGGAAACAAATTTGGGTAAGAATACATTAAAACCATATGATATAGTTTCAACACACACACGGTCTAAAAGGAGGATGATTGATGATAACTTGTGGAAGTCTAAGGTCTCTCCAAAACATACCCAAGGGACTCAGTAGTCTGCCACACAAATTTTAGTAAATAAGAGCTCTCCAGCTTAGTAGGCATCTCAAGCACATGGGTAGCTATAAAATAGTCTATTCATTCATCAAGTTACTCAAGTTATAGGTGATGCCTTCACTTCCAAGTTATATCCCAAGAGTGCCAATTATCCATTCAATGTTATGGACTACATGAAGAGGTCCAATGTTAGAATTCTTATGTGGGATGATCTACTCATTCTATGATAGAAAGACATTCTACAACAATATCTCTATAAGCTCTCTCTCATGAGTAAGAAATATGATAATGTGATTGTAATTTATGTTAATGATAGTCAAATTAGTGAAGTTCAAACTCTCAAGGTTGTTAATCCACCTCCATTATACTTATCATTCATAATAGGAGATTGTCTTGTCCATAATTATATGATAGATAATGGTTCCTCTACCTCAATCATGTCAAAGGCCATATATGATAAACTAGAACTCAATTATGAGCCCAATGAGAATGATTTTTTTCAAATATATGGATCTCTCAAAAAAATAGTAGGTGTCTTAAAGGATATAAAAATTTTGTTAATATCTTTCCCCAATTTCTCTATCTCAAAAGATGTCATGATTGTTTATCTACCTCCATACTTTTCCCTTTGCCTATCTAAGGACTTCATTACAAATATTAGGGGATACCTTTCATCTGAATGGTCATACATGATTTTGAGGACCAGATATGGGACTAGGGTCATTATTAGGACTAAACTTATTTCTAGGTTCCACTTACAACCGTATATGCCCAACCTTTCTAATTTAAACTACACTATAATAGATGAGGATGCTAATTATAATGAGAAAAAACCTAATAATCATCTATAAGGCATCTTAGATCTACTCCTTGATGAATTGGAAATTTATAATCATGGATTTGATCCCTATAAGACTATTAAGGAGGTAGGCCTATGATTATATTATATGCATAAAGAAGAATTTATTGTTCCTAGTCTCACCAACCCAACCCAAGATCATGATGGCATATGGACCTTATTATTTGATGGATCAAGTTAAAATAATAACACTAAGGATGGAGTAATGTTGGTTTCCCCTTAAAATTATAATTTATACTTAGAAGTGAGGTTTCAATTCAGTTTTACTTCAAACACAATAGAGTATGAAGCCCTTATACATTGGTTACAATAAATAAGGAGAGGCTTCAAAATTTTATAAGTAAAATGTGATAGTGAGCTTGTATTATGTGAGGAGTGTTAGTGCATTAAATAACCATCTATTTAATGCCTATAACCACTTATTATGGGACCTCTTTGAGGAATTCTTAGCATTTGATATTTATTCCATACCAAGGGAGTGTAATCACCATGTAAATATACTTGTATCCATTGGTGCCCAATATGACATTGTAGATAGAGTCAAGGGCACTCAAAGACAATAAAAAATAGAGGTCATATGAAATCCATATATACCTAAAAATGAGGTGAGTTTTTAGGTATTTTATAGTGATGAATAAATAACTTATTTTCTCATGGAATAGGTAGAATTCTATCATCAGAATAAATCCAAGTTGAAACATTAGTTTGATGACTAGATAGTGTAACTAAGAAATAATAAATTTCCTAGGGTATTAGTGAAATTAAAGATCATATTAAATGAATATGATTATCTGAGAAGGGATAAGGTGACTATTTCAACTAAAGAAGAGCATTATGAGAAGATAGTCATCTTTAAGGATAAGCTACTTAAGTTGGGAAAAGTTAACATAGTAGAAGAGAGATTTTCCTTCATTACAATGTGCCAAGAATATGTTGATGTATTTTCATGGGAATACCATGATATAAATGGATTTGACCCCAAAATTTCCCAACACACCATAGAGTTGGAAAATAATGCAAAATGGATAAGGTATAAGTAAAGACTAGTTAACCCTTAGGTGGTATAAATCATGAGAAGGGAGTTGTTCAAATTGATTTAATCCAATATAATATTCCTAATAAATAATTACACATGGGTATAAAACCTTGTGCTTGTGAAGAATAATAATAGAGATATGCCTATGTGTTTAATCTAGATACCTTAATAAGGTGTCTTTGAGGGAACATTACCTAATGCCCTCTATAGATCAGATCCTTCAGAAGATTATAGGATCTTAGAGATTTTCCTTATTTTTTGGTTACTTTGGTTAAAATAATATCTTAGTCAAAGAGGAGGATGGACATAAGACTATATTCACTACAAATTTTAGCACTTATGCATACATGAAAATGCCCTCTAGACTATCCAATGTAGGGGAAAATTTTCGTAAGGCAATGGATGTTGCATTTGAAGGGTTAATCAATGATTTTGTACTCATATATATTGATTAAATAATTATGTTTTAAAATGATCTAATAGAACACATGGCACATTTGAATTTGGTCTTTGATAGGTGTAGGAAGATTGGAATGTCCTTGAATCCCAAGAAATGCATCTTTATTATTCATGAGGGCAGATTATTGTAGCATGTGGTGTCAAAGGATGGTATTTATATATAGATTGATATGTTTTAATCAATATTTTAATCACCCCTTCCAAAACAAAAGAAATTTTTGTATATCTTCTTAGGGAAGATTGACTTTATAAAGAGGTTTATCTTAGGCTTTATAGAATTAGTTAAGCCTCTTACTCACATGCTTAGGAAGAAAAAAGAATTGACATGGAGAAAGGAAGGAAACAGGATATTTTAGGACATAAAATAGGACATATATTATTCCCCTACAATCCTTATATTTATTTTAGTAAATATTTTTCTTGTATGCTTTCTCTATACCATATGTAATTTTTTTATGCTTATGCAATAAAATGGTGAAGGCCTAGAATAACCAATTTCCTTATTTAGTCATGACTTAAAAGGATATAAGGAAATATATAATTTTATTAAGAATCATGTTTCTGATTTTATTATGTTATTTAATAATTTTAGGCACATGGGGTCTAAAAACAAGGTCATAGTTATGGTGGTACACCCTAACATCAAATAATTCATACTGAATAGAGATCTACGTGAGAAGAGAACTAGGTGGGTAACAAATTAAATGGAATATGACATTAAGGTGAGAGAAAAAAATTTAATTAGAGGTAGATTTTTATGTGATAATTTTGTATTATAGGTAAAGGAAGGCAAAGACAAAGTGTTTGTAGTCCATGATAGTCAACATGTAACTATAAGTACTACTCCCCTCAGCTAGACTAATGATGTGGTCAAATTCCTTCAAATAGGCCAATGTCCTATGGGTTTGGATAGGGACAAAAGGAGGTAATTTATATTTCATAACATACACTATGTTTTAATAGATATATTTCTCTTTAAGAAAGACATAGGAGGCATGTTTTTGAGATGTGTTAAATCAAGCAAAGTTGATAAGCTACTTGAATAATTTCATGATGGACCTAATAGTGGTCACTTTCCTTCCAATACCATAGCCTATAAAATCATTAGATATGGATACTTTATGACTAAAATTTTTACATATTCACCTAGTTAGGTCATAAGGTGTCTAAAGTGTGCCTTGTTAACTAGCAAATATAAGTTAGTTTCCCTTCCCTTGTAACCAATCCAGGTTGAACAACCCTTCATGTAGTGAGGCTTAGATTTCATAGGATTGATCTATTCCACTTTAAATTTTGGACATAAGTGGGTCATCATAGACACTAAATACTTAAAAATGTGTGTGGAGACAACTAAACTTAAGGAGGATGATGAGAACTCAGTATTAGAGTTCTATGATAATCTTGTGACTAGATTTGGTGTGACTTCAGCCATTATATCTAATAATGACTTGGCCTTAAATAGTAAAAAGGTATGTGATTAGTACCTTAGTTATGAATCTACCTGAAGGAATCATCCAACTATTACCCATAGGGCAATGGAATAGTAGAGTCCATAAATAAAAACTTGATAAAGATCATCAAGAGAACCATGAATGACAACCAAAGTGAGTGGCATACAAGGTTGAGGACTACCATATGGGTATATATAATTACACATAATAGGCTTAATAGACACTCTCCATACCTCCGTATCTATGGTATATACGCAAGAATTCTTATTTCCCTTGAGCTTCCTAATTTAGAGTTAGCTCATCAACTTGAGCTCTTGAAAAGATGATGCATTGCAAGTAAGGATGAATGAATTGAGACAATGCAAGGAGATAAGAGATAGTGCCATGTATATCATTTAGTATAATTATAATAAATTCAATAATTCATTTAACAAAATATATTCATCTAGGACATTCTAATAGGGAGACATAGTCCTTAAATGGGATGAGCACCATGCAAATCTAGGAAACACTCCAAATTTGATAGACTTTTAAGTGAAACTTACATCATCGCCTGATACAAGGAATGTAATGCCTTAAAAATTTATATATTTAATGGTCATTAACTCCACATCCCTATTAATTGGATTTTCCTTAAATTATTCTATTAGTTTCATCATGGTTCCCCTTGCACATAAGTAGCTAGAGTTTGTCTTTTCCCTCAAAGTGCTTATATACATGTGTTATTATTATTTATTAGTCTTATTATTTGATGGTTGTGTGTTGTATTTCATTTTTATTATTATTTTCTTTGTTATGTCTCATTTTTTCAAAGTATGAAAGGTATAATGTAGAATTTATGAGCAATCATGTTCTATTTGATAAGTCATCAAGAGCAGGTTCAAAACATTTTTGAGTTATTTGACTAGCTAAGTCACTAAAAATATTAACCTATTTATAGTCCCAAACATAGAAATGGGGTTAAACTGATGCCTTGAGTCCAAGTAAATCATTAGTCTCATGATTACATCTTGTCCTTGTGGGTTGTGAGGGTTGTTCAAATAGTCCATTGTCTTGTCATGCAAAAACATTACCTTATTAGTCTTTATATCTCCTTTCCATCTTGAGTCAAGTGTTATCATGATAATAAAACATGCATATATGGTCCTTAATCACTTTGATGGATACCCAGCATGTGAAATATGTCATGGTGAAGGTGAACTAAGGAGATAATTTGATAGAGGCTTATAAGCACATTGGTTCTACCTGATAACATGAGGTATGTTCACTTTCAAGTTTTTAAGAAATAGTATGGAAGGTGTATTAAGGTTCATTTTAGGTTTATTATAGGTTATAAAGGTATTATATATGTATTGTAATGATAATTCAATTGATATACCTTTTGAAATCCATATATGTTTGCAAAGTCAACATTTTTTTTTCATAATGAGACTCAATCTCACCTTGATAGATCATTAAGTCACCCCAAATGCCTATAATTGACCTCATTAACCTCATAAATCCATCACTACTCCATTTCATACCTCTTTGAGACTACTAGCACCATAGTCAGTGCCTAATTCCTCCCAAATGGGCCCCACACATGCCAAATAGTGACCTTTCAATTCCCTTAATTCATATCATCAGGTTTAAAGTGTCATGTGACTCCTATTTTCCCTCCATAACACCTATTAATGATGTTTTATGTTTGAAATAAGGATAATTGTAGATAAAATGGTAATTTGTAGATATTTTTTATATAGTATAGACCATCTCAGGTAGAGACATGATTTTTTAGAGAGTGGTTAGATATGGTAAGTGGGGAAGAGAGTAGTGTTTGTTAGTGCCATGGAATCTCAAAACCATTCCATATTTCTATTGAGTTCATTATTAGACTCAATAATTTACTCATGTTCATGATTGTACCATATAAAGGAGAGAGAGAATGGGGCCCCAAGATAATAAATAGATAAAATACACTTAGGTAGCTTCTACCCATGGGAATTTGTCTAGAGATTGGCCTGATGAAATTTATGAATATTCCTTAAGAAGTTAAGGAATTTGGATGCCCTTCTCATCTGCATAGACCAAGTTGGACCAGATGATTTTGAGCATTTTTTTACTTTTTTTATGAAACCAATTATTGATTTTGTTCTCTAAAGTTTCTATTTATCCTTAAATAACATTAATATCACTTGAATCACTTTTGTAAGATCACATCACTATCATAACTTCACGACTAGCTCCTATGTGTGGTCTGTAAAGTTTGTGCAATGGATAGAGGTTTAATACCTTCATCAGAGGTTGTGAATTGGGTTGAAAAGTTTTTAGAGGTGTTTCAAGGTTTAAAATTATTTCTTTCTCAAATTTAATGTCTAATGTCCTTTTGTCACCTCAATGGATCCCAAGGAATAAGGAATTATGCATATGTGAAGACCACTATATGACAAAGACTATGTGTAGTTCAAAGGCATTTGTAGAGCTTCAAATTTAACTCAAAAGCATGGAAAGATGAGTTTGATTGATGGTGGATAATATTAATTCCATTAAAAAAAAATTCTAATCCTTCATGATGGGCTCATAGGCCTAGAAACCATCTTCCTTGTTTGTAAACCCACACAATATCTTATAGTAGAGTTTGAGGTCTTTTGTAAAAATTAAGGTTATTCTAAGTTTCTAAGGTTTCAATTTAGGACTATATATGCTTCATATCTACCTCCAAATTTTCATTTTTTTCTTAGGTATGGGTATAAATATATACAATTTTCATGTTGTTTGGTCTTAAAATGGATCTCACCCTCCATTTCACATCACTTTAATACTCTTATAGTTTCACTATGCTTTCACTACCATTTTCATTTTGTTAACCCTAGTTTCATACACCACACTCCATATATCTCCATTTCCACCCTCATCCATTTATCCACCCTCCATTCCAAGGTTATACCATGCAAATATATGTATATACTCCCTTCAAACCATCAAAATTAATGAGATCATAGGATATAGGACCCATATGAGAATGTAGTGAACTGAGAATGCAATTGTTCACCTACAACTAGCCCTTTTAGACTTACTATAGTAGGGCCTCTAAGAGACACTATGTACACTATTCAAGGCATGAGGGTTGATGTGAGTATTAGAGAATGTGCATATTACAAATAGTGAATGATGATTTGACCTTCTCACTTAGGGGTTTTAAGCATTATGCAAACCATCTTCTTGTCATATAGGCATGATAACCAAACCCCTGTATACAACAAACATGTATGAGTGTAGACCTATAGTGGAGTTGATACATGTGAAGAGTCATGCCTTCATTATGGTAAGAAGGAAATGTTAATATAATAAAGGTAAAGTTTTATACTATTGAGAATGTAACCTGATGGTTATCACCACTGATAAGGAAGAGTAACACCTAGATGGGCTTGAAACACCATAGGCATATGCATACATGAGACCTAATTCTAAGTAGAGGGTAAGGTATACAAGGTAAAACACATTGTCAAACCATATTTTGAGCATGATAATGACACTAATAACATGATGAAAACCTCCATGATCCTAAATACCTCAAGAGATAATGTTGAAGGCCATACTTAGAATTTTTATGCCTGAGTACATAGTCAATAGGCATTTAAATTGTTAATCTGAGCCAAAATGGTGGTTTGAGACATTTATTTGCATGGCCAAGCCCCCAAAATTATTAATAATTGTCATCATGGCCCATTTAAGGCACTCATATATTCACTTGGGCTAGACAAATAGTGGGTGTGCCCACTATTTTATGTAAGACCAAGGCTTATCTATCACAATTATTTAGTAAGTTGAAAGGTGCATCCATGCTATATAGGGTCTGAAGATAGTTTAAGACCCCTATAAACTTATTTTAAATGAATTATGATGGTAAATAGTTCCCAAACCTCATCCAAATTTTTAACACCTATAAATACAATTACAATCCTTGAAGATAAGCCAACATAGTCAAGTACACAATCTTCCACACAAACCCTAGTACCATCTTGAGGTTCCTTAAAGATATCATAATAAGTTAAATGGAAAATTGAGGTGTATAGAGATGATTAAGACTTTTTAATAATGTTTAAAGTGTCAAAAGGTGAGAAAATTTATCAAAGTGTCTTCAAACCTTGCTCAAGCTAGTCACCATGCACACATGTAATTCAAAGGCCATCTATAAATGCTCTCCCACTCCACCACATGTATGCTCAGGACCAAATATCCTAGGGAATTTTAAGTATCTATATCTAAAAAAAATCATGAAGGATTGGTTGGTATTTAGGGTCTAACCTTTATGAACTAACCTTAAGAAAATAATCACTCATAACTTATTGTAAACAACCCTAGTGTTACCTTCTAACATTCATATCTCTAAGCACCATCTACATGGGAACCCATTCCATTCATTGAATATGAGGAGTTCAGTGCCCTATATATTCATGTCCTTTGTTATTGGTTTAGATGTCTTTACTCTATGAACCATCATTAGATGGTGGACATCTCAAACCTTGCACAAAACCCATAAGTGACCTAATGGTGGATTTTGACCTAAAACCCATCCAATTGAGACAATTTAACCATGAAAATTTAAGGTCTCCTAAGGTCCTTTGAGCATCATAGTGACCCACTAACTGGTACGTGTAGGGGTCAAATTGTATAGAATGGGACTAAAAGTATAAAATTGATTTAAAAATCAAGGATATTGGAAATATTTATGTGTACATGAGTTTGAGAAGGTAAAATAAGTACTATATCATATAAATAGGTCCTCTAGTATTCATCGAGGTGACCTACATGATTGGTTAAGTGATCATATAGGCACAAGTGTTGGAATGCATAGCTATATGCATCCAAAGGAGGAAAAATGATATAATAAATATAATGATGCTACTTCATGAATTATTTAAGAAGAATTTAAAGTTATATGTGATGAATTAGTGCCTCACATCCCTAGGATTTAGGCTAAGATTCATGATTCAGGTCTACAAGCAAATCAGTCCATGGCTCCCACTATCATTATGTCATAAAAAGGTGAATCAGAGTGTAGTTAGAGGAGTTATAATGCTTTAAATATTATTTGGGAAGGCTATCACATTATTTAAAATCATTTTGGATAATTTTGAATCTAATAAAATCCTTACAATAGACCATTCTACCTAGAGACACACATAAGTCATTCAAAGGCATGTTTCTCCCAAAAAAATAGCATCTCTAAGGGTCCATCACAAATTGTATGCTATAAATGGTGAGTTTAATGTTTTAAAGAAGGTGGGTTGGGGGATTCCCTTGACTTAAACATGGCATCTTTGGTTCAAAGATCCAAACTTTGATCTTTATGAACCACTCCTAGTACCCCCAAACACTCATAAACCTCCCTTAAACCCTAATAGTGACTTGACTAGTGAGGTTTATGGAAAAGTATATTTAAATTCATATATGTTTCTTTTCCAACACTTGGATAATGTGTTTATATTATAAGGTTTCATGTTAATGATACTTGATGGTATAAAAACTATACTGTCACTTCTTAAAAATGAAATTTTATATGGTTTTAGGCTTAATATGGGTTTTAGGGTCTAAACAAGACATATAAATCATGGGAGAGGTAAATTAAAATACTATTATACTCCTCTAATATTAATATTATGCATGAAATTAACTACACATATCTCTACAATCTCATCCTAGCCAATCTATGAGGTCGTTCAAATGGCCTAGTCATGTAGGACTAATATCTTTGAAGGTGAAGAACACTCAATATATCTCAATCATGATGTTTAAGGGGTTAAAATAAGGATGGTATAAGTATTTTCCAATGAGTTTAGATTCTATTTCGACTATTTGATCATTTAAAGAATGGATATAAATATAAAAGTTGATGGATAAGCAAATATGTTTATTTATCTTACAAGTAGAAGAGTCTAGCAAGAAAACGGTGGCATGGAAGAATTTATGGATTATATTTAAACATTGGTAACTAAAATATAGGTGATAAAATTCCAAAATGAAGGACATTATGACAAGTTAGATGTAGTGTTAAGGACCATTCTACATGCACATTAAAGGAAGACTGCCCAATGTCTCTTAAAGGCCTATCCACACTCCATTTTATGCTATGTAACTACTTTTGGAGGGAATATTAGGCTATTTTAAGAATTTTTAAGGCCTTTATAAAGTTATACTTTGGGGTTACAGCCTCCATACCTTCCCAAAATGCCAAAGTGGCTACATTGATGGTATTTCAATGCCTGAGGATGAGGAATGAGCCTGTTGTAACTACCATATGCCACTATGGCCTCATTCATGGATTTTCCCATGCTTAGAATATTCCATATTATCCTTAAAAATTTCTATTAAAATAATCATTGACATCTTTCTTTGGCATCCCTCAATTGAGTGTAGCAAAGCTCTACCAAAATTGTCTTGTACTCTTTTGAATCAATTGAAGACATTGAAGATTTTTTGTTGAATGATAGTGTGCTCTATAATATTTTATTTTAGGAATTTATGCATCATGTTATCATATTTAGGTCATTTTATTCACATAACTTCAAGTTACTAGTTTGTTGTAGGTTTTATGATGTGTTAGCAAGTAAAAGTATTCTTAAAGTGTCATAAGTCCATAGTATCTTGTGTAGATCTAGTCCTTTATCCTTCAAGCTATATAATACTATTAAACATACATATAAAATATTCATGCTTAGAACACCATCAATAAGTTTGATCAATTTTGGTCTCTACTAGGTTTATTTGTGGTTTCAAAGGAAATTATTAAGAGTGGATCTCTTATCAATTATTGCATCACCATGTAGAATAGGTTTTCCATCAGCTTTTATCTCTTTTCCATTTTAATTATGATAATTTTATGTCCTATAGTGTGTTTAATTTATAAATTAGTGTATCTAGTCTCATAAAATTTAGAGGTTTGACCTATATATTAGGCATCCCATAGTCTGTAGGTCGTTACAATGCTAGTCTAGGTTTGAGGTAGACATGAACAATCTTTTCCTTAACAAGGGTGCAACATAGATTCCCAATGATAACCTAATTCATGGTTCATCAATAGGGTAACACATCTAAAATTACACTATTTTTGGCTAAATCAATATCAATTCCACACTGGGAGATGATATAGCCAAAGACTTTTCCACTTGTGAATCCAAACATACAATTCTAAGGATTTAGAGTGAAACCATATTATTTTGAGCATGTAAGAATGGTGTGTAACACTTATAAATGGTCCATCCTTTGATTTTATTTTCTTATAATATCCTTGATGTAAAAATATACTATTATATGGATAAAATCATGGAAAATATGGGTCATGGCACTCTAATATATTTCCCCAACATTTTTAAGGCTAAAGTCCATGACTACATAGCATAAATTCCCCATGGGGTGGTGAAATAGGATTTTATTTGATCTTCATCTAATAGTAGGATTTGGTTATACTCAAATAAGCCATCCAGAAGGGACAACAACCCATAACATGTAATAGCATCAACCATGACATCAATGGAAGGGAAAGGAAAATATTCCTTAGTACATGCTTTGTTAATATCAATAAAATCAATTCATATCCTATTTTTTCCACTATCTTTGAGAATAGGGACAATTTTGGACATCTATTTAGTATAATCCAAGGATTTTATAAAACCCACTTTGATAATTTTGATAACCTCTTCTTTGACTATTAACATAACTTTGGTCTTGATTATCCTTAGTTTTTATTTCATGGTCTTTGTGTCAATCATTATGGATAGATTATGGATAGCTAATTCAGGATTAATACCTAAATATATACATAGGATAAGGAAAAATATTTAGATAACTTGGTGAGTATATAACTGTGGTCTTCTACCACTTGTGAGAAAAGTGAAGATAAAAGTTTGAGGATTATGGCGATTTCCTTTGGATGTATGTTTAAATCAATAGTATATTCAATTAGGGATGAATTTTAATTTTCATATTCATCAAGGGATGGGCCGAGGTCAACATCCTTGCATTCTATGTTAAAGACATCAATGTATTTGTCATAAGATAAATAATATTCAACATTGTAATAAGAATCATAATAATTGTATTTAAGGTTGGGCATAGGATGAAAAGTGAAAGAAAATTCTCTCTTGTGATGTAAATATGTGAGGTCATGATAAGAATTTAATAAATCCATAATGGATTCATCATTTTAGGCTAGACTAAGGACCAATGGGATAGTATCCTTCCAAATGCAAGTGAGGGTTTGCTCATTGGACACTTTTTTCATGATATTTTCCATCCTAATGGACACTATAAAATCTAATTCAAGAATTATAAGGATTGAATCATGAGGAGGAATCAAACATACAATCAATGAGATGATTAATTTCTCTAGGGATGAATTCTATGAAAACAAAGTTAAAGTCCATGGTGACTTCATGCACAACAATCTTGTAAAGTTGAAGGTGTTTAACTTTTGTCTAATAAATTTATGAGATTGGATTGGTCACTAGCTATGAGTCACCTTGGGTCTTAAGGTTTGAATTATAAAAAATCTAGCAATAAGCATCCCAAGTAGTAAAACCTCATACTTATCTCCATTTTTTGTACACTCAAAGTCAAGATTGAAGTTGAAAGGCAAAAACTTTCCATCTAGGGAAATCAAAATGACTCCTACCCTTACATCATGAAAACATTCCACTCACACATAGTGAATGGCCAATTGATCATATTTATGTTGGTGAACATTTTCTTGATCTTATGAAATATCAACCATTTCAATATTAAATATGTGAGATAAACCATATTAGTTTTTATGGTCTTGAGATGAATAAATATTTTAGGTTCTTACCCCTTACAGATCAAAAACAAGGACAATTGGTGCATCTTTTTCTAATATATTTTTAATTTTGGCCATAGACATGGTTGAGATGACTAGTGTCAATGTGATATTATCACCACTTACCTTTTCTATAGTTACAACATCCTTTTATTTGGGTTTGTATTGAAAAATAAATTTATAAATATCTTCCCCTTTCTACCTTCTCTTCATGTTCTTTAAACTCAACCAATTGTGGGGTTTTTGCCACACCATTTATGGGTAAATGATATTCAATGTGAAATCATATTTAATTATACATGGTTTCTTGATTTATATGTTTGGTTTCATGGTCATGATTAATATGATTTATTTGGGCTTGTGGTAGAGTCACACTCGCTAAATGCCCCAACCCTGAGGCATAAAGTAATGCCAAATGGTGAGCACATGAGTTCTTGAGAAAATAAATATATGATATGTAGGATAATGCCTTTGTAAGATATACAACTAAGTCTTAATTTTATATACATTTTATGATGAAATCATCATCCAAGATATTGGAAAGGTGAAGATTCAAGTGATGATATTCATTTGTGAAAGTGATGATGTTAAATTCTTCCTCAGGTTCTAACTCTACTACTGCTATCCTTCTAGCCTTCCCTTAAACCTACAATTAAGGAGCCACATCAAGGTTGGTTATATAGAAGGTAAAGGCATTGAAATAATTAGTGCATGATAGAATGGGTTGGTTGTACTAAATAGGTTAGTTTTTTGGGTTATCCTATGGTTAGATTTAGACAAATCACAGTTGGTGGTTTTAGAAAGGGTTTTGATAGATGTATAGGTTTTGGTTTTGAGGGGTTATAGGGCCATTGAATTAAGCTTAAGGTTTTTCATTCACATTCCTTAAGACACATAAACAAAATTATGGATATATTCTTTGGGGAGTCTTTGGATGAACTTGATATAATCCCAAAAATAATGATTTTCATGTCTTAACACTTTATGGAAGATGAAATAAACATTGGGATCATATTCCCTATGTCTCTAGTTTTTCCCTTACGTACTAAACCCATATTGGTTGTTTCTTTAGTAAAGGGATGGTTTTATAATTGTGATAAATTGATGATAGATGGATTTTATTTTTGGTTTTATTATTTCATGTTTCATAATGAAGGGTGATTTAAATAAACTACATGAATTATTGGTAGAGAATTTCAGGTTCGCATACCATATTTAATATTATTGTTGATATTTTTGTTCATGGGTTATTGTTGATAGGGTTTTGTCTCTTATTTTGGTTAGTCACATCATTAGTGGTGGCATTATTATTCTAGTTTAGAACCTTGAGACCTTAGTTTTTAACATTTTTTTTTGAGTTTTAAAATCCCATAGTTTTTTAGTTAGGGGTAACAATTTGTCCATTGGTCCCATAAGTTTGGTGACCACTATTACTATCCATTTGGTTAATTCATATAGTGATATTAAGAAAAATTGTATAATATTTATGAGTGAATTTTTCAATATATTCCTTCATTTCATGGTTAAGGGAGTGGGGGAGGAGATCACATAATTACATCTGATCCATATTTGGTGCACTAGTAGATGAATAAAAACTTTCCACCTTATCATGATGAAATGGGTAGATGATTCATTATTTTATTGTTTGACATGGAATAACTCTCAAATTAAATTTTTTTAAAATCTTTTTCATATCAAGGATTTAAAAAAATTAAACATGAGTTACTGAAAAGAGTGGATAAAAGCCTTAGGGAGGCAGTAATACTAGTTGAGAACAATCCCCTCTAGGATTTTGGTAAAAATATTCATAACCACCCCATCCTAAGGTAATAATTATATAATAGATATGGCATCTTGATGTGTGTGTTAGGATCTCCTTCCAATTTAAACATGGGAAGTTTTAGTAAATTACATGGTAGGAAGACTCTTCATGTGTTTTGGTTTGAGGGGTTTCTTTAGGTACTAAGTGTATTTTCCATTGATGTTGAAGTCCATGGAAGGTGTGATAGGACAAGTGGGAAGGGTTTGGGTCAAATAAGAGTTAGTTTTGTAAATTATAGAGATAAATTAGGTTTTTGTTGAGATAGTGTAGAATAAGCTAAGAAGTAGTATCTGACTAAGTGTATATATAAAACATATGATAATAGGGAGGCAATAATCTATAAGGGTTTAATGTTTTTGGGTAAAAGTGTATAATGGTGACACCTATCTTGGGAGAACATAACGTGGTAGATGGATAGTTTATGAAGTGGTAATATACATGGGTGGTACATGACTTAGAGGGGTTTAAGGTTTTAGATTGTTGACCATTGTATTAATTTAGAGAGTGTAAGTGAGCACACCTTTGACAAGAACTCAGTTTAGATGTTAGTAAGATGAGGGTAAATTATAAGTGTCTAATTTTGGGACTCCATGCCTAAGGATATACCTAAGGTTCCAATTAGAAATATAACTTGGTGGAAAAGTGTAGTTTTATTATTATAGTGGTTGGTAGGCCATTGTGTCAGTAAGCATAAAAGAGGAATGATCCTAGTTAGGATACATTCCTTGATTTAAAGAGTGTTGGTTATTCTCTAAATCATGAACGTAACCCACTAAGGTAGTGATTATTTCATTCAAGGTAGAATTAGTAGTAGGTATAGGAAACTCCTTTATGGGAGGTATTGTGGCAAGAGGTTGGTGACTATGAATAAAATGGTTTGAGGTAGAAGTCTTAGGGGGAATTTTTGTTTCTATTATGGTGGGTTGGAGGCACATTAATTTTTTTTAGATGGATATGAAGTTTTTTTACATTTTATTAAATTCAACTTCTAAATAATAGCTTCTACAAATATATTTATCATATTTATTAGAAATTTACAATTTATATTTTAGCAATTAAATAGTGGTATAGTTTCAATATGAGGTTTGGTTCCACTCCCTTATTGGAATCTAGATGATTACTAGTAGTTTCTAATAGATCCTGCACTTCATGGATGGGTATTCCACTCCTAGTTTGAGTGTTAGGGTTGGAATAGTCATGAAATTGATAATCCAAATTGGGGTTGGAAGTGTTGTTACAAATGATAAAATATGCATCATATAGGATTTGATATCTTGTCTTATAGCATTATAGTCCAAGATATCCACCCATTTCTTATCCATACATATTATGGGGTTGTATGGATACCCATAAAATAAATGGAAGGAGAGAAGGATGTAGAACAATGGGTAAAGTAAGGGAGGAAAAATGGAAACATAAAAGGATATGCCTTTCATGTTGGGATCAATAAATTTTTTACATGTAGAAATAAACATGCTAATATGTATAATTGAATTATTGAGGTCTTTCCAATATAACCAATGCAATAGATGGCTCATGGGAAAACATATGGATTGGTTTGATTATTTAGAGGAATGTGGTTTTGGATAATATGTAGTATGGGATGATTATGATAAAACTAGAATAGATATAGTACATAATGATGTTCAGTGAGGGATTAAAAATGATAAGACACATAACTCAAATATCCCTTTGTCTCTGTGATAATGAGGAGGTGAAGCTCCTAATTAATTATGGGAATGACAAACTAAGTGTGATTAGGTTAGATAACTTGGGTAATATGGCTAGATATATTGGGTTGGTTATATGTTGTTAGTTTCATGCATGAAATTAATGGTATGTGATTAGTCTAGTCTTGAGAAGAAAAGGGGAAGGGGTGAGTTGATGACTAAGCATGAATGTCATTGTACTAACAACTTCTATTCTAGGTAAATGATAATAAAGAATTATGAATACACTCTTTATCATCTAGAGCATTGAGGGGGTTGAAAATAATATGGGTAATGGGTGTGGATGTAAAAAACCATCTCTTGAGTTTAATGTTGATATCATATTGAATGTTGATGCCAAGACCTGGGGCTCTTGCTATAGAAAAAGACATGTTCTAGGAATGATTGGACTCTCTAAGAGTTTCATCCAAGAAGAGAGACAAAGGTGATGTAAAAAGTGTAAGATGTTATTTTTATGATGGTACATGATAAAACATGTTTTTATATTAGAATTAAGGTTTTGGTGTGATCGTTCTTATTTGGACAAGGATTTGATTGTTTTTTTAAGGGTTTGCAATGTTTTAACTTAAAGTAAGCTAAATTACTTACTAAAAAAAAATGAATAAAATAAAATAGAAATGAATAAATTTAAATGAATCAAATAAATATATGAATTTATTATTTTTATTGTTTTCTATCACTTTTCAATGCATGCAATATTACAAAATACAAATCTAGGCTAACATGTCAAATGCCAGTTTTTATCTTTTCCTAAATGTTGGATAAATGAAATTACTTTTTTTTAATATTTAGATTCAAAATTGAGGAGAATAATATGAAAAATGGATATATTTCTTACATGATCTAGGCCCTAGGAAGTAAAACTACAAAGTAACCAGAGTTTCCTTTGTATTTTCAAGTTAAAACTAGTTTTTAATATTTTGAATGAATTCACACCAAGTTTTGAATGATTTTTTATTGAATAAAATGAAACAAATTTTTTAATTTTTTGAGTTAAAACAACATTCCCATCTCCTATAAGTGAACAAGATCAAGCTTAAGATATTACACTTTATTTATTTAACCTCTTTTAGGGTTTATATATGTTTGTGTGTTTGATTGTTTGTGAATAAAATATTTCTTTCAAAACTGAAATTAAATTGTTTCAAGACTGAAAATGATGTGTTTTTGTTTTCTACAAACTACCTGATTATTTGAATGTAAAACTGCATCCTTCTAATATATCTAATATGTGGTTGTAAACACTAAAGAAACTAACTTTTTTTTTTGTTATAAGAGAATGAGGGAGTGAGGAAATTATTTTCCTATTTATTTCCTTTTTGGAATGAAAACTAAGCAAATTAAAAAAACATAAGCTAATTTGAACTAATGAATACATAATCAAAACTAAAATTGAAAACCCTAAACTTGATCAAGGTGAGATGAATTCAATGAAAAGAGATGTATTTGATAAATGTTTGATGTAGATTTATACTTAGTATGCTATTTATTCTGATCTAACAATATTGTATGGAATCCTTAACTAAGGATGATAGAAAAATAACAATAGTAAAAGCAGAATGAAGAAGAACACAATTCCAATAAAGGAAACAAATGACTTTGGTTGACTGTTCTACTGATAGTTAGGAGTTGGTTACTTACCTATTGACTTCAATTCTCTATAATTGTATAAAATGACGATAAAATAATCAAATGATGGATCTCAAAAGTGATACCAAATAGTTTGTGGATACAACAAGCTTCAAACACCAATCTTCAATGCATTTTTTGGGATATAAAATCAAACTAAAACTGGTTTACTTATAATATAAGAATGGAGGCTTCATGAGGTATTTGAAGTAAGGATAGGCTTTAAAAATAATTAAAATATGAGTAAAAGTGAGCTAGTCCAACATGGTGGTGAACTTAAGGTGAGAAAAATAATAAATGTGAAGAGAGACATGCAAAATGCATGAAAAATCAAGTTCTAGAAGATAAAAATAAAATGTATAGAAATGGTGACAAAATACCAATTTTTATAGGTGACAACTATGAAACCACATATATCCATGTCAAAACCACTCTATTATATTATGAAACTACCAAAATGGTTTCACAATGTTAAGGGAAGTTTCAAAATGAAAAAGGGTTGTTTAATCACTAAAGTAGTAAGTTTTATCCTATTAATAAAGTTTTTAAAACAAAGCTAATAAAATAGAAAATAGAAAAAAAAATACTTAGAATGGTCTAAAATAAGACTAAGAAGAGAGTAGGGATTAAAACACTAGAGAGAACCCACTTGAGCACAATTTGGGGATAACACTGCATCATCATTATACTCATTTTGAAAATGTCACACTGTGTAACTTTTAGGTGCATATGTATTACCCCCTCAGGATGACACCTTGTCATTAATTGATGAGGATGTGGTCCTAAGAGATTGAATGTATAAGGGAAATAGAGGGTTATAAATCATCACCTTACTTACCATGGTAGTGCAAAGAATCTAATTGAGAATCTATGTAACTTGATGACGAAAAAAGAGAATCAAATACAATTTAATGAAAAATTAAAAAATATACTGAATAATCAAAACATGGATGAGAGTATTTACCATTTGTGTAGAGAAGATCATACTATAGTTAGGGCTAACATACCCCCATTTTTTAAAATTGGGACCCTTGAGAAACCCTCAGATTGAATAGGAATTTTTGTCATGTTAAGGTCATTTTTAGAATTTGAAGATCATCCACTTTATCAAATCAAGTTTTCTTAGTTATGTTTTATTTTAATTTTTTCTAATAGTTCTAATAAATTATCTTTACAGTTTTTAGTTTTAGGTTCCATGGTGTTTTCTCTAGATAAATTCATGTTTCAAAACCCTAAAAAAACCATCAATTTAAATTTGAATACTAGTAGGAGCCAATAGGTGAGAACCTTTTAAAAATCCATTTTGGACCTAAGTATAAAATTCCTATTTTAAGCTTAGTCATGTTTTTAACACAACTAAAATTTAGCCAAAAAATCTTGGTCCCCTGTGTTATTTCCTCCTTTTAAAGTTTCTTATACACCTAACTAATATTCATTATGCAGGGTCCTTTTAATATTCCCTAGATTAGCCTAATGTTTTAACCCCAAGGCCAAATTATATTTACTAATAATAATGGGA
Source organism: Torreya grandis (assembly GCA_037957365.1). Classification (NCBI taxonomy): domain Eukaryota; kingdom Viridiplantae; phylum Streptophyta; class Pinopsida; order Cupressales; family Taxaceae; genus Torreya; species Torreya grandis. Next base: position 3,964,956 of record JARHVA010000511.1, on the reverse strand, counting down.
CCTTAGTCTTAACACCTTAGCTTAAGTTTTGGCTCCCCAAGTCCAGTTTTACATTAGCTCAATCCTTTGATTTATACATTGGCCTAAGATTTTAATCTTAAGGCCTTTATGTATTTATTAATATAAATGGGGAGTTAGCCTTAACACCTTAACTTTAAGTATTTTATATCACCATGGTCCTAACTTAACTTCTTTACATCTTGTAGGATCTAAATAACCTTGCTCTATCATGGAATTTGATCCAATGGAGTAAGAAAATCCCAAGATTTAACTTTAACATCATGTATCTTAGATGATCTAATGGTTCACACTTCCTTATGACCTTCTAATCAGATGACATGAGGAAATATTGGTAGAATCCCACACATATCCCCTTCGACCAATCATGTCCAAGCCCTTAGATCATGATTAGTGGTCCTCACTTCATCGTAAGGACCTGAATAGATGAAGTGAGGCACATTTGAAAGTTTAAAGGATTATGGAAGGCTTGAATGATTGACATCTAACACCCTTACATTTGATGATTGAAAGCAAAGGGGTCTACCTGATCAAATCAAAATGAATTTAGCCTAAGTCTATATCCTAAGGTCCCCATTGCATTTTCATTAAATGTCATAAATCTTAGGCTAAATACTTATGATAATTATGATTTTAAAAGGTCTTTGAAAATGTATAAATGTGGCTAACCACAGGTCTTCATGTGTTTGTTAATACATTAAAACCCTATCCAATGCTATACAATTATAATATTTGTAACCCATTTGAGAATGATTTATAAGGCATATCATAGATATTTTAGTCTAAAGAATATTTTATGCTTATTAAAAATAATGTAAACTTTGGCCTGAATTATTTAATCTTGTCCCCCTTTGTATGAATTTAAAAAACTTAGGTATAAATTTCTTAGCCTAAAGTTTAATTTATGTTTGATAAACATGAAATATACCTTATCCTAAGGAGTTTAAGTCTAATTCCCACCTTAATAACATGCTAACCTAAAGTTTGGGCATCTCTATAGATAAACAATTTCTGCTTTGTTTCTAGATTTTGATCTAATGACCTAAGGCCTCCAGAGAATTTTAAATGAAGCTCATGAGGGCTTGTGAGCTTGATGCATGGAAAAGGTACATTTGAGGTAAAACTGATAAGATGATCTGATAGTTTATGTTTTTTGACTAGAGTATGATCCAATAGTGTGAAACTGCTCATGAATTTTCAAAGGATCAAAATCTTTCCACATGGAAAATGTTCATTCAATAAATGACTGACATAAGATACGAAGCATGAGAAGGCACGTAAATATTCTAAGTGTTAAAACCATGGGGAATGGAATAGAAAAGATCCAATCATAGGCAAGGGATAAATTATAATCAATGGCTCACACTAATTCAAGATTTTGATCTGATGGTGAAAAATGAAATAAGGTATAAAAAATACCAATGGCTAGTGCTCAAAGGCATTTATGAAAAATGTCATGAAAGGTCCAAAGCAATGTCACATAGTTGCCACACAAGAAAAAAAGGATAAAACAAAAGATCTTGTGGTTTTGAATATGTGAAGGTATAAAGGCAATGGTCTAAATCAAATCCAAGGCATGTATAAGCTAGAGTATGTATATATATATATATATATATATCTTTCTATTAAATCTATAAAACCTTATACCTTGTATAAAAATGACCCAAATAGACTCAATTGGTTACAATTTGATCAAAAGAGAACTTGATTGTGATTTTGAGTGTAAAAGATCTTTCACAGAGATCATTTGTATTTTGGTGTGAGAGATTTGTAGTAGGGACCATGGTAACTTGAAGGTAATAGCTAAAGGAAGAGATCAAGCTCTATTTATTGATAGATAGTGAAGGTTGAATCTTTAAGGACATTGAATTAGGTGTTGTAACACTGAATTACCTAGGCATTAAGAATTGGTCTAAACTATTCTTCATGGTTGAAGAGCTAAAGCCCATCAAAAAGGATTAGAGGATTACAATGGTGATATAAAAACATTATGGCTTGGTCATTATCTATATGATTAGCCTTCACCATAGTGATACAAAGCTTGAGTTACTACATTATACATACATATTTAGTCCTATATTTATTTATTATAGGGTAGATAATGAATGGATCATCAGGGAGTGAAATTCCAAGAAGATAGCCTATATTTACCCTATGTCCTTTGAAAAATATTATAAATTCCCTCTCCCTTATGTGTAATTGTCTAAAATTAAGAAATGGATGAGTAATGATGACCTAGACTCTAGCCTTAGGCCTTAGCTACACCAAGGAGACCATATCTTCAGGGACTTTGAAGGTAAGATCCCAATAGTCTAATTTAGGGAGGTCATTAGAGTTATAATGATCCTATTAATCTAAGATTTTAGATCCCATTCAACCACCTAAATAAACAAAATCTAGGTTCCCTATGTTCATTTAATGGTGGAAGAAAATCTCACCCCTCTAATTGGAGATTTGATTAGTGTCTTCTTGGCCAAACAGTTCACTAACATAAAAAAGAAGAAATATAATTATTTTTACATGATTTCATACCTATTGGATTCGATACTTGCCTCTATAAAATTCCATGGTATTATAAATTAGTCTCTTGAGGTAAAATTTACCATTTCCCACCATTATTCCAACTTGCATAAAGTACAATAACCATATGCAATTAATTTGTGACTATGTCTACCCAACCATAGTAGAGGCTATCATAGGTGTTACCATGCCTAGGGTCCATCCACTAATCAATAAGTATGTATAGATGATGGGTGACATCTAGTTCTACCTTGATTGTATAGTTATCAAGATTGAGGGGATCATATCCTAGCCTTACAGATTTACAGTGTATGTTACCAACAAGTTGGCTGAGTAAAAAATTACCTCCCAACTCATCCATGGCATTGATGGAGTTTTAAAATAAAATAAGAAGGGTCTCCTCCAACCATTCCCTCTAACTATTGGAAGAACTATACTTTGTGATTGGAAATAAGTTGATACCATGGCCAAGCATAGGGATTCATTTGGGTTTCAACTTGATGAACTCAAGATGTGGGATCCTAAGAACATAGTGACTAATCATTTTAAGGAGAAGCTACCCAATCTTGAATACATACATTAGCTCTTTTTTCATAATACCATTTACATTAAACCCAAGAATTATTAATAGGTGTTGGCTACAATCTAAGGGCACAACATCAAGCTTGAACACAAATTGACAAAGGATGATAACCCATCTGGAGAGGCATAGAAAATGCATCTTTTACAATATGATTTATTTCTTGGACCATCAAGGATAGCCCAGGAACAAACCTAATTATAATAACCATAGTCATAGCCTCAAGGACAAATTATGAAAAATAAAGATGAATAAGGATATGAAAAAGAGAAATTGGGAAAGGTGAAATTGGAAGAAAGACCTATGGATGGTCCCTCATTTTCAACACTCCTAAAAATTGTTAGGTTGTGGAGCTAAAATCTTCACTGATGCAAACATGGAGGAGGTTGCAAATGAGTTGCAGAGTGTCACAGTCTTTGGCATTGGTATGGCCAACCGACGTCGGCAGGTAGGAGACAGGAAGCAACCGACGTCGATCAAAGATCGGCCAGCGTCGGTGACCCCCAGGCAGATAGGGACTGATGTCAGTCGCCTGTGTGGTTTGACTGCGAGCTTATTATGGGCTGTTAGCTAACGAACCAAGTGTTTGCATGATTAGATCTATTTTTAGACTAAGAGCTATGGATCTAATTATTGTAATTAGATGTCTAATCATTGTTTGGATGAGATCTATATAATAGACTCATGGTTGTATTGGAAAAGTGTTCTAGTTTGAGTTGAGCAAAGTTAGCTCCTTCTGTGTGTGAGGTGAGCAAGGGTGTTCCTCCTAGTTCCACAGCAGTACCAAGGTGGGTGCTGGTTTTGGAGAGTCAGCAAGATTCTTCAGGTGTGTAGGATCTTGGTCACAGGTGCATGGCCTATATAGGAGATCTACATGGTAAGTAAGATCATTGATCTGCAGGTGTATGTGTGTGTAAAGTCAAGGTTCACAGGTGTGTAGAACCAGATTGATTTGTAGGTGTGCAAGATCAGATAGGACAGCAACACAACAGGGAGCAAAATTAGGTAGGATCTACTTAGAGTACAGGTGTGTACTCAGATAGAGCAAAGAGGAAGGCAAGGGAGTTCCTTCCATAAGTATGGTCTGTTGAATTACAAGTTGTTGTAGGATTCATGGGAGATCTACTTGAAGTACCTTGAGTACTTGTGGAGTACATGGAGTACTTATGGAGTGCGTGGAGCACTTGTGGTGTGCGTGGAGCACGGGAGGTGAACACTAACTCTGTATTTGAGTTGTGTGTTGGGACCTGAGAGAGAGAGCTTTGAGGAGAGAATTACTATTCACTTGAGGTGTGGCAAGCCTCTGAAGAGGTGGTGGAGAAGAAGTGGCATCTTCTTTATTGTATTCTTTTCTGTATAAGTATTAATACAAGTTGTGTATTGTCTCTCATATCATGTGTTATTCTAAATTCTAGTTACTTGTGTATTCTGTTTAATTTCCGCATATTAAGTTGCTTGGTTTGGTAATCAACTGTATGCTTCTGGTGTTTCGTATCCTTACAAGTGGTATCAGAGCTAAGGTTACAGGGAACAAGTTCTGTGTTTGGTTACAGGTCACTCTCAGGGGTTTCTGATCGAGTGGGAGTAGAGCAATGGTAGATGAAAGTAAGCTAAGAATGGAGGAGTTGAAAAGCACAGATGGTCACTTACGGTCCCATGGAAAGAAAGAGTAGGTAAAAGAATATTGTTGGTTGGTAACAGATCAGCATGAAGGAACTAAAGATGCAGATGTTGTAGGTGTTATTGCATAGGATGCTCTGGGAGGTTTCTTGGATAAAGTTGAATCTTGGATAAAAGATTCAGTTGCATCTTTCCATGCAACCCCAGGTAGAGGAGCTGGTGAGCCTTGCCAAAGAATTGGCAAAGGGGAAGTGAAGCTGAAATTGTAGGCGGCCAACACACAGGTGTTGATGAAGGTCATGCAAGTCCCAGGTTTGGAGATATGGCTAATTTCTTTAGAAAGATTAGGTGATGAGAGATGCACAAGAACTCTCACAGTGGATGCACTTGAATTACCTGGTGGTAAGAAAATAGGTACTCTTTATCTACTTGTTTATATTACTGATTCTTCTTTTATTGCGGAGACGTGGCTTCATAGGCTTGGTCACATGAGCAGGAAGGAGATGCATGTTCTTAAGTGAAAGATAGATATATTTGACAGGCTTAAGAACTAGAAAGCCTTGGTGTACTTGGAGGAGATGGTAGATAGAGACCAGTGGATTAGGCTAGATACTTCTGAGCAGAGCAGTTTGGACATGGGTTTTGATTCAAAGGAGCTTGCGGGTAAAAATTCATCACTCACAGGTGAACACAAATACTGATGTCAGTTAGGAGGAATCAGCATCGAATAGATAGGTGCCGATGTCAGTCCTGTACAGATCGAAGCTGGTGATGTCAGGCAGGGTAAGACCGACGTCAGTCAGGAGGACCGACGTCAGTAGTAGGTAAGACCGATGTCAGTCAGGAAGACCGACGTCGGCAGCAGGGACACCGATGTCGACAGGGTTGGTAGTCAAGGACAGACACATGGAAACCAATGTCGGTCAGATGCAGACTGTGGAGTGACCAAGGTCGGTCACTGTAATGGATTTTGGGTGGACAACACGCTGTCAAGGAGTCTCAAACACCCATACAGATGACTGAAGACATAAGTAGGCCCTCAAATTCATTGTTCCTCTTCTTTATACATGTTGGTGATTATAGAGCAAGAAGAATCCAGGAAACAGGTGTGAGCTTGGCATGGATGAGGATGTGATTCCTTAGAGGAGAACCAAACAGGTGTTTTTGGTAGGGTTGCTAGTGGAAGAAAGCACAGAGACGAATGGATACCTTAGTTAAAGAATATAAAGAATAGATACGTGAGATGGAAGACCAGGTCATATGGTCTTGAGGAGCTGCAGGATAGTGGTACAGGTTTTGACAGGTGGAGGATGAAGCATGGCTTCAGTCAATGTCAGGTAACTACTGTGGTTTGCCTTACCAGGTGGATGATGAGTCATGACATCATTCTATTGCTGTATGTGGATGGTATGTTTTGCTAGCAGGATTGTACATACAGGGTTTTGCTGAGCTAAAGGTAAGATTAGTTCAGTGGCATGTCATGAGGAGTTTGGAGTAGCAAAATTCTTTGACATGGGAGACATGGGAGACATGGAGATCACAGGTTGATTTTGTTTCTAGTGGGAGCTGATGTGAATCAGGTGTTGGTGAGGTTCAGGATGCAGAACCAGAGCACACTAAGGGCTAGATAGGTACAGTGTCTAAAATCACATGAGGTCTAGTATATACCTGTGTATTCCCATGCAGTGGGAGCTATTAGAGAGTTAGGAGCCAATTCAGGGAAGTGGGTTCTCAGGTATTTGAGAGGGACTAGCAGTAGGTATACATCCAGGGTCAGGACTTCACTACATGTGTTTTTAGGTTTGGATGTGGCAAGGTACTCGGATGACAAGAGGTACACCATGGGATGTGTGGTGGGTTGTCTTTAGGATTGATCTTGAAGAGGGATACAAACCAGGAAATAGATTAGATAGAGTACAGGTATAGGTACAGTGCAGTTGTTTATCTCCAAGTGGGAGATTGTTAGGTTGTGGAGCTACAAGCTTCACTGATGCAGACATGGAGGAGGTTGTAGATAAGTTGCAGAGTGTCACAGTCTTTGGTGTTGGTCTAGCCAACTGAAGTCGGCAGGTAGGAGACAGGAAGCAACCGATGTCGGTCAGAGATCGGCCAACGTCGGCGACCCCCAGGTAGACAGGGACTGATGTCGGTCGCCTGTGTGGTTCGACTGCGAGCTTATTATAGGCTGTTAGCTAACGAACCAAGTGTTTGCATGATTAGATCTATTTTTAGACTGAGAGCTATGGATCTAATTATTGTAATTAGATGTCTAATCATTGTTTGGATGAGATCTATATAATAGACTCATGGTTGTATTGGAAAAGTGTTCTAGTTTGAGTTGAGAAAAGTTAGCTCCTTCTGTGTGTGAGGTGAGTAAGGGTGTTCCTCCTAGTTCCACAACAATACCAAGGTGGGTGCTAGTTTTGGAGAGTCAGCAAGATTCTTCAGGTGTGTAGGATCTTGGTCACAGGTGCATGGCCTATATAGGAGATCTACATGGTAAGTAAGATCGTTGATTTGTAGGTGTATGTGTGTGCAAGGTCAAGGTTCACAGGTGTGAAGAACCATGTTGATTTGTAGGTGTGCAAGATCAGATAGGATAGCAACACAACACGGAGCAGAATCAGGTAGGATCTACTTGGAGTAAAGGGGTGTACTCAGATAGAGCAAAGAGGAAGGCAAGGGAGTTCCTTCCATAAGTATGGTCTGTTGAATTGTAAGTTATTGCAAGATTCATGGGAGATCTACTTGAAGTACCTTGAGTACTTGTGGAGTACGTGGAGTACTTGTGGAGTGCGTGGAGCACTTGTGGTGTGCATGGAGCACGGGAGGTGAACACCAACTCTGTATTTGAGTTGTGTGTTGGGACCTGAGAGATTGAGCTTTGAGGAGAGAATTACTGTTCACTTGAGGTGTGGCAAGCCTCTGAAGAGGTGGTGGAGAAGAAGTGGCATCTTCTTTATTGTATTCTTTTCTGTATAAGTATTAATACAAGTTGTGTATTGTCTCTCATATCATGTGTTATTCTAAATTCTAGTTACTTGTGTATTCTGGTTAATTTCCGCATATTAAGTTGCTTGGTTTGGTAATCAACTATATGCTTCCGGTGCTTCTTATCCTTACAACATCAAGCTTGAACACAAATTGACAAAGGATGATAACCCATCTGGAGAGGCATAGAAAATGCATCTTTTACAATATGATTTATTTCTTGGACCATCAAGGATAGCCCAGGAACAAACCTAATTATAATAACCATAGTCATAGCCTCAAGGACAAATTATGAAAAATAAAGATGAATAAGGATATGAAAAAGAGAAATTGGGAAAGGTGAAATTGGAAGAAAGACCTATGGATGGTCCCTCATCTTCAACACTCCTAAAAATGCCACCTTACCCATTTCAATATATAGATATGATTGACTTGGATCTTGATGAGACACTTGAGGGTGATCTCAAAGAAATTGTAGAGGCATATGACACTAACAAGGAAGAAGAATAGTCTAAAGAAGACAAAGGAAATGAGATTACTCTAGACATGGTCCCATTGTCTAGAATCTAAGGGCACAACATCAAGCTTGAACACAAATTGACAAAGGATGATAACCCATCTGGAGAGGCATAGAAAATGCATCTTTTACAATATGATTTATTTCTTGGACCATCAAGGATAGCCCAGGAACAAACCTAATTATAATAACCATAGTCATAGCCTCAAGGACAAATTATGAAAAATAAATATGAATAAGGATATGAAAAAGAGAAATTGGGAAAGGTGAAATTGGAAGAAAGACCTATGGATGGTCCCTCATCTTCAACACTCCTAAAAATGCCACCTTACCCATTTCAATATATAGATATGATTGACTTGGATCTTGATGAGACACTTGAGGGTGATCTCAAAGAAATTGTAGAGGCATATGACACTAACAAGGAAGAAGAATAGTCTAAAGAAGACAAAGGAAATGAGATTACTCTAGACATGGTCCCATTAGCTCCTAGGGAGAAGAGAAAATCAAAGATGTCATGGGTCCCTGCTGACCCAAAAGACCAAGGTTGACTCTCACACACCCAACTAGTGAGATTAACCTATTTAGTGATGAATTCCCCATTCAAGGACTAGCCATCACTGACTAGTTCATTTATGGAAAATTATAAAAGATCTCATCTCTTTCCCATTCATGGGCCATGATAAAAGTTACACATGTTAAAGTGTAATATGACATGAAGCCATGGATTAGGGATATGGTAAAGGATCAAAATGAAAGGATAATCATGGTCACTCTAAGACTAGAAGGAAAGAATACGTATCCTCCTAGAGCATCAAGTAGCATAGGTGTAGAGGTATTAGAACCTATAAAATTTATAGGCTCATCTACCACCATTAAATTTAATCTAGAGATCACTAGATTAGAAAGGGTCATCACAAAGATAGCCATGGTGGGAGATAAGGAATTCACCATTAAAAAGGTGGAACCATTTTTAGGTCTAACCTTGATGGGAGGAAAATAGCTTAGAGAGGCCACTATTCATAAATAAGATGTTAAAATCTTGATTGTGGCTCAATCAACTCAAGGAAAGGTTGGGGTCTAAGGGATGAAATAAAGAATCAAAAACTTGGAAAGAGAAAAGGAAAATCTAGAAACCCATGCCATTTTTTAAGTCCCTAACTCCATAATGGACATGTTCGAAGCCTCATTATTTGATATGTTCAATTCTTTGAATTCAATAAATCTAAGGAAAGATTCACTAAGCCATTAGGGTGAAGTAGCCTAGGAATTAATAACAGAATGGTAAAAGTCAAAGTCCCAAGTTAGAAATATCATTGGCATTATGATTAGGAATAAGATTCCTAAGTTTAAAACTATTAACTCAGCTCATTTAAATAGCATACTATGGGTGATAGTGGATAAGTTCTAAGGTCTAGGCACTTGGACAAATAAATTGAATAGTTTTTTGGTAGTTGATAAAGGATTGATTACTAGAATTGAGTAAATCCTAGGAATAATGTTCTCAAATCCTACCAAGACCACTAAAAATGGAATCATTGATGATGTTGAATTCAAAAACAAGGTCACTTTGGTCATGTAGCTAGACTGAAGAAAGAGCTAGGGCTAGTATGGTAGGGAAAATAGGATAATTTTGGACATGATTTTCATAACAAAAGAGAAAATTACAGAGGCAAGGAGCATAAAGGAAGCTATGGCCCAAGATGATCGAGACATGGACTAATTAGCCATTCAAGAAGAGGTTTTCCCAATGAATCCAAATTTTAACATGGATCTCATCAAGGACCAACACTAGAAGGAAATGGAACTTCTATAAAATCAATAAGGGGAGCATTGGACAATGGGCCCACCTAGTAGCTAGTATTCCTTTTGTATAAACATTGTAATATCTAGAATAGGAATATTATTTTGTAAGGAATATGATAGTAAGTTAGAATATTTCCCTTAGGTCAGTCTAATTGTAAAGAACAAGTGTATTTTAAGACTTTTAAGGATAGTTGTCCTTATCTTTTGTACACCTATATATTGTAATTAACCAATGCATTGCCTTGTCTTTCTATAAAAGGCATGTATCATCATCTTGTAAATGGAGGTATAATTTTTGAGTAAATTTTTTACACTTGAATAAATTTATATAGTCAAGTATTTTTATAAATATTTTCCACATTTGATATTTCAATTGTTAATATAACTTTTCTCTCAATTGCTAGTTTTATGTCTTGAATTTGAATAGTTTCTTTGAATTTTGGGTTGCATTTTCTTATCACAGGGTTTCTAATTTGTGCATATGCTAGATTATTTAGAGGATATTATGTTCTACTTAATTTATTTTTACTCTATATTTATATGTGTAAATTCTATATGATTATAGTAGTAAATCCTTAAAGTAGACTTGGTTCTTACTTGTGACTCTTTACATTATCCTTTGAAGTTTGCTGGTATATAGTGAAATTTGAGCTTAGGATATGTTGTATTATATATTGGTTGAATATTTAATTAGTTTTAATTGAATATTTTTCATGATATTTAGGACTAAAATTGGCAATCACTCATTTCTTTTCTTCCTTACCCTTCTTTTTGCTTATTTTTTACACCATACCACTTTCACTATAAATATCCACTTAGAATAGTTTGTAACTTAAATATGGACCATAATTCAATAAAAATTAACATATATTATTTAAAATTCATAAATAATAGACCATGATGGCTCCCAACCATCACTTATTATAAATTTGTGGGACACCAATACATATCTCTACTACTATTTCACCATAGGTGACATCAAGTTGTCATAACTTGCTATTCATGCTCTAAATTCATATAATTCTAAAATAAGAAGTGTTATTTGAACACTAAAAAACCCTATGTTACACTTAGAGGCATCAATAAGGCATTTCTTGTTGGTGATATAAGGAAGCCCAAGGTCAAGATCTTTATGAATTATTCAAATATTTGTTGGTCTTAGTCTATTTTATTTGATATTAGTGTATATTTGTGTTTTTGAGTAAATATTTTGGTTAGAAGTATAAACATAATTTATCTTAGTTTTTTGTGACACATCTTTGTGCTTCCTTAGATAGAGATTAAAGTTCTTTAGGATTTGACGCTTGTTTTAAGCTTTGAATGTCCATAGTATCTAAGGTTAGGATGGCCCATTTTGATCAATGTTTGGCATATATTTCATAGATATTAGTTACTTTAGGATTATATTTATAAATATAGGTCATATTTATGTAATTGAATGCATCTTTAACCTAATTTAGTCAAAGATCAACTTCCTTTGTAGTTTTTCATACAACCTTTGAAAAATAAGATCAATGTGTAGGTATAACTCTTGTTATTTATAAATGTTAACTTAATACATCATATTTTAGGTAGGATCTTCAAGTTCCAAGATATAATTACGTAAGACTAAAACAAGATCATACTCAGAGACTAGGGAGCCTTTGTTTGAGCTTGAGGTCAATCAAAAAGCTAGATGTGACAAAGGTAAACATAGGAGATCCAAATATCTTGAAAATTTCCTCTCTAAGGTACCTTTGCCTTCAACCTTTATACAGATATAGATTGGTTGGGAGAATATTCCATCAATGTTCCTAGTGTGGTGCATGATCTCTCATGTAACCCTAAAAATTATTTGCCTACATTTAGTCCAATTGGTATTACAACTATTGAAGATCACATTAATTATTTAAAGTTGCCTTAATGTTGCTAAATGTTATGCATGAAGATGTAGTTTTTAGGTTATTCCCCTTCACTTTTAAAGATGTTGATTATGAATGGTTCTTAAAATTACATGATAATTATGTCACTAGTTGGGATGGTTTCATTCATGTTTTTATAAATCAATTTGGTAAGATTATTAGTCCTTTTTCTATTTACCATTAGTTCATCACTATTAGAATATATTAAAGTGAGCCTATTAGGTCCTTTAATGCTAGATTTAAAAAAATGTACAACAAGCCCATAAAATCCTATAAGCTTAATGATGTCTTGGCTTTATAAATCTACAAGGATGCAGTAGATCACATGACCTCTATATTTTTGAAGAGATCCATGCCAGCTATAACTTCATTAGCTAGGGCCTATTTAAAGGTAGTAACCATCAATGATCAAATATAGCCTCAATGTAAAATAGCATACTTTGTGCCAATAATCAACCCACATATGCCTGTGATGAACTTATTCCCTAACAAAAATCAAACTATCCCAACATTAAATGAAATCTCAAACTTAAACTAATTACCATTGAGTCATGTTGCTCCCAATCAAAACATAGGATTCTTAAACCATCCTACTAATTGATTCAATATAAATTATCAAATATCATTGTTACCAACTACTAGAGCTAACAATAACTAGGTACATAATTCTAAAACTCTTAAAAATGAGGATGAATCTATCCTAAAAATGGTCCAAAATAAAAGTTGAGCACTAATTTTATTCAATTACAAAAACAAGTTGGATATACTACTAAAATCTTAGGTAGAAACTTCTCATTTCAAAGGTACAATAGGCCAAATATTAGGTTTTAGAATGATATTTTTCATAATAATATAAATAATGATCCATCTTATGAAGATAATACTATGGACATTAACCTCACTAATATTGCATTACCTAATTATTATAGGGTACATTACATAGCCAAGCATGGTCAAATTGATTATATAGAATTTTGCAAAGCCTTTGAGGATTTTCAAGAGGATGTAGATACATTTTAAATGGTTCCTAATAAGAAAGGTAGTGTAGGTGCTTCTGGATCCAAGTCATCTGATCAAGCCTTCATGGTGGATACTTTTGATTTCCCCTTTCAAGAGGAAACTGAAATTGATGAGATCCCTGAAGAGATCTAAGCCTTTCAATGGTTCTTGAAGAAGACCTAACCCTTGAGGAATAGATATAAGAGGTAGCCTTTTACCACCTCAATGCCTCTAAACAACTTTAGAATTTGTCTAGACACTTCTTAAAACAATAATCCAGAGCCACTCAAATGGGGTACTTCTAAACCCATCATCGAGATTCCTAGTTCTTTAAATAAAATTGGTTATAACATTATTAAGGACATGAAGAAAATAAAGGCTAATATTAAATTTTATGAACTCACATAGATTACAAAGAAAAGAGACCTACTCTTTTAATCTCTATCAAAAATTTAACAATCCACCCAAGGTTGATTATTCCAATGTGATTGTATATAAGGCTAAGGTAGAATCTCGCCCTTTCCTACTCACTGTCAGAATGTTTGGTAAGAACTTACACAATTGCTTACTAGATTCTAGTGCTTCTACCAACATCATGATTTTAGGTATATGAAAACAACTTAGTCTAACTCCTATTAAGTATGATAAGGTTATCACCCAATTATACAAACCTAGAGTCAAGGTAATTGAAGAAATTTTGAATGTTCACATGCAACTCACTTCTGAGCCTAGCATGCAACAATTCATTGATATTCAATTTATTGATAAACATGATGTTTATGGGATATTATTGAGTAGGGAATGGACTAAGGCTTTAAATGTATAAATGTCTATAGATTTCTCACATTTGTGGCTACCTTAGAAGGGAGATCCTAATCAAATCAAGGTTGAAAGAGAACCAAGGATAAAACACATGATAATTGAGTACAATGATGTGAATGAGAGGGTCAACATAACTGACTCAAAATTAGGGGTTTTCACCCTAGAAATTGATAAGGTATGTGATTCTAAGAGTACTCATGTTGTTCTTGTATTGTGGAAACTACATTTTGATGGTGTTAGGTGTAATGCTAGATTAGGTGTTGGTGTTGTCTTCACTTACCCTGATAATAGAAAGTATTATGATTATTATAGGCTATAATTCCCTTACACTAAAAATCTTGATAAATATGAATCCCTTATCTTAGGTTTGTAATTTGGTATAAATAATAAGGTCAAATAATTACTAATTTATGGGGATTCAAAACTAGTCATCAACCAAGTAAGAAGCAACTACCAATGCAAGCTCTCATAACTAAAAAGGTATAAGTTTAGAGTTTGGTATTTAACTGATTAATTTGACTATTTTAGCATTAAGTCCATTCTAAGAGAGGAAAACTAAGTTTTTAATGAGTTAGCATCTACTGTAGCCAACCTCATGCCTAACTGAGATTCCCCCAATTTTAGCATTGAGTTGATCCCTTGTCCTTTGGTGCATGATAATGTCAATAATCTTCATGTTTTAAATGATGATCAGTAGATATTAGATTTCATGACCAACTATATGGAATTTTATGCTCACATTATTAATGAGACTAATGAAAATGCATCTAAAGAGGACAAGTTTAATGGTAAAGTCATTCAGTTGAATGACAACAAGATTCCCAAGGGGATGATTGCTTTAGAGATACTATTTGATTAGGTAAAATTGGTTGAAGTTTCTAAGGTTCCCAAGATAAGTGGGAAACACTATAATTTTTTTTATCTTTATCTCCAAGATCAACCCTAACTAATAAATGTTGGAAAATACTGCATAAACATTGAGAACAGAAAATCTAAGGAACCCCTTACCAAATATAGGGATGTCCTATCATGGTCCTATGATGACTTAAATATCTTTGATCTAAGAGTCACTACCCATAATATACCCCTTAAATAAAGTTAAAAACCATTTAGGCATAAGTATAGGCTTATAAACCCTATTTTAGAAATGATGATTTTCAAAGAGGTCAAAAGATTCCTAGATGCTAGGATAGTCTTCCACATTAGGCATTCTACCTGGGTGGCTGACTTGGTGCTAGTCAAGAAGAAGAATCATGAGATTAGAATTTGTATTTAATTTATAAAATTAAAAAAATCATAAAAATTGATAAATATCTCCTTTCTTCTCTAGACCAAGTGATTGAAGTTGTTTCAGGTTCAGCTATGATGTCTTTTCTTGATGGATTTTTAGGTTACAATCAGGTGTTGGTTGATAGAGAGGAAAAAATCAAAATAAAATTAACAAAAAAGTGGGTAACCTTTACTTATAATAGGATTCCCTTTGGACTAATTAATTTAGGAGTTAATTTTTAAAAAGATATGGACCATGCCTTTTAAGGCATGATAGGTAAGTGTATTATTATATATATGGATGATCTAATAGTTTTTTACAAAGATAAAGAAGATCACTTCATGAAATTAAAACCATTTTTTGAGTGATGCAAAAGGTATGAAATCTCTTTAAACCCTAATAAGACTATATTTTGTGTTATAGAAAGAAAATTATTGGGTAATGTTATAACCAAAGATGGTATCTCTATAGATCCTAAAAGAGTAGAGGCCATATCTAGAATAAAACCTCCAAATAGTAAGAAATATCTAAAGTCATTATTTTGTAAGATGAATTTTGTAAGAAATTTTATTTTTTCCTTTATAGATAATGCCAGGCCATTAAATGACATGATGAAGAAGGATGCCAAGGTCACATCAAATGAAGAATCTAGAAAGGCATTCAATGATATCAAAGAGACCACTAACTAGGATCCAATCCTCATAAGTCCTGACTTCTCAAGGAACTTCTACCTCTATTCCTTTGCATCTAACCACACTATAGTTGTTGTATTGACTTAGAAGATTGAAGGGTGAGATCACCCAATAATTTTTTGGAGCACTAATTTGAATAATTTTGAGTTAAATTATTCATTGATTGATAAGTATTCATATGTATTACTTAAGGTAGTTAATAAATTTAGGCATTATATCCTTAGAAACAAGGTGCATGATATCTTACCTGAACTTGCCACTAAACTTATGTTAAGTTAGAATGAGCTAGGAGAATGTAGAGGTAAGTGGATGTCAACGTTGCAGGAGTATGAATTGGAGATGAAAACATCAAAATTGGTAAGGTGATAAGGTCTGATGTAAATGATTGAAAATACTAAGCCTAGGCTAAGTATTATTCAAGTTGATTAGAAAAACTTTCAAGCTAGTGAATGGTATGATTTGATCATACATTTACTAATTAATGTTACTTGTCCTACAAGATTATCTAGGGAGCAAAAGAGGGCCCTAAGGTTGAAGGCATCCCATTACTTGATCAAGTATGGGGTCTTGTTTAGAATAAATTTTTAAGGAGTTTACTTAAGATGTGTCTCACAAGAAGAGGCCACCAAAATCATGAACACCTTTATGGGTATCCATCTAGAAGAACCACAACCCATAAAATTCTTAGATCTAGTTATAATTGGCCAACCATTTTTAAGGATGCTTATAAACATGTAAGGGAATGACACTCATGTCAAGTCTTCAACACTAAGGAAATAAAGATAAAAATGCCTTTACAACCAATCATTGTTTATAAACCCTTTGATCAATGGGGGTTAGACTTTGTTGGGGTAGTCAACCCTAATTCATCTTAAGGTCACAAATATGTCTTGACTGCCATAGACTATTGTATAAGGTGGACTAAATTTATAGCCACCAAATAATGTAAGACTAATGAAATAATAAACTTATTAGAAGAAAACGTCTATAACAAGTTTAGAAATCTAGTTTCTATAGTATCTGATAATGTATCTACCTTCATATATATAGAGATGACTTTATGGGCTTATAATAATGTCATCACTCTCAAGTTTGCATCCAACCATTATCTCAAAGGAAATGGAGTCTCTAAGTCTACAAATAAAAATTTAATGAAACAAATAAAAAATTCTACTGTAAACAAGCCCAAGACCTGGCATAATCACCTTAAATTTTCTCTATGGTAAAATAAGATAAGAATTAAACAACATTTAAGAGCCTCACAATTTTTATTGCTGTATGGACAAGAACCTATCCTTTTTATCACTCACAAGTTGCCCACATATAGATTTATGTAAGAATACATGGAATAGAGCCAAGAACTTGCCAACTCAAGAATGTTGGACATAATTTAGATGGAAGATGCAAGGGAGAAAGCCTTTTCTAATTTTAAAAGGCATAAAACCAAAATGAAAATATGGTTTGACAAAAGATCAATGTTTAAGGTGTTTATATAAGGAGGCCTAGTTCTCCTTTGATATAAATCATCTAAGCCTAAGGGAAAACATGAAAAATTCACACCCTTGTGGATTGGTCCATGCCAAAATGCATAGATATTAGGAAATAACACCTTCAATATCAAAGATCTACAAGGACCAGAGTTTACATTGCCCATGCATGTGTAGTACCCAAAGCACTACTTCTCTACTCCTCCTCATGAGGTCTTCATGGAGTAAAATATAAGATGGTTAGATTTAGTGTACGTAGGCAAGTTAGTTTCCTTTTAGTTCTTTCATTTTTTCCCCTTGTTTGTACATAAGAATTTATATATTTATTTTCTTCCCCTTTCTTTCTTGTTTTCCTATTTTTTTCATGTTTTTTTCCTTCTGATTACTTTGTTCCTTGTTTCTAATAAGTCCTTTTGGACAATCTCAAGCTCAATGTTATGAAATTTGATTGAAAATTCCCAAAGTTTAGAAATGAAGGTGTGTATCCCATGCATATAAAAACCATGGTACTTTAATATAATCATAATTTTGTAATTTAAAAAAATTGGGAAAGTAAGTTAATCATTTCATAAGAACTTGACCATTGCGTTGACCACAAATTGTTTTTAAGAAGGCTTAAAATTTTAGGGTGAGGACTCAAACTATCATGGTATAGCCATAGTAGCACTTAATCAACATCATTTTCTTGGGATAATGGTTACAACCATAGGTGGTTTTCCAAAGATCAAACATTTGACCAAATCCTAAAACTTGGCTACCCTAGTTACCTTGATAAAAGCATAAAAGTCTAAAGAAAATACAAAAAATAAAGATATAATGAAAAATTAAAAGATGGTATAGGTGATTTTGGTAGTATTCATCATGGCTATGGATGGCTAGTTGATAGTGGATCAAGGCCTTTATTAGAGCCAAAGGCATCTCTGTCATGGTTATAGATGCCTAGCAAGTAGCAAAGCAATGCCCAAGCCTCCCCTAAGCTAAAATCATGGTTCTTAATGAACATCTTGACATGCTACAAGTCACTATTAATGACTAAGGACATGAAACCTAGAATTTTTTTCTTTAACCCCATGGAAAACAGTAAGTGGAATCAAATCACACACATAGTATAGCTATGCCTTGGTGTTTAACCCTAAGACTAAAAGTACAAGGTTTGTTTCAACCATAATCTAATTTGGATGATGATATTGATGAAGTGAAGTGGATGGCCTAATTATTTATCTAAATTAGAGTCTCTAGGTTCTAACATATTGCTATGTTTCCCCTATGAGTCACCATTTTTTGGGGCCAACATACCCATTTTAAAAAAATTAGGACCCTTGAGAAACCCTCAGATTGAATAGGAAAATTTGGCATGTTAAGGTCATTTGTAAAATTTGAAGGTTATCCACTTTATCAAAATCAAGCTTACTTTGTTATGCTTTGTTTTAATTTTTTATAACAATGCTAATAAATGGTTTTTAGTTTTAGATTACATGGTGTTTCCTCCAGATAAATTAATGTTTCAAAACCCTAATAAAACCCTTAGTTCAAATTTGAATACTAGCAGGAACCAATTGGTGGTAACCTTTTAATAATCCATTTTGGACCTAAGTATAAAATTCTTATTTTAAGCTTAGTCATGTTTTTTAACATGACCAAAATTTAGCCAAAAATTCTTGGTCCCCTTTGTTATTTCCCCATTTTTATGTTCCTTGTATGCCTAACTAATATTCATTTTTTAGGGTCCTTTTAGTATTCTCTAGCTTAGCCTAATGTTTTAACCATAAGGCCCCATTGTATTTATTAACACTAACAAGACCTTAGTCTTAACACCTTAGCTTAAGTTTTAGCTCCTTGAGTCAAATTTTACATTCACTCAGTCCTTTGATTTCTACATTAGCCTAAGATTTTAATCCTATGGCCCTTACATATTTATTAATAAAAATGGGACCTTAGCCTTAACACCTTAGTCTAAGTCTTTTATATCGCCATGGTCCTAACTTAACTTCCTTGCATCTTGTAGGATCCAACGACCCTCACTCTATTATGACATTTGATCTAATGGAGTGATAAAATCTTGATCTTTGACATAAATAGCATGCATCTCAGATGATCTAATGGTTCATGCTTCCTCATAGCCTTCTAATCGGATGATGTGAGGAAATATTGAAAGAATCTTGTACATAGACCCTTAGACCAATCATGTCCAAGCCCTTAGATCATGATCAATGGTCCTCGATTTATCACAAAGACTTGATCAGATGGAGTGAGGCATAATTTAAAGGTTAAAGGATTATGAAAGGCTCAAATTATTGACATGTGCACCTTTAAATTTGATGATTAAAATCAAGGGGCCTACCTAATTGAAGCAACCAATCATGAGCAAGCTCTTTAATAATAATCTTACGAATATCACTTTGTCACATACTTTGATCCAATAAATTGAATTAAGTCCAAGTTCCTAGGAAGCCCTATAGAGGTGCCAAGTAACACTCTCACATTGGGTCACAATAATTTGATGAGCTTAAAATTTATGTTTGCATGATTATCATTTGACATTTATGAGGATTTATTTGACATCAATGTGATCATAAACATTAACCCCATCAAATTAAAAGATTCATTAGCTTAAAATTGACATTCACATGACCATAATTTGATACCAACAAGGATGTATTTGAGACCATCAAATTTAATCTAATGAATTATGTTATTTAGGATCAAAATACACTCCAAACTCTTGTTGAAAGGATTAGAAATTGCTTTTCAATATAAGGGAAGTGCTCAAAATATTCTCAAACATTGGAAATATTCAATCTAAAAAGACTAAAATAGTCTTAAGGTCTAATTATATACAAAATTAATTTATCCTAAGTCTATATCCTAAGGTCCCCATTGCATGTTGTTTAAATGCCGTGAACCTTAGGATAAAGACTTATGCTAAGTCTCATTTTAAAAGGTCTTTGAAAATTTAGACATATAGCTAACGAAAAGTCTTTGTGTTTGTTAATACGTTAAAACCCTATCTAATGTTAGACCATTATACCATTTTGAACCCATTTGAGCATGATTTATAAGGCTTAGCATAGATAGTTTAGTCCAAATAATACTTTTTGCTTATTAAACAAAATGCAAACTTTTGATTAACATATTTAACCTTGATCCCCTTTATATGAATTTGGAAAACCTAGGTATAAATTCCTTAGATGAAGGTTTATTTTGTGTTTGATAAACACAAATTATAGCTTAGCCTAAGGAATTTAAGTCTATGTCCCACCTCAATAAAATGCTAACTTAAAGTTTGTGCATCTCTGTAGATCAATATTTCATGCTTTGTCATTGGCTTTTGATCCAATGACATGAGGCCCCTGAAGACTTTTAAATGAATCCCATGAGGTCCCATGAGCTTTATGCATGGAAAATGCACATTTAAGGTAGAACTAATAGTTAATATAACAATTTGCATGTTATCATTGGAGGATGATCTAATGGCATGAAGGTACTCATGAATTTTAAAATCCCTATAAGCTAATCATGTGACCAATGCTCATTCAATAAAGGACTGACATAGGATATGAAGCATATGAAGGCACATAAAGATACCAAGTGTCACAACCATAGGGCTTGGAATAGAAAATATCTAATCATAGGTAAGGGTCTAGATTAAAATCAATGACCCACATTAATCTAGGATTTTGATTTGACAATGCAAAATGAAATAATGTATTTTAAATACCAATGGCTAGTACTCAAATGCATTTATGAAAAATGTATTGAAAGGTCTAGACCAATGCCACATAAGCACCACATAAGTACAAAAAGACAAAACAAAAGATCTTGTGGGCTCAAAAATGTTAAGGTATAAAGGCAAAGCTATAAATCAAATCTAAGGAATGTATAAGTTATAGTCTATATATATCTTACCATTAAAGCTATAAAACCCTAAACACTATATAAAAGTGACCTAAACAAACTCAATTGGTTAAAATTTAATCAAAAGAGAACTTGATTGTGATTTTGAGAATAAAAGAGATTTCATAGAGATCATTTTCAATCCAATGTGAGAAATTTTTAGAAATAGGGACCATGACAACTTGTAAGAAGTAAATAAAGGAAGAGACTGAGCTCTATTTGTCAACAAATAGTGAAGGGTGAATCTTTAAGGACACTGAATTAGATTTTATAGCCCTGAATTTGTTAGGAATTAAGAATTCATCTAAACTATTCTTCATGGTGGAAGAATTAAATCCCATCATAAAAGAGGAGTAGAGGATTAAAATGGTGAGTTTGATACATTATGACTTGGTCATTATCTAGATGACTATCCTTCACCATGCTACTACAAAGCTTGAGGTACTACGTTGTATCGACATCCTTGCTCCTATCTTTGTTGATTATAGAGTAGCTAATGAATGGATCATCATGGAGGGAAATTCAAAGAAGATAGCATATATTTACCCTATGGCATTTGAAAAATATTATAATATCCATCTCCCCATATGTACTTATCCAAAATTAAGGAATTGACCAGTAATTAGGACCCAGAGTCTGTCTTTAGGCCCTTTCTGCACCAAGGACCTCATATCTTTAGGGATTTTGAAGGCAAGATCCTAATAGTGCAATTTAAGAAGGACATCAGATTTATAATGAACCCATTAAAATAAGCCTTCATATCCCCTTTAACCACCTCCATAAATAAAATTTGGGTCCCTACGTGCATTTCATAGTGGAAGAAAAGCTCACCTCTCCAATTAGAGATTTGACCAATATCTTTTTAGCCAAATAGTTCCCTGCCATAAAAAAGAAGACATATAAGTAGTTTTAAATGATTTCATACCTATGGGATTCCTTAATTTCCTCTATCAACTTCCATTATATTATAAATTGGTTTTTTGAGGGAAAACTACCATTTCCCACCATTTCTCCAAATTACATATCTTTAACTACTAGAACCATATTCAATTTATTTATGACTATGTCTACCCAGCTATAGTGGATGATATAATAGGTGTTCCCATGCCTAGGGTCCATCCATTATTCAAAAATTATTTATAAATGATGGGTGACATATGGCTCTACCCTAATTATATAGTTATCAAGATTGAGGGGATTATGTCCCAATCTTACAGATTGCCAGTGTATGTTCCCAAAAAGCTAGCTAAGTAAGAAATTACCCTCCAGCTCATCCATGGGATTGATGAAATTTTCAAATAAAAGAGGAAGGGTCTCCTCCACCCATTCCTTATGACTATTGGAATAACTATAGTTCCAGATTGGAAACAAGTTGATACCATAACCAAACATAGTGATTCATTTAGGTTTCAGCTACATGAACTCAAGATGTGGGATCCTAAAAACATAGTGACTAATCATTTGAAGGATAAGAAGCTCCACAAGCCTAAGTATTTATATTAACTCAGTGTTCATGATACCATATACATTAAATCTAAGAATTATGAAGAGGTGTTGGCCAGGATCCAAGGGCACAACATCAATCTTGAACATAGATTGACCAAGGATGACAAGCCATCTTAAGATGCATGTAAAACGCATCCTTTACAATACCATTTATTAATTGGACCATTTGGAATAGCCCAAGAAAAACCCTACATATAATATCCACAACTAAAGCCTTAAGGGAAAATTGTGTAAAAGTAAGATGAATAAGGCTCTGGAAAAGAGAAATTGGGAGAGGTGAAATTAGAAGAAAGACCTGGGGAGGGGCCCTCATCTTCAACACTCCCACAAAGGACACTTTCCCTAGTTCATTATATAAATATGATTTCCTTGGAGCTAGATGAGCCACTTGAGGGTGTTTTCAAAGAACTCATAGAGGTAAATGACATTTATAGGGAAGAAGAACAATTTGAAGAAGCTAAAGGAAATGATATTGTTCTAGACACGATCCCATTAGCTCTTGGGGAGAAGAGAAAAGAAAAAATGGCACTAGTTCCTCTCAGACCCAAAAGACTGAGGTTGACTCTCACACACCCAACTAGTGAGATCAACCTATTTATTGATGAATTCCCCATTCATGGACTAGTCATCCTTGATTGGTTCATTTATGTAAAAATTTTAAATATCCCTTCTCTTTCCCAATCATGGGCCATGACAAAAGTTACCAATGTTACAGTGCATGATGACATGAAACCATGGATTAGGGATATGGTAAAGGATTAATAGGAAAGGAGAATTATGGTCACTTTGGGACCAAAAATCAAGAAGATGAATGTTATTGGAACATTAAGAAACATAGGTGTAGATGTCCTAGAACCTTTAAAACTTATAGGCTCATTTACCACCATTAAATTTAATCTAGAGACAACTGGATTAGAAAGGGTCACCACCAAGACAACCATGGTGGGAGTTTGATAATTCACTTCTAAAAGCTAGAACCCTTTGTAATTCTACCCTAGTGGGAGGACAACAACCTGGTGATGCCACTATTCATGAAAAATATGTTAAGAGCTTGACTGAGGCTCAATGAACAAAAGTAAAGGCTAGGGTCCAAGGGATGAAATTTAGAATTTAGAACTTGGAAAGAGAAAAGGAAAATATAGAAACCCGATCCATTTTTTAAGTCCCTAACTCTATAATAGACATGTTAGAGGCCTCATTTTTTTATATGTTTAATTCTTTGAATTAATTATATCTAAGGTAAGATACCTTAAGCCATCAAGTTGAATTGGCCTAGGAATTAATAAAAAATTAGTGAAAGGCAGAGTCCCAAACTAGGGATCTAATTGATATTATGATTAGGGATAAGATTCCTATGTTCAAAACTATTATCTTGGCTCATTTGAATAGCATAATGGGGGTGATATTAATTGACGTATAAAGGAATTCTACAAAAAAATTCCACATTTGATACATCAATTACTAATACAATATTTATCTCAATTTTTAGTTTTATGTTTTGAATTTGAATTTGAATACTTTCTTTGAATTCTAGGTTGCATTTTCTAATCACAAGGTTTCTAATTTATGCATATGCTAGATTTGTTGGATTATATTAGGTTATAATTTGTTTCCTTTTACTCTATATTTAGATGTGCAAATGTTATTTGATTATAGTAGTAAATCTTTAAAGTAGACCTGGTTCTTACTTGTGACTCTTTACATTATCCTTTGAAATTTACCTAGTATATAGTAAAATTTGAGCTTAGGCTATGTTGTATTATATACTAGTTTAATGTTTAATTAGTTGTAATTAAAGCTTTTTCATGATATTTAGGACTAAAATTGGCAATCACTCATTTCTTTTCTTACCCTTCTCTTTGCTTCTTTATTACACTTGACTACTTTAGTTTAATTTTCACTATAAATATATACTTAGAATAGTTTTTAGCTTAAATCTGGACCATAATTCACTAAGCATTAACATATATTCTATACAATTCACAAATAATGGACCATGATGGCTCCCAACCATCACTCATTATAAATTTACGGGACACCAATACATATCTTTGCCACTATTTCACCATAAGTGACATCAAGTTGACACAACCTACTACTTATGCTCTGAATTCATAGAATTATAAAATGAGAAGTCTTCTTTGAACACTAAGAAACCATGTGGTACATTTATAAGCATCAACACTACCTAAATCATCTCACTAGGGGATTGAATTTTGTGTTAAGTTGTCATGAACCTAAAAATTCATAAAATTATATGAGAAATAAAATGTCATTAAAGTCATTAGTTTTTGAATATAACTCATAAAATTCAACAATATGATATATAAGCATGAAATATGGGATTTTGTAATAAATTTTATAAAAATATAAAGTTTTAAAAACTAAAATGGCTAGTTAAGAGTCCTATATATTAAAAAATTGATCCAAAATAGAAATCATTTATGTCAATTGTATTTGGAGAGTTTGGATCTCAAAATTTGAGGTGATAAAACTATGATAGAAAATAACTAAAGGGTTCAACATAAAACAATGATGGTGAATGTACAAGTAGTAGGAGGAGTAAGACATGGACAAGTTATTTTTGTTGAATTTTTCTTGGCCTAATTTTTTATTTTTAGTTAAAGATCACTAAAAAAATAATAAAATCTAAATAATTTAGTGTAAGAATGATTTTAGGTGAAATAAATTAGGAAAATGTGATTTTTGGTGTCTAGGGTGAATTCTGAATAGGTAGGGGTTTTTGACTTGGACATGGTTGAAGGCCGAAATCACCATGTTGGGATGTAACCACCAGTCTACATAAACTAACAATTACAAAAACTTTATGATAGTTTTGAGTCTACCATTATCATGGGTAAAGTGGTGGAATAACCACTACATGAGTGGTGGTTATGACACTACTACTAGAAAATATGGAGATACCTACATGGTTACATAACCACCTAGGAAGGTCTCATAACCACTTCTTGCAAAAGGTGTCAATTCTATCAAGTGAGGGAAAGAAAAAATTGTTGACTCAAATTCAAGATAGAAAGAGGGGATACGAGTTAATTCATGTGTTTTATATGGTAGGGGAGATATATCAAGTGGATTGAAGTCAAGGATTAGGATTGGATCCTTCAAATCATTAAACTATTGATTGGTGATGAGCTATTGATATTAGATTAGGCTAACATCTTATGAATCACATAGTTTGGGATCATGCCCAAATCGATCAGGATGTTGTGAGACCTAATAACCTATTGGTATACTAATAGGAACACTTTCATTTTCCATTAGGCTCCTAAGAGTAGACCATCATTCTCAAGTATGTTTATTGCATCACTAGTTTCCTAATGATAGGTCTATTGTTGGTACTTCAAGAGGGCATGAGTAGAATAGAGGAAGAGGATTAACAATATCACTTTGGTGATGCAAATGCACCTAGAATGTGTGCAAAGTGTGGGGTTAGGATTTTTGGGTTGAGCGATATGCAGTCCCCAAACTCCAAAAGGAAATTATTGGGATCATTTTCTTCTTCTTGATGGGGAACAAGGTTAGTGATAGGATCTTATGCAATTGATCACCTATTATGTGTATGATTGAGGAGAGGGGCCTCTAATACTAATGGGAAAAATATGTCCTAACCAAACTTATAGATACTTATATGAGATCATACTTTTAATATATTTATCCATTATCCATCCCACACTTTTAATGAGATGGGTATATGAGAGGATTATTCCCTATTATTGATGTGGGTTTTATGCACACCACAAAAGTTTAAATAAGGTAGCCTTTAAAGTTTTTGTATCTCCATGGAATAAAGTTCCATTTTGGGGCATGATTTTTAGGTATATGATTAAAACAACTAGGTAATGGAATAACAAGTTGAGCTTGTGGGTTGTTTAACCAAGTTTTGTGGATGGATACGTAGAATCTAATAAAACATAATCACTAGGTGAGTTGGATGTGTGGAGAATTATTGTTAGTAGGGTATATCTCAAATAAAATCAAAAAGGGGAAAGAAGGGTAAGGTATGAAAGAAGGATCTATGTTCTTGAAAGGTCACTTGTAATACTATTTATTTGGTGGACATGTATCACCTAGACTAGTGTTTACCATTTGAATCTATTACATACTCAAGAGCAATCGTAATTACTAGTCTAGGAAAACAATTATAGGATGCTCGATGATCTCAACTGAAGGTTTCTCTCCTTAGTGATATTTTTTCACACCCTTATTTGAGAGATTATATCTTGGACTATAAATTTGTATATGGTAGTTATGTCTTACTCCTAGATGACTATACCAAAAGAGATACCTCTGCATACCTTAGATTATCAATTCAACCTATACTAATTACTTAAACCAATGAAATACACCAATCTTAAAATGCTGTTTCAAATATAAGATCAATATTAATTAATTTAAATAATCATATTCATTCACAACACTAAAACAATTTAGAATTATTGAATTTATATGTATAAATAAACTTAAATTTCATTAACATAGAAAAGGAAGCAGAAAGAACAAACACAGTTGCATGCCAATCAATTTCTTTATCTCGTCCTTTATATTTATCAAAAACTTAAAAACTTTTAAAATAGGGTTATACATGTATATAAATAACTTAATTAATGGGTCATCTCATCCTCCAAGTATAAAAAAACTTTTATTCCATCTTGATAACTAGACCATAAATTCTAATGTATGTTATAACTTATAGACAATCTCAAACATGCAACTTGTGCATGTTGGAAAAAATAATTTGTTTAATTGAAAAAATGGACTTACTAAGACTTAAATATCAACTTGTAAATTTTACATGTAAAATTGTTAAAAATAGCCTTAGACTAAGGCTAACACAATTCTTGCTTGACTCTTTTACAAGTTGTGGTTGGAAATGTAGTTGTAATTGGACCTGTGCTAGCAACTAGAGGTAAAATTGCTATTGTAATAGGTGTGGTAACTAGATTTGTATATGGTGATGAAATAATAGATTAAACTAGAGTTATAACTAGATCTAAACTAAAAGGTGACATTGAGGTACTCACTAAGCTAAGAGGGACTAATGTTGATGACAGTGTTATAGTTAGCACTGTAGGTGGGGTCTAAGCAGTGGAAATGGTAGGTGGTGTTGAGGTTGATTTCATATTGGATTGTTAATATTGATAATATTTGTATGATTTGACATGTTTTACTTGATTTATGCTCATATTAGGTAGGTGAGGTCCAGTTTCCTTATATATCTATTCCATTAGCCTTGTATGCTCGATATTGGTAGGTTAGAAGCAAACCCAAAAGACCTCCACTTATTTTGACTTCTTCCTCACTTTAATTAGATTTTATTCAATTACCTCTAGACTTATTCCTTGTATAATTTATTTTTAACTATCTAAATCTTATTGAATCATCTAATAAAAAATAGCTCAAGCTACTATCTTTCCCATGTTATCTTGAGTTCTTGTTAACTCTAGCTCATCCAAAATTTGTGTTTCTTTATTTTCCTATTTCATAAAATTATTGACAAAATATTTTAAATTAGTCACCTAATCCTACGCCTCCTTAGTTATGATGATAACTAAATTCAATGCATTGGCTACCTCAAAATAGGTCATCATATTTAAGTGGATGAATGCCTTATTAGGGGTGTAAAACACCAATAAATTAAATATATTTTCATCTTATCTAATAATATTGAACAATTTTTTATTTAATTTACATTTGGAGCCAATTTTACTCTCAAATAATGAATTGTATCCAAAATTTCATATAATTTGAGTGTGTCATTCTATACATCCTACTCTATGTTAGAGGGAAATCATATTACCTATTTATGGTCCTTAAGAGGCTCTAATGTTGGAATAAAAATAACTAAGGGTGGGGGGGGGGGGGTGGGGGGGTTGAATCATTTTCATCAAAATATTCATTAAATTCCACTTAAACATATATGACCCATTCATACAAACATGAACATTTAGTAAAGCATAGGAAACCATACAAGATCATTAAATAGTATAACACATTACATATGTGGGAAACCCTCAAACATAATAAAACCCACTGATTTATAAAAATGGAATACAATCCTATAAGACAAAAACCAATCTTTAGTGAATCACCAACTCCACATGGAACACCAACCCCAACTAGTCAAACACCCACTCAACTAAGCTTTAATAAGCAACAACCTGCAAGGAGGAAGCAAACCCTAGATGACTCAAGAAAAACTTAGCTACCTAAATTTTTTTATCACCTTCTTAAAACCTTATTTCTCACACAATAGATGATTATCACCTTCTTTAGCTCTTCTCACTC
Source organism: Torreya grandis (assembly GCA_037957365.1). Classification (NCBI taxonomy): domain Eukaryota; kingdom Viridiplantae; phylum Streptophyta; class Pinopsida; order Cupressales; family Taxaceae; genus Torreya; species Torreya grandis. The sequence continues at coordinate 3,936,027 of JARHVA010000511.1, read as the reverse complement.
TTCTATGTCTCTCAAACTACCTTCTAGGCTTCTTCACTTAACTAGGTCTCTTCAAGAAAGATTAAGTCATATGACCTTGATATTAGTACATATTATCCCTATTAAATATTCATGATAGTTTCTCTATGCCCTATTATGGTATTCAAAACCTCATTTATCTCTTCAAAGTTATATTTTCTTTTTTTGCACTCATAATTTCTTTAACTTCTCAATTAGGCCTATTAGGCCTTGTTCTTATGCAATCCTCTATCTCACACACCTCTTAATTAAAAATTAAAACATTAAAAATTATATTAACCTTAAAATAGGTCTTATGACATGTTTAATATATGAATATATCATTAAAATATTTTGGCCACAAATTAAAATTCCAAAGCCTCTTTTAGGCCTTAAGGAGACCTAATTCAAAACCTATCTTAAACAACTGAAGATAAAACATTATTTAGGCACATAAACATGAAAATTAATCAAATAAAAATAAAATAAAACACCTAAAAAACCTAATAAAGTTAATTATATTTCATCACATAGAGAAAAAAGACTCAAAAACACTCTTGCAACTTGCTCACTCAAAACTGTTAATTTTCCTAAAAGACTAGTCATGGTGACTTTGACCTCCAACACCTGTATATACATTTTAAATGAATTATTATGCATGTATATTAAAATTTTAAATATATAAACCATATTAAAATATAAACTTCATATGGTCTAGTGACAACTATTGGTCTTATAGACTAATTTGTTGACCTCACGACACACAAACCTCACTGAGTTAGACAAGCCATTTTGGCTTCATCATTTTCACCACTATACCTAACTTCACATATTTATACCAAGAATTAATAGGATATAATAATCCAAAAAAACATATCCATACACTTGGTTTCATCACTCTATCACGATAACACATTCATTTTCATCTTCTCACTATTGCATGGGTTTTTCAATGTTCACACCATTTGGCCTATTAGCAAATGGCTTACTTAGATGGCCAGTTGAGCATACTTGAGGGATAAAACCTATCCAAAAACCTTCATGTAAAATAATAATGATTCTCTACCTTCTTTCTCTATCTATTTAATTACTATGTCTAATACAACTTTTGATAGCTACAACTTCTTCAGGAATAATCATGTAACTCAATATTTTCTCTCTTCTCTCTAACCAATACCACCTAGAGGTACCTAGGAGTGTCCAATACAATATCCAATATATTACCTAAGAATAAAAATACATTATTATAAATTTTTATCAACACAATCCATAATGGGTCCTTATTAGGGTTCTAAGAGGGTTTAAACCTATTTCCATTCTTAACAATTATTCATAAAGCGCAGCCCCTCAATCTAGAAATTAATGCCTAGAATTTTGATATAAGATCCTTATTAATCTACCATGAATATATTAGGTTCCCATGAAAATGTTTTATGATATAATAATCAGAATAAAAACCTTCTCAAGTAGATATCCCTTCATTTTTTACACTCGAGAGACCTCAGAACATATTTTTATGCCTTATCCTTCAAAACATGACCTAGGACTACATGAATAAGATTAAAATAAATTGAATCACCTTTGTCACTACTCACATACTCATTTTTTATTTGTAAATTAATTATTATACCTAATTAGGCCATGTTCTCTCTTTTTTCTCTCTAGACATTGATCCACAAACCACACTTGGACTTGAAACTAACCTATTAACATACACTCTCCACCTTACTCACATACTCAAGTAACCTTTATCATGATTAATAACTACTGTACATCATTAACATTCCCTGATAATAGATCATGATACTTTATTGTGCTAGGAAAGGTCTAGAAGTAGTCTAGGTTTAGACCTGGTCTGAAGGTGTTACCCCTATATGCTCACCCTAGGACTCTCATGACTGATCCAATGTCTCACATACATATTTATGAAACCTCATACAACCACTAATTATTTTGTTAAATCATCTCACTGAGACACCATGTTCATACCTTCTTACAAGGTCTTTTCATGCCATGACTAGGCTTAGGTTACTCAAAGGCCTATACCTTCATGTAACCATAAGGCATTACTTTTATTCAAATTCTCTCTTTTTCATTCAAATTATCTTTCATGAAAACATCCTTTAGTGACAACACTCCATCAATTATCCTTGCCACATAAACACACTATCAACTAGGCACACATTCTCAATGACATCAACCTCATATAAGATGTACCATTGACATCAATAAAAATACGCAACAATCTCCCCTTTTATCATTGATGGAAACCACTCTCAAAAACTTATTCTCAACCAGTAACTTCTCCCTCATTTTGAACTTTCTACCCCTTTGATATAAATGAAAAAGTTATGTCTATAAATCCTTGGATCACACTCCTTACAAAAAAATACTCAACACAAAGGACTATGAGTATATTAGTCATAATACAAACATGTTCCCCCTATCTCCATGCATACCTTCTTGAAACAACTCACCTAATCTTAGAGCTAATGAAACATTGATTATCTAACCCTAAGTATTTGTATTATTCAATGACTACTATGGGTATTAATTACACCTAATTTCTATCTTAGGTGTTAAAATGTTACCTTTGGAAGTGGTTTGGTCAAAAATTTTGTAATTTGATCTTGTGTAGAAACATATTCAAGTCTGACTCTTTTTTCACTTACATGCTCTCTCAAAAAATGATACCTAATGGGAATGAGATTAGTCCTTGAGTACATGATAGGTTTATTTAAGATGCTTATATCACTTGTATTTTCATAATAGATAGGGCTAAGACCATCATGTTATACTTTATAGTATTTTATGATCTATTTAATCCATAGGACCTAAGTGTAATATGATTTTTTTTAATGTAATCATCCTCACAAGTGGAAAATTCTACTAATGGTTACTTCTTTCTTATCCATGAAACTAGACACCCACCTAAGAAGAAAGCTTCTACATTAGTACTCTTCCTATCATCTAGACTTCATGCATAGTCTACATCTATATAGGCTATCAAATTGAAACCTTGGTCCTTAGATATTATAACCCAATCTCTATTGTCCCTTTGATATACCTATGTATTTTTTTAAATTCTTGTAGATTATTCTACTTTGGATCTTCTTGAAACCTTCCCATAAAACCTACTACTTATATGATGTTAGGTCTAGAGGTAGTGGTGTATCTAAAAATTCCAAAAATTAACCTATATAATGTCTAATTCACCTTTTGAGACTCATCTTCCTTTTTCAACTTATACCTTGTGATGATAGGTGTACTAATTTCCTTTAAATATTCCATCTCAAACTTCTTCAAAATATCTCTTATGTACTTTACTTGTGAAATGAATATACTTTTTTTTAGATTAAGTGATTTACAATCCAATAAATAATGATAGTTATCCCAACATAGATATCTCAAACTCTTTCTTAGTCACCTCTACAAAGTCCTTGGTCATGTTCTCATTATTTCCATTGAAATTATGTAATCCACATAGACAACTACTATCAATCAATGGGAATATTTTATATTTATGTATATAATACTATCTACAACCCCTCTTTTAAATCCTTGATCCAATATATGCCTGTCCATCCTGACATATCAGGATCTAGGAGCTTGTTTTAGAGTTTAAAGATCATTTTTAAATATGAAAACATAATCCTTGTCACATAATAGTGATAACCCCTTAGGTTGATCTATGTACAAATATTCTTCCAAATTCCCATTCAAAAGGGTATATTTGATATCCATTTGGTGTAACTTAAACCCCTTGAATCCTACATATGCTAGAAATAATCTGATGGCCTCTAATATTGCTATTGGTGCAAAGGTCTCCTCAAGTCTACCCCTTCACATTTTTCATATCCCTTTAATACAAATATATCCTTTTTATTAGTGACTTCTCCATATCAATTCAACTTGTTTCTAAACACACATTTTGTTCCAATGACATTTTTGTCTTTAGACCTAGGAACTAGTTCCTAAGTCTCATTCTTCTCTATTTTATCTAACTCTCATTCATATAACCTATAAAAAATTTGTCTTTAATTTCTTCTATAATATCATTAGGTTAAATTTTATATAATAGAGAAACATTCCCTTTATTTATATTACTTATCAGTCTTCTCCTTATTTGCATACCTACATTCTTGTTACCAATGATTTGATATTCAAGATGGTTTCTTTAAATCTATATTGAGGGACCTTTTGAGTCTTGTCTCTCCTCAAATTATTATTCTTCCTCATAAAACTCTATATTTTACTCTTCATTATTGAAGTCTAGATTCTCTAAAGTATCCTTTTAATATGAGTGTGATTTCCTTATCTCACTAGTCTTTAAATTTATGCTTTCGACTATCTTATGTAACCTCTTCTTATAACATCTATAAGTTGAGCTCATTGATGAGTGTCCTAAGAATATACCTTCATCAGATCTAAAATAAAACTTTCATAAGTCTTCATTATCTCTTTTGATGAAACAATTTCTCACAAACACTCTAAAGTGTTTGACATTAGCATGTTTACTTTTTGATAGTTTATAAGAGTCTTGTTGCCATTAGTCTTTATCTATCCTCTATTCAAAACATAGACTGTAGTGATTAATTGATATCTCAAATATCCATTAGGTAATATATAATCATTTAGCATAGTTCTATCCATCTCTTAAAGTATCTTATTCTTTCTTTCCACTACCCTATTTAGCTGAGGTGTGCTAGCTACAAAGAAATATATCCTTATTCCATGAACCTCATATAAGTCACAAAACCCATTAGACCAAAACTCTCCTCCTCTATAAAATCTTATGCACTTGATCTTACCATTATTCTCATTCTCAAAAAGATCCTTGAATGCCTTGAACTTGTCAAGATCTTCTAACTTTTATTTCAAGAATTCTACCCAAGTCATTATTGTGTAGTCATATATGAGTAACATGAAGTATATATCTCATTTGATGATTTGAATTCTTATAGGTCCATAGAGATAAATGTGTATTAAATCCAAGGGTATTTTATTATAGCACTCCTTGTATTTTAACCTTATTCTTATCTTCTTACCATGTTGACATGCCTTTAAAAGTATGTTTTTAGGCTTGGTGATCTTAAGCATGTTATTTACACACTTATTAGTGCTTATCTTGATCATTTTGTCAAATTTAAGGTGACCTAACCTTATGTAACATAACAAAGTTTTCATCTATATTACTCATAAAGTATTTCTCCTTCTTAATCTCATTCAAAATATATATACTATTCTCATTCCTATCAGCATTAGTAATTAGCCTTCCTAATTTTTCTCTCCTTATATCACACCCTCTTGATTTCACATTTGACTTATGCTAAGTAGGTTATGTTTTAAACCTCCACATACAACACATTTTGTGTCTTGTTATTCCCATTATCCAAAGTTAAGATACCCTTTCCAACTATATTGGTAATTATGTTGTCTCCAAATATCACTAATCCTATATCATTCTTCTGTAATGAGATGAAATTAGTTTTGTCTCATATCATGTGGCTTGAGTAACTACTATTTATATACAATTTCATACCTTAATATTAAATGTGAAAGGTAGTCTGAGCTAGCATAGAATCCTCTTTAGTCATCTATTCCTCCTTAGAAAATAATCCATATTGAATCTTGGACTCAATATGATTAGTCCTAACTTGATTTGGATTTCATACGAATGTTTGACCATTCTCATGCACTCTAGGAGATTCATATATATATTGAATCTTTAGGGCCTTCAAAATATATTAGAATAAAATATTTAAATATGTCCCATATTATGACAATTGTATCAAATAACATTTCTACTTACCTCTTGACTGATCACTCTTTTTCTTATGGTCCCATGATAACTTATCCCTTATTGCATTAGGCTACCTAATTGTTATTTTTATGTTGGTACTCTTGACTTATTCTAAATTATCATGATATTTCTCAATCTTGCTCATCTTGACTATGAATTTCTCATGCTCAAACTTCAAGGAATATAGCTTTGTCTTCAACTAATCACACTCAACTTCCATTGATCTAAAATTTGTATCGATATCTTCTAAGTGATTCTTGATATCTTTGATAGTATTATTTTGATGATTGAAATCATCTAGGTTAGTTATGATCTCACCTTCAAGGTCAACTTTAGATTCCCCTTCTTCACTATCATAGTATACTTATTAATGATATATGTTATCTTCTTTTTTATCACTAGACATCTTGTGATTCTTAAGATCACCTTCAAGATTTTAGGCTTGATTTGAAGGAATAGGATATGATACCAATTTTTGGAAAAAAAATAACTAAGATGTAGGTGGGGGTGAATAAATATCTTTAAAACATTGATTCAATTCCACTTAAACATACATGAACCATTCATACAAACATGAACATCTAGCAAAGCATATGCAACCATACAAGATCATGAAACAAGATAAGACATTACATATGTGTTAAAACCTCAAGGGGAAGAAATACCATTAATATATACAAATTTAATATATTAATATAAGATAAAAACCAATATTTAGTGAATCACCAACTCCACATGGAGCACCAACCCCAACTAATCAAGCACCCACTCAACTAGGCTTTAGTAAGAAACAACCTATAAAGAGTCACTAACCCCCTAGATGACTTAGAACCAACTCAACCACCTAAAATTTTTTATCAAATTAATAAAAATTTATTTCTCATATAATATATGATGATCACTTTATTTATCTCTTCTCACTCTTCCATCTTTTTCAAACTAACTTCTAGGGTTTTTTCACTCAACTAGGTCTCTTCAAGATATATTAGGTCATATGACCTTGATATTCATCTATAGTACCCATTTTATATCAATATTATAGTTTATATACACAAATTTTTTAGTTTATAATACCTACTTCAGCTCTTCAAAGTGCAATTTTCTTTGCTTGTATCCACAATTTCTCTAACTTCTTAATTAGGCCTATTAGGCCTTATTCTTGTATAATCCTCTAGCTCACACACCTATTATTCATCCATACACACTTGAAAACATGTATTTAAATTAAAATAGGTATTATAACATGTTTCATACATTAATAAATAATTATAATAGGTTATACATATCTTTAAATACCAAAACTTCTTTTAGGCCTTAAGGATACCTATCTCAATTAGGCCTTCATTAGTACACATTACCATTTCATATCCTTGGAACACTTTAAAACTAAAAAAATGGAATTAAAACTTCATATAACACTCAAATTTATTCCTATTAATCTTACCTTAGGTCCATGACACCTTTTATCTCCAACCACCACTTGAAGCACACCATTAATATTATTTACATTAGGCTATCACACACATAGAAAGGTCTGTCTTGAAAAATTAAAGATAACACATTATTTAGACATAAAAATTAAAATATATTATATAATAATAAAATTTAATACCTAAAAAACTTCACCAAGTAAATTATATTTCATCACATATGGAAAAAAGACTAAAAAACATTTATACAACTTGCTCACTCAGAACCATCAATTTTCCTCAAAAACTAATCACGGTGACTCAAACCTCCAAAACATATATATACATTTCAAATTAATAATTATTTATGTATATTAACAAATAAAATATAAATACCATTTTAAAATATAAACATCATATGTTTTAGTGACAACTACTAGTCTTATAGACTAATTTGTTGACCTCACTACACATAGACCTCACTGAGTCAGACAAGCCATTTTGGCTTCATCATTTTCACCACTATACAAAAATTCAAAGATTTATACAAATTAATAATATTACATACCAGTAAAAAAAATCATAACCATGCATTTGGTTTCATCACTCTATCTTGATAACACATTTCTATTCATCTTCTCACGACTGCATGGGTTTTTCACTATTTACACCATTTGGCCTATTATCAACTAGGTAACTTGGATGACCAATTTTTCAAAATTTATAGATATAAACCTTAATGGACATTAAAAATGAGTGTCTACCTTCTTCCTCTATCCATTTTATTACTATTTCCAATAAAAATTTTAATAGCTATAATAACCTCTTTAGGATAAGCTTGTAACTCAACATTTTCTCTCTCCTCTCTAACTAATACCACCTAGAGGTACTTGGGAGATTAAAATAAAATATAAAATATCTTAATTGATCATACCAATTAATTATAGTCACTTTTTATCAACACCTTAAACATTTGGTCCTTATTAGAGTTCTAAGAGGGTTTAAACCTATTTCCATTCTTAACAATCATTCATAAAGCATAGCCCCTCAATCCAAAAACTAATGCCTATAAGTTTGAGCTAGGAACCTTCCCAATTTACCATAAATATGTTAGGTTCACAGTCAAATATTTTATGAGATAATGATCATAATAAAACCTTCTTAGGTAGATAACCCTTCATTTTGTGCACTCAAGAGACCTTAGAACATATTTTCATGCCTTATCCTTCAAACTTTGACCTCAAATTGCATGAGTAATATATTGAAAAAATTCATTTTTTTCCTTCAAATTATATTTTTCATTCAAATTATATTTCATTAGAATATACTTAAGTGACAACACTCCATCAATGCCTCTTGTCACATCAACACATTGCCAACTAGGCACACTTTCTCAATGACATCAATCTCATGTAAGATGTACCATTTGCATCAATGATAATACTAAAAATCTAGATCTTATTATATTTATTTTATATCCAACTCCATTCCCTCATGGATGGATAATACTTATTTGGTATGGGTCTCCATGTAGGAATTTAGGTACTTAATGTATGGGGATTGACCCTTCTTCCTATCATGCCTCTTTTAAACATAGTATATTTCATATCTTTCCTCCAAAATTAGTCCCATGCCACTTATATCTTCATTATTTATCTTTTTAAAACTCTTATCTAAGTCTATTTCTTTGTCAAAAAGTGAGATTATAGTTATAATCTTGATAATTTTTAGATTGGGCCTCTTAGAAGCTGACGATTCTAACTCCTTAGCCTAATATAGAAGAGTTAGCTTTGATGAATATAATGGTTAGGATTTTATCTATAAATTTTCCTCAAGCTCAAGTTTAGGTTCAATGGATGTCTTAGTAATTTAGGGCCAAATTATCTTGGAGTAATCTATATTCTCTGATTATGGCATGGGGTGCATAACATAGACATGTTTCTTTTTGGGGACCCTTTTTATTACCACCACTAATATGGTTTGAAATAGTCCTAAAGAAGGTAGTGGTGAACCCAATTAAGTAGAGGAGGAATCCATTTGGATTATTTGTTGGTTTGTATCTATACAAATAGATGTGGATACTAAAATAATGGGAGTAGAAGTGGTTGGGAATAAAGGAAAAATGGTTGAAGGGATGGAGACTAAAGGAGTGGAGATTATAGGGATGGTTATTGGGGAAGAAAAAATATAAATTAGAGGAGTATTGGTTGGATAAATAAAAACAAGCCTATTATAGAGTGTTTGTATAGGAGTAAAATTATAAATAACTAGGGAAGGCATAGTATAATCAATGGATAAGGAAATTATATGAGAAAGGCACAGGGGAGAAATGAAGAGAAGACCTTTACCAAATTAGTCACCACTGATGGGTGCCTTTTATTTTAATCCTTATTATTTCAAGACCTTGTCTTGTTATATCTCTTCATCATCTATATCTTGACTGGGCTTACCTTCAACTAAATTTTTTTCCTCGACACTAGTTACCTCCATGGATAGGGTTTGAAGTATCTCTACCTTAGGATTTGTTTGATAAAATAATGTTGTCTTCTCATCTTATAGAGAAGTCATATTTTGGGTAAGAGGAGGGAGATTCATACTAAATGTTATGGGTATTGAATCCACCATATAAGGTTCTATATCTTATACATCATAAGAGTCTAAGAAAATTATCCCCACATCTTCCTCAGTTGTGTTATCCTTATACTATGTTACCTCTTTTGTTAGTTCTTGTTTAAATCTCTGTAGATCAATAATAGTTCTTGAACTATAGGAGTCTATTCTTTTTCTTCATATGTAGCATTTGGTGTTTCTTCTAGTTCTTGCTCTTCCTCATGTTCTCTAAGAGCTAATGTTTTCCCTACAACTTTATTTTGATCTTGGTGATTTATCATCATAATAGGTGACTATTGGGGGTCATTACCTTGGTTTGTTGGCTATTGGTAAGGCTTTATACTCTATAAATCCAAGGATATCCATCTCCCTAGTGGTGGGATCCTAAATTTTTCTTGACTGAGTGTAAAAGAGGGGTCTGCTTATATCAACCTCAACAAGTATTCACTTAAACCCATAGTCTTATCCTTTATTTTACTTCTTCATCATCTTTGACATCAAGAAACAAGAAGTCATGGTCAAATAGATCATGTTTGTATGGGATGCCAAGGTTGTAAATATTTTAATTTACTCTATCATGGGGGTCCCAATCTCTATGGGGTAGAGTAGCCAAAGCATAATCCATTATTACATTCCCAAATTCTCTTAAATGTATACTACATCCTCCCAATAGTGAGATGGGACCCATGGAATGTATCTTTGTTACTCTTTGTCAAATCTTAATCTATGCCATTCCATATTTGAAAGGTAATCTCTTATTCAATTTTTTTTTCATGGATAAACTTAGGGAGCCAAAGAGGGTCTAACCTATACCTAACAACCATGATGACTGTATAATCCAAGTAGAGCCAATAGTCACCCAAATTTGTGAGTGTATTGGAAATTCTCTTTGAAATTATAACTAGAGGGTGGCCATGAATGGCCATCCAAACTTGAGTATAGAGGTCCTATACTATTTTTGAATTGTTCCTTATATAGTCATATATGTGGATGAAGTAATAGAATTTAGATATCCTATTCTTGATATAATCAAAGTTAGGACTGCACAAAAACCCATTATGTTGATAAATAGTGACCATGATTATATCTAGGAGGTATGACATCATAAAAAATTTATCCGTTGGGTCTTCTTGTCCTTGTGTAGAATATGTTCATGTACGAAAGAAATGATGACCTCTCCCAATGAGTAGGTGGGCTCTGAAGTAATGAGTAATTCCAATAGAGATACCCATTCTAGATGAAAAAAATGAATACTCAAGTGGCCAAAGATTTGATTCATCAATGCCATACCAATATGAATTCCCATCCTAAATTAGGTTACAGAGATGGGACTATTGTTATGTTCCTTAGAAGTGAAATTCTCTCCTAGGAGAAACCACTTCCCTACTGTGTGATTAACATTTTTTTTCTTACAAGTGACTACACAATGCAAATCAAATGTTGAGTCTAGAATGGATAGACTTAAATACCCAATAAACACATCTGTAAATATATATTCTATGACTATTTTGTTGTTGATTTAGTTTAGATATCCACCATATGCAATTCTACCTTCACATTATAAGTCTCACAATAAGTTGATGCATGACATGACTTCTAGTTTGGTGGCTCCATAGTGAAGTGCCTAGTGTTTGAATGGCATCAAGTCAGCTACAAGTTATTTCTCCTCTACTGAAATATCCTCCTCCAATGTGAATGGATAAATTTTCTCTATGATCTCCCATAGAGTGATTAATTGGCATGGATTCCATTAAACATAATTTCATGAAAGACCATATCTAGGTATTTTATGGAGTCTTTAATGGAAAACCTAGATGGTGGTGGATATCCTTTGTGTATACATAATATTTTTAAACTTTATCAATTACTGATTCTTTATCTCTTGCAAGAACCCATCAAATGTCAAACTCTTTGAGTGTATGACTTAAGGGGTGCATCGAGAAAGGGGTGGGCATACCATTGGTTCATTGTAGGATTTTTTTCCCTTTACTACCACTTTTTAACTACACAACCATATCCTAAAACATTCCCTTAAGATTTGACTCTTTTTTTGTACCCTCCTCTAGTAATTTTCCACCTTCATTATCCCTTCCCTAGCCTAAAGTCAACTTTTATAGTTTATGATAAACTACCAAACCCATTAACCCTCTACTCTAATTGAAAAAACTCATTTACAGTCTAAGATATCCCTTGGCTAACCTAGACCAGGACCTAATTTGATTTTATCAATAATGATATAGATTCAATGGGGATAGCCCTATCAGCTATAGGATTGATGTTGATTTAGATGGATTGACATCGATCTTCTAAATACTATTAAATTTGAAAAACAAACTATAATAACACTTTGTATTTTTGATAAATTGATGAAAATAGAATTTAAAAATAGATATAAATAGAGACTTATAGACAACATATTTTTGACACAAAAAATAAGATATTTAAAACCACTTAATTAAATAGATAAGGATCAATGTTGATTCAACATAATCAACATCAATTTAGATGAATCGATATCAATTTTGTGCAAGATAATTGAATATTGATTAGACTATAATAAAAACCTAAAAACCTAATAAATTAAATAAAACTAAATGCCTATCGGACACAAAAGATGATAAATATGAGAAACTAAAAAAAATGGATTTAAATATTAACCTTTTTGATGGAAAATAAAACTTGATGGGATGAGAGAAGAAATTTCACAAAATCTTCTTGATGATGCTTTAAATGGAGATTATTCAAGATAACAATGCTTTCACAATGTATGTATGTGAGCTACAGTGATATTTTGGTAGAGTTTTGAAGGCAAAAGCATAATCACCATCCTCTTGAGCAATGGAAGTCTGTTGGGTATTTATGGATTGCCTTTGATCCTAATAGATCGATGTCGATCATGGAGGATCGATGACAATTTACCCAAAATAGGAGAAGTTGAACAAAAATCTATTTTAATGGGTTAGCATGGGGTAAAAGAAGGTTAAAATGACTTCAAAAGTCATTCGAATTATTTCAAATATGGAGCAAGGTTGGGTAAAAGGATTAATAAGGACAAAACGGAGGTTTTTTAGATTTTATATGATTTATTTGATTTTAATGTTTTAAGGGTAAGGTAAAAAAGGGGTAATTATTATTTAACCATAGTAATTAAATTATTAACCTAGGTGGTAAATGATAAAGTAATGGTAAAGTGTAATTATAAAAATAATTATGCATGGATGGACATTATGACATAATTCTATATAAATTTAATATAAGGTGTATAAATTTAGTGTCTACAATCCTTACATACCACAACAACCTATTACGAAGCACTTTGGCTAAGGGAGAGATTGAGGCTAAATAGGTTTGTCTTCAAAGGTAAGTATTCCTAACTTTTATCCTCCTTTATAAGAGTAGATAGATATGCATTTCTACTTTTTTCCCATGCATTAGGATTCTATATACATTGACATGAGTATATGTCTTTTGTGCATGTTTACTTATGTTTATTACCACTTTGTGCCACAAGCTTTAGTGAACAATATATTAGATTATTAATTTGATTTTATCATTTATACATTAATTAATATGAAAACATAAGATCTAGTTAGGGTTATTACATAGTTTTTCTTGACTAGAGGCTTTAGAACCCTCCATAGTGATATTATTATGGTAAGAGATCCCTTAGATAGGTCTATTGGATCCATATTGGTCATGACCCTGAATATCTAATGTATCAACAATCAAAACTGTAAGTAAGATTTATTTTCTCCAAGTTAGGATTGATTTATAGATCAGTTGCATTTTCAATTGGATATATTATAGTGAAATTGACATGAATCTAACCCTTGTAGGTTTTATTTCACGCCATCATTTTTATCTTCATTTATGTTTTTATATATTTATAATACTATATCAAACCATTCAATATAGTTATAACTTTATTTATACATGTTTAACACACATTTAATTCAAAATGATTTTGTTCTATTTGTGTAGGTCTTCATCAACTATAGGTTACTGGATCAAGTAGTTCAACACCATGTTATTCTTCAGTTCTAGATTAGCATACATAGTTTAACATGTCAAATATTTTTTTTATTTTCTTCTACCAACTTAAAGTTTAGCAAAAACTATCAAATAGGTTGACTCTGTTAGTTATTTCTTCTTCAACACACAAGATTTTGTAGAACTTGGTCAAACCAGTCAACCCAATTTATAGAAGTTAAAATCAATAAATAAATAAATAAAACAAAAAATTGTCAATCTAAATCATAATCATCCCCACCAAGGTTCATTTATCATATATTTATATCATTTAATTTCTTCCTTCAATTTTATTTTTCATAAGATAGTAGTATTTAAAACTACAAATCTGTAGCTAATTAGGTCGACCTAGTTGATATAGTTCTATAGTCTGCCTCCTATATGAGAGACATAGTTGACATGTTCGACTCTATTCTTAAATACCTTGATTATGGAGAACAAAAAAGACCCAATCAAATTATATATATATTATTTACATATAATTTCACTTTAACTAACTCTATACTATTTTTAATCAAATAATTAACATCTATTTACTAGTGATTCATTCACATTCTCTTTTTAGTTGTTTGCATGCTTCGAGTAATTCACATAGTCTAACATGTGTTTTTTTTTAGATTAACATTTTAGTTACACTATTTTACTCTTTTAAACACACCACCAAATCACTTAACAATTAAAATTCATTTAAATAGTTGTCTTCCCAAGGCCTACCTACTCAAATTTCATCACTAAGGGGGAAGCCAACTTGGTTTTATAGCCAAGTATAAATATTTTGTTAATGGTATATATTGGCCAAGAACCTGACACCCTTATCATTGTATTATTATTAATTTATTGGGTAGGACCTAATACCAATCTATTACCATTTCCAATACAAATCCCTTTTATCCCAAATCTCTTGAAACCAACTTTAGACTACTTCCTAGTTCCATATTTTAGCCAACTTATCTATCACATTAACATCAAAAATTTCTAATAATATAATAACACTTAAGGTGAACAATAATTTATAATTTAATTTTTAGTTGATTGCTCTATCTTTGATCATTATTTGTCGTATTAAAACAATTTCATTAGCTAGCATTGGTGTAAGGTTTATGTTGTGTGTCCCAATTGGATTAATCATATTGATCCAATTATTTGTGTTTTATTTCATTATTGATTTTAAATATATTTAAAAAAAATCCCTATTCTAAGACACTATCATCCAAGTTGATATAGTCTATTATAAACTTTGTTTCACCCTCATACCAGTAGTACATAGTTGACCTACATGATTGTGTCTTTGTATCCCCTATTCAATCCAGTATTTTATAGTATATAGTCAACCTGTATGATTGTGTATCCTTATCAAATTGTTTCACCTTCTTATCTTCCATATATAGTTAACCTAAATGAATATGTGTCCTTATTTTATTGTTTTCTTCCATGGGTTACAAATCATAATCATCTAATTCAACTTTGTATCCTATTTTTTTAATTTTGTCTTTGCATCATCATCATCATCCTTCTTAACCTTTTTATTTCATCCTAAAATTCATGTTTGAGGATAAGACAAAGTTCAAATCAACATATATGATGAACTTTACCAATACCAGTAGGCTCCCCATAAATATCTTGTGGCTTCCACTTTAGATGAAAGTAATGTTTATGTGGCCACTCCCACTACAAATTACATCACTCATGCATCTTGAGTTCATAACCCTATATTTTCCTTACAATATTAGCCTAAATTAAATTATACTCCATTAATTCTTTTCTTCATTAATGAATTTCCTCAACATCAAGGAAAATACCCTTCCACTATTTATAACCTTATGATAAGTGGTCAAGAAGAAGAACCCCATTTACCTTCCCCCACATTCTCACATGGATTTGGGGGAAATAGCTTATTTTATTCTCAACCTCTTCCTTTTATTTTAACTCCTTCTCATACTATTGCCTCTTCTTCCTTGATTTATTCCACCTCCATGCCAAGTATTTATACTAACATGGTATTTTCCATATCTAGTGCACATTTTTCATGACCCACCCTTCCCAATCACTCCACTAGTGCATCATTTACTAATAGTGGTAATTATTCCACTACTACATTTTTTTTCTTCTAATCCTTCTACTAGTGCATCTTTCACAACACATGCTAATCATGCCACAAGTGCTTCTTTTTATACCAATGCCTCTCAATCCATAAGTGTTAGGAAAGCCACTACTCATAGTGATACCCAAGCCACTAATACCAATGCTAATGTTTCATCTATTGTGTAAACTAACAAAAACACCACCCAAACCCATTAACTTTTGTTATAAACTCTCATACAAATTAATGATTTACAAGCTAATAAGACCAACCAAATGATGTAAATGTAGAATCACCTTATTCACCTCCAAAATTAACCTCAATATGTTGCATGAGGAGATCAAAATCAAAATACCCCCCACCCCCCTTAGGTATTCACATGGAAACCATATTCCCCAAACACATATTGTTAACAAAATGATTAAACATCTTCAAAATGAACCTCTTACACCTCAAATATCCAACATGGATATAGGAGGTACCACCCTTACCAACAGTTACAATGGGATAACTGATCTTATAATACATTTGATTTTTTTTGGAAATATATACAAGTATTGGGTCAAGATAAACACTTTTAACACTCCTAAGCTCTTAGAAAAAACCCTCACTAGAGATTATTTATGTTGGTATAAACAACTCAAGTCTCATTCCATTACTAGTTTAGAAGATCTAGTTAATTCTCTAATATAAGAGTTTCAAATTAGTGACCTCACTAAGAATACCTTAGATCATTTTATCAATTACAATCAACATGAGATTGAAAGCACATAATCTTTCATCAAATCATGGAGGACCTTATCCAATAAGTGTGAACACAACATGATAGATGATAACCTATTTCATCTATTCACCAATGATATATATCCTAAGTTATAATATCGGGTGAGGACTCTCTCTCCACAAACCTTAGAAGAGGTCCTTGACTAAGCCAAGTACAAAATATTTTCTCATGCATCAGTTTGATCCATCCCAACCTCTTATAGGCACCTACGTGCTCATCAAAAATAAAAATCATCATGTTGTTAATAATGGTATCATTGATTCCTAAGATACCATTCATAATATTCAAGCTATTACTATTGAACCTACTCTGAAACAAGATTTCCCTTTAAACCACACCCCTAATCCTCAATTTTATCCAATAAACAACATCAATGTTCATATGCCATTATAGTTAGTAAAAATTCAAAAATATCTACCAAAGCCTCTTCGATAAGAGCTTGATCCCACTCACCCCATGAAATCTTGGTATGATCCAAATAAACTATATTTATTTCATGTTAATTGGGGTCACTCCCAAGAGACTTATAGGCAATTGTGTAACTTAGCTATGTATTTACTCCTTGGTCCAAATTTTGATAATGATTCCCCCATTTGTAAATTTGAACAAGCTTAAGCATTGCCTTAAAATCTCATAAGACACAAAGTAAAAATTAGGATTAGACCGAGATAATTCTCATCTAACCATTTACAAAGATCCTCTTCCTAACAATCAAGACAATAATGAAAAGCTTACTCCTTTCACCAATACCGTTGACAATCTTATAGACCAAACTCCTAAAGAAAATGTGGTAAATATGACTAATATGTGAAGGCTAGTTGATTTCATTGATTCTAATCCTAACCACATGTGCAAATCATCTCACACTTTCCATTTTATCTAATATTCTTCCCCAACTCACCTAACGATGTTATGGAAATATGTCCTCATCTCTTTTGATGAATAAATTCCAACACTTCCATTAGATAACACTTATCACACTATTTCTACAATTTTTCCAACCTCTTTACCCATCAACATCATCATCAAACCTTCTAAATAAATTTACCACCCCATCCTCTCAAGATAATAGACCAATTTTTCCCCTAATTAAACTAACCACATCCTATCAACATAAATTTACAATCAGTTATAATCCTTATTTTTAGTAAATCTTCCAACATTATGCACCTCTATCTAATAAACCACTCATGGGTTATGATGAATGGGACCCCATCACAAATCTTACCAATCTCCCATCTCAAATTCCCTTTCTCAAACTCATGCAAACTTGTCTATATCATTACAACCACATTATGCAATTCCTATTAAAAATGAACATCCTTGTCATCCCCTAACAAGACATGAATCTACCTTATCTAGATTAGAAGATATCATTTTCCAATAATGTGAAGAGATGTATATACACATTGATGAAATAATAAGCATTTATCTCTCTATAAATTTTTTTATTGATTCTATGATTTTGGATTAGATTCTGCTTCACATAGATGATCCTCCCCTCTTTGTAAGCATTTAAATTGGTGACATCAAATTCAAGTGTGTTTTAATTAATGAGTGTCTAGGTACTTGTGTTAGCTCTCTTCACTTAATTAAATCCCTTAGATACTTTTAATGTAATCTTAAGTCCACATGTAGTATATTTCAAAGTTATGATCAAAGGAAAATGCCTCCATTAGGTTGTGTGAATGCCTATTACCATCCCACCTATCATTATTTGAGTGAAGGTTATGACCTTAAATTTTCCTCTCTTCTATAATATTTTTCTTGACAGGCCATAGATTCATTGTATGAGGGTTATCACTTCTTTTGTCTACTAATGTGTAAAGTTTCCTCACAATTCTAAAAACTATAAGATTCAAAGAGACACTAACCCTTGGAATTTTGATCAATTCCAAGACTATGGTTTATTCAAAATTCTAATTGTTTAACTCTTTTTGGGTGATTTATTCCAAGAATATCAACATTTTAATTTCCCTATCAACTCTATGTGAGGTTATCATGGTCACCCTAAATTCATTAGAAATATACCACCTAGATATTGACCACTTTATACCCTCAAGCCTTGAAAGGAGTTACCTAATCCCTATAAATTCTATTCAACCATAAAACCTCATAGTTGTCACATCTCTTGGTGAATTAGGATAGTTCAAAGTAAGGTCATTGGTTGTGTTTTAAAATGTAGTAGGTCCAATATATAGTCATGTCATGAAACACATGGTGATTGTATTCACTCCATATTTCAATTTGTGTCAAGTATATTCATATTGTTTTATCATTTATGGAGGTCCAAAATAGGCTTTCAAGTGGTCTCAACAATTCAAAATGTGAATGGTGGAGATGATTGAGTGATGGAGATGATGAGTCATGATGAACCCTTCTCATGTATACAAGATAAGTAAGGTATGGTTTAATTAAAATTTATTAAGAATTTTATGAAGGTGTATGGGGGAATAATTGAATACATTATAAATCCCTAATGTCTTCTCATACGTATTGAAATATTATTCATTTAGAGTCTTCTCTTAAAGTCATGTGGATAGTCTAAAAGAGAGCTATTTGACCCTAATGTGGCACCACTTAACCTTGAAAGGCCACTAAAACCACCATTCAAACATTCAAGGGCCTTAATGAACCCAATTAGGTGATACCAAAGTGTCCATATACTAATGATCCCCTTTTCATAAAATTCAACACCTAATTGCCATAAAATGGGACCCACACATGCCACAATGTGCCTCTTCAACTCCCTCAATTCATACCATAAGATTTCATACATCACTTTACACCTATTTTCCATCTTCCTACCTAATAATAATGGATTAGAATCTAAAACATGATAAAAGATAAGGAAATTATGAAGGAATGAGCAGGAGATACATAGGATCCACAGGATCAATCCAGGAGAAAGAACCCACAACAAATAACCTGCAAATATTTTCAGAGAATAAATAAATTCTCACACCTAGAAAATAGGTGATAATCCACAAATTTCTCTATATCCTCTTAATAATCTCTCGTTAATTTCTCATATAATACAAATAGTTTGTTTCATGTTAACAAACTATTTGTAATGATTACAAAATAGATAAAACAAACTATTTATTTTCTCATACTACGAACAAATATATTGTTGAGAAATTCTCAACAATAAAATAAATTAACCGAGGTAAATAAATTTTACCCTCAGTAATAAATAACTTACCCTATTAACCCTAGGTAAGATTAAATATGCATTATTCCAACACCCTCCCTTAAGCGAAACATAGGGAGAATGACAAACAAGGATGGGTCCTAGCTACTAGGCCTAATAAGGTACCCATGTACAAACCAATCAAAATATATGAAAAATAAAGGAAGGAAGGACTTCATGGGAAATCCCCCCAAGGACAACTTCCTTCACCCCAAGCATCACTCGCAACTGAAGATAACGAGGAGAAGCCAAAGGTTTAGTGAAGATGTCTACAATCTGCTCAGCTGTAGGCACAAACTCTAAAGAAAGAACTCCATCCTGAATAAGATGTCGAATGAAGTGCATGTGAATCTCAATGTGTTTTGTCCACTGATGCTCAATAGGATTGCATGAAATATCAATCGCACTTTGGTTATCACACCAAAGAGTAGTAGGACCCTGTTGTGTGAAGCCAAACTCACCAAGCAACTGTCAAAGCCAAAGTATCTCCTGACTAGCTTTGACAGCACCTCGATACTCAGCCTCAGTAGAGGACAATGCAATAGTAGTCTACTTTTTGCATGCCCAAGCAACTAGACCTGAACCAAGTGTGAAAGCAAATCCACAAGTGGACTTGCGAGTGTCAACATCACCAGCCCAATCAGAGTCAGTGTATCCAACAAGCTGTGTAGAACTCTGTGGTGTGTAATGTATACCAAAGTGAGTGGTGCCCCGAATGTAGCACAAAATACGCTTGGCTGCTTGCCAATGACTCTCATGAGGCTCATGTGAGAACTGAGAGACAAGGTTCACGACAAATGTGATGTTGGGATGGGTATGAGTCAGGTATAAAAGACTACCTACAAGTTGCCTATACAAAGTGGAATCAACAAGAGGAGTCATACAAGTGGCAGACAACACAATACCTGATTGATATGGAGTGGGTGTGGGCTTACAATCAATCATGCCAAATTGATGAAGAAGATCTGTCGCATACTTTTGATGTCCAATAGAAATTCCCTCAAAAGACTGAAAAACTTGAAGACCAAGAAAATAATGTAGAAGTCCTAGATCTGTCATATCAAACCTATCTGCTAACTTGTCCTTGATGTCATGTATTAAGGAATCTGAACTGCCAGTGAGGATGAGATCATCAACATACAAAACCAAAATGACAAGCTCCTCACTTTGCTTTAGGATGTATACATTGTGATCTGACTCACAACGAATAAAATTAGAACTCAAAATAAAACTATCCATCTTCTCATACCAAGCTCTAGGAGCTTGTTTGAGGCCATAAAGAGAACGATGGAGTCTACAAACCAATGATGAGTCCTGCACAAATCCTAGAGGCTACTCCATATAGATCTCCTCATGAAGATCACCATGCAAGAAAGCACTCTTCACATCCATCTGAAAAATAGACCAAGAATGTGAAGCAACAAGAGAGAGTACAAG
The DNA here is from genome assembly GCA_037957365.1 of Torreya grandis. Taxonomy (NCBI): domain Eukaryota; kingdom Viridiplantae; phylum Streptophyta; class Pinopsida; order Cupressales; family Taxaceae; genus Torreya; species Torreya grandis. The sequence goes on along the minus strand of JARHVA010000511.1, from coordinate 3,914,685 downwards.
CCGAATAGAATCCATCTTAGCTATAGGGGTAAAGGTCTCAGAGTAATCAACCCCTTCAACCTGTGAAAAACCCTTAGCTACTAATATAGATTTGTACTTATCTACTGATCCATCTGTAGCATATTTGGTCCTATAGACCCATTTACATTATACAAGTTTTCTTCCCTTAGGAAGAGGGACAAGATCCCAAGTATCATTCTTCATCAATGAAGAATACTCATCATACATAGCAACATCCCACTCAGGTATACCATTAGCCTCAAAAAACAACACTGGATCATCTGTGCAAGCTTGTCCCAAAAGAGCAACACTAGATGTCTGTGAGCGAGTGTGACGAGAATCAGATGGATCACCAACAAAAGAACCAGCTACCTGTAGAGTGCTCTTTGCCCACATAGGCAAAGGTGGTGAAGAAGATGGCTATGGTGGCTGAATAAGTGCAACATCATCATCATCAACAATAGAAAGCAAATCCTCACTATCCTCAGTAGGAAGGGGAGAAGAAGAACTAGATGTACACTCCTGTGGAGTGGGTAACTCATCAACCTGAACATCTCGTCAAAAAAACACATCATGTGTGACAGGATCAAAAATACGGTAGGATTTTACATCTTCACAATAACCAACAAAAATGAGTGGTTGGCTTTTCTTCTCCAATGCTTTATGTTTGTCATCAGGAATGAATGCCCATGCTTGACTCCCAAAGATGCAAAAATATGAAATATCAGGCTTGATCCCAGACCAAGCTTCTTCTGGTATCATATTTTGCACAGCTTTGTGAGGCATACAGTTTTGAATGTAATTTGCACAATTTACAGCTTCAGCCCAATATTGTGGACCCAAATTTTTAGAGTGAATCATACAATTAGCTATCTCTTTCAATGTTCAATTCTTCCTCTCTGCTACACCATTTTGTTGAGGAGTGTGTGGTACCGTGAACTGATCTTGTATCCCATGCTCAATACAAAAATCATAGAAAGCATTACTGTCATATTCCCCCCCATTGTCAGTGTGTATCTTCTTAAGAGGAAGAGATGATTGTTTTTGAACAAAGGCTTTGAAGGCCTTAAAAGTCTCAAAAACTTCACTTTTCAACTTGAGAAAATATACCCAAGTTTTACGAGTGAAATCATCAATGAATGTGAGTGCATATTTAGCCCCTGAAAAAGAATGAGTTGGAAAAGTCATCAAATCACTATGAACCAACTCTAAGGGTGCATTTGCACGTGTGGCCTTACTAACTGGAAATGGATCCTGGTGCTGTTTACCAGCTAGACAACTAGGACACACCCCATCAATACAAGAGACCTTAGGAAGGCCTTTTACAAGATGTTTTGTACTCATTTGTTTCATATATCCATAACTCAAATGTCCTAATTTCTCATGCCACAATTTGCTGAGATTATTACCATGTGCTATAAGTGAAGAACTAGAAGACATAAAAGACTCAAACTTATCAAAAGTATAGAGTCTTGCAGTATGGTCTGTTGTACCTGTAGAAACTATCTCACTAGGATCATTACATTCTCTTATTACAACATCATGTGTAGTAAACTCCACAATTTTACCAGTACCAGAATTACATATTTGATATACAGAGAGAAGATTAGAAGAGATTTGGGGTATAAGTAATACATTGTTAAAACATCCATCCTATTTATCAATAGTACCTGATCCCAAAACTTCAATCTGTGAGGAGTTACCCATAACAATATGTGATGTACTACAATCTATAAGAGAAGACAATAGATCTTTAGAATGTGTGAGATGGGGAGAAGCACTTGAGTCAAAAATCCATTGATCCTGACATGAAGATATAGCCCTGGCTGAAAGTGCTTTCCCTTTTCCTGCAGAAGTAGAAGGAGATGGAGATGGAATGGAAATTTTGTGTTGTCTAACCGCTGCCTCTAATGCTTCCATCTTCTTAAAACATCTACTTTCGTCATGATTAGGACCACCACAAAAATTACATGGACCAAATGTTTTCTTCTTTTGCTTAAAGGACTTTTTGGTCTTAGTAGATTTAGAATGATGAGGTGATTGGGTGGTGGACTCTGGAGGGTTATTTGAAGGTGCTTGCTTTTTAGACTTAGGTGAAGGTTTTCCTTTAGAAGAATTAGCAACTAGAGCATGACTAGGACCAGGTAGAGCATCTAAGGCCATTAATTTTGTTTGCTCCCTAGTCAATCTTTCACAAAAAACTTCAAAGGAAGGCCATTTGAATTCATCACCTAATGTATCCATCATAGTATAAAAAGCAGAGGAAAAAACACTATATGGTCCTTTCAACTTTGACAAAATCATGAAAATGCACTCCTGATCACTTTTATCCTTGTCACCAGATTTCAACTGTGACCTTATAAATTTGAATTTTGCCAAGAATTCATCTATTCAAGGGAAATCTGATGGAGAGAGAGTACTCAATTCTGCATCTAATTGAAAAATTTTAAACTCATTAACTTTGCCAAATAGGTTTTTAAATTTCTCCCATACCCCTTTTGGCGTAGTAACATCTACAATGTGAAATTGAAGATTATCTGAGACATTGAGGCAGATCAATCCAAGAGCCTCATCCTGCTTACAACCATATGCATATTTGTCTTTTTCAGTGGTGAATGCTGCAGGTGTCGTTTCATAAAAAATTCTCCATAAGCCCTTTGATTGAAGGAGTTGTTGCATTTTTGGCTTCCAAACATGGTAATTTGTAGAATTTAGAGGTTCAAACAATCGAGATTCCATTCTCGAGGAAGATGATGAAATTGACAAGAACAATCTAGACATTTGTTTTTCCTCAAAAAAAAAAAAAAAAAAAAAAAACACCCCTCCCATTACAATTTAACGTCTCCCGACGAAAAAAAATTTTAGCCTTGGCTTATACAAAATTAAAAAATGGATTTTATGAAAAAAAAAATTAAGGGGATTTGACCCCAAGACCTCCTCGCTACAATTTTTTAACAAAATATCTCTAGCCGCTTTAGCAAAGTCAAATTTGAACTTTCAATGCAAGAGACTTGCATTTAAACCACTAAAAATTAAAATAATTAATTAAAAAAAGCCAAAAATGACTCACACATGTGAGATATCAGCTGAATAATCTTTGTATTTATCAAGAATAAACTCTTTTTCCAGCAAGGCGTGGTGGTGAGGGAAATATTTGAGAAAAATTGTAAACATAGCCAAGGAAAAAACACCTTTCAGCAATGCAGAATGGCTCCACTGGATTTACCAAAAGGACTGTATGGCCTGATCCAAATCCATCCTTCTCAACATGAAATGAAATATTTTTAAGTCTGATATCACATGAAATTTTCAGATTTGGATTTTATGCAACATATGTAATATCCCCTTCTAATAGGGATATATGAAAGACACAAAACTATGATACCAAAGACACAAGCTCTGATACCACTGTAATATCCCCTTTCAAATAGGGAATATATAAACACATAAAGCTCTGAACAAGATACAATTTTCATAATAGATTCAAACATGCATAAACAAATCATAGATCTTATCATTCATCCAGCTGATTACAATAGATGTCCTTTCTTATGCAAACCAAAGAATATTACAGATAAGGTCTTAAAACCCTGGATTCGTGCAAACTGGGAATAAACTTGCAATTTTGGAAGTCTCAGCCTTTCTGTGTCGACACACAGACGCCGTCGTCAGTCGATATATCACTGACGTCGGTCTCTGTCTGTCAGCTTTCTGCCAACGTCGGTCTTTAGTCGACCGATGTCGGTCACCGGAAGCTCTCTCTACCGAGGTCGGTGCCTGATGCGGATCTGTACGGACTTGGTACGGCCGCCAACCGGTCTGTTCTTAACCCCTAATTGCTGAACAACCTGATCTAAAGATATACTATTCTAATATAAAATATTTCTATCTGTATAATTTATTGGATCAAAAAACTAAATAAAGAAAATACCTGGAAGCTCTGTGATAAACTTCTGTGTGAAGTTATCTCTCAACCCTGGAATTCTATGATAATTTCTGGATGAAGCTATCTCTCAGATCTGTATCTCTGTGATAACTTCTGGATGAAGCTATCTCTCAATTTGGCAATAAATCAGCTGATATCTCACAGCCTCTAAATCACACACAATAAAGAGGGAACGTTCTCCACTGCAATGGAATCTTGGAACCCTTGGCTCAGTCTTCACAGAAGAATTTCTTCAAAATCAATATCAATAATCTATAGCATATTCCATAATGGCCTCCATGTGAAACCCTTATACCCTCAAAAGATATGCTTGCCCTAATTAGGGTTTTCTTAAATTAGCATTAAGGTTTCTAATTTAAAATTAGAGCAAATAATTAATAATTAATAATTAATTATTAATGAGACCAAATAATTAATATTTGATTAAATCAATCAAATATTAATATCTCCCTCAATATACGTCAGATCCTCAAACCGATCGAAGCAGGTGAATCAGGGAGTGATTTCGCACATGACCATACCAAAATAAAGGTGCTCCACTACATATCAAATATCCCTAAAAAGTAGGAGCTCAGGCCCAATGCATCTGAAATAACCTGAATGAAAACCAAATGTAGAAATTCTGCGAATCAAAGTCAAGCCAAGCTCTATTATGACCCTCTATCCATCCTATTTGCCTACGAAGGTCATAAAATAGACTAACCATCATGCCTGTCAATGTCCACGAAAAAGGGGACATGACAATCCGCCCCTCCGAAAATTGCTTGTCCTCAAGCAATCTCGAAACAATGAACTACTCGATCCACCTGGATCCCAAATGTAGTCATGATCTACACTAATGAAAATCAATGCAAACACCTGCAATATCATTAGTAGTAGAACAAAGGGGAATCCAAAATCAAACTGACGGATGTAACTCAACCAATCTCTAAGATCACAAATACCATAGTCAAGAACGCATGAGAAGCAAACTCTCGAAGTATGATAACCCAAGTAGAATGGACAACTCCAACTGCCAATTCGATCTACAAAAGATGGTGCCAATCCATCCCATAACTGATCCCTCTGTAATGGTGGCACAACCAACTGTACCATACTGTCAAAGGTGTGAGAAGAATCAATCTGGAGACTCGACTCCACTGGTATCCCAAACTCCTCAGAATCAGGTACTCCCAAGTCTTGAATATGTGTGTGAGCCTCAACCACATGCTCCTCATAAGTAGCTATAGAAACATACTCATCACCAACACTCAGTGTACTAACATCTGAGTACACCTCCACACTCTGAATGCAAGCATCAGACTCATCCTCATTGTCTAACTCCTGAGTTAGACTCACCTTAAGACAAATCTCATCCACAACATCCTCAACTACTCCTGCTTGTGAAGATAATGCAGATAAATCATTACCTGAAGATGTGTTAATATCTCCCTGTACTGGATCAACATGACTGTCAAACTCATCATGCAAGTGGCTGCATGTCATAGGGAAAGCACTATGATCCTTGGGCCTATTAATTAAATTCTTTAACCACATGCAAGCTCTAGGTGAGACATTTCTCCCTTTTGTCCAGACATACCATAAATCTTCTGCCAAGAGTTTGGAAATTTTATCCTCCTCCTCAAACAAGATTGTGAACATAATAGAGTTCATTGATGCCAATATATTGCTAGAATGAAACTCATCTAAAATATTCCAAAATATTTTAAACATCATGCGAATTTCACCAATACAACCTACTAACATCATAACGTTTTCAAATCCATACCTTGCAAATGTTTCAAGTAATCTTGCCCTCCTTGAGAAATGAGGGTCTCTAATGTTATCCAACTTTTCGAAGCTTTTTACCATGGCATAAATTACCTCTCTCATAATCTGATCATCATGAAAATCAAAGCCAGCTATGATCCTCATCATTTCACTAATGCAAGAGAGAGTTGCAAGTCTTACCACCTCATCATGATGTCTCAATAATCGGGGCTTCACCAACGAATCAAACGCTGGAAATAACGCTGTTTGCATCTCATAAGTATTTGAATGCTCAACCTTGCCTAAATAAGTGTCCAACTCCTCCAAAATTTTTAGAGTGTCATCTGCTTGCTGAAATGGATGATCTAATTTCTTCTTTGCATTGTGCATGCTTTCTTCCAAATCTTTGACCCCTCTTAGAGCCATACTGATTATCGAATTGAACCTGGAACTACCCAACAAGATGGCAAGACATTAGTTCTGATGTGCCCAACAGGATGGCAAGAATTTAGCTCTGATACCACTATAATATCCCCTTCTAATAGGGATATATGAAAGACACAAAACTATGATACCAAAGACCCAAGCTCTGATACCACTGTAATATCCCCTTTCAAATAGGGAATATATAAACACATAAAGCTCTAAACAAGATACAATTTGCAGAATAGATTCAAACATGCATAAACAAATCACAGATCTTATCATTCATCCAGCTGATTACAATAGATGTCCTTTCTTATGCAAACCAAAGAATATTACAGATAAGGTCTTAAAACCCTGGATTCGTGCAAACTGGGAATAAACTTGCAATTCTGGAAGTCTCGGCCTTTCTGTGTTGACACACAGACGCCGTCGTCAGTCGATATATCACCGACATCAGTCTCTGTCGATCGGCTTTCTGCCGACGTCGGTCTTCAGTCGACCGATGTCGGTCACCGGAAGCTCTCTCTGCCGAGGTCGGTGCCTGATGCAGATCTGTACGGACCTGTACAGACTTGGTACGGCCGCCAACCGGTCTATTCTTAACCCCTAATTGCTGAACAACCTGATCTGAAGATATACTATTCTAATACAAAATATTTCTATCTGTATAATTTATTGGATCAAAAAACTAAATAAAGAAAATACCTGGAAGCTCTGTGATAAACTTCTGTGTGAAGTTATCTCTCAACCCTGGAATTCTGTGATAACTTTTGGATGAAGCTATCTCTCAGATCTATATCTCTGTGATAACTTCTGGATGAAGCTATCTCTCAATTTGGCAATAAATCAGCTGATATCTCACAGCCTCTAAATCACACACAATGAAGAGGGAACGTTCTCCACTGCAATGGAATCCTGGAACCCTTGGCTCAGTCTTCACAGAAGAATTTCTTCAAAATCAATATCAATAATCTATAGCATATTCCATAATGGCCTCCATGTGAAACCCTTATACCCTCAAAATATATGCTTTCCCTAATTAGGGTTTTCTTAAATTAGCATTAGGGTTTCTAATTTAAAATTAGAGCAAATAATTAATAATTAATAATTAATTATTAATGAGACCAAATAATTAATATTTGATTAAATCAATCAAATATTAATATCTCCCTCAATATACGTCGGATCCTCAAACCGATGGAAGTAGGTGAATCAGGGAGTGATTCCGCACATGACCATACCAAAATAAAGGTGCTCCACTGCATATCAAATATCCCTAAAAAGTAGGAGCTCAGGCCCAATGCATCTGAAATAACCTGAATGAAAACCAAATGTAGAAATTCTGCGAATCAAAGTCAAGCCAAGCTCCATTATGACCCTCTATCCATCCTATTAGCCTACGAAGGTCATAAAATAGACTAACCATCATGCCTGTCAATGTCCAGGAAAAAGGGGACATGACAGCATAAGGCGTTCAAAAATAAGAAATCCGTACAGTTATGCAGCAGATAAAAAAATAGTTTTTAATTTCCTGTTGTTGGCTTCCAAAACATTGTACGACCTGATACAAATTCGTCAAAAATTATATGGATAGAAATATATAAGAGTCATATTTCATTAACAGGTCTCAGATTTGAAAAAACTCAACCGTACGATCTGCCACATCAGAAAAATGAACAGGTACTGCAGTTTGCTAACAGTCTGCCAACAGGAACCAGTCAGCAGAATTTGGAAGGAAAGAGCTATACGTCCAGAATTAAATGTAAAAATTCAAATTGGAATGGATTCCTGACTTTATTTACTACGCCCTCATTAAAAAAAATCTGATTTTTTAAATCTTTACTGCCATTTAATGAGAAAAAAGTATAGAATTTTCCAAAAAAAACTTGTAAATAAGAACCAGAATTTGAGAGAATTAAAAATATATGTAACACATCAATAAAATAATTTTTTTGAATGTGTTAAAATATGAAAAATTTAAGGGAAAAGGATCTTCAACTGGAACTCCAAGCTCTGATACCATGAAGGAATGAACATGAGATACACAGGATCCACAGGATCAATCCAGGAGAAAGAACCCACAACAAATAACCTGCAAATATTTTCAGAGAATAAATAAATTTGTCACACCTATAAAATAGGTGATAATCCACAAATTTTTCTATATCCTCTTAATAATCTCTCGTTGATTTCTCATATAATGCAAAGTATTTATAATACAAATAGTTTGTTTCATGTTAACAAACTATTTGTAATGATTACAAAATAGAGAAAACAAACTATTTGTTTTCTCATACTACGAACAAATATATTGTTGAGAAATTCTAAACAATAAAATAAATTAATTGAGGTAAATAAATTTTACCCTCGATAATAAATAACTTACCCTATTAACCCTAGGTAAGCTTAAATATGCATTATTCCAACAATTTATAGGTTTTAAGGGTTTTCTAAGTGGTATAGATCCGTACAATATAAACTAGCTTAGTTGGAGTTAGGGGTATATAAGGGGAGTTCACTAATGTCAAGTGTGGAATAAATTAGAGTTTTTAAGTGCTTTAGAAACCTAAAAATGATTAATATTCCCCATCAAGTTCATTGGTAGGCTTGGACATCACTTTAGGTTTGTGCTCTTTTCATACACAGGAGAGAGAGAGAGAGAGATAAATGGTCCAAGACCTTTACAAGAGAAAGTAAAATTGGTCAGCTTCTAATCATGGAAATTTCTTAAAATTTTATTCCCCTAATATCTATGAACATTCCCTAGTACATTAAGTGATCTGGTCAGCACACTCATCCACACAGGGAAAAAGAAAGAAGATAGTTTCATTGAGATTATGGTATATTTAATAAAAATGATGATTATTTTTTATTCCTCATGTCTTATAGAAACTTTTCATGGACTCCTTAGCATTTGTTTCACATGGGTGGGCATATGGAGGCGAGAAATTTCCAAACTACTAGTGTATATAGACTACATGAAGGTTTCATTGATCAAGAGGATATCTAGTATATACATCTAGAGGTAAATAGTGTTTAGAGGTCTAATAATGGTGTCTTGAGGGTACTCATGTCTATTTAATATAGCATGAATGCTTATAAGGTAACCAACCTTATAAAATGGTGCTTCTAAGTAATATGGTCTATAGATTGAGTTCCACTACAAGAACAGGTAGAATATTCTATAATGGTGGACTTAGAGTTCTCGAAACATAGTATAAACATAGTATGAAGTTTTATAGTCATACCACGGTGTCCATATCTCAAGGTTTTAAAACATCACTTTAGCCCCCATAGACCTAGAGACCACAAATATACCCTCAAACACCTTTATATTTCTTTTATTAGAAGTTAATGTTATTTAATGAAGTTTAAGGTTTTTTGGAAAGTCTTAGGTTTCATTTTCATACTGTGTATTCATTTTCATGGCCTTCAAAGTATTATGTTCTACTAAGTATATGCATAGTGGTGTCCAATATTCTTGTAGACTATTTGGGGTGCATGTTCATGGTTCATTTCAAACCCTCAAGAACATTTTCCATTTAAAAACCTTTAAACTATCATTCCACCCTAATTGTAAGACTTGCACTCTATTTTTAAACTCCATATAACCCCATTATCATTGCCCATAGGCCATCCACCAACCTATCCAAGTCCAAGTCATAGGATCAAGGCATAAATAATAATTAGGGTTATTGCAAACCATTTATACATGAAGAATGAGTCACATATCTATAAACCCTATTGAAGGAGCAAATAACCACCTACAATGAAATACCTAAATATACCTTGGTAAGGTCTTTCAAACTCACTATGTGGAGATAAGCCATAGGCATAAGTAAGGGTTGTGTCTAGGTATATGTATGAATTAAAAATATGGAACCAAACATGACAAAGGATATGGGGACTTTGATTATGCTATGTATCTCCCTCTCTCCTCACTTAGGAACTCTTTTTATAGGCCCCTTAGCATTTAGTATACATGACTTAGTAATCATAGCACTATTGATGGTCTATACCCTCATCCTAAGTATGAGACAATAAATACACAAGGAGGGAGAATAAAACTAATAAAAATAAATAAAACATGAGGGTTCATATTACCAAATACATAGAGGCTATATGAGTTTATTTGGACCATGTAAATATCACACAGTTAGTCAGGGTTGCCAAAAATGTGAAGGTGTTAGATAAATGAGCATATAAATGCCAAAAATATGTGAAAAGAGAGTATATGTGATATAAAAACACATAATACACATCAAATAACTACGTAATTGTGCTCATGATTAGGGAAGTTATCTGACCTAGGTTATAAATCAAGCACACACATGGTGTAGTTTGATTGTGCATGCTCATGTATTGATAGAGTTAGGATGTATGACTCAAAGATATGATAAATAATGGAAACATGATGATTGGGATCTAATTAAACCCATATATTATATAAAATAAGATTATTTTGGTTTATATTATCAACTACTTTAGTCTCACACATAAGACAATGTTGATCAAGATAGGCCATAAGAAAGAGTAAGGCTAGTGAGTGGTTTGAGCAGAAAAATGGGAACATGTGAAAAAGGTAGGAATGGATTGAGTAATGTTTTATGTCCCATGATATATATAGGTACATCCATGGAGAGGATGAGGTTATAATACCTAGTCTGGTTCTACAAGACCTAAAGGCTCACCTAGCTCTCAAGACACAACCTTCACCTCAATAACAAATACAAACCTAAAATAAATTTAAATAGAATGTGGTATGTGTGGGATAATTTTTCATATATTATATAAGGTAATTAGATAAAAGGAATGAAAAGAGATAGTCATTTTTGCATTTTATGCCTTCCTTGAGCTCTATTTTCTTGAATGGGCATGTCAAACTGCATCTTTAATCACTCATACCTTTCACCATAGAGAGACCCATGCCCAGGTATCTTAGTGAATATTAACTACTCATATGGAATAAAAATCCATAAAATAATTAGAGGGGTTGAGGATATAAATTTTATGAATGATCACTAAGAATTTAACCTACTCAAATTGATCAGTAGAAAGCTCAAGGTACACCTTCTAACACTTTGATATCCACACACACTTTTCATGTGATCCTAAGATGTTTAGGAGAGATGAAGGGGTCAATAGGATAAATTTACATGATAATAATTTTAGGGTTTTGAGGTCCATACTGTATCAACCATCATTAATATGGTGGACCTCCAAATCCATTCTTAAACCATATATGGTACCCAATGATAGAATTATGCCTCCAAATACATTAAAATGGATTATTTTAGATATGAAATGGTAATAAAGGTCTCTTTGGGTCTTATAATCTCTAAAATGACCTATTATTTGGCATATACAAGGGTTATGTTGTATGGATTAGGCCTGAAAAAACTAGTTTGAGCTTGTAATCAAGGGATTGAAAAGGATTTGAATAGACTAGGGGTTTTTAAAGTAAGATAATGTCTAAGAGTTCCTAAATTATCTCATATAGGCCACCTATAGGAAAATTTATAATTGGTTACGCTTATATGTAGAATTTGATGTCTAAGTGAGAGATACTATTGCATACACTATAAGGTAAGGCTTGATAATGCCAACTTAGGTATTTTAAGGGACCTTAGGGGTGATATTCATGTCAAAGGTAGTGGATATGTGTTTCAAACCTCTAGGTTAATACCAAAACATAGAAACCCTACACTTATGCTCATTGATCTAACATACTCATTGAGAGAGTGCCACTTAAGAGATAGATCAAAGGGTAAAATGAGATTAGAAGGCACCTTGAATATTCATAAGGAATATAATTAGGTTATTTGAGAGGTTTAGGTCATATTGAGTTGTAGGGGAGGTGCCATAACTAGTCATTCTAGCCTGAAGACACCTAAAAACTACTTAGAATGCATGCTTGTCACCAATAACAAAAATTCACATGCTCAAAACTATATACAACTTTTTCATGGGAGTATAATAACTTTAGGATAGGTGGGGGGATTTATCTACAATATTTTATAGTAATTAGTTGAGAGGTTTAGATCCTAACCTCTATGAACCATCATCAAGAGTTTTAGACACTCTTAACCTCCCTAAAACCCTTATAAGAACTTGAATAGAGATATTTAGGGTGAAATTCATATAAAATAATTTGAGTCACTTGAGAAACACTTGGATCATATTTCCCAATCTGATGGGGCTCTTGTTAGGGTATTCGTCTATATAGATAGTGTATAGACACCTTTAGAAACTATAAGTTTTTAGGGTTTTGAACATGATATGAAGTGTAGAACATGGTAAAATTTTATAAATAATTAGATGTGTTGGTTTGAGGCTTGATACACCTCCTAAAATCATAAATTTCACATATCTTCTTGGAATTGTTTCTATAAACCTCTAATAACTCCAGTCTACAAAGCTAGTCAAGATGGACTAATCATGCAAGAAGGATAATATTGCAAGTATGGGGTGTTTTAAAAGGTATAGATAATACTATGTGAGGTTTATCTAGATTGATAAAAATTTAACTTAGATATATTAAAGGCTTGATTCAACCCTCATGCCCCTCCAAATAGTGAATGGGTAAACTAAGGCTACTAGTCCATAAGGCCTACTAAGCCAATAGAATAGAGAATCCTATGGTAGTTGGAGATAATTTTGGAGTAAATTATTTAATTATTACATATTTAAATTACCCTTTATGAAATTAGACCCCATATTAATGAGCATTATAAATGATTTTGGTTGGTTTCTTCATCAAGGCCAATGTGTAGGCATGGACACCAATTTAATACCTCATGGAAAAGGTCCAATTAAACCTCTTTAAATGTTTTATAACTAATTAATAGAGAGTAAATTAATTATATTGGGTGTACATGGACTCTTAACAAGTCAAAATTTACTTAAATTAGATGTTAATGCTCCAAGGATACCATTAAAATCACCTATCAACCAAGTAATGCATAAGGGAGTAAAATAGACTATTGTAACTACTGCATGACCATTATGGCCTATTCATGACCACTTATATTCAAATTTCCTCTTTCTCTATGTTATGAATAAATTTATATATTCATGCATTGATTCCTTTGTTTTCATCCTTCCACTAGGTGTAGCAAAGCTCTGTCAAAATTGTATCTTGTATGTTAAGAATCAATAAATAAAATAGCTATTGTAGATTTATTTCTGAGCATTAATGTGTGTTATGACCGTTGTTTTATATAAAAGTATTAAATTAATCTTCTTTTTTAGGTCTTCTCTTTCACTTAGTGTTATATTTTCATCTTATGCAGGTCATGTGAAGTGTTGATAAGTGGTAGTTATGTTGAAGAGTGAATTGATTGGAAGTGTATTATGCAGAGCTTCATTATTTGCCTTCAAGTTATAGACCTTAAACCTAACCCCCATATGAAACAATCATGTTTTGGATTGTATCAAGAAGTGTTATTAGTTATTTATCTTTAATTAGATTTTCAAGTGTGTTTGAATATCAATTAAGAGAGGATAGGTGAAGATTGGTGCATCACCACCCCTAGAATAGGTTTTCCTTACATGTTTTCATCCCATATATTTTCAACCCAATATTAGTAAGTATCAAGAGAAGAATTTAGTTTGATATATTAGAGGATCTATCCCCATAAACTAGAGGTTTGGTCTAAGTAAAGGTCACCTATAACCTTTAAGCCAATCCCATGTTAGTCTAAGTTTGAAGCCAAATTAAACTATCTCCTTTGAAGGGTGCAACTTGGATTGCTAATAGTTTTGGCAGGGACCATCTTTCAAGTGACTTAGAACATTATTTGGTATTCTTGGAGAACATCTAAAAACTTCAAGTACATTAGTGGCATATCTATAGTCAAGTTACATGCAAAAGGTGACCACAAGATCTTCCTAAAAAGGTAAGGACATTGAGTTTGTTGAGTTTTCATTAGACATTATTAGGATAAATAGGTATCCTAGATTTAATCCCTATCTTATGATGGGTGTCATCATCCCCTTCATTTAATCAAATTTATGTTGATGTCATATTTAACCAGGGTTGTGTCTAAAGCTATATGAAACAAGAGGAATCATAGAGATTTAGTAATTTAATGGAGGTATTTGTATATATTTTTTGTTTTGGGGGGTTTTTAATGTCTTAAGGATTTCTTGGTTAAAACCTTATTGGAATCAAACTATGCAAATCTGTTGGAAATAAACACATGTTTTAGAAATGAAATAGATTGCCAAAAATAAACACACATTACAAAAATGAAATTAGTTTCTAGAAACAAACACACATTGTAGAAATGAAATAGATTGCTGGAAACAAACACACATTGTAGAAATGAAATAGATTGCTAGAAATAAACACACATTGCAGAAATGAAAATTTAATCTGGAATACCTACAAGAATAAATTTACAACAAATCTCAACTTTAAAGAGTTGGAAGCATTTATAAATTTAACAGAGTTACCTGTTTACTTTTGTGAATAGAAATATAAATATCAACAAAAATGAAGATCTTGGTTCTTTGGAGGAGTGGGCCCTTACTCTGCCTAGAATAGGATTTGAATAATTTAATTTACTTTCAAAATAGAAATGGCTATTTCATTAATAACATGTTTTGTATTACAAGTGTACTAATCTATCCTTTATCTCTCTATTCTTCAATGATTTTCTCTATATTCTATATTCTATATTTATATCTCTTTTACTAAATTCCTAGGTCTGTATATATAGATGCTTTGATGGTTGTAAATATTTCATAAATATGATGGAACTGAATTGTGCCCAGAATAGATGTTGAATCAAGATGTGGCTAGATGTCCAGATGTGTGATAAATGTCTTGATTCTACAAGTTCAAAAAATTGGGAATCTATTCTTGATTTAATGGGATCATTGGTCTAACAAATCACTAGCCATTTAGAATAGATCCTCATCAATTCCATATCTAGCCATAAAAGTTCTAGATCTTATATGTAGGAGTACCGAAGATAAATATAGAGGTTTAGAGCTAAGTCTGAAAATGTAAGAACTTGACATAGTATGGTGGAGTTCTGAAACTAACTGTGATGGTTCTAGAATAGATTTTATAGGTTTCAAAACTCAATGTGATGATTCTAGAATAGATTCTGTAAGTTCAGCAACTAATCTGAATTGAGTTCAATGCTTCCAAAAACATGCAATCCACTTCATATTTGTTCTTTAGCCTGATGATGACCTATTTTATTACAAAACTAGAATTTTCCAACACACTTGTTAGGAATTATATTTATTTTAAAATGTTATAATCACAATCAACAAAATATGGATAATCACATCCTAACTCATCTCAGATCAAAATAAAAGTTACAAAATGCAATCAAACTTAATAGAAAGAGAGAGTAAGATGAGGTCATTTATTATACATTTATTGGGCATATCCTAGCCTCATCACTTCCCCCATACTTACTTTTTTGTTAGTCCCTTTAAAAACTTCACTCTTCAAATTTGGGATTATATATCCTACATTCCATTTGATTGCTTAGATCAAATTGCTGGAACTGAATATCCTAATGCTTTGATTCAAAAGTACTATATCCTGCACCTACTTCTATTTTTCTTTTCCATTCCTCAAATTGAGTGGGATGTTGAGGTTATCTATTTTTCCAAGGAGATATGGGGGTGAGAAGTAGAGGTGGCCTTGTTTGCATTCCTATCCATATGCTCAGGGGATTTTCATTGATCCAGGGAATTATTGTGCATAAAGTTTTGCCCTTTTTAAACTCTAGATCAAATTTGAAGGGGATATTACCTCCCTTATTTTTAATGCCATCGAGAGGAATTCCCATATTTTTAAACATACATCATAGATATTATCAAATTTTCCCTTTCATAAGAGGTGAAGACATCCATGTTTTGTTGTAAACTGAAAAGATAAGGTCCCTTAAATTTATCATTGAATGCATGGGATTGGAAATATGTAGCAAAGGCGAGTGGATTACCATAATTAATTATCATACAAAGACTAGATGAACTAGCCTTTGACCAATGCTCTGACTCCCTTTCTTTCCATGCAATCTAATTTTGATGAACAGAGACAAATGTATTAAGCTAGTCTTCTCCTATATACAAATTGATTATAAAACCTATATTTCTTTCTAGCATAAAATTGTAGAGGTAAAATTCACAAAGAAGATTTTTTTCTTCTATATTAGCTAAGGATTAGGTGGTTGATAAATCAGCTTCATCTTTTATTTCATGTGGAAGGCCACATGCTATCCTTGCCAACTGCCAATGAATGAATTGTTCCTCTAAAAACATGTTATAAATAGGATAAGGTCTTCTACACACAATCAACTTCTCACTCATCATACAAACTATTTGTATTTTCATATGACATTTATACTTATCATTTTCCTCTTAAAAATTTTCTTCCCATTCCTTCCTTGCTTTCTCTAAATTGATAATAAATTCTCTTACCAGTTCATCATTGTATTTGGGAAATTTCCTTAGAAACTCTAGCCATCTTACCTATTGAAAGATATTTGCTACTTCTTCATCTGCAAGGATTTAGGTATCATTGTCTAGTTTTGACTTCTTTTTGATTCCCATGATTTGTTCTTATTTGAATCTTTCATAGGTTAGCTAAAAATTGCTTCTCGTATCAACAAAATTGATGATTTTGGCTATGGAACTAGCAGGTTTGGTTGCTAATTTGGTGAATTCAGTTGCAAAATTACTGTACTTAGCTATAGAACTTATCAATTTTAGCTACAGAACTACTATACTCAGCTACAAAGGTAGTGAATTCAATTTCTTCAATCATAAGAATGATTCTTTATGGTTATCCACCAACTCATTCCATCATCAATATCCTTCTCATGATTTTGCACATTTAACCATGATGTATAATAGATGACTCATCATACTAATCTTTCTAAATCAAGTCTAATCACACATGAAAACTTTTCATTTAACCTTTAACAAGTTAAAAACATAATTACCATCCTTGATGATGTAATCCCTTTGTCATGCTGACACATCATCCCTAAAAAAAGGTTAGAAAATAGTTATAATTCTAAACAAAGTTTTATTTGAATTAGCCATTTATTTGAGAAGATCAACTGCCATCACTGATTTTCAATTGATCTCTAATTTTTTTTTGGGAAGAGAACACCATTTTCTGGTTTTCATTCTCTTCCCTTTATTCTATATCTTTTCATCTAATTATTTGATCATTTTGGAAGAACTGGGTTCTTCCATATGATCAAATTCTTTGTTTGCTTCAATCTGCTTCAAGAATTCATCCTTAGTAGGAGGCTTCCTATAAAGTTTTAGCCTATGTCCATTGGCCAAGAGTATTGTTCTGCTGCCATCAATGGGAAGTAACTGGATAAAACCATTGTCAAATATCTGCTTGATCTGATAAGGTCCCAACCATCTAGTTATTAATTTACCTTTGAATTGTTGGTACTTAAAATCAAACAATAATGCCCAGTCTCCTACTTTGAATTGTCTTTCCTTGATATGTGAATCATGCATTTGATTTCTTTGACCTTGGGTTATCTCTATCTAGTGAAGTGCTTCCATTCTAAATTCATCTAATTCATTGAGTTAAAATATTCACTCCTTTTGAGCTACATCCAATTCAATTCCCATCTTAGCTACTATCCTCAATGTCTGTAGTTCAAACTCAATAGGCAACAAGGGATTTTTCCCACAGACTAACTCATATAGTGAAAACCCTGTTGTGGTTTTCCAAGTTGTATTGTAAGCCTAGATAGCTTTAGGTAGTCTTTTTACCCAATCTCTTCTTTTAGCTTCAACTATTTTAGTGAGGATTTTTTCTAATTCTCTATTTTTTACTTCAACTTGTCCATTTGCTTATGGGTGATACGGAGATGACTTCCTATGATTGATATGATAATACATTGTGAAATCCTAGATCATATTGGATATAAATTATGGTCCCTGGTCTAAAACTAAGCTTCTTGGTGCTCCAAACTTTACCATAATTCTATGTCAAAGGAAATCAGCAACTACTTCTTTAGTGGCATGTGTTAAAGCCTGCACTTCTACCCATTTTGTTACATAATTAGTACACACAAGAATGTGATCTTTTCCTTATGAAGGAGGATTAAAAGGTCTAACAAAATCTAGTCCCCATCTCTCAAATGGTTCAATCACTAATTTTGGTTGCAGAGGCATTTCATTGGTAATGGTTGGATGTCCCATCCTTTGACAAGGATCACAATGCCTGATATATCTCTTCACATCTTTATACAAAGATGGCCAATAGTAACTAGTGCCAAGTATCTTGTGAGTTGTTATTTTCACTAAATATTGTCCTCTACTTGGTTCATCATGACATGCCTAGAGGATGTCAAAAATTTCATCTTCTCTTACACACTTGCGTAAAACCAAATCAGGACCACATTTAAATAACATTCCATTTAACCATTTAAACTGTACACTAGTTTTCATTAATTTTTCAATTTATTTTTTAGTGAAAGGAGGAACCTTCCCTATTTTAAGATAATTTTCCATGTCAAAAAACCATGGTGTGTTAGCTGAAATAACAAACAATTGTTCATCTGGAAAGTTATCCTTGACTAGATCCTGCTCCCCTGTACTGGTCAATCTTGACAAGAAATCAGCCACCACATTGGATTTGCCTAGATTGTCCACAATGGTAATATCAAATTATTGTAGAATTGATGACCATCTAATTATTCTACCTCTAACCACTGGTTTGTTCATTAAATATTTAATTGCTAAGTGATCTGTATGTACAAATATTTTGTACCCTATAATGTAATGTCTAAATTTATTGATTCCATATATCACAGCCAAAAATTCTTTTTCAGTGGTAATGTAATTTCTTTTAGTGGGAGTAAGATTTTTATTGAGATAGTAAATAGCATACATTCTTCCTTCTTCATCTCTTTATCCCAAAACTACACCAATTGAGGTATTTGAGGTAGTAGTTTGGATGTGAAAAGGTTTCTCCCAATCAGGTCCTTGAAATATTGGGGAAGTTACTAATTTCTCTTTAATTTCTTCAAAATCATGTTGACATTGTTCATCCCAAAGAAATTCATAGTCCTTGGTAAACAATTTAAACATGGGGGCACCAATTTTACTAAAATCCTTGATAAAATGCCTATAGTATCCAACATGTCCTAAGAATGATTTGATATCTATGGGAGTTTGAGGAATAGGCAAGTCTAAAATAATCTTGATTTTGTTTTTGTCAACATGAATTCCTCTTTTTGAAATATGGTGCCCTACTATGATCCCTTCATCAACCATCATCAAACATTTCTCATGACTAAGAGACAAGTGATGTTGTTCACATCTTATTAATACTCTATCCAAATTTTTTAAGGCATCATCAAATGTATCTCCACACATAGTAAAGTCATCCATGTATACCTCTACATAGTCATTCATTAGGTCTACAAAAATTGCTAATACAGCTCTTTAAAAGGTTTTTGGAGCATTACATAGTCCAAATGGCAATACCCTATAAGCAAAGGTACCCCATGGAAAAGTAAATTTAGTTTTGTCCTGATCCTCAGCAACAATTTTGATTGGATTGTATCCACTAAATCCATCCAAGAAGGAGAAGTATTGTTTACTTGAAAGGTTGTCTAAGACTTGATCTATGAATGGTAAGGGAAAATAATCTCTTAAGGTGGCTTTGTTCAGTTCCCTATAGTCAACACAAATTCTCCATTTTCCATTCTTTTTAGGGATAATTACAAGAGGAGACACCCACTAGCTATCTGAGATAGGGTAGATAAAACCTACTTGTAATAGTTTTTCAATTTCTTGTTTGACGATATCTCTTAATGCTGGATTAATCATTCTATGAGGTTACCTAACTGGTTTAATATTTTTAGTATAAATGTGATAGGTGCAGATACTTGGATGAATTCCCCTCACATCTCTATAGTCCCAAGAAAATGATTTAGTATGATCCTTCAGAACATCAAATAGTTTGACTTCTTCATCATTCTTTAACCAACTATTAATATTCAAAAAAATTCCTAGTTGAATCTCAACATGTTTGGTTCCAGGATATGATGAACTGATTTGTTAAAAGGGTTCCATTAAGGTGTTTAGTGGACAAGCATGTGGTAACAATATATGATATGTAGCAACATGTCCAAAATTTCCTAGAGGTAGAATGCTAGACAAAGGACAACATGAAGATTTATGATACTTATCTTTTTGTAGGTCAAACTCCTCATTACTGCTATTTTCCAAAAATTCTTCACCATCTCTTGATATCTATAAAGTTGATGCTACAGATCCTTCCTCTCCCCAAGAGAAATTGGGTTCCTTCAAAGTGAAGTTATCTTCAGTTATAGAGAATTGGTGTGGTTCTAGAACTAATTGTGATGGTTTCAGAACTAATCCTGACTACTCTAATGATGATTGATGTTCATTTAATGAAGGATTAACCATATCATCTATTTCTTGTACATGATCCTGTAATGTTATCATAGCCAAAGAAGATAGATTTTGCTCAGTAATATCAGGATTATCAACCCATAATTTCACTTGATTATCAATAAAAGGTCATGTAGATGGATATAATGAAATTTGCTTAGAATTCTTACCATTTGAAATAGTCATATCACCTGACCTACAATTAATTAAGGTAGCAATTGTAGCTAACCATGGTCACCCCAAAATAATGGGATAACCAAGTGTTTTACCTTTTTTCTACAATATAAGGAAGTCAACTAGATATTCCCATGATTCCACCATTACTACCACATCTTCAATAACTCCTAGTTTTTTTATAGACTAATCTGCCATCTACAATATGGTATTCGTAGGTTGTATGCCTATTAATGGTAATGTTTTCAAAGTGTCCACTGTCATTACATTGATAGCTACACCCAAATCAATCAAAATGTTACGTATATACCTATTCCATATAGAAATAGAAATAACAAGGATTCCAGGATCTCCATATTTAGGTATTAGGAGTTTTCTTGCTAATAAATCAACAAGTTTCCCATCTACTTGAATAGGCCTTGGGTACTGATTCTTTCTTCCAGGTTTTTTAAAACATAATAATTTGATTAACTTGTTAAAATCTAGAATATACTTAATTAATTGTAACAATGGTATTTTAATATTCAATCTTATTAGTTCCTACACCAATTCAAATTCCTTAAGTTCTATGGTTTCTTTAAGTCTTTCTAGAAATGGAATCTCAGTAGAATTTATTTTTGGTTCCTTATCTTTTTCTTTGTCATCTTCCTTAGGTGTAACTATGCTAGGGGTTTTAGCTTCTTCTATCATCTTAGTGATTATTGCAGGGGGACTGCTAACTATTTTTCTAGATTTGGTTTGAATGTTTTTACAATCTATTATATTTAAATCAACTAATTTTTCTAGTTCTATTTTGTATACAAGAGTTGTTTATTTGTTTCTTGGGTTTGCTACTAGTTATTTTGGAATTTGGGTTTAGACTATGTTTTCAATCTATAGATTTTATGTTGGAGGTCCCATTATGGTTTGTTGGTTTTGATTTGGGTATGTTTTTCCTTTCACATAATTGCAAGGGCTCCATCTAGGTTATGGCCAAGCATAAGGATTTCCTTGACCAGCCTAAGGTTGTTAATGTCCTTGAGTATACCAAGATTGACTTGCCCAATCCTAAGGATGCCATGTGAGTTGAGGGGCCCAAGGTAGTTGTCCCCAAATTTGTGGTACTATTTGAGTTGCCCATGGCATCATCCAAGGATTAGGAGCTGGTCTTGGCATAAACTATCCTTGGTTAGGTTGTCTCTGAACAAAATTTAATTCTTCGGTGGTGGATGATGTATTGGTTTGTTTGAGGTGATTTTTCATGAGTGGGAGAAGAGAACAAGTATGAGTATCATGTTCTTTAGATTCACAGTTAAGACATACTTCCATTTTATCCAAAGGACATTCCCTTATTTCATGTTTTTTCCTGCATCTAGGACAATCCATGGCTAATGGTTCAAGTTGGATATTTTATTTAGCTTTCAATCCATCCATGGTGGAGGTTAATTGAACTAATATGTCTATTTTAACATTTTCCAATTCATCCATCAATTTTTTGATAGCTAGATTCAAATTTTTAACCATTTTCCCTTTTCTAGGTCCACCCCTTGTTCTTGAATAGTTTCTACAAATTTCTATGATTTCATCCATTCTTAATTAAGCAATGTTTCCTCCACCAATTAAATCAAGGGTTTCCCTAGATTCATCATCCAGACCTTTGATAAAAATGTTTTTATTTAAATCTTCTTGAAGTATAAATCCACATCTATTACTCACAAAGAGGAATCTATCCAAATAATCTTCCATATTTTCATCTTCTTCCTGTTTAATTTTGAAAAATTCTTCCTTTCAATTTCTTCCTCTACAATAATCTTGATATTTATCTAGGAAGACAGTTTCCATTTGTTCCCAATTGGAAATAGAATTAGATGTTAATCCCATAAACCACTTCATTGTTGTATCCTTCAAGATAGATGGAAACAACTTCATTTTTTGATTATCTATATTGTAATCATAAGTCTAACATAGTACTTTAAACTCAAAAAAAAATTGGTCAAGATCCTTAGATGACATTCCACTAAATGTGGGCAAGTGTGCAAGTGAAATGTTTTTCATAGTGGTTTCATCATCCTCAATATGAATGGGATAGGTAAAGGTTCTCTCAAGTTCTCTTCCAACTTCTCATTCCATCTATCTGGTATTTTCTAATCTCTTCTCCCAATCAATGTGGTATGTGGTCTATTTTAGGATGGTGAAAAGTTAGGAGTAGGGGGTTGACTACTCAATTGAGAATTAAAACTTTCCCTAAATGGATCTTGAAAAATAATCCTCCTTCCTAAGGTTTTACTTAGTTCTAGTGATAGATCCAAATATTCTAAAGATGGAAATTTTGCTTCTTGTCTTGTAGGAGGTAATAATGCCTCTAATTCTTGCTCAACATCCTTTCTTAAACTAGAGGATGATGAAATTTCTTATTTAGATATTTTGGGGAGAAATCTACCCTTGGAATCTCGTGGTCTACTCATAAATTAGGGAAAATTTATTTAATTACTAAATGAATGATTGTTGCTCTTATTGACACCTAATTAGAAAATTCCAACTAGTCTTCCCCGGCAATGGTGCCAAAAATGATGGGTGTTATCATCCCCTTCATTTAATCAACTTTATGTTGATGTCATATTTAACCAGGGCTATGTCTAAATATATATCCAACAAGAGGAATTGTAGAGATCTAGTAATTGAATGGAGGTATTTGTATATTTTTTTTTGTTTTGGGGGGTTTTTAATGTTTCAAGGATTTCTTTGTTAAAACCTTATTGAAATCAAACTATGCAAATCTGCTAGAAATAAACACACATTGCAGAAATGAAATAGATTGCTAGAAATAAACACAAGTTGTACAAATGAAATTGATTACTAGAAATAAACACACATTGTAGAAATGAAATAGATTGCTAAAAACAAACACACGTTGAAAAAATGAAATAGATTGCTGGAAACAAGCACACGTTGCAGAAATGAAAATTTAATCTAAAACACCTGCAGGAACAAATTTACTACAAATCTTAACTTTAAAGAGTTGGAAGCATTTATAAATTTGACAGAGTTACCTATTTAATTTTGTGAATAGAAATATAAATATCGATAAAAATGAAGATCCTGGTTCTTTGGAGGAGTGGGCCCTTGCTCTGCCTAGAATAGGATTTGAATAATTTAATTTGCTTTCAAAATAGATATGCCTATTTCATTGATAAAATCTTCTATATTACAAATGTACTAATCTATCCTTTATCTCTCTATTCTTCAATGATTTTCTCTATCTTCTATATTCTATATCTATATCTCTTTTACTAAATTCCCAAGTCTGTATATATGATGCTTTGATGGTTGTAACTATTTCATAGATATGATGGAATTGAATCATGCCTAGAATAGATGCTGAATCAAGATTTGGCTGGATGTCTAGCTGTGTGATAAATGTATTGATTCTACAAGTTCAAAAAATTGGGAATCTATTCTTGATTTAATGGGATCATTGACTAACAGATTGTCGGCCGTTTGTAATATATCCTCATTAGTTCCATATCTAGCCACAAAAGTTTTGGAGCTTATCTGTAGGAATACTGGAGCTAAATATAGAGTTATGAAGCTAAGTTTTAAAATGTGACAACTTAAAATAGTATGGTGAAGTTTTAGAACTATCTGTGATGGTTTTAAAATAGATTTTACAAGTTTCAAAACTAACTATGATGATTCTAGAATAGATTATGTAGGTTCTAACACTAATTTGAATTGATTCCAATGCTTCCAAAAACATGAAATCCAATTCATATTTGTTCTTTACTCTGATGATGACCTATTTTATTGCAAAATTAGAATTTTCCAACACACTTGTTAAGAATTATAGGTCTTTTAAAACACTAGAATCACAATCAACAAAAGATGGATATTCACATCCTAACTCATCTCAGATCAAGATAAAAGTTACAAAATGCAATCAAAATTAATAGAAAGAGAGATTAAGATGAGGTAATTTATTATACATTTATTGGGCATATCCTGGCCTCATCATCCTACACTACCCAACTCTCCTAATTCTACCCAAACAAACATTTCTAAAAATCCTATACCCCAATGGTTATCTATAAAATGCAAGACTGTATGCCTTTAAATGGTGGTATCCCCTTAAACCTCAATTAATATGATGATATACATATTTCTATCCTTAAAATCCTTCTTTATAGGAGAGAACTCAACTACCCATATAGAATATATTTCATACATATCCAATTTGTGTTTAGTCCATTATATAATGTAAGAAAATGTGGCTATGAGATTATTGGAAACCTCATTGAAGGGTAAGCACTCTATTGGTATAATATATTAACACCTAAATCTATAAACCCTTGAGATGAGTTTGGATAGACCTTGTGTAAGCACTTTAAAGATAAGAATGACTATCTCTCCTTAGTGAAATAACTTACTAAAATTCAAAGCCCACCTAGGAATTCATTGTAAATTTCAACTATAGGTTTTAGAAAATTTGGGATAGAATCCATACAATTATCAATCCCATCCCTAATTATGCATTATTATACTACCTAAGGGCTCTAAATTCTGATGTGGTAGTTATGATACAATAAATGGGGGGGGAAACCTTACAAAAAGCTAATGAGATAGATATAAGGGCATAAAATTAGCTAATTCAAGAAGGAAAAATCACCCCTAGGCCCCTCATGAAATTTTTCCTAAAAATATAACCACATATACCTACCAATTCTCCATTAACATCCCCAACCAATCATGATCAAGTAGATGGTATCCAAGTAGATAGATTAGGCAAGATAGAGGGGTTGTTAAAATATCAAAAGAATAAGTTAGTAGCCTTGGAGAGGAAAAAAATCCCACCACATAGACCTTATCAATAACCACACTAAGCCCCTTATTAACCCTATCCATATAATATATCTCCTTATCATCCCATTAAATAAGGCTAAAGGAAGATTACACAAGCAAGACCTTACAACAACTATAATCTTAATGCTACTAGTAGTTCCAAAGCCTTGTTTCCAACTTAGAATAATTATGCATAAGAGGGTCAATGGAATGTTCAATGAGGGAATTCAAATAATTTGGAAATGGCTCCAAGTGTTGAGGTGTGTCAAGAATATTTTATGCAACAAGGTCTTGCTCTTCCATCACATGACAATATACCACCTTCACAACACAATGAAGGTTCTCTTATGCCTCATGGGGAAACTCCTTTCATGACCCAAGATGATATTTCAAGTCAAAAAGGGGTGAGTGGAAGTAAGGCACCTTTTGAAACTGCCTTTACTAACTTATAATAAGGTAAACACTACTTTGAACAAGAGGTAATAAATCAAGGTCAAAATGTATCCAAGGTGAAGAATTTTTTTTAAACCCATATAAAGGCTAAGAGAAGGGTAGTTGATGACAGTATACAACTTACCAAGGTATATTTTATACCTTTTAAAATACATAAAGGGGCTTCCATTCAATATTCATCTTACAAGACATCACCAACTCAATAGATGTAAGATGGGAAAGGGAATTTTAAGAATTGCCATTTTATGCCTTAATTTACACAAGCTTCACGCAATGTTTCTTCCCTTAAGTTCTATTCCAAGGTAACCTCCCCTCATCTTAACATTGTGGAATACATGAAAAAGGCCCATGTTGCTCTCCATATGTTGGATACTTTTATTATTCTAGGGGAAAATGACCTCCTTTAAGAAAACTCCAAACTTCATCTCTTGGAGAAATAAGTAGAAAAGGTAAGTGCAGTCCTTACTAATTCCAGTCAACTTCATGAGTCCCAAGTACCTAAGGTAGTAAAACCACCTCCCTTATACCTTTTAGTCATCATATTATATTCCTTTATGCAAAATTCCATTATAAATATTGTGGCTAGCACTTATGCCATGCCTAAGTCTATAGCTAATAAATTAGTTCTGAAATATGAAGCTAATGCAAAGGGAGTCCTATAGTTGGATGGGTATCCTACCAATATTTTTGGTGTCCTTAAATACCTTAAGATCATATTGTATAATTATCCTAAATTTACCATATCCCAAGATGTGATGGTAGTTGACCTTCCTCCCTACTTTACCTTATGATTATCTAGGAATTTCACTTCTAAAATTGGGGGTTGTCTCTTTTTTGATTGGTCATACATGGTCTTTTGGAATAGGTATGGGATAAAGGTTACCATAAAGTTTGAACCTATTTATAGGTTCCACTTATAACCCTATGTTCAAAACCTATAAAATGTCAATTTCATTATCTTGGATGAAGACGAACACCCAAATAACCAAGAGCCCATGTAACCACTAGAAGGCATATCAGATTTACTCCTTAATAAGTTATCAAAAGATAAACATGGATATGATGCTTAAAATAACATTGAAAAGTAAGTTTTGGGTGTTTATTTCAATCATGAAAAATGAGCTACCATGGCAAGTATCACTAGAATAATTCAAGAACTTGAATGGGTATGGAACATGTTTTTGATGGGTCAAGATCAGAGAATGTGAGTGGGGTAGGTGTTATTCTTATATCCCCTTCAAATAAAAGGTACTATTTGACCCTAAGGTTTTATTTTAGCTTCAGTTATAATATATAATAATATAAATCCCTCATTCATGTGATATAATGGGCAAGGAAAAGAGGCATCAAACTTATGCAAGATAAAGGAGATGTTGAGTTAGTGGTGCAAAAGGTAAGAGGCTTAAGTATTATCAATAATCAATTTTTTATGGCCTATAAACATAAGTTTTGGGACCTCCTGGAGGACTTTCAATCCTTTGAAATTCACTCCATACCTAGGGAAGCCAATCTTTAGGGAAACTAGTTAGCTACCATTATGGAATAATATGATATAGTTGATGGTGTCAAGAATATTAAAGAGCTATCCAAAATCAAAGTGTTGTGTAGGCCCTTAGTACCTAATAATGAGGTGAGTTGGAAACTTTTTGAGAGTGATAGGCATATGTTTTACTTCTTAAAATATGAAGTATAATTCTACTCAAATAATTAAGGTATGTTGCAACAACAATATGAAGATTATATTGTCTAGCTTAGGACAAATAAGTTTTGTAAGGGATTGGTAACATTAGAGATTACATTAAATGAGGATGAATAGCTAAGGAAGGACAAGGTAAGCATCTCCACTAAGTAAGAATATTATGGGAAGGTTACCATATTCAAAGACAAACTATTCAAGTTCACAAAGGTGATTATGAATGAAAAGAGGGAATCCTTCATAGCATTATGCCAAGAATTTGTAAATGTATTTACATGGTATTATCATGAATTGAATGGGTTTAAACCTAGGTTGGACCAATATAATATATAATTAGAGCATAATGACAAACTTGTGAGGTAAAATCAAAATTTGGTCAACCCTAAAATTGAGATCCTTATGAGGAAGGATTTGACAAAACTTATTAAAACTAATATTATATTACTCATTAAATATTATTGATGGGTTAAAAATTATGTGCGTATGAGGAAGAATAATGGGGAGATACATTTGTGTGTGGATTTTAAATAAATCAAAAAGGTGTCACTAAGAGATCACTACCCTCTATCATCTATACATTATATTCTTTAGAGGGTTTTACATTCACAAAGGTTCTATTTTTTTTGGATATTTTAAATACAATAAAATATTATTGAGGGATGAGGATATACACAAAACTACCTTCATAACCAAGTGGGGTACATATGCATACATGAAGATGCCCTTTAGATTGTCCAATGCAAGGGTTACATTCTAAAGGGAAATGGATGTGGCCTTCCAAAGGCTCATAAATGAGATAGTGCTCATCTAACTTGATGAAA
Organism: Torreya grandis; assembly: GCA_037957365.1. Lineage (NCBI taxonomy): Eukaryota > Viridiplantae > Streptophyta > Pinopsida > Cupressales > Taxaceae > Torreya > Torreya grandis. The sequence goes on along the minus strand of JARHVA010000511.1, from coordinate 3,886,181 downwards.
TCACTATGTTTTCAAAGGATCCCAAGGATAACTTGACATATTTAAGATTGGTGTTTGATAGGTGAATGTAGTTTGGGGTTTCCTTAAACCCTAAAAAAATTATATTTATGTTCTATGAGGGCAGACTTATAGGACACATTGTATAAAAATATGGCCTCTCCATTGAACATAAAAGGATATAGGAAATAATTGATTTGTCCCTTCCCAAAAACAATAATGGGTTACAAAGTTTCTTGGGAAAGATCAACTTTATTAGAAGATTCATTCCTAGATTTGTAGAATTGATGAGGCTAATAACTCACATGCTTAAGAAACATAAGGAGTTTTCATGAAAAAAAGAAGGGAAAATATGTTTTGAGGCCATAACATAGGCCATTTACCAATATCCTACCCTCTTCAACCCTTATTTTATTAAATATTTCTTTATGTATTCTTTCTCCACAAGTGATATTATTTCTATTATGCTCATGCAACAAAATAGTGAAGGACTAGAGCAACCCATGGCCGTTTTAATAAAGAATTGGAAGGGTATGAGGAGAGATACATTTTTGTTTAAAAAAATTTCCTTATTATCATGATAGGCATAAAAAATTTTAGACACATGGTGTTTAACAATAATATCTTTGTGATGGTAGTTCACCCTAGTATAAAGAATTTCATACTGAATAGGGACTTGAGTGAGAAGAGGGTTGGTTGGGTAAATAAGTGTATGGATTATGATATAGGTAAAGGTTAATAACTTAATAATAATTATATGAATATTTAATCACCTTGAAATATATTTTAAGGAAGAGAAAGAGGTGGTTTTGACAGTCCAACATAATCAACAAGCAACTGTAACCATGAATCCTTCCATCTAGACCCAAGACATAGTAAAGTTCCTTGAAATATGAGAATATATTATGGGATTGTATAGGATAATTAGGAGGAGATTAATACTTCAATTCATCCCTTACATCTTGGTGGATGGATAACTCTTCAATAAGGAAATTGGTGGCATGATTTTAAGATGTGTGGACACTAGTCAAGTAGACTAACTTTTCGAGTAGTTTCATAATGGGAATGTAGGTGGGAAATTTGAATCCAAGACCATAGAATCCAAGGTCATAATATTATGATAATTTTATCCTAGTTTATTTAGAGACTCACATTCTTGGGTTATGATGTGTCCAAAATATGATATGTTTACCAGTAAGAAAAGACCAGCTCCTTGCCTCTAAAACACATTCAACTTGAAAAACCCTTCATGCAATGGGGATTACACTTCATAGGTATGATTAAAACATCATATATTATTGTAATAAGTTTATTTTAATGGATAATAATTACTTTAATATGTGTGTGGAGGTAAATGAACTCAAAAAGGAAAATGAGAACTCAGTTTTGGAGTTCTATGATAGCCTTGTGAATAGTTTATGGGGCCCTCCACCATTATATAACACAATGCCTTGGAATTCATGAGTGAAAAGGTTAATTATTATTCCATTAATAATAGAATATACCTAAATTTTTCATCTAACTATTATCCACATGGCAATGGACTAGCAAAGTCTACTAATAAGAACTTGATTAGGATCATAAAAAAGATAATGGAAGATAGTCAAAGAGAGTGGCATACCAAGTTAAGGACTGAATTTTGGGAAGATATAATTAATCATAATAAGTCTACTAGTCACACTCTTTACCTCATTTTTTAAGGTATAAAATAAAAAATTCCTGTCTCACTTAAGTTGTTATCCCTGGAGCTTGCACACCAACTTGAGCACATGGAGAGTGATGTAATGTGAGGATGAATGAGTTGAGGGAGTTGAAATAAATAAGATATAGTGACATGCATGCCATGTGGTCCAAAAAATATGAAATGAAAATATCATTTTACATGATAGACTCATCCAAGACCTTTCAACAAGGTGACATTGTACTTAAGTGGGATGATGACCATGCCAATCTAGGTAAGCATTCAAAATTTAATAGTCTTTAGAATGGGCCATTAATAATAATTATTATTAATGAGATAAATGCCTTCCAATTTTATATATCTAGTGGTGAGGAACTCCCTATCCATATAAATGGGATTTTGTTCAAGCATTTCTATTAGAAACAAGTTCTCTTATACATAGAAGCTAGTTGTTTTCCTTTAAGTGTTGATACACATGCTTGTTATTTGTTAGTTTGTTTTAGTTATTTATTATTATGTGTCTTTGTATTTTATTGTATCATTTTTTTAGTATTTTTTTTTGTATCCTTAAGGTCTTCAAGGTATTAGGAAGAGTATATATGTAGTCAAGGATCCTCATCTAATCATGAGTGCTAAGAAAGATGTTCATAGTTATATTGACCTATGAGAAGGTCAAGCCAGCTGAGTCACTATAAATGTTAACCACTTAATTAAATCACACCTATAAATTTTAACCACTTAATTAATCCCTATGAACTTTATTCCACCATAAAACCTCAAAGTTTTCACATCTCTTCGAGAATTAGGATAGTTCAAAGCAAGGTCATTGGTTATCTTTTCAAATGCAATAGGTCTACTATCTAGTCATGTCATGAAACACATGGTGATTGTCTTCACTCCCTATTTAAACTTGTGTCAATTTTACTCATATTCTTTGATAATTTATTCAAGTTTATAATAGGATTTGAAGTGGTCTCAATAATTCTAAATGCCAATGGTGGAGATGATTGAGTGATGCAGTTGATGAGACATCATGAAATTTTCTAGTGTATGTAAGATAAGTAAGGTATGGCTTGAATACAAGATCTTAAGAATTTTAATAATTTTTATGGAGGCCTAATTAAATCCCTTATCATGTTATAAGGTCTTCTCTTATGTATTAAAATGGTATTCATTTGGATTCTCTTTTTAAGTCATGTATATGGTCTAAAAGAGAGATATTTGGCCTTAGTGTGGCACCACTTGACCTTCAAAGGCCACTAAAACAACCATTAATTCCTTCAAGGTCATTTATGAACCCAATTAGGATATACCCAAGTGTTAATACACTAATTAGTCCCTTTTCACAAAAGTCAACACCTAATTTCCATTAAATTTACCCTGCACATGACAAAATGTGCCTCTTCAACTCCCTCAATTCATACCATAATCTTTCATACATCACATGACCCATACTTTATATCTTCCTCCCTACTAAAAATGGATTATGGTCTTAAACATGAGAAAAATAAGAAATTTTTAGGTTTTAGGAGTTTTTTTTGTGGTACAAATCCATATAGTATGGACTAGCTCAGGTGGAGTCAGGGATCTATAAGGGGAGCTCACTACCAGCAAGTGTCAAAGAAATTAGATTGGTTTAGTTCTTAAGGAACCCAAAACTAATTCATCTTCCCCATAAACCTCATTGGTAGGCTTGGAGAACACTTTAAGTTTTTGATCTTTTTATATAGAGGAGAGAGAGAGAAGGTCTAAGATCTTAGCTAGAAAAAGTAAACTTACTTACCTTACAATCATGGGAATTGGTTATAGGTTTAGTCCCTTGAGCTCTATGAACATTTACAAATAAGGTAAGTGATTTTTATTGGAAATGTGATTAACATTGATGTAAAATGGAGACTATTGGCATTATGAATGTCATTAATGCTTAGGGATGAGTATGGTGATTTGAGGATGTGCAAGGGATCCTATCAGAGGTTAAGGATGATTGGAATACTTATGTTCATGAGAATAATTCATCTATTTCTTCATATTGAGAATCTAGAAATTTTGGATCTATAAGAGGAAAATATGAGAAGGTAGTTTATTGACATCACCATTACCACATGTGGATGAGTTGGTCATATGGTTGTGATCACATTAGTCTCTAGTTATTGTTCACCATATTCAAATCCATTTGATGAAGTGCAGTTGAAGATATGGGGATATGAAATTATCTACTCAAACAAAATTCACTAATTTTCTATACTTATCTAGATTTAAAAACAAGGGTTCAATCATATCCATGTAGGCATGTTGATGAGGTCAACATTTTCACACATAGAAGAGTTAGGACAAAATCATCATATGGGTTTGTTCATTTTTATTCCTAGTTTCTATATGTTAAATCTTAGGTCATGTGATGTATCATGATAAAATATATACATGAGCAAATTTTGGTTTCTAGGCATTTTAATAGTGTTTTCCCATAGTCAAATTTGTAGATTATAAGAAAAATTTGAGTAGGTATTTTTATTATGACATATATTTCATGTATGAATGTTTCTTGAGTAGATGGATATATAGATGGAATACCCTATATGAGAGTATCTTACATACTGAGTTATAGATCATGTGATGAAGTGCATCAAAATTTATGCAAGAACCAAGTTGTCCTTCTAGGTAGTTCTAAGCATAGATAACTCTATGGTAGAATAATCTAAGTGAGAAGATTAATGACATTGTATCTTGCACACACTAAGGATTCAAGAAGAGATGAGCATATGGGTTTGTTCATTATCATACCTAGTTTATATGGTCCAAAGTTTAAAATAGGTGGATGAGTGAAGAAAATGACATGAAGGTGAAAAGTTAACCTTTCATGCATATTTAGATGGTCCCCATACTTAGTCAAATTTTACATAAGGTAAAGTTTGAGCTTGTTATAATATATAATGGTTAGTGCTTAATCATATGTTAAAGATCTAATAATATGTGATGAAATTGACATGTTAAATGCACCTATAAGTGAATGTACTAATGACAAGTTTCATAATCATGAAACTTGAACAATAAATCTATGTTATGGTTCAAATTAAATTAGTCAATGATCAATTTAAGGATGCCAAATATCTCATTATCAAGAACTAGTAGCAATGTGTAGAAGACATGTACTAATTCTAAGTGTCACTTTATCAAGAGATAAATAGAGATAAGAGTGACCTTTTTGGAAGATCTAATGATGAGTGGGTGATCATGAAATAAAGATCCAATGGATCAATTAGACTCAATTGGATAAAGTGCTTGATGTTTATCATTACAGAGGAAAATTAAATATATAATCTAGTTTGATGAGATCAATGGAGTGTATTCATTCCAAATAATGAGGATGCAATGAGATGAGGACATGTGGTTGATGTATAACCATATATAGAGATACCATTTGTGTAACTATGAAGATCTAATGGCACATGAGAGCTCAGATCAGAAAGATCAATATACACATTTTAATGTTGAATAGTTAAGGTTTGGAAGCATATAAATATTAGATAGAGTGCATAAGCCTATCATTTCTTGATTTAATAGACACATTTTAAATTTGAGCAATAATAATGAATACCATTAGATCATGGCACCAAAGTTAATATCAATGGTCGATATTTAAAGATATGATCATCCTAATGGTCAAGCATAGGAACATGTAGGAACATGCAAGTAAGCCATAAATTATGATATAGAAAACAAGATTAATTTTTATAATCAATTAAATTTTTGTAATATGGAATGTGAATCAAAAATAAATACTAATATATGATAAATATAGTAATGAGACCAAGAATCATGGTTGTGGAACATGAATTCAATATGTGGGAAACTTGTAGTTAAAGATTAGAACTAAAGTCCAACAAAACTGAGCATGATATGTTAGCAAACTAGTGTTCACACATAAAATATGTGAACCCTAGATCAATTGTTTATATATATTTCATCTATGATATAGGCAAAATCTACTAGAGTTATTGAATTATGTCAGAGAGACAGAGGGGCAGAGAAAAGAGTGGAAGAGAAGAGAAGAGAGATGAAGCACAAAGTATTAACAATTATAGACTAGACCTATAATAGAGAATATATAATTGGATTCATTGATGAATTTATACTATAATCTGGAGTTGTAACTCCATAGTATATTCTAATAGATAGGTGTTATTCGATAATTTGAGTTGGTACTCAATTAGGGAGTCGGTTCTTCCTTAGAGTAGGTTCTCTTAACTAAGGGTATTGGTGTCTCCTCATGGTTAGTACCCTTAAAAATTATAACTAATGAGGTTATTTATTATGAGGATAGATTAGAATGGTATATTCTAGAAGCTATTCTCGTGGTGGTTTTCCCGTATTGGGTTTTCCATGGTTTATCTAGTATTGTATCTATTTGAGTGTTTATGATCTCTGCATATAGTTTTAAACTACATTAAAATGTTTTTAAAAGGACTAAATTAACTAATATACTAATTCACCCCCTCTCTATATATATTTGTGTTCCAATAATTGGTATCAGAGCCCTAGTTCTTTAGATCGAGCTTAATCAACTTAGGTAGATCTTGGAAGGTGAACATAAATAGCTAGTTAAGAATTCTCTTCCTCAAATAAGGCACCTCTCTTTGATGGATCAAAATATGCATTTTAGAGCATAAGAATGGATGTATATTTATCTTCATTAGGGTTTGATGTATGGATGTCTATTGTAAATGGATATATAACCCTTACTACAACTACTGATCAAGCTACCAATATGTTATATGAGAGCAATGCTAGGGTAAATGATGTTATCTTTTATGGATTGTCAAATTCAAAGTTTATCAAAGTGATGCATTATAAAAATTCACAAGATATCTAGAAAACATTAAAGATAATATATGAAGCTGATGATAAAGTAAAGTAGGCCAAGCTAAAAATATTCAAAGGTAAGTTTTAAATCCTTAAAATTAAAGAATGAGAGAAAATTTTAGACTACATCCTTAGAGCAGATGAAATAGTCAATGTAATTAAAGGCCTTGGAGAAGAGATGAAAGAATCAATTATTATCAAAAAGGTCTTGAGATCTATGCCATCTTTGTATGACTATAAAATATCTATAATAGAGGAAGTAAGAGATCCAAATAAAATCACTATAGATGAGTTGCATGGAACCTTCACTACCTATGAGATGAGAATGGGAGAAGCAAACACATTCAAGAGAGAAGATGCAGTCAAAGCATCCAAACTAGTGAAGGAAAAAACACCTACATCTAGATTTAAGGAGACTGATGAAAAAGAAGCCAACTTTATCAGAAGATTGAGAAGAGGGTCTGCAAAGTACAAAGGTAAGTTACCCTTCAAATGATTTAACTATGGCAAAGTAGGCAATTTTGTTTCTAAATGACCTTATAAAAAGAAGAATACATTTGTGCAAAAAGATAATAGTAAAAATTTGAAACCTCATGATTTAAAGAAATAATTCAAAAATAATAAAGTTCTTTACACAAAATAAGATAGTGATTCAACAGATGATAATGATAGCTCTGATGATGATCATGACTATGCTTTTGTGGTTGAGTGAAAGGAAGTCCTATTAATGATAATAATATAAAATTATGTGGATCATGAAGAATTTGAAGACTCAGATGAATAATAAAAGGGATAAGTGGATTTATAATGTGAACTCATATGTGTTCAAGAAGAAATAGATAAGCTAAGAAAAATAACTCATAATAGAAGAATCTTGGACAAAAGGAGATTAAGAAAATGTCCAAAACTGTTGAAAATTTTGATCAAATGGCGGTTAGACTAAAGACACAAGTTGAAGAGGCTAAAATAAAAAAATATGTAGTTAAAATATAACTACAATCTAAATTTGATGAGTGCATGAATTTAGAAGCAGTAATAGTGGCTTTGAGAAAAGAGCTTAAGAAAGCTAAAGATCAAATAGACAAAGGACTGAAGTTGAAAGAGGATATGGCATTATTGATGATTTTATCAACTCTAAAGATCCTTTAAAATAGATATCTAGTCTTGGTTATGAAAAAGGAAAAGGTTCCATAACTAGTACATCTGCTAACCTATATGACAACTTCAAATTAGAAGAAAAATCAAGAGAAAAGAAAGAGAAAGATTGTAAAGACATAAAGATATACATAAGCATTGTTGATGTGAAGAAAGTTGATGTTGAAAAGAAGCCTAAAGAAAATAAGAAGATGAAGGTAGCTGATGTTGATGGATACACAAAAATAAGGGACTTGAAGAAGCCAGAGTTTAGAAGTGTTTCTCATACTACACTAAAGATTGCTATGACTAGGTATTCCTTATCTTTCTATAGTTATTATTATACATGTAATTAGTTTGGTCTTAGGTCTATTGATTATAGAGTTGTACCTAAAAGGAGAAAAAAAATTGTAAGTAGAAATTAGTTTGTTCTATTGTTAGATACAAATGTAATATGATATAATTGCAATAATTTTGGTCACATAGCTAAACAATGTAGAACAAACTTTGTAAGACCAAAAATATAAAGTAAGAAGAAAGACATGCCTACTAGAGTGAAAAAAGGTTAAAAATTATTTGAAAAGGAGAAAAAGGATCCAAATAAGAAACCTAAGGATGTGCAGAAAGTCAAAGATCAATCTATGATTTCTCAAACTACACTCCATACCAAGGAGTAGAATTTGTGTAATAGATAGTGGTTTCTCAAAAGATATGACTAGTGACAAGAGCAAGTTCATCAAATTGAGAAAATGTAAGGAAGGATCTATCATCTTGGGAAACAACACAATAGTAAATATCAAAGGTAAGGTAAACTTGAACATAGATTGAAAACTACCTACACATTATGTCCTTTATGTTGAAGGATTGAATCATAATATTCTAAGTGTCAACCAAATGTGTGAAAATGGATATAAGGTCACATTTAATGCATAAGGTTACAAGTTAAAGAGATATAGAAGACTATTTATAGAAGGGAAAAAACTAAAAGCAATATCTATAATCTTATTAAAGTGAATGGTAATAGTTGCCTGATAAGAAAGATTGATGAGAGTTAGTTATGCCATAGAATAATGGTTCATGTCAACTTTGATAACCTAGTGAAAGTGAGATCAAACAAGTGTGTTATAAACATGCCTAAGATAACCAAACCTATAGACACTACATGCAAGGAATGTCAACTAGGCAATCAAATAAGGGTTAGATTTCAAATAAAGGAGTATGCAGCTAAAATGCCTCTAGAATTAGTTCATACTAATCTTTGTGGTCTTACTAAGATAATAGGATATAAAGGAGAGAGATAATTTTATTTATAGATGATTACTAAAAAATGACATGGTTAGCCTTTTTGAAGGACAAGTCACAATAATTTAAGAGATTCAATATCTTTAAGGACATGGTGGAGAATGAGATTAGATAAAAAATCAAATGCTTAAGATATGATAAAGGTGGAAAATTCACCTCAAATGAGTTCATAGAGTACTATGAGAAGCATGGCATCAAAATAAATTACTCTGCAACAAGGACTCCAAAATATAATGGAGATGTTGAGAGAAAGAATAAGATAATCAAGGAGATGGCCATAATAATGTTAAAAGAGGTTGACTTACCTAATGGATACTAGAGAGAAGTAGTCTAAATAGAAGTATATATCTTGGACAAAGTTCAACTAAGGGTAAATAATGACAAAACTTCCATGAACTATGGTATGGAAAACCTACATCTATGAGGTATTTTAGAGTGTTTGGTAGCAAATGATACACCAAGAGAATGGAGGACAAATTAGGATGCTTTGAGTCAAGAAGTCATGAAGGAATATTTCTTGGTTATTCCACCCAAATCAAAGACTACCTTTGTTACAACAAAGGGATACACAATATTATAGATAACATAATATCAAGGTTAAATAAAGCTTGAAACAAGTTAAACTTGACAAAGAAATATATATTGAGGAATCATATTTTGAAGAAGGAGATAATGAAGAGATTGAGGAAATTAATGAAAAGTCACCTTCAACATTTGTTCAAAAGGATCATCCTATAGATTAGATCATTTAAAATAATAATGAAGGAGTTAAGACAAGGAGAAGAGTTACACAAAACAAAGATCAAGTAAGTTTAGCTCTAATGTCTAAAAATAAGCCTAAGAGCTATGTTGAAGCCAACAAGGATGAGAATTGGCTAAAATCCATGGAAGAATAATTAAGCCAAATTGAAACTAACAAAACTTGGTAATTAGTTACAAGACCTTCAAACAATAATGTGATAGGTACAAAGTGGGTTTTCATAAATAAGCTCAATGAGGATGGAGCTATCATAATATGTAAGACAATATTGGTGGGCAAAGGATAGGCAAAAGTTGAGGGCATATATTTTGAGGAAATATTTTCTGTAGTTTCTAGATTGGAAGCTATAAGAATGTTTCTAGGATTCTCTATTTAAAATAAGTTTAAATCTATCAAATGGATTTTAAGCCTATTTTCTTGAATGGGAACCTAGAAGAGGAAGTTTACATAGAACAACCTAAAGGTTTTTAGCTATCAGAGGAAGAAAATTATGTGTGTAGACTGAAGAAAGCTCTATATGGTCTAAAATAGACTCTTAGTGCATGGTATTCAATATTATACTAGTACTTGTAATAACAAAGATTCAACAAAAGGGTGTGCAGACAACAATCTCTACTTCAAATTAGAAGGTGAACATATGTTTATTTTTGTTTTTTATGTAGATGACATCATATTTGGTGGTAGTAATAAAGAAATGTGCAAAGAATTCAATACATAAATGTAAATTGAGTTTGAGATGTCTATGTTTGGAGAAATTGATTTCTTCCCTAGTCTAAAAATAACACAAAATGATGAAGGGATATTTATATCTCTAACCAAGTATGCTAAGGAAATGCTTAAGAAGTTTGGAATGAAAGATAGAAAACTAGTTAGTACTGCCATGATAACTATATGCAAGTTGAGGATGAATCCCTTGATGCAAATCAAATTATGTACATATCAATGATAGGTAGCTTGATATACCTAACTACATCAAGACCTAATATCATATAAGTAGTGTGCATGGTTTCAAGATTTTAAGTTACTCCTAAAGAGTCACATGTCAATGCAGTGAAAAGGATCATCAGATCTATCAAGAGCATAATTGTCTATGCCCTATGGTATTATAAAAGTGAAGACTTCACTTTGAAAACATATACAGATGGTGATTGGGAAAGAAGTGTGGATGACAGAAGAAACACTAGTGGTGGTACATTTTCCTTGAAAACAAACTTGTTTCATATTTGAGAAAAAATCAAGAGTTAGTTACTCTTTCCACATTAGAAGTAGAGTATGTGGAAGTAGTGGCATGTTTCACTCAAGTCTTATGGATGAATAAAACACTAAAATACATCAAGGTAGAGTAAAAATAACCTATCTCTATTCTTTGTGATAATCCAAGTGATATTAACATATCAAATAATCTAGTTATACACTCTAGAACTAGCTATGTATCAATCAAGTATCACTTCTTAAGAGAAAAGGTTGCAGATCAAGATGTTGTAATGGATTATGTGCCAAATTAGGATAAAATTGTAGACATATTCACCAAACCTCTTCCCAAGGAACAATTTGAGTATTTGAGATAGAAGTTGGGAATGGTGGATCTTACATCACATCACTAGATCCTAGTGATAGGGCATGAGTCCAAGGGGAGTCTCACAGAAGCTTTGTTAATCCATGGAATAAGAGAGAAAAGGCAACTCAGGTATGCATACTTTTGAAAATTTATGATGAGTTGATGGTTATATATTCTTGGACAACATCATTTATTTGATAAATGGGAGAAACATATGGACAAATAGTGAGATAGAGTACCTTCTACATTGATATCAAAGGGGGAGTAATGCAAATTCTATCTACACAAGTTTGGATAAAAAGTTAAAATTCTAAATAATATCAAAGTATGTGTCAAAGTTAAGTTTAAGAAAATATATCATTGCCTAAGGGGGAGAAAGTTTGGTATGAACAACTTTAGTTCATACTCATAAAAATTCAATGTAATCAATGCTAGAAAAGGATTAGAATATTATAATATCAGAACATTTAGTTTTCCATCAATGACAAAGGTGGAAATTGTTGGTAATATGATTGTCATTGATGTCAAAAGGGAGACTATTTGCATTATGAGTGTCATTAATGTTTAGGGCTAAGTATGGTGATTTAAGGATGTGCAAAAGATCCTATCAAAGTTCAAGTATGATTAGAATACTTGTGTGCATGATTAAAATTCATCTAGTTCTTCATATTGATCATTTAGACATTTTGGGTCTATGATAGGAAAACATGAGAAGGTTGTTTGTTGACATCACCATTGCCATGTGTAGATGAGTTAGTCATATAGTTGTGACAACATTAGTCTCTAGGTGTTATGTGCTAGATTTGAAGCCATGTAATGAAGCATAGTTTAATATATGGGGATTCAAAGTTTTCTACTTAGATATAATTCAAAAAAAATTTATACTTAGCCAAATTTGTAAAAGGGATCAAGTAAATCCAAGTAAGCTTGTTTATGAGATCAACATTTACACACATGAAAGAGTTAGGACAAAATGATCATATGGGTTTGTTCATTTTTGTGCCTAGACTCTATGCACTAAATATCAAGTTACACTATGTAGCATGACAACAGATATGCATGATCAAATTTGGGTTCTGAGGCATTCTGATAGTGTTTTCCTGCAGTCAACTTTGTAGATTGTAAGAAGAACCTGAGTAAGCATTTTTATGATGTCATATATTGAATGTATGAAGGTTTATAAAGTAGATGAATGTATGGGTGGAATACCCTATGTGAGAGGATCTTATGCACTAAATTATAGATCATGTGATGAATTTCATCAAATTTTATTCAATAACAAAGTTGGCCCTCTAGGTAGTTCTAAGCATAGCTAGCTCTATGGTAGAATAATCTAAGTGAGAATATTAATGGGATTATATCTCACACACATTAAGAATTCGAGAAGAGATGATCATATGGGTTATTTCATTAGCATGCCCAGTTTATATGGTCCAAATTTCATAATAGGTAGGTGAGCAAAGAAAAACATATGAAGGTACAAAGTTAGCCTTCCAGACATACTGAGATGGTCCCCATACTTAGTCAAATATACATAAGGTAAAGTTTGATCTTTGTTATAAGATATAATGTTTAACACTTAATCATACATTGAAGATCCAATAATGTACAAAGAAGTCAATATGTTAAAGACACCTATGAGTGAATGTGCAAGTGATAAGTGTCCCAATCACAAAGATTGAATAGTAAATATATGGTGTGGTTCAAATTAAATTAGTCAATGATCAATGTGAAGATTTCAAGTGTCTCAATAGCAATAAATAATAGTGTTTGGAGGTCTAATCATGGTGTCTTTAGGGTACTCATGTATCTTTACTCCAGCCTAAATGATCATATTTTCCGCAAACTTCTAAGATGGTGCTTCCAAGTAATATGGTCTTTATATTGAGTTCCACTGCAAGAAAAGGTAGTATATTATATAATGGTGGCCTGAGCATTCTCAAAACATAGTATAAACATAGTACGGAGTGTTTTAGTCATACTAAGGTATCCATATCTCATGGTTTTCAAACCTCACCATATCCCCCATATGATTAGACACCACCAATGTTCCCTTAAACACATTCACAATTCTTTTAGTAGAAGTTAAGGTAGTTTATCAAAGGTTACATTTTTTTAGAAATTCCTAGATTTCATTTTCTTACTGCATATGCCTTTTCATGCTCTCCAAAGTGTTATATTATATTAATTATATACATAGGGGTGTCTAATGTTCTTTTAAACTATCTAGGGTGAGAGTTCATGGCTCATTCCAAACCCTCAATAACCTCTACCATTTGATAACTTTTACACTACCATTCCATGCCAATTATAAGCCTTTCACTCCATTTTCAAACTCCATATAACCCCACTATCATCACCCACATACCATCCACCCACATACCCAATTCCAAGTCATGGATAAAATCCTAAATACTCCTCAGGGGTTTTAATAACCATTAGGATATGAAGAATGAGACACATAGCCATAAACCCTATTAAAGGAGTAAATAACCACTTATAGGAAAAGACCTAAATCCACCCTAGTAAAGTCCTTGAAATTCACTATGTGCAGATAAGCTCTAGTCATAAGTAAGGGTTGTGGCTAAGTATATATATGTCTTGAGAAGATGAACTCAAAAATTGAAAATGATATGAGGACTTTAAGCATGATATGGATATATATATATATATATATATATATATATATATATATATATATATATATATATATATCCTCACTCAAAAACTTGTTTTATAGACCACTTACTAGTCAGTATGCATGACTCAGTACTCACTATACTATTGGTGGTCTATACCCTCAGCCTAAGTATGATATAGTAAATTCACATGTAATGAGAATATGAAAAATGAGAAAAATAAATAAAACATGAGGGGCCATCTTAATAAATATAAATAACCTGTACGAGTGCATTTGGGCTATGTAAAGCTCACATAATTAGCTAGGGTTGCTAATAATGTTAAGGTGTCACACTAATGAGAGTATAAATGCCCAAAATATGTAAAAGGAGAGTCTAAGTGGGATTAAAACACATAAAACACCTCAAATACCTACCTAATAGTGATCCTAAGTAGGGAAGTTATTTGACCTAGGTTGTAGACCAAACACAAACACGGTGTAGTCTGACTTTGCATGCTCATGTATTGATAGAGTTAGGATGTATGTCTCAAAGTTGTGATAAATAATGGAAACATGATTTTGGAAATATTTTCATTGACGTCAAAAGTCTATCAATATCACATTTAATGTCTAAAGGTTTTTTTAATGTTCATATCTTGGCTAAAGTGTGTTAATATTAATTAAATATTAATTAATATATTTTTGGTTGTGTAAAGATAAAAGAGGGCCCATGAGGAAGTAAAAGAGTCAGCAAGTAAAGATAAAAGAAATAAAGGATGCATTTTCCAATGAATGGTCACCTTGAGTAATTAGAAGAATCACTAGATAAATACAAAAGATGGAAAGGATGTATTTTCCCATGAAGGGTTACCTTGAAGAATTTGAAGGGTCATGTAAGATAAGTTTGGCCCCATTTTATATGTGAATTGAAAGATATAAAAGGGTGAATTTGAAAGGTCATTTAGAAGGCTATAAAATGAGTCTTGGGAAGCCATTTTTATGTATGGAAGTGAATGTTTTTATTATTATTATTATCTAGATGAGAAGAGTAGAGGAGAGAAGAGAAAAGAGAAGAGATATAGTAGTGTGTTATAATTTGTTGAGAAAGCAACATTGAAATATAGTGGTGTTTTATACACAAAATGGGTTGGTGCTCCTACGGGTGGGTGCTAAAAAATCATTGTTGTGTTGGTTCTTAGCAAAGGGGTTGGTTCTTGCAAACATTGTAAACTTGATTTGGTGCTCATTTATATACTTGAGATTGTTCTCTATGTCTTTCCCCACTTTGGGTTTCTAGGTAAAATATGGTCTCTCTCTCTCTCTCTTATATGGTGCATGTTATTTATTTTAGTTTTATTTGCATATCCTGAATGTGTGACTAAGTGGTTAAAGTAAAGGAATTTGATTAAGTAAAAGATGTATGATATACTGTGAATTAGTATATCCCATGCTTAATAATTGGTATCACAATAGGTTCATTTGGAAATAACTTAATAGCTTGAAGGTAGATCAAGGAAAACATAATGGCCAATCAACTAAATGAGGAGAATCAACAATTGAAATATTTGGTTGAGTCTCTTAAGGAATAGGTCTATATCTTGGATTCTAAATTGGATATAGAAGCAAAAGAAGATAAGATGTTTATTTAGGATATTAAGAATCAACTAGAGGTTACATATTCAAGTTTGAAATCAAGAGAAGAAGAGTGTAATTAGTTTAAGGTTGAGCTAGGTTCTTTGAAGGATAATTATGAGAGGCTCATAATCAAGGTTGAGAAAGATCATGAAATATCAGTCTAAGGTGAGAAGGATGCAATTTTTAAAGGAAAATTGAAGAAGACAATAAGGCAACACAATGCCTTCAATTTTTCCAATTACTTTCATGGCCATTGTTTTGTTTTTCATCATGTTGGCCATATGGAAAGAGAATGTTTGAGGAGAAGAAATTAGTCAAAGAGAGATTTTAGTCATCTTCAAGTAAAAGGTATGAGAAATTTTGTTTGCTTTTGTTGAAAGATGGTTGGCCATATTACTAAATTATGTCCAAATGGAGTAAAGATATCCTCAAGGTATGTCAAAGGATATGAATCCCCTAGAAGGAATGAGAATGGCCAAACATAGGTTTTGATACCTAAGACAATAAAGGTTGATCAGGTTGAGTCTAAAATTGTGAAGAGATCACTTTCTATAGTGGATAAATAATTAGATAGGAAAGACTATGTGGAACTATTATTATCAAGAAAGAAAGTGAATACTACTCCTAAACGACCTATAAATCAAAGAGAATCTATTGTTACATTTGATCATGAGCCTTGTCAAGATAAGACAGTTGCAAGAGTTGAGAATATGAACAACATCATAGATGTTGAGGTTAGTGAGTCAAAGAAGTTAGACATGCCTAAATGGATTATAAGAGAAAGAAATCAGTCTTATGGATGCAAGAATATCAAGGAAGTAACAAAGGAGATGTGGGTATCTCTTAAGTTCATTTTGTTTTAGGACCCTTTGTGTGGGGTGTCTCTTCTAGGCTTTAAGGAGAGATTTTATAGAAAAAAATTAAATCATGGTGGATGATGTTGGGTCTTAGCTGTGTTACATGACAATAAAATCATGAAGGTTACTTGACAAATTAATTTATATATTAGTTGAGGGGTAGCTAAGTGTTATCTCTAAGATAGACTCTTTTCCATTGATATTAAAGGGGGAAAATATAGGAATAGGTTTAGAAAACAAGATGATATAGTAAGGGAGAGTTACTATATGTTTTTAATTGGCTCAGTTTGTAGTTTGTGCAAGTCTCAATTTTAGGTTGGTATGTGTAGTACACATTTTTAGAATGTTGTAGTTTTAGTTTTAGGTTTCCATCAATAACAAAGGGGGAGATTGTTGGAAATATTGTCATTGATGTAAAAATTCTATCAATATAACATTTAATATCTAAAGGTGTTTTTAATGTTCATATCTTAGCTAATGTGTGTTGATATTAATTAAATATTAACAAATATATTTTCGGTTGTATAAAAACAAAAGATGGCCCATGAGGAAGTGAAATACTCACCAATTAAAGAAAAAAGAGGGAAAGGACACATTTTCCCATGAAGGGTCACCTTAAGGAATTCAAAGAGTCACTAGATAAAGATAAAAGAGGGAAAGGACACATTTTAGCATGAAGGGTCACCTTGAGGAATTCAAAAAGTCATGCAAGACAAGTTTTGCACCATTTTCTATGTGAATTGAAAGGTCTTAAAGGGTGAATTCAAAAGGTCATTTGGAAGGATATAAAATTATTCTTGTGAAGCCATTTTTATGTATGAAATTGATTGATTTTATCTAGATGAGAAGAGCATAGAAAAAAGAATATATATAATAGTGTGATATAATTTGTTGAGAAAGTACCATTGAGAGATAGTGGTGTTTTATACACAAAAGAGGTTGTTTCTCATATGGGTGTGTGCTCACAAATAATTGTTGTGTTGGTTCTCGACAAATGGGTTGGTTTTCCTACAAGTTAGTACTTGTGAACATTGTAAAATTGAGTTGGTGCTCATTTATATACTTGAGATTGTTCTTTATGGTTTTTCCGACTTTGGGTTTCCATGTAAAATTTTGTGTCCCTCTCTCTCTCTTATGTGGTACATGTTATTGATTTTACTTTGATTACATATCTTTAATGTGTGACTAAGTGGTTAAAGTAAATAAATTTTATTAAGTAAAAGATATATGATATACTATGAATCAGTATATCCCATGCTTAATAATTGGCATCACAATAGGTTCCTTTGTAAATAACTTAATAGCTTGAAGGTAAATTGAGGAAAACACAATGGCTAGGAAACTAAATAAGGAGAATCAAGAGTTAAAATATTTGGTCAAGTCTTTTGAGGAATAGGTGTGTATCTTGGATTCTAAGTTGGATATAGAAGAAAAAGAAGATAAGATGTTTATTTAGGATATTAAGAATCAACTAGAGTTTGCATATTCAAGTTTGAAATCAAGAGAAGAAGAATGTAATCAGTTCAAGGTTGAGTTAGGTTATCTAAAGGATAATCTTGAGAGGCTCATAATCAAGGTTGAGAAAGATCATGAAATATTATTCCAAGGTGAGAAGGATGCAAGTTTTAAAGGAAAATTGAAGAAACCAATAAGGCAACCCAATACCTTTAGGTTTTCCAAATACTTTCATTGCCATTCTTTTATTTGTCATAATGTTGGTCATAGAGCAAGAGAATGTTTGAGGAGAAGCAATTAGTCAAAGAGAGATTTTAGTCATCTTCAAGTAAAAGTTATGAGAAATGTTGTTTGCTTTTGTTGAAATAAGGTTAGACATATTGCTAAATTATGTCCAAATGGAGTAAAGATATCCTCAAGGTATGTCAAAGGATATGAATCCCCTAGAAGGTATGAGAAGGGCCAAACTTAGGTTTCGAGACCTAAGATAGTAAAGGTTGATTGGGTTGAGTCTAAGAATGAGAATAGCTTACTTTTTATAGAGGAGAAATAATTATATAGGAAAGACTATGTGGAACTCTTATTATCAAGAAAGATAGTGAATAATAGTTCTAAATGACCTGTAAAACAAAGATAATCTTTTGTTACATTTGAGCATGAGCCTTGTCAAGATAAGATAGTTGCAAGAGTTGAGAATATGAATAACATCAAGGATGTTGAGGTTAGTGAGTAAAAGAAATTAGACATGCCTAAACATATTTTAAGAGAAAGAAATTAGTCTTATGGACATAAGAAGATCAAGGAAGTAATAGAGGAGATGTGGGTATCTCTTGAGTTCATTTTGTTATATGACCCTTTATGTGGGGTGTCTATTCTAGGATTCAAGGAGACACTTTATAGAAAAAAAATTGAAGCATGGTGGATGATGTTGGGTCTTGGTTGTGTTACATTATAAGAAACTCATTAAGGTGACTTGATAGATTAATTTGTATATTAGTTGAGGGGGAGCTAAGTGTTAGATCTAAGACAAACTCTTTGCCATTGATATCAAAGTGGGGTAAATATAGGAACAAGTTTAGAAAATAATATGCTATAGTAAGGGAGAGTTACTATATGTTTTTAGTTGGCTCAGTTTACAATTTGTGCAGGTCTCAATTTTAGGTTTGTATGTGAAGTACAAGTTTTTATAATGTTGCAGTTTAAGTTTGAGGTTGAAATCAATAACAAAGTGGGATATTGTTGGAAATATTGTAATTGATGTCAAAAGTTTAGAAATATAACATTTAATGTCAAAAGGTGTTTTTAATGTTCATATTTTGGCTAAAGTGAGTTGATATTAATTAAATATTAATGAATATATTTTTGGTTGCATAATGACAAAAGAGGGCCCATGAGGAAGTCAAAGACTCACCATGTAAATAAAAAAGAGGGAAAGGATGCATTTTCCCATTAAGGGTCACCTTGAAGAATTCAAAGAGTCACTAGATAAAGATAAAAAAGGGAAAGGACACATTTTCCCATGAAGGGTCACCTTGAGGAATTTGAAGAGTCATGGAAGACAAGTTTGGCACCATTTTATATGTGAATTGAAAGGTATTAAAGGGTGAACTCCAAAGGTCATTTGGAAGGATATAAAATGATGATTTGGAAGCCATTTTGATGTATGAAAGTGAATGATTTTATCTAGATGAGAAGAGTAGAGAAAAGAGAAGAGATATAGTAGTGTGCTATCATTTGTTGAGAAAGTAACATTGAGATGTAGTGGTGTTTTATACACAAAATGGGTTGTTCCTCTTGTTGGTGGGTGCTCACAAATCATTTTTGTGTTGGTGCTCAACAAAGGGGTTGGTGCTCCTATAAGTTAGTACTTATGAACATTGTAAACTTGAGTTGGTGCTTATTTATATAATTGGGATTATTCTTTGTGGTTTTCCCACTTTAGGTTTCCATGTAAAATTATCTCTCTCTCTCTCTCTCTCTCTCTCATGTGGTACATGTTATTGATTTGAGTTTGATTGTGTATATTAAATGTGTGACTAAGTGGTTAAAGTAAAGGAATTTGATTAAGTAAAAGATATATGATAAACTATCAATTAACATAACCTATGCTTAAAACATGACTATTGGGATCTAATTACACCCTTATAGGATTAAAAATAATATTTCTCAAGTTACTAGTATCAACTACTGCAATCTTACACATAGGAAAATATACATCAAGATAGGCCATAAGAGAGACTAGGGTTGGTGAGTGGTCTAAGTAGATAGATGAAACATGTGAGCAAGGTCAGAATATATTTAGGAAGGTGTTATGTCCTATGATATATACAAGTTAATCCATAGAGAGGATGAGGTTATAACACCTAGTCTATCTCTAAAAGACCTAAAGGCTCACCTAGGTATTAAGACCCTACCTTCACCTCAATAACAAATAAATACCTCCAAGAAAGTTCTATGCTATTTGGTATTTTTGGGAGGATGTTTTATGAACTAGAGAAGGAATTTAGATCAAAAAAATGCAAGGACATAGTACCTTTTGAGTTTTATCCCTTCTTAAAGCTCCATTTTCTTGAATAGGCCTGCCAAACTGCATATTCAAGCACTCATACCTCTAACTATAGAGGGAATCAAGCCCAATAATTTTATGAAAACTTAAGTACCCATTTGGAATAAAATACATAAAATAATGATAGGGTTTGAGGGTCTTAATTTCATGAATGAACACTAAGAGGTTAACCTACTCAAAATTCTCAGTACAAATATCGAGGCACACCTTATAACACTCCTATTTCCACACATAGATTACATGGGATCTTAAGATATTTACAAGATATGAAGGGTTTAATTCACTAAATTTTCATGAAAATAAGTTTTGGTTTGGAGGTTTTTAGTGTGTGAAACATCATTAAGATGGTGGACCTCCAAAACCCTAGATGGTACTTGATGAGAGAGTTATTCTTCCAAATGCAATCAAATGAAGTACTTTAGCTATTAAATGGTGATAATTAAAGTGACCTATTGATTGGAACATGTAGGGGTCATGTTGTATGAATTATTCCTAAGAAAGATATTTTGATCCTATAAGCAAGTGATTAAAAAGGGTTTGCATAGACCAGAGGTTTCTAAAGTAAGATAGGGTTTCAATATTCCTAAATGATCTCTCAATGGCCACCTATAAGAACCTTTATAACTAGTTACCCTTATAGATAGACCTAGTTATCTAATTTAGATATACTATTACATATAATAGAAGGTAAATGGATTGATTATGGCAAAATAGGTACTCTAAGGGCCCTAAAGGGTGATCTTCATGTCAAAGGTAGTGGATAGGTACCTCACACTTCTAAGTTAAGACCAAAACTTAGAAATCCTATACTTATGCTCATTGATCTAACATCTTCATTAAGATAGTGCCACTTAAGAGATAGAGTAAAGGGAAAAATGAGATTAGAGGACACCTAAAATATTCATGGGGAATATAATTAGGTTGTTTAATAGGTTTAGGCTATTTTAGGTTGTAGGGAAGGTGACATAGCTAGTCATTCTATCCTGAAGACACCTAAAAACTAATAAAAATGCATGATTCTCACCAATATGTAATTTCATATACTCAAAATTGTACAAAACTTATGCATGGGAGTCTAAGCACTTTAGGAGAAGTTGGAGCCTTTGTCTACAATATTTTAATGGAATTGGTTTATATTTCTAGGCCTTAACCTTTATGAACTATTGTTAAGAGTCCTAGACAATATTAAGCCTCCCTTAAACCCTAATAAGCACTTAACTAGAGATATTTAGTAGAAAAGCTCTTGATAGGTTACTGGTTTATATGTACAATGTATAGACACCTCCATCAACTATAAGTTTCTAGGGTTTTATGTATGAGATGAAGTGAAAAACTTGGTCATAAGATAGAAATAATTAGAGGTGTTATTTTGAGGATTTATTCACCTCCTCAAATCATGAAGTGATCACATATCTTCTTAGAACTATTTTTTTAAACCTCCACTAATCAACCGGTCTAAAAATCTAGTCAAGATGGCCTAATCATGCAATAATGGTAATATTAGAGGTATGGGGTGTTTTAAAATGTCTACATATTTTTGTGGGTGATTGATTTAGGTTGAGAAAAAGTTAAATTAGATACATTAAAGGCCTGATTCAACCATTTTGACTCTTCAAATAGTGAGTGGCCAAAACCAAGCTATTGGTCCATGAGGCCTACTTAGCCAACATAATAGATAATATTATGGCCATGAATATAATTATAGAGTTATTAATACATATTAGGACATCTATAAATACCTCTTAAGGTGAGTAAAACCCATATTAATGAGAATTATGAATGTTTTTTAGTAGTTTCTTCATCATGTGAAGGCATGGGTAGCCACATAATGCCTCATGGAAAAGGTCTAAATAAACCTCTTTTAATGGTTGACAACTAATTAATGGAGATTAAATTGACTATTGGTGGCATACATGTAATATTCACAAGTTAAACTTTACTAAAATTAGTCCTCAACACTCCAATGAGATCATTCAAGCCACCTATCAATCAAGAAACACATACAAGAGTAAAGGAGACTATTATAACTAGTACATGACCACTATGGCCTCTTTATGACAAATTATACACCAAGATTATTCTTTCTTATGCACAACTCTATATATCTAGGCATTGATTCATTTTTTCCCATCCCTCAGCTGGGTATATCAAAGCTCTACCAAAAGTATATCTTGAATCTTAAGAATCAATAAATAAAAGGATTTTTACAGACTTCTTTATGAGAAATAATGTGTTATATGATTGTTTATTTTCATAAAAGTATTAATTTTATCTTCTTTTGCAGTACCTCTCTTTCAACTAGTGTTATATTTTCATCCTATATAGGTCATGTGAAGTGTTGATAGGTGGTAGTTGAAGAGTGAGTTGAATAGTAGTGTCTTATGTAGACCTTCATTCTTTAACTTCATGTTATAAACCTTCCACTTATCCTCCATATGAAATAATCATATTTGGGGCTGTATCAAGGACCCTAATTAGTTACTTATATTTCATTATATTCACAAGTGTGTTTGAAGATCAGTTAAGAGAGGATGAGGATTGGTGCATCACCACCCTTAGAATAAGTTTTCCCTTTCAAGTTTTTATTATCTCTTTCATACCAATATTAATAAGCATTAGGAGAATATTTTAAGTTGATATATCAGGGGACCTACCCCCAGAAGCTATAGGTTTGGTCTAACTATATGTTACCCATAACCATTAGGCCAATCCCATGTTAGTCCAAGTTTGAATCAGAATGGAACTATCTCCTTTGAACGGTGCAACATGGTTTGTTAACACCAACCTATTAGATTCTGATAATGATGAGATAGATGAGATCAACCTCAAGATAAAAAATTATGACCTCTCTCATCATATAATTTTTCAAATTCCACCATATTTTAAGCTATATTCTTGTCAACCATTTGGTGAGGATATACATGTAGTCTTAACTAAGACTTATAACTCTATTCATCATGCCACCCTTGACGAGAAGGTCATCCTTACTTACACAATTGATCTTCATACACCCAAGTATGATTATGGTTATAATTTAGATGGCCCATGTCTAGGAGGTCTTATTTATCATTCTTCTTTTATTTAGTCTTTATATTTATATCATTTCATTTTGTCTTATATAGTTCCAAATTTTAGTATTATTCCTCTTGTTCATAGGGTAAATATGTCACCTACACATGGCACACCTCTAGTTTCTTGAGAACCTCTTAGGATCATGTTTTTGGATCATTATATGATTGATACTTATCACTTTGCTATATACCAAGATCCATATAGATAAATTCCCCCCGAGATTCTTGCTATTGTCATTAATCCCTCTATGCATCCTATTCTTCCCTTAATTTATCCTAGTATAAATCTTGTTCTTTCTTCCCCCTTAACTAAGCTAATCCGTATCTTATACCTATGACACCTTTATCTCAGTTTCTTCCTACTTATGATACTATCTTTCCACCAGTACCACTTCCCCTTAGAAATGACCTCCTTCCTTTACCACAACTTATTCCTCTACCTACCCAATGGGTTGATCAACCATACTATGATATTCATAGAGTTTCCAGTCATTAGACTAGAAATTGTAAACTATACCATCCTTACCTATATTTTAATTAAAAACCCTTTATTAGTAAACTCACAAAGTCTACTAACAAGTGTATTTATTACCTCCACGACACAAATAATCACTCCTCCACCCATTTTTGAAATCTTAGACAATATATTGACACCTTACATCCTATTATTACTTAGCCTAAAAATAAGGATATACCTATTCCCAAGTTATTACCTAAGTATATTCCCAAATATGGATAAGTATATTATTTATGGTAGAAATATTGTAATATCACATCAGTTATTACTACATCCTCCAACAACATATCTAACATTACCTTATGACCATTCCTATGCTTGATATGCCTCCTCTCAAAGGTTTCCAAAGCAAGATGTTTCCCCTTTCTTCCCCTATGGTTCCTCCACTTTTGGTTCCTTCTTCCCCATTGGTTCTTCCACTTGTAGTTAATTCTCCACCTGTGGTTCCTTCACCTTGTATCCTCCTTCACCTGTGGTCCCCTCTCTATCGGTGGATCCTTCATATCCCATATATTCCACTCATTTTCCTTATCTTCAGTCTCCTATGGTCAATATCCCTAATGATCACAATCCTTCAGTCATGCCTATGTTTTATATCAAGGAAATTTGATGAGAGGTATTTTCTCAGCTTTCACTAATTATCAATGAGACCTTCACTATAGTTAGGGTCTATATTTTCAAAGATCTACCAGATGTTATGGAAAATGTTTGTGGATAAATTTAATAGTATTTATGAAAAAATCATGGTGTTCCTTCACTTTATTCTTCATTTTGTATTGTACATGTGCTCCAATTTTATTATTATCTACTTTATATATCATTTGAATTTGTGTATAGTTATTTGCTTGATTTAAGTATCTTCTATGGCCCATTATATTTCACATTATATGTTGTCTATGGTGTCATTTTATTTCCTTGTGATCTCTTATGGATTATTTTCATGATTACATTCTTTTATTTATGAGCTCATTTATTTCCATGTATGTCTTATTATTTTATCATGATTATTTTCTACCTTATCTCCATAACATGGATAATAATTATTGTGACTTAGTTATAAAAACCTTACTCCCCTTAGTAATCCTTATTTACCATGTGATTATTTAGCAAATATATCATCTCATTATAATCCCATTTTACTGGTCCACCTTGGATCTCCCTTTTTTACCCTATATTTCCATTCACAAACTAAGCATACACATGGTTGAAACTTGAGATAACATATTGGTTCATATATAAGCCTAAGTGATTTTTCCCATCATGTCTTTGGATAATAAGCTTCCTTTAGACAAAGTCTAATCCTTATTCATGTGTATAAATTTTAATCTCATAAGTCCACACAAAGGAGGAATCTTAAAATCCATAAAACTTAAAAAATATAAATAATTTTAACAAAAGGCAACATTAAAAATTGAAAAGTCAAATCACAATAAAAGACATGATTCAAAGCACATCTCCTTTTTCTAATTGAAGCTAAAAATCTATATTTGGTCTCATGATAGAGTCAATTTCCATTGGGGTATGGTAGGTTAGTAGATTGGGAAAGGAGAATAAAAAATATTTTAATCCTACCTAATTTTTAACACAATTGCCCAATCTTCATAGTAGACTGATGACTCTGTAAGAGTTATTAAGGAATGGGGAACACATTGTGGGAAGGTAGGTCCATTTTTATTTTTTTGTTCAAACAAATAACATGAGTTAGTTTCAGTATCTCACTCATTTTCATATACAAATTTATGTTAATTGTGAAAGGTTATCCTTTATATATTGATGGTCACTAGACACTTGGTGTATTTTCTATCTTTAGTGTACCTCGTATTTCCTAAGGTCTTTTCATAGATGCCTATATTCTAATTTTTACATTCCATATTTCATTTCCAATAATATTGATATTTCCCCTTGAGAAATATTGTTTTATTATCTGATCAATCCCCATTAGGTATTCCACTTATGAGTTTAGTGTAAGACTATGGAAAGGACTAGGCCTTCCTCATTAATTACCTTTACAAAAATTCCTTTGAAAATAATTTTCTAGTTGTTTCCACCTCATTGGTGTTCCCTTTACGAGTTTTAGTGTAAGACAATATATAGGACCAAGCCTTCCTTATAAAAATTTCTAATACCCAAGTCACAATGAAATTACATGTGTCACATTTGATATAAGTAGTGATTAATTATGATGTACAAGTCATTGACATGCTTTCCATCTTGATATAGTATGTTTTATTCTTACTTGATTGATATTTCACTTTTATCTTATTATTTTTTATTGCATGTAAGAATACAACCATTTTTCTTAAGTTTTTCATACTTCCTAGCTTGAATTAGTGTGATCGATTTAAGTTCATTTTTCCAATTTTGTGTCTCTTTTATACTTTTCAATGTGATTTAGTATGATGTATTGACTTAAATGTTTTGTTTTTATACCATTTGTCTTTCACATGCCTTCTATTTTATTACATTATTTTCATACTTCCCATGTGATATAGTGTGATTTTACTTGTTTTAATTTGGTGAAAATCTTTTACATGGTTTTAAAACATTTTTATTATCCTTTCTACCATATTTTGGTTTATTATATTTAGTCATATTTTTTTATTACATTTTTCCCATTGTGATATATTGTGTAGTGCATTATTTTCTAATTTATTTATACTTTTTCAAGTCATTTTTTCATTTTTATCTTTTAACCATGCATGTGTATCACATAATGCTAGAAAAGAAAACAATCCACATGTATTTCCCATAACATATACAACAACTAAATACATGTGCTATAAAGAAATACATCCATGCATCAACATCCACAACAAATACAACTCATGAGATAAAATACCACTATATATATATATCATGTGTTTTATACAATACAAAGTAAAAAATAAAAAATAACTCCAACTTTATTCATATGCTCCATCATGCCTATCCTATGGCCCAGTGACATTGACCATAGATGACTCAGGTTATCCCCTCTGAATGGTATACTATAATGAAGTAATCTAGGATCTCAATCCTACTACCTATCCCTATAGATTATCCACTTGGGATTGCACCTATCCAAGATGGGTAGTGGTAGCCATATGTGTTGCTCTCTCTTGAGCCAAGGCTTGGTAAGCCTATGCCTCTCCCTCTCACACCCATACTAGTGGTTGTAATCCATCCCTGTATGTTTATAACTACCTTGTAGCCTCCCCCACCAGTCTAAACTAGCATACCTAGGATGGGATAGATGGTACCACAAGAACATCCAAAGTGGTGGGGTTGTATGGAGATAACACCCTATCCAAAATGTCATGGTGCACATCCATAACTAGATATCCCCATTTTATCTCCTCTATCATAGGATATACAAAACCAAAATTATATAGATATTAAATCATATATATATATATATATATATATATATATATATATATATAAACACACACACACATACATATATCTCAAAATCTATCTATCTACTATAATCACATGAAAATAGTATTCTATATCAAAGCTTAGCTCAAAATTACAACATTTCTTACTAGTGCCGGTATCACTAGTCATTATCTCCCATCTACCTTCCCACCGATCATAGACTTCACATCTACTCATCACTCAAGCACCTCCTCCATGGATCATCTCCGCACTAGTGTAAAGCCATGAGTCACTAATTATACACATTATGATCCTCTCCTTAGAGGTGTCTTTATAAACCAAATCTATCTAGGAATGGTTGTTGGGTCATCTTACACTGTCAGTCTCACATATACATGTTCTTATCAATAGTTCTTCCATCTATGGTGTGGCTAGGGTGGTCACTATTTTTTTTCTACAATAGTTCTTATTGCGGTGCCTAATATATACCTACATATACATCCATGCCATCCCCTCCTATAGCTACCTATTTCCATGCTCAACCAATCCATAATCTCACACACAATGGCCTAATCATAGGTATATACATTATAAGTCCTCATCCTCTTCCCTTTAGTTTTCTAGCATGTCATGCCCAATAAGCAAACACTACTAGAGGGGCCACTGGGTGTGGGAGTCTAATCTACCTTAGAAAACATGCTACTATGTGTGGCTCTATCCATGAGTTATAGTGACCTATGATCCACACCTGTGCCAACTCTATTATAATGGTCAACCAACTAGGCCATATAATAACAATGTGCATGTAGGTATGCCACATGATCTCCCTTAGTGTGATAGTCTACAATACTAGGACATAGTGCACTAATAGAGATACATGGTCTTGCCTCCATCTCATCACTAGAGGTAACTTGTCATCAACCACATGGGGTAACCAGATAGTTGACACATAAGGAATCTCTCGTATATCTAATCACTTACTTAAATAATAAACCCCTTGGTTTTCTACCCTCTAGACAACGTCCCATACATATCATCATGAGATGGACCTAGATAGTAGCCCCATATTTATAAATTAATCCTTGATACAAAATAAACTAAGATAAGGATATCATGTATAGTGGTACCTTACCATCAAACTTGTGACACATTACACATGCCATCACAACTTTGATCATGACCTTCCATATTTCTATAATATCCATAATATAGACATCAAATAAACTAACCTTAAATCTTGGGTATATCCTATCCAAGTATATCAACTACAGAGCTAGTGATTGCCTCTCTTTTAGATCATCTAGTGTCTTAATGATCACTGATGTACCTCTTATATGTAGTCCCAATAGTGCATGGACATCCTCTATCATGATACCCACCTTAATGGTATCCCCATCTACCACCTATCAAAAAGTGTTTTACAAATTTTCCCATACTCTAAGGAATATGACAATGAGATCAACACTAAGTGAGATGAACCTCATCTACATGATGCTTGTAAATCCTAGTGGTAATAGTTGTGCTTTATCCATGTTAGTCAATCAATCTAGTAGATATGGTAGCCATGACACATCTATCAATCACTAATTCCTTTGGTGTCTTTGTAAAATATCAAACAATAAAGGATGTATCAGACCTCCATATCATAAATAATCATAATACATTCTTAAAATTTCAAAAATTATCTAGTTTTGATTTATTTTCTCAACATTATACAACATCAACCCATTTTAATACTAGATCATCCTATATTCTATTTATGATACTAGATTTTCCCTTTCAATTTCCTACTATATCAGCCACATTGACACTAGATCGACCATTTTCTTGCTCTAAAATACTAGATTGGCCATTTTATTTCTCTAAAATACTATATCATCATTGTTATCCACAATCAACCTCTTTTATGGATATGAAATCAGCCCTCTTTAATAGATTAAATTGGACCTATCATACAAAATCAAACTTTACTCCTTACCAACTAAGTCAACTTGATGTTATGCAGTCGACCTATTTTGGTATATTAAATTGGACCACTACTACATAGTCAACCTTACCATTATGCTTTTCATTATAGACTAATTTAATCAGGTCATCTCTGTTCATCCATAGTGGTGAATTTTTTCCTATTTACCATAAATTCCTTGGGAATTTATTGGTCTGACTTCTTCCTATGCAATACCCCATTTTACCCCTATTTTATCTAAAAATTTCCTAGGTTTCATTTCATTGCCTAGATTTTTTTTATCACTAGTCAATTTTTTATATTTATCCTAATTTGAAATAAAAATATTAAATTTTTTGAAATTTTTAGTTGCTTACCTATGTTGCACTTGTTACAGATTCTAGGTGTCCTCCACACCTTAGTTGTTGTCTCCTCACTATGATGGCTCTTTGGTCTCCAACTAGGTCTCTCAGAGCTCTATTTTCTTAGAATAGTATAAATAAAACATAAATTATTTTTCAGCTAATTTATATTTACCATTTAAAATTATTTACCTTTCAAATATTTATCATTAGAGTCTATATTTTGATCATATCTTTGTCTCTACTAGATATGTTTCCAAACCATAAAATGTTCTTGAATCATGACATCATAGAGAATATTTTCAACTATTATGTATCTATGCTACATTTTTTTTTCTCTTTTTATACTAGCTTCTATAGGTTTTCTTAATGTTCACTACATTGGAAACCTTCAAATTTCATACATACCCTTGTTTATCCATAGCACTAAGGTAATTAAAGGTATATGTTTTTCAATTTTATCCTTTCATTTGTCTTATTTGCTCTTTAATGTAATTTATTCAACTTTAGTGTTGTGTGTTGCTATGTTCTTTTCAAAAAGCACCATACTATGTTTTACCTTAGTGACATGTGATGATCTTTGAATGGGGGAATATTTATACACATAATATTTTCAAACTTTATCATTTACTAATGCTTTCTCTCTTGCAAGAACCTATCGAGTGTCAATATCACTAATTACATACCTTAAAGGGTGTACCAAGAAAGTGGTGGGCAAACCATTGGTAGTTTTTAGGACTTTTATCCTTTTAATACCACTTACTACCTACACAACCATATCCTAAAAACTTCCCCTAAGTTTTAAATCTTATTTTTCACCCTCCTCTAGTCATTTTCCACCTTCTTTATCTCCTCCCTAGCCTGAAATCATTTTTTATGTTTTAAAATATACTGTCAAACCCATCGACCCTATACTCTAATTGACAAAAATCATTTAGGGTCTAGGTTCACCCCTAACCAACCTAGACAAAGACCTAATTTGATTTTATCAATAATGGTACAATTTTATTAGACCAAACCTGTCAACTAAAATTTTGAAAAGGACTAGGGTTAGATTCAGCTATATAAATAGATTTATTTCATCATTTATAAGAGTATAGAAGAAGAGATATATATTATGATTCTTCTTTTTTATAATTATACTTGAGAAGCATAGATTATGGTTTCAATAATTTATTTTAAAGATATGGATCATGTCTTGTGGAGAAGTTTTTTGGATGCATAGATAGGTTATGTAGCCTAGAGCTAACTTATCCTTATTATCCTTACATACCACAATAATCTCTTGTGAAGCACCTTAGCCAAGGGAGTGATTGAGGATTAATAGGTTCATATTCAAAGGTACGTATTCCTATCTTTGTTCATCCTTTGTAAAAATAGATAGATATGCATTTGTACTTCTCTCCCATGTATTAGGATTCTACATACATTGATGTGAGTACATGTCTTCTATTCATGTTTATTACCACTAAATGACATAACTTTTAGTGAGCACTAGATTAAACTATTACTATGATTTTATCATTTATACATTAGTGAATATGAAAACATAGGACTATTTAGGGTTATTACATAGTTTTACTTGAAAATAGGCTTTAGAACCCTCCTTAGTGATATTATTGTGGTAGGAAATCCCTTTTATAGGTCTATCAAATCCATTTGGTCATGAACATGAATATCTAATATATCAACAATTAGAAGTGTAAGTAGGATTGATATTCTCTAAGCTAGGATTGATTTATAGATCGGTTGAATTTCCCTTTGCATACACTTTATACACCCTTGATGAAGATGTGATTGCTATTGGTTGATGCTGGTGTGATCTAATATTTTGAAAATGGTGGTCCAAGAATTCTATTATGTAAATTGTAAGTCATTTAAACACAACTATGGATTTTGAAATTACAGTTAGATATGTGAACTCAATCTTTTGAAAATAAAATGAGGTGAACTTGGTTGGGGTCTTGATGTTATATATTTATACATTTATTCTAGTTTTTTCACCATTAATTACCAATGTCTACAATCTCGGTACCTTTTATTAAATGTGAACCTACCTACCAAGGCCTAGTAGACATAGCATGTAGGAAGTTTGCTCATTCAAAGTGCCATGATGTTATTTCTTCCTTTTGAAACTAATCACTATATGGTTTAGTCATGGGGTCAACCTTTAACATTAGGCATAATGATATAATATGGTGAGTCCAAGATTCTAAAAGAAAGACCCCAAGGATCAAAATTATCTTCAAAGAGATTTGTTTGGAAAGAGTTATCCAAAATTTTTGAAAGGGAAAGTTCTTGAACTAAAGTCTTTGAATGGAAGTCACTGAAGGAATATTTCTTGAAGACTAAGTGTCTTTAGAAAGATTATCATTTGGGAAGAAGTCACCACATAAAAAGTCACCAAAATAAGCCTTCTGAATGAAATATGCAGAAGAGAAAGTTTCATAAGAATAAAACCTTGTGAATATCAAAGTTGTCAAAGTAAAGTTGCCACATAAAAAGTGCTGAAGAAAAGTTTCCTAAGACCAAAGTTGTCAAAGACTAAGTTACTAAAGACTAAGTTTATGAATAGAAAAAAAATTGAAATGAATTTTTCAACTAAATAGTTCCTAGTTGAAATGTTTCTATAGACCAATATACTAAATATTGAAAGTATTTTAAATGTCAAATAAAATCTACCAAATAAGAAACTTCAAATAAAATGACCTAAATAAGCAAAATTGAATATTGTCATACATCACAATTATTCTTAAATTTCCATTAATATATTAGTTTCAATAAGTCCTTTCAAATGAAAAATAGGTTTACTAAATGTGATTCAATGTCCAACATCAAGTTTTTTTAGATAATAAGAACCATCCCAAACACACACATACCTAATTAATAAATAAGTACTCTATAATAAAGAGGGTCCCCAATTTTAAAATAAAAATCCAAGGTCAGGACATGTTGAATACAATAAATGGAGACTCACAAGGGTGAATACTCATGAGCTATCAGGAACCCATAATTTTTGGTTTTAAAATCCCAAAATCAACCATCAACCATACCAACAGAAAATGACTAAATAAAAAATGAAAAAAAGACTCTTAATAATACCATGTAACATACTAAATTTATTATCAACAAGAACTCTCTAATGGCAAGCTATGGCTCCTGCGCGTGCATGACTTCAAAATTCAAATTCGAAGCTGGAGGTAGTGGATCCTATGGCTAGTGTGGCTACTGCTACGGGTAGGGCTTCCTCCGCGTGTGGGGATAGGGTTTTGGTTTCCCCTAAAGTGATTTCTTCTGTGGGCAAGGGTTTTATTCCTGCCTCACGTCTAGCTTATCGATCTCCTACTCCTAGTTTAGGTCTTGGTTTTAGGGGAAGGACTTTTGCTGATGTGGCTGAATTTGAAGCTGGATTATGTGATGTTCTTCCTCATGCATCATCTGGGCCTTCTCATGTTTCACCTATAAGTTCTTTAAAACCTATTAGGGTAACTCTAGATCCTGAATTAGTAGAAGACATCTTTCATAAGGTAGAATAGCTTTCCTCTCTTGCTGCTCTTTTTCGCTTCTATGGCTTTTGGCCCTCTCTTACAGATCTGTAGCATGATTCAGTTTTTGAAACTATTGGAAATGCTATTGGAGATTTCTTACTTGTGGATGCAGACACTTCGGATATTCTCCATTCGACCTGTTCATGCTTTTTAGTAGATCTATAAGTTTTTAAGGGCCTTTCTGAGGTGATTTGCTTGGATTCCCCAAGGGGTACTTGGACACAAATGTTGGATTTTGAGGGTATCCCTTTTCATTGCAGGAAGTGCCACCTGACGGTTCATATTGCTACTCATTGTGCTGCTAGGAAATCCAAATCTAGACGACCACCTTCTTGGTGGTCTGAGGCATCCTCTGAGCATCACATGGTCAAATAACCCTCAGAAGCTCTAGTTGTTCCTAAGACTGAGGATAGTGTTCACTCTGAGCCGGTGGTTACAGAGGATTCTTTGGTGAAACACTCCTTTGAAGCTCCTGTGGAGGCTATGGAAAGTGATTGTTCTGAGCCAGTGGTTGAGGTGGCATTGGTCACTACCCCTATTTTGGAGGTTCCTCTTAGGAGCTAGACTTTGTCTATTTCTCACAAGGAGATTGTTGCAGCATCCATGCCCCCTGGATTCCATGGATCATTGTCTTTTGAGGCATGGGTGGTTATGGTAGAAAAGCTAGAGGAAAGATGGACAATAGTCAAAAGAAAGAATTCTAAGCCTTTGGTCCCCCCTCTAGATAAGAATCTTTGGTCGTGTAAAAAAAACCTCAATTCAAAATGTAAATCTAATGTTCCCTTTTGTTGACTGGTTTTTTTGGTTGGTAAACTGGTTGCTTCACTGGTTTGCTAGTTACTAGTTTGGGAGGTTTTTCAGGATGCTGATCCAGTCTATTAACTTTCCTTCTAATGTACTGATGGTAGTTTTATCTGGTCACATCTATTGGTAACAGGTCCCTGTAAAACCTGGTTTAGTTGTTTTACTAGTTTCAGGTTCTCTTAAACCTGGTTGTGCTTAATGGTTTATCTTTCTTTTTGATGTATAGGGTTTTAGGGCCCCTTCAAAACCTGCTTTTACCTTAATCTAAAAAAAACTAACTTTATTTATACCTTAGACCTATGTGTGGGAAAGTGATATTCTTTATTTTTTATCAAAGGGTTTTAGGCAAAGACATGGGGTGAGCTTTAGGTGCATACACATTAGGGAGCTTGGGCATTTATCTATTTTTAGCTAGGCATCCATAACCCTGATAGAGATACCTTTGATCACCTTTTCTCTCTTTCTTCATATTTTCCATGATGCATGATACATTGATATTATTTCATCATGTAGGATTATAATCCTCTTTGATTTTCTTTTGGACCTTTAGGATTATGCCTTTTATTTATTTATTTACTTTATAAAAGAAAGAGGGAAGAAGGTGCCATAATGAGTAGGTCTTAGTAAAATTTGGTTAATCAAAATCTCCCTATTAACTTTTACTCGTGCCAATGGTTATTACTTGAAACAAGTATTAACATTTTATGTGTATTTCACCCAAGGGTATAAGGAGAGATTTCTAAATTCTCAAATAACTATGGGAGAAAATTTTACACATTTGATGGAATTATTAGCTTTGTGAGATAGTCATATCTAGCTATCTCATTTCTTGCTTGGATTAAGAATTCTAAACTACAAGATAAAACAGCCACATATTTGAGTTGGATTCAACACACCCAACCGTCATTTGATTATAATAGGATTTATCAACTAGATTTCCATGAAATCAAAGGAAGGATTTCCTAGAAATTTAGAAAACTACCTAAAATAAACACACTAGACTAAGCAAAGCAAACCATCAAAAGCAAAAGTGGCTAATATAGAAAACCTAAACTATTCTAATGAAATCACGTGACTAAAATTAGGAAGCTAACTAATAAATAAAATATAACCTACTCCTACCACTACCAAAACATTTTTTATTACTTAGAGACCTCTTTAGATGGAACATCAATAAAGAAATGATTTAAAAACTATCCATTGACTAGATCTATCAAATTTTTACCTTGGATATATTTAAAATGGAATGCATTAGTACCCAAGATCTTAGAGATCTTATAAGGTCCTATTAATAGCAAGGTAAACTTTTCATGAATTTATTTTTTCTCATGGGCTTTATCCTATAGTAGTACCAAGTTAGAAATCTTGAATGCTTTAAATTTCAATCTCTTATTGAACCATTTCTTCACCACATCTTGATGTTTTGTTAAATTTTTACAATGATTCATTCTTAGAGTCTTCTATTTTAATGATATCTAAAAATTTGGACTCTATCTTATCATTGAAATCTATGTATTCTTGCATAAATTAATATGTTGGTAGCTTCAACATGATTAAGAACACTGTGTGTTTCCCATGAACTAGAAGATATGGCTAGTCTTTAAGGGCCTGCTTATACCGAGTCTAGTCTACTTGGAGTGCATATTCTAGTAAGAGATACCACTCCCTAGGCTTATCTATGACTGACTTCTTGATATAATTTATGAGGGTATTATTGGTCAACTCAACCAATATGTTCCCTTACTGGTAGTGATTGTAGGATGATTTGATTGTAATATAATTATCATGAGTCCATTTGGTAAAATAAATTGATTGAAATTTTGGACCATTGTCACAAACCAAAGAAATAGGTGCTCCAAACCTAGTTTTAATATGTTCTTCAAGGAAACTAATCACATCTTGAGCTCTTGAGATCTTGGTGGTTATTACCTTAGTCCATATAGTAAAATAATTTATAGGTATGAGTACAAAATTGTGCCTAGTTAAATAATTTGAGTTTATGACAGCATTGAAATCTAATCCCTATTAGGAAAATGGCCTACCTTTAATCATTGGTTATAGAGGCATAATTACTAGTGCCTCTCTTTTACCAACACATAGAATTCATAGAATGTCCTCATGTGGGAGTTAGTATCTTTAAATACCATTGGCCAATAATAGCTCATTCTAAGTATTTTATGGGTTATATTATTTCTAGATGGATGGCCACTACCATTTATTTTTTTCAAGTTTCCTAATATCTCCTAAAATTCTTCATGCGACACACATCTTAAATAGATGCCTTCATATTTCTTCTTATAGAGGATGCCTTTCATGTTCATATAATGAGTAGATTTGATCCTTAAAGCTCTATTTTTCTCTCTCTTGAGTTCTTTGGGGCATGTTCAAATGAGTAAGAACTAAATAATACCATAATACGAATCCTTTTGGGAAACCCATGTTTGGTAAACTTCTTTGATGGTGATGCATGAGTCTGGTTCAGTCATAACAATGCTTTGTCATTTGATTATATTGGTAGGTTTAATTTACATATTGAAATCCTACAATTCCACCATCCATTTAACTGTATGCTCTCACAATTCATTCTATCCTATCATAATCTTGATAATAAGGTTTGGTACAATGGTGATTATCTTGTTTTGGAAGATATAGTGCCTAAAATTCTTTACTACTTTGACAAGGGTGAATATTTGATTATTAGTTAGGGAGTATTTGAGATTTTCATATTTAAATTTAATTTTCATGATAGTGATAGGGTGTTCAATTTATTCCTTATTTTACATAATCATGGTAGCAATGGTATACTCAAAGGAGAATGAGTATAAGAAAAAGTCTTTAGTGAAATCTATACTTACCAACATTGGGGACTATGAAATATCCTTCTTTATGTCTTGAAAATACTTATTAGCTTTAGGTGTCCCCTCCACTTTATCATTATGTTTTAACATTATATTAAGGGGTCTGATAATCTTTGCAAATCCTGATATGAATTTCCTCGTGAAATTAATCTTCCCAAAGAAGGACTTGAGTTGTTTTTCACTATTAAAAAAATTATATCTAAAATCCTTTGAATTCTATATAGGTCAATAGTGATCTCATATTTAGTGATAATTTGGCCTAACATCTTAACTTTGGTAACATTAAATATACTTTTATTGAGGTTTGGTGATATACCAAATTTACTGCACCTTTCAAAAATGTATTGAAGATGATCGATATGATCATCTCTATTTTTAGATAAAAGAGTGAGATCATCCATGTATATAATTATGTATTTGATTATTAGTCCTTGTAATGCATGATCTATCACTCTTTTAAAAGTATCTCTAGCGTTGGTCAACCCAAATGGCATTTGATTGTATGCCTATGTTCCCCATTTTGTATTAAAAGTCATTTTCATCTAATCCTCTAATTTGACTAGTACATGATTATATCATAAAAATCCATCTAAGAAAGACATCATTTTAGACCCACTAAAAGTGTTTATTACCTCATCTATGGAGGGTAGAGGATAATTATCCTTCTCAAAATCTTTATTCAAATTCCTAAAATTGACACATAGTTAGATTTTACCACTCTTTTTCCTCACCAAAACTAGATTGGCCATCCAAGTTATATTATTGATAGGAAAAAATATTTGGGCACTTAGTATCTTCTTTACTTCTTTCTATATTAACGGTTATAGGATAGAATTAACTAGCCTTTGCATTTGCCTAAATGGTTTATGATCTGGCTTGAGTGGAATGATATGGGTGATAACTTTAGGATTGAATATCCTTAAATCATCATAGGTCCATCCAATAACATATTTACACATGATAATTAGTTCTTTGACCTTTTTTTTTCATATAGGGTGAAACTTAAGCCAATATTAATAAAGATGTGTATTTATTTCATTACCAACATTTTTTAATCTTAACTTGGATTTATTAATCTTGAGCTTGCTTTGTTTTTGTGATTGAGGCTCTATGTTAAAGGCCCTTTCAAAAGAAACCATCCCCAATGGGAGATTTTTTCCCTTTATTTGTATACCATCCTCTTCATCTAATTCTTCATGTCACCTATGGTTTCTTTCCTCATCATCAACTATCTGAGACTCGAACTATCTTGAATTTAGATGATGCCTTTTTTTTATTTTTATTTTTTTATTTTTTTACTTTCTAAAAGAAAGAGGGAAGAAGGTGCCACGATGAGCAGGTCTTAGTAAAATTTGGTTAATCAAAATCTCCCTGTTAACTTTGACTCATGCCAATGGTTATTACTTGAAACAAGTAATAACATTTTATGTTTATTTGACCCAAGGGTATAAGGAGAGATTTCTAAAATTTCAAATAACTATGAGAGAAAATTTTACACATTTGATGGAATTATTAGCTTTGTGAGATAGTCATATCTAGCTAACTCATTTCTTACTTGGATTAAGAATTCTAAACTACAAGATACAACACCCACATATTCGAGTTGGATTGAAAACACCCAACTGTCATTTGATTATACTAGGATTTATCAACTATATTACCATGAAATCAAAGGAAGGATTTCCTAGAAATTTAGAAAACTACCTAAAATAAACACACTAGACTAAGCAAAGCAAACCATCAAAAGCAAAAGTGGCTAATATAGAAAACCTAAACTATTCTAATGAAATCACATGACTAAAATTAGGAAGCTAACTAATAAATAAAATCTAACCTACTCCTACCACTACCAAAACATTTTTTATTACTTAGAGACCTCTCTAGATGGAACATCAATAAAGTAATGATTTAAAAACTATCCATTGACTAGATCTATCAAATTTTTACCTTGGATATATTTAAAATGGAATGCAATATTACCCAAGAACTTAGAGATCTTATAAGTTCCTATTAATAACAAGGTAAACTTTTCATGAATTTATTTTTTCTCATGGGCTTTATCCTATAGTAGTACCAAGTTAGAAATCTTGAATGCTTTAAATTTCAATCTCTTATTGAACCATCTCTTCACCACATCTTGATGTTTTGTTAAATTTTTACAATGATTCATTCCTAGAGTCTTATGTTTTAATGATATCTAAAAATTTGGACTCTATCTTATCATTGAACTCTATGTATTCTTGCATAAATTAATATGTTGGTAGCTTTAGCATGATTAAGAACACTGTGTGTTTCCCATGAACTAGCAGATATGGCTAGTCTTTAAGGACCTGCTTATACCTAGTCTAGTCTACTTGGAGTGCATATTTTAGTAAGAGATACCACTCCCTAGTCTTATCTATGACTGACTTCTTCATATAATTTATGAGGTTATTATTGGTCAACTCAACCAATATGTTCCCTTACTGGTAGTGATTGTAGGATGATTTGATTGTAATGTAATTATCATGAGCCCATTTGGTAAAATAAATTGACTGAAATATTGGACCATTGTCACAAACCAAAGAAATAGGTGTCCCAAACCTAGTTATAATATGTTCTTCAAGGAAACTAATCACATCTTGAGCTCCTGAGATCTTGGTGGTTATTACCTTAGTCCATATAGTAAAATAATTTATAGGTATGAGTACAAAATTGTGCCTAGTTAAATAATTTGAGTTTATGACACCATTGAAATCTAATCCCTATTAGGAAAATGCCCTACCTTTAATCACTAGTTATAGAGGCATAGATACTAGTGCCTCTCTTTTACCAACACATAGAATTCATAGAATGTCCTCAAGTGGGAGTTAGTATCTTTAAATACCATTGGCCAATAATAGCTCATTCTAAGTATTTTATGGGTTATATTATTTCTAGATGGATGGCTACTACCATTTATTTTATTAAAGTTTCCTAATATCTCCTAAACTTCTTCATGTGACACACATCTTAAATAGATGCCTTCATATTTCTTCTTATAGAGGATGCCTTTCATATTCATATAATGAGCAGATTTGATCCTTAAAGCTATATTTTTCTCTCTCTTGAGTTCTTTGGGGCATGTTAAAATGAGTAAGAACTAAATAATACCAGAATACCAATCCTTTTGGGAAACCCATGTTTGGTAAACTTCTTTGATGGTAATGCATGAGTCTGGTTCAGTCATAACAATGTTTTGTCATTTGATTATATTGGTAGGTTTAATTTACATATTGAACTCCTATAATTCCACCATCCATTTAACTATATGCTCTCACAATTCATTCTATCCTATCATAATCTTGATAATAAGGTTTGGTACAATGGTGATTATCTTGTTTTGGAAGATATAGTGCCTAAAATTCTTTACTACTTTGACAAGGGTGAATATTTGATTATTAGTTAGGGAGTATTTGAGCTTTGTATATTTAAAGTTAATGTTCATGAAAGTGATAGGGTGTTCAATTTATTCCTTATTTTGCATAATCATGGTAGCAATGGTATACTCTAAGGAGAATAAGTATAAGAAAAAGTCTTTAGTGAAATCTATACTTACCAACATTGGGGACTATGAAATATCCTTCTTTATGTCTTCAAAATAATTACTAGCTTCAGGTGTCCCCTCCACTTTAGCATCATGTTTTAACATTATATTAAGGGGTCTAATAATCTTTGGAAATCTTGATATGAAATTCCTCCTGAAATTAATCTTCCCAAAGAAAGACTTGAGTTATTTTTCACTATTAAAAAAGTTATATCTAAAATCCTTTGAATTATATATAGGTCAATAGTGATCTCATATTTAGTGATAATGTGGCCTAACATCTTGCCTTTGGTAACATTAAATATACTTTTATTGAGGTTTGGTGATATACCAAATTTACTGCACCTTTCAAAAATGTATTGAAGATGATCGATATGATCATCTCTATTTTTAGAGAAAATAGTGAGATAATCCATGTATATAATTATGTATTTGATTATTAGTCCTTGTAATGTATGATCTATCACTCTTTTAAAAGTATCTCTAGCGTTGGTCAACCCAAATGGCATTTGATTGTATGCCTACGTTCCCCATTTTGTAGTAAAAGTCATTTTCATCCTATCCTCTAATTTGACTAGTACATGATTATATCATAAAAATCCATCTAAGAAAGACATCATTTTAGACCCACTAATAGTTTTTATTACCTCATCTATGGAGGGTAGAGGATAATTATCCTTCTCAAAATCTTTATTCAAATTCCTAAAATTGACACATAGTTATATTTTACCACTCTTTTTCCTCACCAAAACTAGATTGGCCATCCAAGTTATATTCTTGATAGGAAAAAATATTTGGGTACTTAGTATCTTCTTTACTTCTTTCTATATTAATGGTTATATGATAGAATTAACTAGCTTTTATATTTGCCTAAATGGTTTATGATCTGGCTTGAGTGGAATGATATGGGTGATAACTTTAGGATTGAATATCCTTAAATCATCATAGGTCCATCCAATAACATATTTACAAATGATAATTAGTTCTTTGACCTTTTTTTTCATCTAGGGTGCAAATTAAGTCAATATTAATAAAGGTGTGATTTATTTCATTACCAACATTTTTTAATCTTAACTTGGATTTATTAATCTTGAGCTTGCTTTGTTGTTGTGCTTGAGGCTCTATGTTAAAGGCCCTTCCAAAAGAAACCATCCCCAATGGGAGATTGTTTTCCTTTATTTGTATACGATCCTCTTCATCTAATTCTTCATGGCACCTATGGTTTCTTTCCTCATCATCAACTATTTGAGACTCAAACTATCTTGAATTTGTCAAAAACTTGATGATCTACTAATCATTATCAAAAACTTGAAAATTTTAAACATTTTATGGTATTGAGGGACAAGTTACTAATTTAATGGAGAGATTATACACTTTTGACTCCTATAGGTGTTCTAAATTTATTATTAAAGTGATTGATGAATTGATAGATTGGTTTTGGTCTCTTGGAATGGCCAATATGTTGAAATATTCAAAAACTTCAATCATATACTAGGATCTATGATTGTACTTATTTAAATATGATAATTTTCAATGATATTTATTTCTGACCTGGTTGATGACAAGTTTTGATTCTTTATATATCAATAGTTATTTGACATTATTCTTGAGGGCAAACCATAAACTTAGAATTAAGGATTTGTACTCTACTTTGTTATTAGTGAATGATAATTATATCTTGTACATTACTAATAATTTATTTCTTTAAGGATGGAATATCTCAATACCAACACATGATCCTTTTTTGGATCTTGCTCTGTCAAAATGAAGGGTCCATAATTGGTGGGTACCCTAAATTTATTCTTATGTTTCATGCCTCATAGTAAATGTATAAATTTTAACACTAGGAGACTTATAAATTACTTCATCATTACTGGTGTTTTACTCTATAAAAGGATGCTTCATCTTTTCATCTCAATTGATCCTCATCTAGTTGTTAATGCCTCTCTAGGGTAGCCAAATATGAAAAAAGTATGTGGAAAGATATCCATTTAAGGTTTTTGAACAATCTTTGCTCAACAATAATCCATATCATTTTGAAATATATACTACCAATATGTTGATAGTCATATGTACTCAAGTTTCTAAAGCAATATGAATTCTGGCATCATTAATTTATCACAAAGTAGGCACTACTATCTTATCCATATGTGATATAATCCTCTTGGATGGATTCAGGGTCAAACCAATCTTATGATAAATGAAATTTGACATTAATATTGGTAAATGTCTAGAATATACCAAATAATTATGTATGTTCTTTCCAAATTCCCAAATGGTTAAAAACAAAGGGGGAACCTTAGGTTTTATTTTATATATAACATTTGTGCTGGTTGTCTTGGAATTTTCTACAACAAATGTACCGGTGATAGAATTCAATAAGAGCTCCTTATATTCTATAATTTATGCTAATTCATGAAGAGTAATATTTTCCTTGATCTTCTTCATATCCTCAATAATTTTGTATCTTCCATTAATTTTTTCCTATATATGTTGAGGCAGAACAATCCCCTTTAGGGGAGGAAGATTATTATCAGCTTTATGATTTGGGGAAATAATTGTATTATTGGGTGGAGTAAAAGTGGTGAGAGGATATCTATTCCTTATGTTATAATTATTCCTATTCAACTAGTTTAATTCTTTTAACTCATCAAAATTATCTTCTGGAACATTTTCATATTCATTAGGGAAGGGAAACTCATAGGTTTCAAAGCCTATAGATAAACTTGAAGGGCCAGATTTATGAGGGATATATGTAAGATTCATCATTTAATATTGTCTAATAATTTCCCTCTAAAGGATTTCAAATGATGTAAATAGATATATACAGTCCAATTTCCCATGTTGTGATGTGTTGTGAACCCTACACTAATTAGGCAAAATTATCTCCATGATATTGATGTCTCGTAACTTATTAGATTATTGTTTTCTCTCCATTGTTGGTGGGACTATTGAAATACCTATTTCATCTTGGAAATAAAAAAATGTTATTGTAATTATGATTAGTGGTGTTACCCATCCTTTTCTGCATATTCAAGAAATAATTTCTTAACTTATGGATAATTGTTTGTATAGAGTCCAATTCAACTTTGGTAGAGTCATAACCCTAATTGACTATTGTGTTGGTGTGAGCCTAATGTTGATTCTACTTGTGGTCATTTATTTGTGTTTGATTGTTAGATAACCCATAATTTTGAGTTATTTTTTGTTACATCATAGGAGGTAGGGTATACAACTAATTTTGGTTAAATACAAGGGTATTCTGATTAGCATGTGGATTTAGGTTCAAATATGGGAGCCCATTATTGAACATTTGGATTTTTGAATTTTGAGGACTTGGTTTCTTGTTGATATTAATATCTTATTGGAAGGCCAAAGCTAATGTATTAGTGGTGGTATCTCTTCATATGAATATGCAATAATGGGATCTAGAGTATTCTTATATATTTTGAGTGTCAAATCTACGTCTAGATTATACATGACATTCATT
The DNA here is from genome assembly GCA_037957365.1 of Torreya grandis. Lineage (NCBI taxonomy): Eukaryota > Viridiplantae > Streptophyta > Pinopsida > Cupressales > Taxaceae > Torreya > Torreya grandis. The sequence continues at coordinate 3,842,236 of JARHVA010000511.1, read as the reverse complement.
CAAGTGTACATATTTTTTAATATTTCATTAAAGGCTCACATTGACTCATTAGGTTCCATATTTATTATGGTGAAATTTTGAAACAACAAACTTGGATTATTCACTTTCCCAAATTATGCAAGAAACATATTTTGACACTCATTCCATGAGGTGATAAAATTTTCCTAAAAATTGAAATACAAATCATAAAAAGAATATTTCCAAGTGAATGGGAAAAGCTTGCATGAAAAATCCTTATGGGTGACATTTATTACTCTTGGGGAAACCTTGAAAGATTTGATGTGTTCTTCTATCATCCTCCCATTTGAGGGGGAGAAGGTAGGCAAATACTTCTCCCAATTGCTTGGTAGATCATGTTGGTCCCAAAGGATAGCAATAATAGAGCTTACTAACAAAGGCTAGGGCATAGGAGGATTTATAAGTGGGATTTTTTTAAAGGGTAAGGTGTTCTAGATTAGTGTATCTTAAGGATGATATATATTGGTCTAAGTCTCCTAGAATTTAACAACAATGAAACCAAAAGGTTATCTTGGGCCCTAGACCTTGTTAATCTCCCATGTGTCTCTAGTACAACTCTAAGTAATGACTAACCTCTACTATTAATAACACACATAATTTTGCCCTCCTAACACCAATTTTTTTCTATTGATGTGGGTTTTATGTACACCACAAATGGTTGAATGAATTAGCTTCTAACATTTTGTTATCTTTATGTAAAAAGGTTTAACTTTGGGGCATGAGTTGCATGTATGTAGTTAAAATAACTAGGTGATGGAATAGTAGGTGGAGCTTGTGGGTTATTTTAATAGGTTTTATGGATAGATACATGAAATTTAATATAAATTAATCACTAGGTGAGTTATATGGGAGGAGAACTATTCTAAGTTGAGTAGGTCTCAAAGAAACTCAAAAATAGGAAAGAAGGGTAAGGTAAGAAATAAGGATCTATCACTTCTAAGACTATTTATTTGGTGGATAAGTATATCTAAGACCATTTTTTTCCATTTATAGCTATTACATACCCATGAACAAGCATAATTAGTAGTCTAGGAAAATAACTATAGGATGCTCAATGATCTCAACTAAAGGTTGGTCTCCTTAGGGCTATTATTGCATACCCTAATTTGAGAGATTATAACTTATATGCAAAATTTGTCTAGGGTAGTTATAGATCTTGCCTAGATTAATATTCCAAAAAAATACCATTACACACCTTGGATTACCAATTCAAGATGTACTAATTGCTTAAGCTAATAAAATCCACCAATCCTCAATTATTGTTGTACATTTAGAATCAATATTAATTAATTGAAACAATCAAATTCATCCACAACATTAGAAAACTTCATAATTATTGAATTGATACAGACAAAGAAAATTAAATTTCATTAGCACAAAAAAGGAAGAAAAAATAACAAACATAGTTGTATGATAATTAATCTCTTTATCTCTTCCTCTATATTGATCTAAAACTTTGACCCTTTATAAAGAGGGTTCTACATGTATATAAATAACATGGGGAAGGGGTATCCTCATATTCCAAGTATATCAAAACTTTGAATACATCATGATAACTAGACCATAAGTTCTAATTCATGTTAAAACTTATAGGTTATCCCAAACATGTAATGTGTGTAAGCTAGAAAAAAATTCATTTAATTACATCATGGATGTAATAAGACTTAACTATTCACTTATAAACATTACATGAAAAATTATACAAAAATAGCCGTAGAATAAGTATAACTTAATTATTACTTGACTCTTTTCAAATTTGTGGTTATAAATGTAGTTCTAATTAGAGATGTGTTGGCCAGTGGAGTTGAACTTGTCATTGCAGAAGACATGGTGACTGGAGTTATAGCTAGTTATGCACTAATATTTTAGACTAGAGTTATAACTTGATCTAAAATAAGAGGTTATTTTAAGGAACTTTTTGAGCTATGAGGGACTAAAATTGATGACACTGTTTTATTTGTCATTGTAGGTGGGGTCTTAGTAGTAGAACTGGTAGGTGGTGTTGAGGTTGCTTTCTTATTGGCTTGTGAATCTTGATAATATTTTTATGCTTTGGTATGTTATGCTATAATCATGCTCATATCAAGGAAATGATGTCTAGTTACCTTATCTATCCATTCCATTAGCCTTGCATGCTCTGTCTTAATGGCTCAAAAACCAACCCAAAATACCTCTACTTCTATTGCCTTCTTACCCACTATACTTAGAAGTGATTTAATATCCTCTAGACTCAATAATTATAGACTTTGTTTGAAATTATTTGAATCTTTTTAATCATCTGATAAAAAATATCTTGAGATACCAATTTCTTCATGGTTTCTCAACTTCTTATTAACTCTAGCTCATCAAAAATTTGTGTTGCTTACTTTTCCTATTTTGAAAACCTATTCACTAAAGTTTTAGAATTAGTCACCCAATCCTTGGTCTCCTAAGTTATAATGATAGATAAATTCAATAAATTGGCTTATTATAATATGGTAATCAGATTTAAGTGGCTAAATGACTTATTAATGGTGTAAAACACTAATAAATTCAATTTATTTTCATCTTCATTGAGAAGTTTGAAAATTTGTGTTATTGAATTTACATGTGGAGTCAATTAGACTCTCAAATAATGAATTGTGTCTAAAATTTAATAGAACTTGAGTGTCAAATTTTATACATATTTATATATGTTGGAGGGAACTTTTATTACCTATTGCTTCTCTTTATGAGTCCATATCTCTTCTTGTCTTTCTTTTCTAGCCAACTCTATTCCTTCATGGATTGCTAATACTAGTCTAGTATGGGTCTCCATGTAGGAATTAAGTTACTCAATGTATTTTGATTGACTCTAATTCATGTCATTCCTCTTTGAAAGAGAGTAAATTTCATCTCTTTCTTCCAAAATTATCCTCTTTCCATTATTATATTTAATCTTCCTCTTCTTAACCCTTTGAACTGAGGCTATGGATTTGTCAAAAAGTGAGATTATAGTGGGAAGCTTGGTGATATTAATATTATGCCTCTTAGAATTTAACTCTCCTAACTCCTTAGCCCAATATGAAAGAGTCAAATTTGATGGATCTAATGGTTGTGATTCTATATATGCATCCTCCTTAGGCTCAAATTCAGGATTAGCGGATAGCTTAGGCATTGAGGGCCAAATTATTTTGGACAAGTCTATGTTACTAAATTGTGTCATGGGGTGCACCAACATATACATGTTTCCTCTTGTGGGCCCTTTTTGTTTCCACCACTGATGTGGTTTGAACTAGTCCTAAAGAAGGTAGTGGTAAACCTAGTTGAGTAGAGGAGACAACCATTTGGATAATGGGGTTATTTATGGATATGTAAATATATGTGTATACTAAAAGGAGAATATGTGGTTATGATTGAAGGAATAATGGTTGAAGGGATGGATACTTCAAGGGTGGTGATTGGGGAATCAAAAATGAAAATTATATTAGTGGTTGGAGGAATAAAAACAAGCCCAATAGATAGTATTTGCATAGGAGTGAAAGTAGAAACAACTGGGGAAGGCATAGTAGAATTAATGTGTAAGGATAAAAGAGGAAAAATAACTAGGGGAGTAGTGAAGATAAGGACCTTACTAGATTGGTCACCACTAATGGGTGCCTTTACTTTAAAACCTTACAAGCTCAGTACTTTGCCTTATTATATCTCTTCCTCATCCACCTCTTGACTTGGATCACCTTAAACTAAAATTTATGCCTTGTAATTGGTTACCTTTATGGATGGGGGAATTGATAAGCTCATATTCTCATCACTTTCCTTTACTTCCTCATCATTTTTGACATTAAGGAATAATAAGTAATGGTCGAATGACTCATGTTTGTATAAGATGCCAAGGTTTGGATTGTTTTTTTGTATCTCCTATGGGGGTCCCAATCCATGTGGGGAAGAGTAGATAATGCATAAGCCATTCTTGCATTCCTTTTTTATATGAAATGTCTCTTATATATATATTTCATCCTCTTAATAGTGAGATGGGAGCCATGGAACATGCCTTTATTACTCTTTGTCAAATATTAATCTATACCATTCCATATTTGGAAGGCAATCACTTATTTGGTAAATTTTTTAGGGACAAACTTGGGGATCCAAATATGGTTGAACCTATGCCCAATAAGCAAGATGACTGTATAATATAGGTATATCCAATGGTCACCCAAATTTATGAGTATATTGGTAATGATTTTTAAAATCCTAGATAGAAGGTGGCCATGAATGTTCATCCAAACCCGAGGATAGAGGTCCTCTTCTATTATAATTATGTTCCATAGATATGTATATATGTGTATGAAGTAATAGAAGTTAGATATCATGTTTTTGATATAATTAGTATTAGGACTCCGTAAAACCGCATTATGGTGATAAACAGTGCCCATGACTTCATTAATGAGGTATGACATCATATAGAAATTTCCTCCTTGGGACCTCTTATCCTTATGTATAATTCATTCATACAGGTGAGCATTGAGGACCTCCTCTTATGCATATGTGTGCTCTGAAGTAATGAGCAGGTCCAATAAGAGTACCCATTCTATATGTAGAAAATGATTGCTTAGGTGGCCAAAGATTTGTTTCAAAAATTCCATAATAATACAAATTCCCATCCTAAAGTGGGTGATGGGGATGAGATTATAGGTATGGTACTTAATAGTTAAAGTCTCACTTGGGAGAAGACATTTTGCTAGTACTTACTCCATAATGTTATTTTTTTTCAAAGTGACTAAACTATGAAAATTTAATGTTGCATATAGAATGGGTAAACTTAAATACCTTATAAATGAATCCCAATAGATGTATACTATGACTATGTTATTTTTTATGTAGTTTATATAGTCACCATCTTAAATTCTACATTTTAAGAATAAGTCTCACATCAAGTTGATGCATGCCATGACTTTTGGTTTGGTGTTTGTGTAGTAAAGTGTCTAGTATTTGAGTGGAAACAAGTTGACTACAAGTTGTTTCTCCTATACTATGATGTCCTCCTCCAATATGAATGGATCAATTTTATCTGTGATCTCTCATAGAGATAAGTAATTGGAATGGAGGTTGTCAAACATAGTTGCATCAAAGACCATATTTAGGTATTCTATAAAGTCTTTGATGGGAAACTTAGGTGGTGATGGAGTTACTTTTTATGCCCTATATGAATATTAAATTGTTTTTAGATGATATTGATGTGCTATAATATTTTGAAAATGGTGGTCTAAGGATTCTATTATGAAAATTGAAAATCATTTTTAATGTATCTAGGGCTTTTGAAATTGTAATTAGTTATGTAAACTCGATTAGGGATTGATGTTATAACTTTATGTATTCATTCTAGTTCATGCACCATTAATCACAAACATATAGGATCTCATCACCTTCATTCAATTCAAACTTGACCACTAGGGCTTAGTGGGAATAAGACATAGGATGCTTACTCATTTTTGGTGCCATAGTGTTATTTATCCCTTTTGAAACTTGCCATTGTATGGTTTAGTCATGGGATTAAACCTTTGCATTTAGGCCTAATGATATAATATGGTGAATGAAAGATTCTAAATGAAAGAACTTGAAGAGAAAAATGCACTTTGAAGAGATTCATTTAGAAATATATGTCTGAAAGTTGTTGAAGGGAAAGTTCCTAAAGTAAAGGTTCTGAATAGAAGTTACCAAAGGAATAGTTCCAAAAGAATAAGTGTCTTTAGAAATATTTTTGTTTGAGAATAAGTCACCACAAAAAACATCCTTGAAGGAAACCTTCCAAATGAAAGTTACCAAAGAGAAATATATCGAAAACCAAAACCTTATGAAGATAAAAGTTTTTGAAGTAAATTTGTCACATAATAAGTGCCAAAGAAAAGTTACCAGAGATGAAATTTGTCAAAGACTAAATTATTGAAGACTAAGTTGTCAACTTGAATAAAATTTGAAATAAAGTTACCCACAAAATAGTTACCAACTAAAAATTTTCTGAAGACCAAGATATCAAAGAATAAAAGTATCCAAAATGTCAAATCAAAAGTTCTTGAATAAGTAACTTTGAATAAAAGTACCTAAATAAACAAACCCAAATACCTATCATACATAAAAATTATTCACAAATTTCCATTAATAAATTATTTTGAATAAGTCATTTCAAATGGAATATAGGTGCACCAAATGTGATTCAATATCTAAAACATCAAGTTTTTGTTGATAATAAGAACCATTCAAAACATAAACATACCCAAATAATAAATAAGTCCTCCAAAAACAAAGGGGGTCCCCACTTTTCAAATAAAAATCTAAGGTGGGGGTGTATTGAATACAACACCTATAAGAGGGGAGTAAAAGTTGGATATGTTGTTTCCATCATGGCCTTTTGACTGATAGATGTGGCACCATATCAAGGATTGTCTTAGGTATTCAAGACTCTAAAAATGGTGGATTTAGTATCCATTATATATCAAGAGATGATCTTATAGTGGGTTACTAAGGTTATATAACTTATAGTAGTAACAAGAGCCACATAGGTAAGAGATATAATTTGATATGTGGAAGTACACTTAGTAGATAGGTTACCTCAATATTTTAGGATACCCTATGTGGTCCACCTTATAATTTATATACATTTATACAAAGGTGTGAGGGAGGATATATTAGGGAGATTATGGATACTGACATGGGACCCATTAGTACTAGGGGTTCACATCACGAAGGTGGCATATATGAGAGGGTATTATATAGAAACTCCGTATAAAATACCTAGATGAGGAGGAAGTTAGGCACTTGTAGTAGTTCTGATGGCATAACTAGTGAGTGGAAAATAACAAGTGGTTTCCTCCTTCACCAACAACACCAACTTAGGATCCTATATAGAAATGACACTGAAGAAGAGGTGGATAGGATATAGAGTTCATTGATCTAGATGAGGATAAAAATGAGGAATAAGGGTATGATGATGAATCTTACCCTAACTAGCATGAGGATGACTTAGGAAAATATTTCATTCTTGTAAGTCATCTTCTTATATATTTATTTTTAGTATGATCACTTATCTAATTTATCACCTTACTTTTATATGACTAGATATAATTTTTATCACTTTCTTTGTAATTTATATATACATAAATGGGTTGGTGGACCTTGATTAGGGACACCTTGGTCAACCTTTTTCAATTTGGGATTGATTGGACCAATGATCAACTACTAGTGGATCCTAGATTTGTTATTAGGATAGGCAAGTACATTGATGTTTATCCCATAATATCATATATGTGTGATTATATACACCCTTAGGGTAGATAATAATAGTATGGATGTGTGAGCCACTAGGGTAGAAGATTAGGTGTAGGATTTGAAATATTATTTGGTTAGTAGTGGGGGTTGGGTTTGTTCAAGTTGATAGATAGGAGGAGACACAACCTCTCAAGGAGGCACTACAAAGAGACAACCTAGGAGCCAAAACCCACACCAATCCTCAACATCAAGGGTGTCCCATAAGAGGATAATAGAGTCTTAGGACCAATTATTAGATATGATACTCATACCATTTAAAATTTTATGTTTTTTTGAGATTTTGAGACACACTTTCCCTATATAAAGGTGGATTATACTGGAGATTCATTGTATAAACTTGAAATTACTATGACATATATAATGAGACATTTTGGTTTATTTTAGTGACTTATCATTCATATGTTATGGGTTTAATTTCTATGTATGATTTCCATGTTATTCACTTTATATGACTAATAATGTGATGATATACCATGTATCTCTATGTTTTTGATAAAATGACATGAAAAAAATGCTTATTTATGTGAGAAAAAATGTATGTGAGTAATGTAATGTGATGACCATGTATGAAATTATGAATGTGCTAAAAGTTATTTTTAGGTGATGACCTAATTAATATATTTACACAACATATAAATTTATATTTGTAAAATAGGAATGAAAAGGGGGAATATGATATATATTAAATGGTGAAAATGAAAACTAAATTTGATTTTTTATCATGGAAAAATAAAGTGACCTAATCCTTACGAGTAAAGGGGGAAATGTCCTTCTTGTTAAACTCATAAACCATTAACTTTATTAGATTTTTATATAGATAAATAGACCTTATAGAATATATAAATGGTATAAAGTTACCCTTTTCAACATATACATATGAACCAAGGTTTTGAAGAGATTTTTATTTTGACACTTTCTAATCTAGTATTGCTTTTGCTTTTATTTTATTTTTCTCTACAACACCATACATTCAGTCTCACATGACTAAGAATACACATGGTCTTATAATCAAAGGATAGATATAGGTGAGTAAGGACATCTCCCTCCAACACTAACCCCACACAACTATTAATATGTGAGAGGTCAACACCAAATGTTAGTGAAGGGAAAGAGATGTGGAATATGACTTTTGTTTTGCATAGGATTTTTTATTTTCATAAGATTGTCTTCCACCCTATTTATCACATATATTTTATTTTTATAAGGCCCATAGCCCAGTTGTTGCCCCATACAATTAAAAATATGCAAGGGCTCCTCACAAAATACCACGATAGGTAATTAAGGATACCTTATTTTTTAGCATGATAATGTTCTAGTTTTAGAGGGAACTATAATAGGAGACTTTTTCATGAACAATATTCTAGACTAAGTTGTATGCTAGTGTTTCCTAAGATTTGTAAGAACATATAGGGAAGGAGAGGCATGTTTTGATCATAATAACTAAGGCAAGAACCAATGTAATGATAATATTTATAATGTTTTTTATATGATAATAAGATGATATAAAAAGTGAAATGAGATGATAAGCTACATGTTGAAAGTTTGGTATGTGAAATGACAAATATATAATCACAAAACATGACATCTAATATGCATGATAAAACACATATAATAGAAAATGTAATGAAATAAGGGAAATGTGGAATGAAATTAATAGATGTAGAAACATTTTAGGTGAAAATAGTCCATAGATTCATTAAAATCCTTGACCTCCAAAGTACATAACTAATAGGTGTTTTAGTGAATTTCAACTTATATTTCAAAATGGAAGAATAAAAAACTAAGTATGGGTATGGTTAAAAACCCTATTTGGTTATGTGTGCATTGAACCACATGATTTTTAAAAACTCCTCTTTGTCTTGGGAGGATGACCTACAAATAAGAAAAAACTAATGTAAATTTTAAGTTAGATAGATAGTTGAGTGGATTGCCTAGCGATAGCTAGATCCTAAAAGTAAGATCTTCTTCAGGGGATATCAACCCACATGTTTTAAATAATTAAGTTTATAAATAAAATATAAAGAAATTTAATCAATAATAAAAAGGTATTGAAATTAAACACAAGAATGCTTACTAGAAGAAATAGACTATAAATTATTAAAATAAAGAAAAGTTAATTAATTTTAGTGCTAGATGATTAGGGTATTCTTCAAAAAATCAAGTAGAGGTTTGTGAATAAGTAGGGACACAAGAAATTATATTTAGTAGAGGGTAGGTAGGTAGAAATAGCTTCCCAAAATTTACTACCATTGTAACCATCGATAGTTGGACTGACCATTGGTGGCTAAGGTGACCGTCGATGGTTAGACAAGCCATCAGTGATATAGATAACCATTGATGGTTACTATGTGTAGATCTAAGTTGGTGAATGGCTAATTGATATGATCACAAAGTGGGATTATAGGAGATGGGCTAGTGTTAGGGTAAGTGTGAAAGGTAAAAAGAGTAATTTAATATCAAAAAACAAATACTTATCTTATAGAAGCCTGATCAAGTGAATGCTTGAGGTGATTGACCTATTGGTGAAATCTGACATGATTCTAATAGAATAATAGTACTTGGCACTTTGGCAAAGTTGTGGTGGTAAGTTGGCTATTTGATGCAGTATATAGTTCATTAAATTGTTGATGATGATTGACATACAAAATAAAGGAACTCTAAATGCATAAGTTCTTGATAAAAATTACATATCCCTTTCACCTTCATATTCCTCTTTTCTTATAGGCAAGGAAAGAGAGTTACAACAAGACATGAACTAGGATTCTTAATTTTAACTCACTCATGTAATGGCTTGAACATGGATTTAGATGAGTTGTTTTTAGAAAATCAAGGTAGGTGGTTTACATGTTAGGTGGGTAAGAAGTTTCACCCTAACCATCAATGGTCAAAGTGACCGTCGATGGTCATCCTGACTATCAATGATTGAGGGTAAAGGATAAAAATAGGTAAAGGGTAGGTTAATATAATTTAATAAAAATAACTTGGTTTAAGTTTAATTAAGGGTTGAAGGGTTAGATTGGTCCCAAGGGGGTCCTAAGGTAGTCCAGTGGAATTTTGGCATATAGAATTATGGTGTGCAGATTTTTGATGTCCACATTTTACTGCTTTTTGTTATGTAACTTAAATCAACAAGGTGAAAAATAAAAACTAATGATGGTTAAAATTCTGGTTGCCTTGACTATAAAAAGAGGTGTTCCCCTTTAAACCAAGAGCTTATGAGTTAAAATTGAATCAGGTGCATGTCTTATAAGGTGGGTGAAGGTGATGACAAAGGTGAATGTCATGAAGGTGGTGATAAGTTGGGCACTGAAGCACAAATAAGCACATAAAGTGTGACAAAAATATGCAATAGACAAGATCATGCATTGATGAGGTTGTCATAGTTGGTAAAAATAAGGGTCAATACTAGAAGAATAAGTGATGGGGTAACTATACCATAATGTTATGCATAGCTAATATGGTTATTCCTATCAAGTCTTATATATGATGTCTATGTTTTGATGGGTATTCAAGGTAGGAAGTGTTCCCAATGAAAAAATAAATAGGCTAAGTGTCATATGTATTTGAGGTAAGAATCACTCCTAAGAAGACACAAGAATATTAGATAAATGAGAGATGAAATAAATATAAAAAGTGGTTAACATGGAAATGGTATTACTAGGGTTAAAGGACCAAGAAAAAGGTGTAACAAAATGCATGCTAGTTGGGCCGAAATGGACCAATGCCAAGGTGATAAGGTGGCCAGGGTAGGTGGAGAAGGTGTTTTCCATAGGTGTGTGGGTTGATTTTGAGTCTACTTAAAGAGGGTTTCTCTAGGCAAGAATAAAAAAAGTTGGGCTCCTTGACCATTGATGGTTAGGCTACTCAAGGGTGACCATTGATGGTCACCCTGACCATCAAAGGTTAGGGTTGAAATCCTAAAAGTCCATGAGGTAAAAGTGAAAATTGAATCACTTTTTAACTCATTATTAATTTATATATTGTTGACTTTGAACTCTAGTGTTTTTCATGATTTTTGGTGAATATATTACTAATGGGGACTATTGAGGTGAAGGTTGATTGCTAGTTGAGGTGGAAAGTGGAACTAGAGGACTAGTCAGGATGTAGGGAGTATATGGGCATGGATGAGGATGAATAAGCCTATATATGACTCCATGGTGGTGGTCATGAAATGAGGTATGGGTGCCCTTAATTTGGTAGCTTAGCTTAAATTTTCAATTACACTGAGGTGAGGGTAGGTGTAGCTTGAATGTGGATGCCCTAGTTAGGGTTATTTAAGATTATGGGTAAATTTTATGAGTGAAATTGGAATTTGATCTAGTGGGTAGGTAGCTTTGGGTGGTTTGGAACATTAGGTTATAAAATTACGTAGCATTAGTTTTATTTTATGTAGTTTTTGGGTATGGTAGGGTTTGGGTGTTCCATTAAAAGAACACCCATAGTGACTATGGATGGTTGAACTTGACCATTGATGGTTAACATCCCTAGAAAAAAGGGTGCCTCACCATCGATGATTACCATGACCATTAGTGATCACCTATTAAAAAAAAGGTTTTTGATAAGTGTTGTAAAAAGCTTAAGGTAAACTAGGTGGTAGTTGCTAGGTAGGTTGACCTTGTAGGTTTAGAGGGTAAATTTGGGAGGAATTGGATAGATAATTAGGAGGAGTTAGAGAAATAGGTTATTTAATTTAAAGGGTAAGGTATAGTAGGGTAGGAGATATTGTTGTAGGTGAGAAAGCCATGCTTTTGAATGGGTGTAGGCTAGGGAGCAAATAAAGATGCATGATTGAGTGTCACATATCTTCATAGATATCTAGTAAGGGATGACCCCAATTGAATGGGGCCACATAAAGGAGGTTGGGTTTGGGGTGATGAGGCACTATTAGCATGTGCCTTGGGATGGATTTATGATCATATCACTCATCGAGGGATGGGATCCTACTATGAATACCTTTCTATTGATAACTAGTCAGATGATGATCTTACCTTAGGAGTTCATAGAATCACATGACTATTACTCTAGGGTGATCCAATATATCACATAGAGTGATAAGAGTGTAAGGATCACATTGAGATTTTGTATGAAGATGATAGTGATCAGGATTGATGGCATGATAGGGGGTTTTTCTATAGCATACTATATATGAGGTCTCTAGGTGAGAGGAAAGTGATAACCATGCTCATGATGGCCATCTCTTGGTTTGTTCTTCCTAACTTGAGAAGTGGGTGATTCTTATATTTGATACTAATGGTACTAGTGGAGTTATTATTAGTGTAGACTATATCTAATTAGGTACCTATTCTCCTAGTTCAAATATCTAGGGATATATGGGGGTTTAGGGCCTACTGGAGGTATGGTATCAATGTCAACCTAGTTCTACATTGTTAGGCCTATGAGTACATCTAGGTGTTAAGGCCAGTGGGAATACCATGGTTAGGATACATGCAGATAGAGTTCCCTATTAGTTTTATGTAGTAGAGGGGTGATTTAATTACATCAATTATAAGAGGTAGTACACATGATGTGGATTGGCTCAGGGGTGCACTAGGTGCACTAGTGATTAGAGACATCACTTAGAGACCCTATGTTTAGTTTTTAGCATGGACCTAGTATAGTAGAAAGACACTATCCCTATAAAGCTATAGATGGATAATCGATAGGTGGGATGGGGAGGTGGAGGTTATCACATTTGTTAAGGTACATCAATAGTTTAACTTGGTATAAGGAATTCTAGGTTTATTCCCTAGGTACAAGAGAGAAGACTCTGAGATTTTATTCCTAGAGTTGTATCTTGTGCTAACTTTGCTAGATTATGAGAATCTACTAGTTAGGCCACAGGTAGATAACATTAGCTTTAAAGATGGGTAGATGGCATTATACTATGCATTATATGTAGTGGTTATGATTATGGTTATGGTTATGGTTATGCTTGTTGTTTTTTTATTTTAAGATAAAATTTATGAGGTATTTTAATTAAAAACACTAGATGTGAGGATAAAGAATGTAATTAGGAGACAAATGTCCTAATGAAAATATCAACTAGTCATGACCAAATAAGAAGAGGGTACAATGCTTCTTCATTGATAAGGACTAAAATAAAAACTGAAGTTGGATTGTCTTAATGAACATAAGCCATTTAAAATCTTTGAATTAGAATTTTTTAGTCGGTTAAAAATGTTCCTTGACAACATAATGTTAAGTAAGCTCAAAAATCCCTTGCTTATAGGGGAGATGGATGAAAATAGAACGTATTTTTGAAATTAGTATGCCTCTTATATAGGTGCCTAAATAGTTAGTATAAACAAGTCTATGTTATATAAAGTGTAGATTGATCAATGCATGAAGTCTACTTGTGAAAACTAATTGTAGTTTCCACTTTAGTTTTCTATAGGATAACCGATTGTGGCACTCAAAAACTAGTTTGCTTTTGATATGATGTTGAAAATGGGTCTTTTGATTTATCACTAGATATGGGAAGTTGATCAATGCAGGAAGCTTCCAATAAATTGCTATGCTTTTGAAAAATGATTTACTTAGCCATCTTTCAAGGGATTGGTCTATGATTTTTTGCTTTGTTTAAGTATTTTTGATAGTTGTACTTCAAGGGAGCATTCTACTTTATATTCATGAAATTTTAGATATGCTTTTGTAGATTTACTTTGAGGGACCAATATGTGAATGTTTAGGAATGACCCATGATTACTCTTAGGGTCAAATTTTATTTTACTTGTTTTAGTTTTCTTGACATAGACATGCTTATATAGGCTTAAGGATTCACCTTTATGAAGGCAAAAATAAAATCATAAAAAGGTTGATTGGGTGTAAAGAGGTTTAGGTGACAATGATCATGAGAATCCATCCTAATGAAGGGGTAGAAAGTACCTTGGGTAGAGCCATGGTATCCATTTTTCAAGAGTAGGCTATGAATTTGATGGATAATCACACAATTTATTTATAATTAGTTACCCCTAAAATGGGGAGATGAATGAGTGTGAATAGTAATGGATGAGCTTAAGTTAAATAAAAGGTGAGTTTGATCCTTATTAACAAAACAATGGATGTAGATGCAAAGCATTGAAGGGCTTAGGTTGTGGGTGGACTTTAAGATAAGACAACCAGTAAGCTCCTATTCCATACTTGTGGGTTATAATACAAGGTCTAAGCCAATTTAAATCAAACTTGCCCCACTTGATTTTCTCTTTATTAGTGACATGTTTGTTTTACTTTTAGATGAGATCTCCAATGTTGAAGTCACAAACTTTAAGGTGTTTATTATAGGCATGCTTGAAAATCTCTTGATAGACATGGAGATGGGTAAGGGTTGATAAATGATGCTCATCAAGTAACTCAACCTGAGGTAGATGGTGTTGATGATAATCATCCTAAAAAATGAGCTCCTATAAAGATATGTAAAGAGATGGAATTTGGACTTCAAGAGGCAAAATGGCCTCTACTTCAAACACAATAGAGAAAGGTATAGCACATATATGGGTTCTAATGCTAGTATTATATTCCCATAAGGTAAAGGGGATATGCAAATTCCAATCCCAATTAGATGCATTTACCATTTTAGTTAGTATGTTATTAAAATTTTTGTTATAGGCATTGGATTTTCTATTCATTTGAGGGTAATAGGGTGAAGAGAAGATTACATTAATTCTAAATGCATCATATAAACCCTAATTTTTTTTTAAGGATTTACCATTTTTAGTGATAATCTTATGAGGAACATCAAAATAATAGATGATGTGATGGTTGATAAAGTCAACAATATTTTTTGCTTTGATCAAAACTAAGGGAATAACTTCTACCCACATGGTAAAATATTTACTTGTAATGATGATAGAATTATGTCTCTATGAGGATTGAGATTAATTTCACAAACAAGATCTAGATGCCATTATGAGAAGGGATAGAAATTAGTGGAAACTCAAAGACTATGGCTAGGTGCACAATGCAACTAGGCATGTTGTTAAAACTTGACACACTTTTTCACATAATCATAGTAGTCTTGGTTAAGGTTAGGCTAGTAATATCCAATGTGAAGGATGTGTTTAGCTAAGGTGAGGCTAATAAAGTGTCCTCCATAGATTCTATTATGTGTTTCCTTGATACCATGAGATTCTTCTTTACTATGTAAGAAATGGAAGAGAAGACCATCAAAGTTGCATTTATAAAGGATACCCCCTAATATGTTATAACATGAGATACTCTAGATAAATTCTCCTTGAGTGTTCCTATAAATACCAAGAGTATCTATGGTAAGGTTGAGATATTCAAATATTTACTAATATCAAAGGTCAGTTTGGGTCTCCTCCACATTAAAAATGGTAGGAGAATCTAGTTTAACATAGGAAGGCTAGTTGAGTCTATGGATAACAATAGATATATTTGATTTGGAAGGTGTAGATGGTATCTGAGAGGCATGGGAAGTCATGGTGTCAGTGAACTTATTAGTAGATTGGATATGATAGTGTTCAAATTATTCTAAGAGATATTCAACTTGTTGATTGTAATATTGCAAAACATCATTGTTACACTGGTAAGAGCCATTAATTTTATTAACCACAAGTTGGGAGTCACCAAATATATTTATTTTTTTGACTCCTAGGGCTAAGGCAATTTTAAGGCTTATCACTAGGGCTTCATACTTAGCCATATTATTGGTACATTCAAAATCAAGATTTAAGGAAAAAAGGAAAAGGTTCACCATCAAAGGGGATAAGGATGATACCCACTCCCCCACCATACTGACACTTTGATCTGTTAAAGAACATGGTGACTTGGTAGGTGAAGTCCACCTAAGAGAAGTTCATGATGGACTCTTTGGGGAACTCAAGAGGCAAAGGTTGATTGTCTGAAAAAGGTGTCATGGCCAATTGGTCAATAATGACTTTCCCCTTAATTAAATTTTGTTAGAGGAAATCAAGGTGAAACTTTGCTAAAAGTATGAGCGATTTGTCCATGCACTAGTTTTGATATGGCTTGGAATGCATAAAATTGAGTGGGTTGGTGTTGGTTATGACATAGGTTTTGTGGTTAAGGAGGTGGTGTTGTAGTTTGGTAGCCATGAAGACTAAATCAAATAAAATATTCTTGGTGTGGGTATATTGAGTCTCATACTATAAAATGTTGGAAATATTGTCATTGATGTCAAAGGTCTAGCATTATTGGTGATAAAGGCCCCATTGCATTTAATGTTTGTAATAAATATATATTGGCTAATGTGAGTTAATATTTATTTAATATTAATGAATATATTTTTGGTTGCATATGAGACAAAAGAAGGGCTCATAGAGAAGTCAAAGAGCCATGGGGTAAAGACAAAAGAAGGATGGAACACATTTTCCCATGAAGAGTCATCTTGGGGAATTCCAAGAGTCACCAAGTGAAGACAAAAGAGGAAGGGAACAATTTCTCATGAAGGGACACTTTGAGGAATACGAAAAGTCCCCAAAGTAAAGAAAAAAGAGGGAAGGACATTTTTGCTCATGAAGGGTCACCACATGACTCTTCGAAGGCAAGGATATGAAGGGTCATACAAGTTTTGCACCATTTTCCATGAGGATTAAAGGGTCACAAAATGGGAAGGCCAAAGGTCATTTGGAAAGCTATAAATAAAGGCTTGAGAAACCATTTGTAATATGTGAGATAGAGGTTGATTTGATATTGTAATATCTAGCTTAGAAGAGAAATTGTGAGAGATGAATATGATTTGTATTTTTTATATCTAGCTTAGAAGAGCAAAGGTGAGAGAAAGGAAAGAGATGTTGTAATGAACTATCATTTGTTGATATAGTAACATTGAGAAATAGGTGTGTGGTATACACAAAGGGGTTGGTGCTCCTGTGGGTTGGTGCTCACAAATTATTGTTGGGTTGGTGCTTGGTAAAGGGGTTGGTGCTCCTGTGGGTTGGTGCTCATGAATTATTACTAGGTTGGTGCTCAGCAAAGGGGTTTGTGCTCTTGTGGGTTGGTGCTCAGTAAAGGGGTTGGTTCTCTTGTGGGTTGGTGCTTATGAATTGTTGTTGGGTTGGTGCTCAGCAAAGGGGTTGGTGCTCCTATGGGTTGGTGCTCACAAATAGCTATTGGGTTGGTGCTCCTGAAAGTTGGTGATTGTGAATATTTTTTGGGTTGGTGATTATTCATATATTTGAGATTTTTCTCCATGGTTTTTCCCACATTGGGTTTCTATATTATATCTGGTGTCTCTCTCTATCTTGTGTGGTGTTTATTATTTGATTTTTATTGCATATCTTGAATGTTTGATTAAGTGGAATTTTGTTAAGGGAAAGTTTTATAAGATATATGATATATTTATTCACCCCCCCTCTTAGTATATACCATGCTTAAAAATTGGTATTAGAGCAGGTTTTCTCAAAAATGTTTTATAGCTTAAAGGTAGATCGAGAAATCACGATGGTTGGGTCACAGGTTGGATTTTCTACAAATAAGGCAACTTTGTTTGATGGGATGAATTATGCTTTTTGGAGCATGAGAATGAAGGTTTATTTGATGGCCCTTGGATTCGACATATGGAAAGCAATGGTGGAGGAATATGAAGAGCCACAGACATCTACGATTACTCTAATAGAAAAGAAGGCAAGTGAATGTAATGCTAAAGTTTTAAATGCTATTTTATGTGGTTTATGTGAATCTAAATTTTTTAAAGTTATGCAATGTAAATTTGATCATAAAACTTGGGTAAAACTTGAGAATATTTACAAAGGTGATGGAAAGGTTTAGCAAGCTAAGCTTCAGACTTCTAGAAGGTAGTTTGAAAGTTTGAAGATGGAAGAAGAAGGAGAAGATATAACAAGTTATCTCTTGTGAGTTGATCAGATAGTAAATTATATTCAAGGTCTTAGATAAATGTTGGAAGAGTCAACGGTGGTGAAAAAGGTTTTGAGATCTCTACCAATGAGATATGATGCAAAGGTTTCAGCAATCAAGGAGATGAAGAATTTAGCCAAGCTAAAGATGGATGAGCTTCATGGTATACTCATGGCATATGAGATGCGGATAGAAAAAGATAAACCCTCAAAGAGAGAAGTGTGTTTGAAGACATCAAAGAAAGAGAAAGCTAAGATTCAAGAATCAAGTGATAGTTCTAGTGATGATGAAGATGATAATGGAGCACTTTTCATTCGCAAGCCAAAAAGGGGAACATGTAAATATTAAGGAAAATTACCTTTTAAATGTTTGAATTGTGGAAATATTGGAAATTTTTCATATAGATGCCCAAATAAGGGTAATTATGATGAAGAAGAAAAGCCTACATATAATAATAATTTCAAAGGAAAATTTAAGAAGGGATTCAAGAAGAAGAGCCTGTATTCTAAGGATCCTAACTTAGTCGAAGATAGTGGAGTCAGCGATTCAGAAGAAGAAGAGATTCTATTCATGGCCATACATGAAGATGATCAAGAAGAAGAAGAGGAGGAAGTTAAAGTGAATATGGAAGAACTCATTTGTGCCCTAGAAGAGTTAAAATTTGTTGAGAATAGGAATTGAAGATTGATGCACCAGATCGAGAAAAATGAAAAGGAGTCAAAGGAAATTATTGATGATCTAACAACACACTTGGAAGAAGCCAAGAAGAATGAAGAAGATCTCACAGTACAGTTGGAAATAACAAGAAAAGAATGTCAAAGGTATGTTATTGAAATTTCCTCTTTAAAAGAAGATATTGAGAAAGTAGTCAATGATAAAGTAGTTAGTGATTCAAAAGTTGAGGATAACACTAACATGCTGAATAAGATATTAGAAAGTCAAAAATAAAATTCAAATAGGATAGGGATTGGATTTGAAAATAAAAAGGGCTATGTTGAAGTTATTACAAAAGAGGAAACAAAAAGGGAAGAAATGAAGAATACAGAGGATATTTCAAATAGAGAATGCTGGAAGGAACAAAGCTACAAAAGGTAATCAGGTTAGAGATATATAAATAGGTCTTATTTTTATGTCTATTATTTTTATTGTAATGGATATGGTCACAAGAAATTAGAATGTAGAAAAAGAGCTAACAATTTTAGAAATAAGGAGAAGGAAAGTCAAGTAGAGTCAAGCAAAAGCCACAACTCTTTTGCTCCTCTATCAAGCTTTGATGAAGAGACCATAGTATGCTACAAGTGTAACAACTTTAGACACATAGCTCAGTGTTATAGAAGTGTGTTCGAGTCAATCAAGAAGGATTAGAGTTTCAAAGCTCCATTCATCAAGAAGAAGGTTCAGACATGTTCATGGTAGAAGAAACAACCTAAAGATTCTATGATGGTTCAGACAGCCCTGCATGTAAGAGGTAAAGATTAGCCATGGTTAATTGATAACAAATATTCGAGGCATATGATAGGAGATAAAATTAAGTTCATTACTCTAAAGAAGATCAATGGTGGTATAGTGAGATTTGGAGATAAAACCACTACCAAGATAGCCGGAAAAGGTAATTTGAGTTTGGATTATGGTAGAACTAAGACTAAGAATGTTTTGTATGTAAAAGGTCTTAAGCATAATATATTGAGTGTTAGTAAAATATGTGACAAGGATACACATTAAATTTTCATGCTAAAGGTTGTGAGATTAGAAGAAAAGATTCAAATGAGTTGATTGCAGATGCTCAAAGGATAGGGAACAATGTTTATGTATTGTCAGATATCTTCTCAAAGGCATGATCAAAGGACACATTCAAAGATATGTGAGAGGATTTGGGAGTAATTTATATTACTTCCTACCATTGATGTTCAAAATTAGTTGAGGGGGTGTTAAGTGTTATCTCCAGGTAGGCCCTTTGCCACTGATGTCAAAGGGGAAGAATAACGGGTACATGTATAGGTGCAAAAATAGGTATAGGGAATAGGTACAAGTTGCTAAAATAAAGGGGAGTTACTATATGTTTTTAGATGACAGTATGTGTAGGTGACAAGATGTCACAATTTTATGATTGAGGTTGTCATCAATGACAAAGGGGGAGATTTTTGGAAATATTGTCATTGATGTCAAAGGTCTATCATTATTGGTGATAAAGGCCCCATTGCATTTAATGTTGTTTGTAACAGATATATCTTGACTAATGTGAGTTAATATTTATTTAATATTAATGAATATATTTTTGGTTGCATATGAGACAAAAAAAGGGCCCATGGAGAAGTCAAAGAGCCACGGGGTAAAGACAAAAGAAGGATGGGATGCATTTTCCCATGAAGAGTCATCTTGGGGAATTCCAAGAGCCACCAAGTGAAGACAAAAGAGGAAGGGCATGATTTATCATGAAGGGACACTTTGAGGAATACAAAAAGTCACCAAAGTAAATAAAAAAGAGGGAAGGACATTTTTGCTCATGAAGGGTCACCACATGACTCTTCAAAGGTAAGGATATGAAGGGTCATACAAGTTTGACAAAATTTTCCATGAGGATTGAAGGGTCACAAAAGGGGAAGGCCAAAGGTCATTTGGAAATCTATAAATAAAGGCTTGAGAAGCCATTTTTAATATGTGAGGTAGAGGTTGATTTGATATTGTAATATCTAGCTTAGAAGAGCAATTGTGAGAGATGAATATGATTTGTATTTGTTATATCTAGCTTAGAAGAGCAAATGTGAGAGAGAGGAAAGAGATGTTGTAATGAATTATCATTTGTTGAGATAGAAAAATTGAGAGATATGTGTGTGGTACACATAAAGGGGTTGGTGCTCCTGTGGGTTGGTGCTCACAAATTGTTACTGGGTTGGTGCTCGATAAAGGGGTTGGTGCTCCTATGGGTTGGTGCTCATGAATTGTTTCTAGGTTGGTGCTCGACAAAGGTGTTGGTGCTTTTGTGGGTTGGTGCTCATGAATTTTTGTTGGGTTGGTGCTCGACAAAGGGGTTGGTGCTCCTGTGGGTTGGTGCTCATGAATAGTTACTGGGTTGGTGCACAGTAAAGGGCTTAGTGCTCCTACTAGTTGGTGCTTGCAAATATTGTTTGGGTTGGTGCTTATTCATATACTTGATATTTTTCTATATGGTTTTTCCCACATTGGGTTTCCATGTTATATCTAGTGTCTCTCTCTATCTTGTGTGGTGTTTATTGTTTGAGTTCTATTGCATATCTTGAATGTTTGATTAAGTGGAATTTGGTTAAGGGAAAGTTTATAAGATATATGATATACTGAATCACCCCCTCTCTGTATATCTCATGCTTAACATAAAATCATGTATCTAATGTAGTAGAAGGCTTTATCTCTATGTTGTTCATACTAATGAGTAAGCATTACCCCTATGAAGTGGTCGGTGGTAGAGATATATAGATAGATAGATTAGTTGTACTTGAGAGGGGTGAGGATGAGTGGAGACAAAAGATAATTTTTGATTGAATAAAAGGATTTTTGATAGTTTCTATTCCACTTAAAAGATACATCCTTCTTTAGAATGTGGTGGAAGGTTTGGCATCAATCTAAAAGCTAGGAGATAAGGCAATGAATGGATTAGAGCTTCCCCTGCAAACTATGGATTTGTTTAAGGTTGAATGAAGGAAGCATGTTGAGGATTTATTTGATCATAGTGGGATTAAATTTGATTTTGTGAAGGGAGATGATAAATCTAAGGAGAATTTTTTATAAAACCCCAAAACTGCACTTCTTAGGATTAGGTGGGTATGGTAATGGATAGTTTCTTAAAGATGATCTTGAGAATGGATAAATGATATTTTTAGAGTTTGGGTTTTCTAAAAAGTTCATCCACATAGTCTTCTACAATTTTATGGATAAGGTCATGGAAGTTATAAGTCATGGCATGTTGGTAGGTTTCACTAGCATTATTTAACCCAAAAGGCATGAGTCTATAGTAGAAGGTTCCATATGGGGTGGTGAAGGCAATCTTGTGCTGATCTTTAGGGGAAACTATAATTTGATTATAACCTAAGAATCCATCCATGGGAGATAACATGTCGTGGCTAATTCTAAGATCAACTAGTTATTCAATTCTCGATAGAATAAAGTCATCTTTGGGGTAGGCAAGGTTGAGGTCATGAAATTATACACAAATGCATAGTCCCCATGTCAATTTAGTGATAGGTATAACATTCAAGACACAGTAGAGATAGTCAATGGTTTGAATGAAATTTATAGATAAGAGATGCTAAATCTCTTCTTTAATGATAAGGGCTATGTGAGGGTTCATGCACTAAAGATTTTGATTGATAGGCTTGGTGTCATGGTTAGTTAATATGTTGTGGGTGGAAATGGCAGGTTCAATTCTAGGAATATCACTATAAGACCAAGCAAAATATATTTTATGGTATTCAAGGAAAGAGGAGAAGTCTCAAAGTTATTTAAAAGTCAGTGATTAGCTATTTTTGATAATGTGGAGGTTGTTGGGAGTGCCCAAGTTGATATTTATAGTGGATTAATTCAACATGGTCAAGGACTCAAGAGGAAGGGATTTGTGAATGGAAGAATCTAAAGCACTAAGATAGGTGAGAATGGAATCATCATCTTGACACTAAATTGTATTAATGATAGGAGAGTCATCTCCTATAATATTAGGATGGGTCAAAGGGATGGTTATAGTTTCCCCATACTTATGATAAGTCAAGGGTCCAAGGTTGATCATGTTTGAAAAAAATAGGTGGGATGATGTTTTCATCGTCACACATGGATGGAGGAGAGGTCAGTGAAAAATGGGTATCTTCCTCAACAATGGTGGTGGTAGGTGGCTTGGGTTACTTCTTGTTGGGTAGGATGAAACTGAGGCCATGATTCTAGTGAATCTTTATAGTTTAAATGGTGACCAATTCATGTGGACCATGATCATATCACTGAATATCAAAGGCTTTCCAAGAACACTAATGGAGGTATATCTTGGTGAAGCTCAATTTATTTAGGTAAAAGAAATTGGTGATGAATGGTCAAGGTAGAATAAAGGTGGTATAAGCACTAAAGTGTTTGTCAAGTCCTTCATAGACAAAACATTTCAATTAGTAGGTAGGTCTAAAGGGAACAATAGTTTCAATGTTGGGGTCATATCCTAATTTTTTAGTAAGGTGCCCATACTCATGAGGAGTAGGGAAAGTATCAAGAGCTAAGAGGTGATACTCCCCTAGTGAAAGGTGATAGAACATTGATTCCAAAGGGTCCATGGTGGGAATTTGGTCTAAAGGGATAAAGGAATTGGTGGATGCCTCATTAATGGAACGGGATATGATATCCACTTTTGTGGTTAAATATTATTATTTAGATATTAAGGGTGTGATATATGGAGGCATGAGGACATCATTGGGGTGATAGGTCATGTGCATGTTGATAAAGGACTTGGGTCATCCTAGATGGTGATGACTTGGCCTTCATGCTTAAAATTGATGCAATTGTGAATGGTGTAGGGGATACAACCCATAAAGTGGATCTAGGGTCATCCCAATAAAACATTGTATTGAAATTCACCTTCCACTACATATAAGTGTTCAAGGAGCATGTGGGGTCATAAATGGATATAAAGGATGATAGTTATTAAGGTAGTGTCCATGGTATCATTGAGTGATCAAAGGATTGTTGAGCTTTTATACATGACATTATCTAGTAGGTTAAGCTGGTTATAGGAATGGGAGGAGATGATGTTAATACTAGCTTCCCCATCAATCATGAAATGTTTGATGTGGGTTTGGTTGATGTAAGCAGTAATAAAGAGAAGGGAATATAGGTCATTTAGATGGATGGAATGTATTTATTAATCCTTGAAATTAACAAGATTAAAAATTTTAAGGGCAATAACAAAGGCTACTAGAGGTTGGGGATATTTAGGTTGGAACTTTATGGATTGAAAATCCTCTATTATTGCATGGCAGTGATGGGTAGAGGTAGAGATCAACTTGTACAATATCATCTTCACATAGGTATAGTGAAGTTTCTTGAGGATAACTATAAGGGGTTAGATTAGGAGGTACCTAAAATAGATACCTTGGGTTTGGTTGAATATTTATATGGATGGGTTTAAGTTGGTTGGGAGGTGGAGGATGGATACTTCTAAGTAATGAACACCTTAACCTTCCCCTTATCCTTTTGTTGTATTCTTATGACCACATTAATAGCATGGGTAAGAGGGGGAGTTAGGGTAGAAAAATTATTAGACTCATCTTCACTCTGAGGTGAGAGTGGAGGATTAGGTAAGTGTGGTTGTTAGTAGGATCAGTATAGGTATCATGGGAGTTTCATCTATTAATAGATCATCCTTATTGTAAAGCTAATGGATAATGGTTTCGAGAGATTTATAGTTCTCCATGTCATGGTCAGGTGTCCTATGATAAGAACACACTTAGTGGTCATTATAATAGATGGGTTTAAAAGTAATAAGGTTAAAGGATCTTATGTGAGGTAAGGCTAAACAAGAAGTTTTCAATAACCTATGGAAAATGGTCAAGTAAGATTCATGTAAGGGTAGTAAATCTTTAGCAGTATTGGATTTGGTTATTAAGGTAGAAGGTTGTTTAGAAGTAGGTTTGGTGATAGGTGATGGAGGTAAGGTGGTTCACTTGTGTGATGGATTTGGTATAAATAAAGAGGCCGATGAGATAGAGGTGGAATATTTCAAGGTAGGTAGCTTATGCATTGTTAGTGTTGTGAAGATAGGTGCATAATAAAGAAACTATGGAGGTGTAACCAAAAGAGGTGGTGTGGTTTTTATAGAGATAATGGGATACCTAATCAAGGTAGAGGGATGAGGTCCCAAAATAGAGGGCAAGGTTAAGGGGATTAAAATTTAGGCCTTCAAGCCTTTAGATGGTTTTACCTCTTTGGTTCCTTTGGTTCAGTGCTTGGTTAGATGGTGTAAAGATGTTATGTTCACTTTCATGGATGGGTGACTAAGGCATGGTGCAAGGAAGGTACCAAGGCTTTTGGTTGATTTGGTTGGGGTGATAGAAGGGGCTTTGGTTATTTGGGTTGTGGTTGGTTTGGTAGGGGTTTTGGTTTGTTGGATAAAGGGTTTGGTTAGCAGGGTAGGTATGGAAACAGGTTGGTCAATAGAGGTGATGTGTTAGTTAACCAAACAAAGGGTTGAAGGTTTCAATATATTAATGTAAGGTAAGCCTAGTTTCTACCAAAAGGTATCCTAGTCTAAGTTGGGTTTAGAAACAAACTCCAATCTTTGGACTAGTCTAGATAATGGTTTATAGATCGGGTTGGTTCCTTGGGTAGTAGGTTCTAAGGATAAAGCCATTGGTTGGGAGAGAGAGATGGTAACCTTATCCTCTTCCTCATTCAAAGTATGCAAGTTTGAGATAGGTGGCTCCCCCATGGGATGAGTTGACATGGGTACTTCCTCATTGGGAATGATTTTTGAGGGAGGGGTGAGTTGCTTGGTAGTTAAAGGTAAAGGTAAGGTGGTGATGGTTGGTTGTTTTGGTATATTAGTTGAAAGAGTGGTTAAAGACTCCACTACCTCAATAAGTGGAGGGGGAGAAGATGGTATTTCCTTATTTTGGGTTTTTTAAGGAAGGGAAGGTGAATCCACTACCTCAATAAGTGGAGGAAGCACAAAAGTGAGAGACTAGATAGTAGGTGGTTAGGAAATGAGTGCATTAAGGACCATATTGATCATATGGGCATCATGAGAACACTCAACCTGGTTAATCTTATTCTTGGTAGGAACATGGTTTGGAAAAGGTTTCATAAATATATCAAGGGCTTGGTTTGATGGTGCATTGGGGTCTTTCAATGCAAGCTCTGCCCTTATCAATGAGGGATTAGACAAGGGTCTTGAAGGTATTGCACCTACTAACGTCATGTCTTATTACCCAATGGAAGGCACATAGATCATTATCATTGTACCAAATAGGTTCAATATGAGAGGAATCAAATTAATAAGGGGTTTTGATAGGAGGAATTTGAATGATATTATCTTTTAATAACTTCTCCAAGATTGAAGCATAAGATTTTCCAAGTGGAGTGAATTTCTTTTGGTTGATATAATTTTGGTTCCTCATGTTTGTATTTGAGGAACTAGAGGAATTTGGTTGGTTGATGGATGGTGGAGGAGTGTATTTAAGGATAACTAAAATCATGGTTCCATTACCCATGATATTGGTATTAGACTAGTTATTTAATTTAGAAGAAGAGGCCTCATTGGTTTTTAAGGTGGAGTTATTATTTTTTCAATTTTAGATTCCCTTCATTAATGGCTTTATTCTCTAACTTACATGCCATGGTAAAAGCTTCATCTAAGGTCTAAAATGTTTAGACACATAGTGTAGAGGATATATGCTTAACACAATACCAAGAAAAGAGCTTTATGAGTTTGGGTTGAGGCAAGGAAAAGGAAATTTGGTTAACTAAGCTAATACAATGAGCTACAAAATTGGAAATGGATTAATCCTCAAAATTATAGATAGAGTATAGGTCAGTGATAGAAAATTTCTTGGAGATGTTGATCAAAAAGTGGTCCAAGAAAGTTTTAGCCAATTAGGTGAAGGAGAAGAGGGAGTGCTTGGGTATGGCACTATACCAAATTAATGTTAGACTGGCTAGAGACATAGGGAAGGTACAAAGAAGGAAGGAATAATTATAAGTATTAAGATAACAAGAATTTCTAAATGACATAAGGTATTATTTGGGATCCTCTTTAATTTGGAATTTAGAGAACTTGGGAACCTCCCATTGGGAAGGATATGGCCTAATAGGTATAGATGGATGGATGGGCTCATTACATATTTGGTCATATGACAAGATTTTGTGAGAACTCAAGATGGATGAATCTAAGGTGGTCATATTTTCCATAAGCATATTCATTAGGTTTTCTTGGGGTTGTGCACCTAAAATGTTGTAAGACACATACTACTGTGGTGATTGGGTGACATATTGATAGTGGATAAAAGGTTGGGAAGCTACCACATATTAGTATGTGGATGCCAATGTTTGGGTGGAAGGTATATAAGGGTGCATAGATGCAGGTGGTTGGGTAGTGGTTAGGAGTACATGAACTTTTAGGTTAGGGATGTATCATAGGTTCTATGTAAGAGGTTCTTGTTGGATAGGAGTGGTAGTTAGGTTGGTGATTGATGGAAGGGTGGTGACCCTTTTACTAATTGGTGGTAAGGTGGAGGGTATTAAAACCATGTGTCTTTAAAGTGGGGGAGTGGTTGATGGATTAGGTGTAGTTAAAGTAAAGTTAGTAGTATTAAAGGTAGGCACTCCCATAGTTGATGGAGTGTAGGTGGATAGATGTTGGCTTTCTCCTAAGGTGGATGAGTTGTTGGTAGGAGTGGAAGGTATAAGGGCATTCATAGTTTGGATTTTTTAGTTATCTATAATAGTCTCAAAGGGATTTTTTCTAGATGAGGAGGCTTGAATAGAAAATAGTTGGGTTGTAACCATAGAAATAGAGGTTCTCCCCATGAGGTGGAGAGGCATTCCATAAGATGGATCTATGGGTGGGGTTGAAGCTACAGTAATGTAAGACATGGTTATAAGACAATGTTGTAAGGCCACAAGATTATTATCTAGGAAAGTAGAAAAATCTACATCTCCTTGGGGAAACTCCCAAGGGAAAATAGGACTTTTCAAGGGATAATGATAATCTACTGGTTTATAGATGTAATCCATGGATGAAGAGGTGGAATTGGTAGGTTGGTTTGGTGATGGGTTTTTATCCATAAGGTTCCTTGGTTATTGGTGAGTGAGAACCATACAAGATATGGAGAGAGAGAGAAAACATAAGCATACTCACTACTCAAACAAAAATAAGATAAGAAACGATTAAATAAATCAAATCACACTCCAAAAGAGATGTTAATCCCTATAGTTTTTATTAATCTCTCTTTTGGATTATTCCTTAAAAATTTGCATGATTGAAATTGGCTTGTAGAGTGGGTACTAAAAAATAATTCTATGGCTGGTTTTAGTTTGTGTTTTGGATCTAAAAAATAATTTATATTGGGAATCAATACATGGCTTGGTATTGGGTCCTACCCCCTCACTTCACACACTATAATGACAAGGGTGTTGGGTGCTTAGATAAGATATACTAATTTCTAGAGTTTATACTCAGCAAGAGAGCTAAGTTGGTTGTCCCCATTGTAATGACTTCCAAGTGGGATTGTCAGGAAAGCGTAAGGTTACCACTAGGTGATGAAATCCTAGTCAGGCATTGGCTCAAATTTGTTTGATGTTTAATTTATGAAAGCAGTTTGGTTTAGTGTGTGAAACAAAAGTGATTCTATGATAAAATTACTATGCCATAATTCAAAGTGAGATAAAATTAGAAGCAAACAATGGATGCACTTGATTTTAAACTCAAAAGAGATTTTAGTTTTGTTAATAAGTATAGATAGAGAGAAAATAATATATATATAAAGAAAGGAAAACCAAAGTAAAGACTTAATGACCCACCAGGTGTGCCAAAATTTTTCAATGATTTTCAGATTATATTTCAAATGGGAAGAAGAAGAAACTAAGTATGAGTATGGTTGAAAAACCTATTACTTGTTCTCAAATTGAACCAGAAGATTGTGAATAACTCTTCTTTGGATTGGGAGGATGACCTAGAAATAAGACAACACTAAAGAAAAGTATTGGTTAGATAGATCATTGAGTGGATTGCCTAGTGATAGCTAGATCCCAAAAGCAAGAGCTTCCTTGTGGAATATCAATCCACACATTTTAAATAATTAAGATTATAAATATAATAGAAAGTACTGGTATCAATAATCAAAAGGTCTTGAAATTAAACAAAAGAATGGTTATTAGAATAAATAGACTATAAATAATTAAAATAGTGATAAACTAATTAATACTAGTGCTAGATGATTGGGATGTACTTTAAAAAATTAGGTAGGGGTTTGTGAATAAGTAAGGACATAGAAAATTAGATTTCACAAAGGGTAGGTAGGTAGAAATAGCTTGCTATAATTTACTACCATAGTGACCATTGTTAGTTAAGGTGAATTTTGATGGTCAAGGTAGCCATCAGTAGTTGGATAGACTATTGGTAGTTTAGACAACCATTGATAGTTACTACATGTAGATATGGGTTGGTGAATGGCTAATTGATGAGATCAAAAAGTGGGATTTTAGGAGATGGGTTGGTGTTGGGTTGAGTGTAAAAGGTAAATAGAGTAATTGAATATCTATACAAAAAATACTTATCTTTAAAAAATTTGATCGAGTGAATGATTGAGGTGATTGACTTGTTAGTGGAGTTTGACATGATTTTCATAGAGTAATGGTACTTGGTACTTTGGTAGAGCTGCAATAGAGAGTTGGATCTCTAATGTAGTATTTGGTTCACTATAATATTGATGATGATTGACATGTAAAAGAAAGGAACTTTGGATGTACAAGTTCTTGATAATAATTATATATCCCTTTCACCTTCTTGCTCCTCTCTTCTTATGGGCAAGGCAATAGAGTTACAACAAGACATGAATTGAGCTTCATAATTTAAACTTGCATATGTAGTGGATGGCACATGGATTTAGATGAGTTATTTTTAGAAAAATAAGGTGGGTGGTTTGAATCTTAGGTGGGTATGAAGTTTCACCCTAACCATCGATGGTCAAGGTGACAGTCAGTGGTTAGTTTGATCATCAATGGTCAAGGGTGATGGGTAGAAATAGGTAGAAGGGTAGGTTAAGCCAATTTAATCAAACTAACTTGGATTAAGTTTGATTGGTGGCCAAAGGGTTGGATTATTCCTAAGGGGTTCCTCATGTGGTCTAGGGTATTTTTGACATTCAAAATCACGATGTATGGATTTATAGTGTTTATAATAGGCTCTATTTTTAAAAAATTCAGTCACTAGGTAAAGGAATAATTAATTAGGTCTAAATTTCTAACCTTCTTTTTTTTTTCAACTCAACTATTGATCCTAAGTACAAGGTATTATACATATATATGGTGATCATGGATTTTATTTTGTATTTTTTACCCATGAGATTGATGTAAACAACATGGTTTTTTGCAACAATGAAGCAATCCTCATCTTAAGATTTTAGTTTTGATAGTAGTGTATTTTATATATTCTTGGTAATTAAGGAAACCTTAAAGAGAAACATGAAGGATAGGTATATCTAACTAAAAGGGTATAATAGTTTCATATCCAAACAAAATGGAATACAATATTTCCCTTATGGGTGTTAATGCTCATCTTGTAGGCCAAAAGTGTTGGATAGAGCTATAACTACCAATCTCATTTAGAATCCTTAATAGGTTTGACCAAAATTAGATTTAAAATTTTATTGGTGGCCTCAACCTACCCACTATATTATGGGTAGTATAAGAATTTCATGTGATGTGATATAGAAAATTTATTTCATGCTTCATGTATCTTAGGGTTTTTGAAGGGAAACCCATTATTCATAACAATGACCTATGTGACTCTGTATCGATAAATGATTTGATTTAGAATAAATTTGATAATTATTAATCCAATAAAAAAAATTTGTTCCATATCTTCTACCCACTTAGTGAAATACTCATTGGATGTGATGACGAAGTGGTGACCATATGAGGAAGAAGGAAAAATAGAAGGAAAAACGTTGATGATCAAATCTAGACCCTAAGTTGAGAAGGACCATGAAGTAACTATGGGATACAATGCCCTACTAAGGATATGTATATTAGGTGAGAATTTTTTACACTTATCAAATTTTCATACATATCAATGATGTTATGGTCGAGAGTGGGCTAAATTCATACCATCCTATGGATTTTATGATCAATTTCATGACAACCAAAGTGTCCATCACAAATTCTACTATGGAAATGAAGGAAGAACTTATCTAAATATTCTTAGTTGACATACCTTAGTAGCATACCATAATGGGCCTTATAATATAGAACCATGCATAGGATAATGCACGTGGATGAGATGTTTTGAAGGTGATTGTATGCACTTAAAAATTATAGAGTGCTAAATTTATGATACAAATATGATGATGATGTAATGACCTCTTATTTCATGATACATAGAGAAATCTCTAGCTCTAACCCCCCTCTATTATTTAACATTCCTTTTTTAACCCCTTTAGACACCCTTGATCATGAACTTCCAAGTAGTTTCTTTATTATTTTAAAATCTAGACATGAGTGACAAGACTACCAACCTAGGTGATAGAATTACCCCCCTTAATTAAGAAACCACCCCTTAGTTTCAACAACCACCATGATGGTGTTGAAATATAAGATGTGATTCTTACATATAAGGGAGATTATGCATTAAAATAGTGGTAGTTTAGTTATCTTATAGGGTGGTTTTGAAAAAATAAGTGACAGTTCTATAACTGCCCCTACATAAAGTGATGGTTCTATCACAATGGAATGCCTCATAAACTTAGCTTTGATAAATCTTATTTTCACCCATTATTCATAATTAGCTTCACATTTATTATTATTAACACTTGTATTCATTTACAATAATGTCCAATTTACTCACTTTTCTATTGTTATCCTTCTTTAGTTCATTTCAAGATGAACCCACCATTACACTTATTTGAACTCTACCATGAAAACTCTATTCTCTTCTTATAAGAAGGCCAATATTAGCATAAATGCATACCTGAAATTTGACAATAGAAATTATTATTGATAAGATTTTGCATATAAATCTTACTATAAGTTTCATGATATTCAACCCCTATTATTTTCAAGTAGAATACATAGTTGAAAATTAATAAGTTTCATTGGTAAGAGTAACATATACCTTACAGGCCAAGACTTTAGATAGCCTTAGTTCAACTATTCTTCTTTTTGTTGATTGTATCTTCTCTCATATTTATCTTGTTCTAGAGTTTGTGAATTCTTCAAATAGATATTTTCCTAAATTTACATAAGAAAATATAGAGCTATCATGCTAAGGATAATAATATTAACACACTACATGTACTTTGCTAATTTATTGTAGAAAATGGTTGGAGTTATTTTGATTTAAAATATTTTTAATTTGTTAGATTCAATTTAATATAGTTTATTATTGTGATTCAATTAGTTTCCAATTTAAAAGAGAATATAATCAAATTTTATAGTGAAATATATATATCTATTTCATTTGTCATTACTACCAAAAACATAATTAGTTTTGATTTATGCTTGAAATAAATAGATTGGTTTCCTTTCAAGTTAACAACACCTCTTGTCAATCATTCCAAAAAGAGATATTAGTAAATATTCAACTAATTTCTATCCAAGACAACTTTTATTCATTAAATATCTAGACAAACTTATTATACTTAAAATAATCACTTGGGTAAACACAAAACATATGAAACTATAGGTGAATGTATACAGGTTTTGGATTTTTTATTTTGTTTATTTTTAAGAGTTAAAAGCATTAACATTTCTATCTCTCAAATAAAAAAATATAACTTTTTGACATTTTTATTTCAAAAGACAAATTTCAACCCCTACCATAATTTTTTTTATAAACCCCGTACCAATCTTATTTATAATGTCCAACCTTGCTATGATCTTATGAAAGTCCCCTAGAGGACTTCTATCATTGATTAAGAATGTCATAGAGTTTGTTTGTGAGTTTTAAATGTCACAATTGTTTGGAGGTATTTTTTTGATGTATTATCCCTCATCAAGGTCTTGGAGTTATTAAAGAGAGTTTAAAGGTGCCTTGCATGTCTAATGAGTATTTTGAATCATTCTCCCTAGTATATTTTCTCAAGTTTGTCTTAAATTTTGATCAACCCTTCATAGTGCTAAATACCCATCAAATAACTTCATTTAAGATTATTTGCATTTGAAAACTTTGAGAAGAGGAATGTGTGTTAATTAAAATTGCATTATTAAGGCCGTAAAGGGTCCCCTAAGTCACCACTAAGTGTTTCATGCCATAAAGGGTCACTTTTAAGACTTATTTCCACCTCCTCACTCAACAAGTGGACCCCACACATGGGAAAAGGTCTCATTTCAACTCTGATAGTCATACCATTAGTTTTAATTGTCATTTAACATACTTTTTCACTCCTTTCATCCTTTAATGCTGTATTAAAGATTAGAGGATGGAAAAAATTCAAGAAAAATGGCATTTTCAAGTATTTTTTGTAGGTTGTATAGAATTACATAATCAGTCTATATAGAGGGGGATCAAATATTTATTATCATCTCATGTTAGATGTTTAGAAGAAGTTTCATGGTTAGATAAGGTAGAACAAGCTCAAAATTGACCTTATATATTTGCTTAGTTCTTGGGTAGATTAGGCAACCCTTCAGGTTTATGGATATTACAGGTATGAGAGAGAAGATTAGGATCTAGTCTCTTGGGAATAAAAATGGTATCCCTTAACCTTATTATTCATGTCATTTGTCTACAAGTTTCTTGGCTAGATATTCATGAACAATCACTAAAAATTTTGGCACTCCTTTGAGCTCCATCTATGCAAGGTTGAGAAAGTACAATGGCTTTGGCAGATTTTATTTATTTTAGTTTATGATATAAATAGAAAACACTCAAAAAATTCTCAAACAATGAATACATAGAATAATAATATTCTATTACTTTAATTACTCAACTCATTTCATATGAAACTGTTAAAAAGCTATATAGGAAATGTGTTTTTTATATTTGGGATGTTGATATCCCTATAATCTCTCACAAAAATAACCAACCCACTATATATGAAATATATTATTACTACAATATATTCAAATAACTAAAAAACTAAATAAAAATAACATGTATATTATTTTAACTATTCATAACAATAATATACCACACAAAAATCTATTAATGTATTATTATTTAACTAACAATAATTAAGTTATTACAAAATTAATAATGTGAATAAACCTTAAAATTCGCCCCCTTGGTAACATTATTAACCCGTAGTCTACACCCCCTTAATGTGAACATGGGGAAAACAAAAATTCCATATCTGCTCCTATACTCATGATTTGGTGATTTGTAGAGGACAATCATGAACCTTAATGATGGTTTTACATATGGCTTACCAACAACCAAAATGGGATGGTTTTCAAGTGGATAACCAATAACGACAAAAAAATGGTTTTACATGTAGCTTACCACAAACCATAACATGATGTGTAATACAATTACTAGCTTTCTTCACTATCACATTTTCATAGAAGTTAGACATGAATTTTTAGTTCACTTATTACAAATGTGAATAGGCATACATCATCCATTCTTATTTACACAAAACTGAAATCAAACACAACTAAAAATAAAATGCATCACTAAAGTAAAATTGGTCCTATTGCTAGTGGCTAATGAGAGGTGTAGAAATCCTCCTACCTTCATTTACTTTATCCTCTAGTGAGTGAATCTAATTAATCAGTTGTTAAGATCTTGAATCTCATGTAATTTTTGATGACAAGACTCCCACACACACATAACTGATGGTTTTGACTATGGAAGTTAGCTTCACCCAAAAATGCACCTCTATATAGGATGAGATTAAATTTTATAACTTTGACATAAACATGAATCTTTAAAAAAATGACTCAATTATCGATGTTTTTGATTTTTTGATATAAAACACATTTTGATAATGACCTAATAAAAGGACTTTAACACTTATAAAACTTTTTGACTTTAACAACAATAAAGACTCAATTGTTGATATTTTTTATTTTTTAATATAAATGACACTTTGATAATTATTTAACCTATAACCTATTTTAAACATTGGAATTAAAAACTAAAACATTGAAAACAAGAGTAAAGTCTGTAATGACAAAACAAAAAAAATATTGACTAATTATAAAAACAAATAAATCAATCTTAATGATAAAATGGAATACTTAAACAAATTTTATACCATCCAAATATAATGATATTACAAAACATATACTAATTATTGTAACCCCAAACCATAAAAAAAATTAACATTTCTTTAACAACATTAATCTTCAACAAACTTTGAACTGAAAAACTATTAACCACACAAGATATTATTAAACTAAACCTAATACTACAGTTGAAAAGAACAACCTTTATGATTTTATAAGAAGATTTTTTTGTGATCCACATGGATCAAGCATGAACATGGACTAAAATTCATCACATGTAGATCATTAAGTGCCTTTTGAAATTGTTTGTCATCTATCCATCTATCTAGGGGGATGCAATGTCGAGAATGTGGGGTAGAGAGATTCTAAATTTTTGGAGGTTAATAAAGTCACTAAATCTTATATCAAATCACCAAATATGATAAAATACATGTATTATTCTTCATTAAGACATATTTACCTTGATCATCATGAAAATATTCACAAAATATGGCATGTAATGGTTCACACTCAGAGAGATATGAACCGATTGATGCAATACAAGATCTAGTGTTGAAATTTTATATAGAAACAATAAAGAGAGAAAAAAATAAATGCTCAATGATGAATGTTGATGTCATTGGAATAATAAATGCAGGAAAATATATAGGATCTAAATGTTGGTGCACAATATTACATGACAAACCATGAATTACATAGATAGTAAATGGAAATAAATGATTGATTAGACTTGTAGAAGTGAACATCATAAAAAGGCTGATGAGATCAAATTTATCATGATCCACCATCCATGATGAGAAATCAAATGATATATCTAAAACACACTCCTTACAATGAATTTTAATTTTCTAAAGACTCTTTCTTCTATTACTAAATTATTACCCTCATACCATGCTATGAAAATAGAAAGTAACCTTTCATCCATAGGGACAAACCACCAATCAAATACCCCTTAGATGATCTTATAAAACCAT
Organism: Torreya grandis; assembly: GCA_037957365.1. Lineage (NCBI taxonomy): Eukaryota > Viridiplantae > Streptophyta > Pinopsida > Cupressales > Taxaceae > Torreya > Torreya grandis. The sequence goes on along the minus strand of JARHVA010000511.1, from coordinate 3,806,243 downwards.
AGATATTCTAAAATTCTTGATCTGATACCAGATATTGATTCTAGTTTATAATATAAACATAAAATACTTATAAAATTCTTAGATAATGAATACACAAAATAATGATATTCTATTACTTTAATTCTTTAACTCATTTCATACGAAACTATTTCAAAGTTATATAGGAAATGTGTTTCCTATATTTGGGATCGTGAGATCCCTACAATCTCTCAAAAAAATAACAAACCCACTATATATAAAATATATTATTACTAAAATATATTTGGAACTCACAAACTAAATAAAACTAACCCATATATTATTGTTATTATTCATAACAATAATATACCACACAAAACTCTATTAATGTATTATTATTTAACTAAAAATAGCTATGTTATTACAAACTTATTAATGTGAACACACCTTAACATATTTTTAAATATTTTATACAAAATAATGGTTTTTGAGTGTTCCTGAGGTCTTAAAAAACCATCTCCACCACCCTCTACACCTTTTTCACATATGTGGAGTGTGAAGGTAAGAAAACTTCATGTTTCTTCATCTTGCAAGCTATAGACATATTTTCCTTATGTTGCAGATGTATGAGATCAACAAGATAAGAGTAACATGTTATACCATCCAATGGAAAATAGAGAACAAACTTCTAAGAAGGACCTAACATCTCAAATTGAGTCTAGGATCTATATTGAAGCACTCTACTAACACAAGTCTATGAGAAGAATAATGAGAGTACAAACATATGCAAGATAATGGTGGGAATAATGATTAGTGAAAGGTTAAAATTTAAGTAAAGGAGGATCATCCATCCAATTTCCAAACTCAATCCAGTCACCTTAAGAATCCATAAAATGTAGTGAATCCAATTTAGGAACAAATGTGAGATAGCTATAAAGGAGACTAAGCTACTAAAGAGATCACTAAATATAATAATCTCATGTAGTAGGGGTTTGAAAATAAGGGTATTGTATTATGACACCCAAATCAAGTCTCAAGATCACTTTACCTAGGTTAAATATGATCAATCATCTAAATTTCCAATATCATCAATCCTAATTCACTCAAAGAGGTAATTGGTAGACTAAATGATGGAAAGGGTTGAAACTCAGTCTAAACAACCACCTATAGTAGTCATGATTGGTATCTCAAGATGAAATGTGCTTGGGTGGCTTAATAAGTCCATATATATGAGATAAAAGGTAACTAAGTGAGTCTAATCCACTAAGAAAAGATTCCAAGGAAACCTAAAAAAACCCCAACCATGGAAAGCAAGTTTGAAGACCAAATAACAATAAATGTTTCCTTGGTTAGTTTAAACTAAGGTAAGTTTGAGGAGTTTAAGGTTATGTGTGTTCTTGATCTCAGTAAACCTCATAGCTATAGTGGTGCCTCTCCATGTTAAATTTCAGTTATCAAGGATGAATGAGAGTCTTAAGGATAATCTTGTATATTGAAATTAGTCCCATACATCTCTTCTATCTATACAGAGGTATGACTATCACCTACAACTAGTTGGTAAGATGAGGAAAAAAGTTGTAAGGAACAAGATTTTGAAATAATTATGTGTGTTAGATAAAAATTATTAAATATAATTATGAAATCTTTATAATTTAAGGGATAAAAAACCATCATATCAATCTGCCAAGGTGAACAAACCCAGTCAAGAATATTAAGTGAGAAGGTAGAAGTGTGTATAAGTTTGAAGAGACATTATGATATAATTTAATCTTAGGAATATGTATAGTTTAAGTTGATAGTAAGAAACATGATCTTACCCTTGTAAATTTTAAGTCAACTAATTAACATGAAACAAGCCAAAAATTATGCACTCAAGGACCATGTTGAGAGCCTATAGGTCTATGTCATCTTGGACAAAGAAGGATAGTCCCATTATAGAAGGGTCAAATTTGAATGAAGGAATAAGATTAGTGTAAATTTAAGGACCATTAATAACTATGGAGGGATCAATTCACCCAAGGAATATCTCACCCATCAAATGAGCACTCTTCATTAAGTCAGCCTAAGATTAAACCTACACAGGCATGTTCTTGAAGATGAGAAGAATAGTAGTTGGGAAGTTATTATTAGGTGGTAAAACTTCATGAGAAAAGGAAGGTGATATTCAGGGGTATCCATGAGGTTTGGTACTTTAAAAACTAAGGATAAAACCAAAAACCTACACCTTAGGGTCAAACTATCACCATGAACTATAAACCCTGAGTAAGAGCATAAGAAGTTATAGGGGTGTCTGGAGGTTGAATAAGGTATGGAATAATTGAATATGATAATGGAAAGGTGAAAATAGGTTGAGAGAGATTATCTAATAATGTTAAATCTATTAAACCAACTCAAGGTGACTCAGTCTTAGTTGAGGCTTATGAGGCCCAAAACCATCTCAAGGCTCCAAGACATCACCTTTACCCCATTTTTACATCTAAACTCTCATAGAAAACTTAGAACCATAATAGGATTTTTAAGGATGGTATAATACCCATAAGAAGTGTTTGATGTATCATAATTGAAGGAAATAATCAAATTTAGTTTAATTATTTTCTCGAGCTCTATTTCCTTGAACAATCCTATTAAGCCACCACTTGAAATGTTCACATCTCTCACCACAAAGGGAAATAGTGTAAATGATCCTATAGGAGATTGGGAACACCTATGGAATCAGAATCCATGAAGGAGTGAGCTAGATTTAGGGGCCCAACTCTATGAGTGAATGCTAAGACTATAACCATGTCAATAAGGCTTATAAGGAGTTTAAGGTTCACCATCTCATACTCATATATTTATACATAATATGCATGCAACCCAAATATTTTTAGGAGTTTAATGGGGGTTTATAGACTAAAAATTCATGACTAAAAGTTTGGGGTTAGAGGCCTAAGCTTTATGAATCATCATTAAGATGGTAAACCTCTTTAAACCTACCTTAAACCCTAGTGCTAACTCAATAACACATATCACCAAATATTTTCATCTAAATAACTATTTTGGATTGTCTAATACTTAGATCAAATATCACACTCTGAGGTGACTCCACCCATGGCATTGAGTTTTATAGACACTATATGTAAGTGTTATAAATCCATACTTTTCTAAGAAATTGATCAAAAACCAAGGTAAAAGATATTTTGAGAAGATTAAAACCACTAGAGGGAGAGTTTTGACACATTTTACACCTTCTAAAGTTATAATATTCCCAAGAATCCTCATGGAAGGGTCTATAAAACTCTCCTCTAAATAGCCAGTATATAAGAATGAGAGAGAAAGTGACCTAGTTGTCTAGATGAAGTAGGGTTGCAAGTGTATAATTTTATTAAGGATTGAATCATGGTTTGAAACACTTGTTTGAGCTTATGAAATGACTATCCATAGGTTCTTAAGGTTTCTTGTAGTTTTCATGGCAACTAAGCACTAGAAGTCAAATAATTAGGCTTAATAAGCCTAATTGGCTTACTTGGTCAATAATAGAAGTTAAAATAAGGCATTTATGGGATACTAGGAGGTTAAAAAAAATTATTCCATGTAACTAATTCTAATGAAATATATACACTCATCATGGTGACTATAGGAAATGGGAGCAGTTTCTCAAGGTCATTCAATATGCATTAGAGGACTAGTGGGGTAATCAATGCCTCATAAAGGATACTTACACTTAAATTCCACCTTGTAACTACCATATATAGGATTTATTAACTATTTTTGGCATGTCCTTTCCTTTAATAGGTCTAACTTAACATCCACTACCTCATCTCAATGCTAAAAAGGGGCATTAGAGAAGACCAATGCATGGAAAGAGTTGAAGGAGGACTATGTAATTGATGAAACTATAGATGAAATTGACTATGGTCATTTAAGACCTATTTATCTCACCTCCATGCCATATTTCCCTCTTTTTATCTCCTCACTTTCTATATATTTAGGCCCTAAGGCCTTGTTTTATATCGCTTTATTGGTCACGAGGAAAATCTACCTAATTTTTACTCTATGGACCTCTAGACCATTAATGAATAATTTTTACAGATCTTTTCTTGATGAAATCTATTATGTTTTTATTTTTATTTATTTGTAAATGTGATTAATTTCTCTCTTCTATAGGTCCTTGTTTACCTAAATGTCAATATAATGCTATTAAGTGGTGTGTAGAAGTGTTGGTGATGAGTTTTGAAGTGTGATATAATTGGTAAGAGTCTCATAGTATACCTTATTGTCATAGCCTTTGCACTCTAGTTACGTCATATAGCCTCCACATGAATCAAACTTGCATACAAACTTTGAAAGATGGTTTCTTAGTTATTTTATTAATCTATTATCATTGTTTGAGTTTAATTTGAGTGGATGAATAATCATATAGGTGCATCACCACCCCTTAGAGTAGTTTTCCTTTATGCAATCTCTTTCCTATTTTCATCCCAATATAATTAGGTCTTAGGAGGAAGATTCAAGTTGATAAATTATGGTGCCTCTCCCCATAAGCTAGAGGTTTGGCCTATATTATAGGTAACCCATATCCTATAGGTCAATCCTATATTAGTCCATGTTTGAGATGAATTTGAATAGTCTAATTCAATATGGTAGAACTTGGGTAGCTAATAGTTCTATCACACCTACTGAGACAAGATTCAAGCATTAGATCCTTCATAATAACTTCTTGGTCTTCACAAACAGCTTCAAGCACCACATCATCACATTTATAGTCATAAATTTATAACAAGGGTCATCATGTGGTCATCATCTTAGGGTAAGAAAGGTTAATGTCCATAGTTTCATTGATTTTCATCTACTTAATGACGAATTATGGATGTATATGGGGTAAAATTCTATAATATAATACCTTATAAACAACCTTATGATCTAATTCAACCCCATTATTATCCTTACTAACTCTATTTTGACCCCTATCAGCCATACATTCACCCTTGTCAACCCTATAATTAGTCTCCTTATTGCCAAGACTACCAACCCCATTATGAGCCTCATCTACCTCCTTGGTAATCCAATTATCAATATGATCAGTCATGGTAGTAATATGATGTTCTTGTCTATCCCACTCATTTTACAAGTCAATCCATATCAATCATTAAACAAACCCTATCAAACTATTAAAGACATATGGTGAGCATTGACACATTGAGGAGGCATGGGCAAGAAATCCATAAGCATGTGATTGAGAGTGTTATAACTTCATTGTAGTAGGATAAATGAAGGTGGACATATTTCATGAGAGAAGGCCTTTTAAGGGTAAATAATGACATAATTGATATATATGGTCCAATTTATAAGATTGAGGAGAAGTTGGTAGTACATGAGGAGAAAAAAGTTCTCCAATATCAACATTATGTCCCATCCTCCATCACATATTAGTATTATGTTGAGCTTGAAATTATCCCTCAAAAATTTCAATCAAATGAGTTTTAAGGACCTCAAAATCCCTCAAAATATTTATTGACCTTTCCATCATGTAAATCTATCCAAAAAAGAGTGCAAGAAGAAGAATATGTATTTATTAAGAGGACTAGTATTAATTACTAGACCCTTGATTAGTCAAGGATTGATTTTGAATCCTACCTTTCCAAAAAAATTTAAGTTATATAAAAACACTTATATCAATCAATGATATATATAAAATTAACATAATCCTAGATGAAGACACCTCCATTCATTCCCCTAGTAGTATTGCACACAATACAAGAGACTCCTAAACCTAAGTTTACAACCTAGAAACAAGTGATACAATCATGAGAGAGAGAGAAGAGAATTAAAGAAATCCTAAGATAATTCAATCCCCACCCATTTCTCATTAATATTCTAAATCATTTCACTCATGTAAATCCATCCAAATAAATGTGTATAAGAAGGGGGAGATGATAGTTGTTGAGAGAAAGTAGATGAATGAAGGAAATGAGGCATACATGTCATCTCTCTTAAATTCACTCTAATAATATCCCATTCTGGTCCTTAGGAGAGAGCCTATTTTTGAAGAGGTGAGAAAAAAATTAGATTGAAATGGTAGCTAATGATGATGTCTTGAGTGATCTTGAAGAGGAGATTGTCATTGGGACACCACTTGGTAAGGAGGGACACCATTCAACTTTAAAAGATCAAGAAGAGGATGAGGTATAGGAGTGTGATGAACCATAAGAGGAAGAAAAATCAGTTAATAAATATGAGGATGACTTTAAATACCTCCTTGATTATATGGTAGCTACCCTTCATCATGATGGTCCTAGAGAAATTATTTTAGTTACAGAAGATAAATGCATACCAACTAATGAGGATAAGAAAAAGGCAACTCTAAGATCTTGAAATATTATCAAGTGGTTATTGAGGATGAACTAACTTTAAATGATCAATTATAGGTAACTAAATATGACTTGAAAGATCAATAAGGTGAAATTACAAACTATGATATTCCTATTATTGTATCTCTTACTATGCCTATTACACTTCAGCTAAGTAAGGATCAATAAAGGATATGTTTGACATCATAGAGGAAAGATATTCTATAATTTAAATATGTTTTTATATATTATAGGTTAAATAAGCCAATGTCATCAATCAAGAAGGGGGAAACCCTTTAAGAATACCACTCTAAGAGGTTGTCTTATCTAAAAATGACTTGTTTAAATTGTTCAAACAAGGTTAACAACTTCTCATTCTACTTGAAGATGACTCCTCACTCATGGTGAATATAATAGATCCTTTTTGGCCTAAAATATGCATAAAATAAGATCCATATATCCTTGAAGGCAACTCTCTAAGCATACTACAATATTTTCTTTAAACTATCCAACATGATTAGGAACAACTCATAACTGAGGCATAATTGATGTTGTTTATGTAATAAATACAAATATTGGATGATGATGATGATTGGGTATTAGACTCATATATTCAACCTATTTAGATAAATATTGATAAAGAGGATCCATTTTCCTTCTTAAGAGACCATGAGCATGATAACATCTTTAGCCATAAGTGGGAGTCTTCATGTAGCAGATAGTACCTGATTACAATTCTATCATCATGTGGAAATTTGACCTCATAGATAAAAATTGATAAAAAGAGTTTCCATTTTAATATTAGAGGAGAAATGAGGTGTGTTGCAATTATTTATTTTAATAAGATTCAACACAAATGTGAGTTATCTATTATCTTAGTTATTTTGGTGTATTTATTATTTACTTATTAGATGTTATGTGTGTTTATTAGGTTTAGGTGTTGTTCCTTTATTGTCCCTATTATGTATTGGGAATTTTTAACAATTCAAGAGGTGTAATTAAGTGTTTTATTTATTTTTAAGTCCAAAAAAGGGTCTTTCAAGTTATGATGTTATGTTTGAGTCATTATGGTCATGAAAGTGGTTGGGTTCTCTTGACTAGTAGGTTTGTCACCCCTTAGAGTCACCAAAAATGTTGAAAGTTTGGCTCACAGGCCAAATGTCAACCCCTACCATTAAAAACTTGTATAAGACACCCTAAAGATTATCTAAAATATCCAAGATTGATATGATCTTATGAATGTCCCCTAGAGTTCCTCTAGCATTGATTAAGAATGTCATAGAGTTTATTTGAAAGTTTTAGATGGCATAGTTGTTTGGAGGTCATTCTTTGATGTACTAGCCCTTATGATGGTCTTGGAGTGAGTAAATAGAATGTTGAAGTGCCTTGGATGTCTAATTAGTAGTTTGAATAACATTTGATAAGGTCATTCTTCCTGGTATATCTTCTCAAGTTTGTCTCAAACTTTGGTCATCCCTTCATAGTGCTAAGTACCCTTAAAATCACTTCATATAGGATTATTTAAATTTTAAACATTTCATAAGGGTAATGTTTTTTTATTAAAATTGCATTATAAAGGCCTTAAAGGTTCCCTTAAGTCATCACTAAGAATTTCATGCCATAAAAGGTCTATTTTAAGACTTATTTCCACTTCCACACTCACTAAGTGGACCCCACACATGGGAAAAGGTGTTATTTCAACTCCACTTATCATACCATCAGTTTGAATTGTCATTTAACATATGTTTTCCCTCCTTTAATACTTTTATGTTGTTCAAAGATCAAAATATGGAAAAATGAAGGGAAAATGGCATTTTAAAATGCTTTCAAAATGTTGTAGGGAATTGTACAATTAGCCCATATAAAGGGGATCAAAGATTGATTATCAGATTATGTTAGATGTATAGAATAAGTTTCATCATTAGAGAAGGTAGAACATGCTCAAAACCAACCTTTCATCTCCACCTAGTTCCTTGGTAAACTATATAACCCTTTAGGTTTACGGATAGTATGGGCATGAGAGAGAAGATGAGGAGCTAGTCTCTTAGGAATAGAAAGGGGATCCCTTGACCTTATTATCCATGCCATTTGTTTAAAGATTCAAGACTATATATTTATTTTTTTGTAGATTCATGGTTAGATCTATGTGTAAAGTTGAGAAAGTATAATGGATTTGGTATATTTTTGAAGAGTTTATGCAAACTAATAGGTTTTGTGTGTTCATGAGGTCCTAAAAGATAATATCCACCACTCTCCACCAATTTTTCACACATGTGGAGGATTAAGGAAATAAAACTTCATGTTTCTTCATCTGTATCCTATAGATAGATTTTCCTTATGTTGCAAAGGTATGATATTACCTAGATAAGAGTAACATGTTATACCATCCAATGGAGAATAATGAATAAACTTCCAAAAAGGACCTAAAATCTCAAATATAGTCTAGGAACTAAATTGAAGCACTCTACCAACATAGGTCTATGAGAGGAATAATGAGAGTACAATCATATGCAAGGTAATAATGGGAATAAGGATTTGTAAGGGGTAAAAAGTCAAGTCAAGAAAGCTCATCCATCTAATTTCCAAACATAATCTAGTTACCTTAATAATACACATAATGTTGTGAATCCAATTTAAAAATAAATGTGAGATGGATAGATAGGATACTATGGTACTCAATAGATCACTACCTATAAAAATCTCATGTAGCAAGGGTTTGAGGTGAAGGATATTATATTATGACACCCAAATTAGGTCTTAAAAACACCTAACCTTGGTACAATATGTTCAATAATCTAAAGTTCCATATTAATCAATCTCAATGCACTCAAAGAGGTAGTTGGTGGACTAATTGATGGAAAGGGTTGGAACTCAATCTAGACAAGTACCTACAGTACTCATTACTGATGTCTCAAGATGAAAAGTGCTTGGGTGGTTTAATAATTCCATATAGATGAGATGCAAGGGAGATAAGTTAGTCTTTGGTTAGTAGAAACTAAGGTAGGTTTGAGGAGTTTAAGGTAATGTGTGTTCTTTCTCTCAATCAACCTCATAAATATAGTGGTACCTCTCAATGTTGAATGTGAGTTATCAAGGAATGATGAGAGTCATAATTACATTATTATATATTTAAATTATTACAATGCCTTTCCTATATCTATATAGAGGTCTAACTATCACCTATAACTAGCTAGTAAGATGAGGCATAGAGTTGAAAAGAATATGAGTTGGAGAGCATTATGTGTGTTGGAGACAAGAATAAAAGGTAAGAGGGTAATAATTGAGAGAGTTAGGGTTCAAAAGGCCTAAATATAATTATGAAATTATGATAATTTAATGGAACAAGAACCATTAGATCAATCTCCCAAGGTAAACAAACCTAGTCAAGAACATCAAATGAGAAGGTAGAAGTGAGTGCAAGTTTGAAGAGACATTGTGCTATAAGTTAATCTTGGGAAGATGTAGATTTTAAGGTGAGATTAAGAAATAGGATCTCTCCCTTTTAAATTTCAATTCAAATAATTAAAATGCAACAAGCCCAAAACCATGCACTCAAGGACCATGTTGATAGCCTATAGGTCTATGTCATCTTAGTCATAGGATGGTAGTCTCATCGTAGGAGGGCTAATTTTTAATGAAATACTAAGATATATATAAAATTAAGGACCATTAATAAATATATAGGGCTGAATTCACCCAAGGAAGAGTTCATCCCTGAAATGAGCACTCTTAATTAAGTAGTCCTAAGACTGAACCTACATAGGCATGTGCTTAAAGATGAGAAGAATAATGGTGGGGGAGCTTTTATGAGCTGGTGAAACTTCATGAGAAAGGGAGGTGACATTAAAGGGTACCCATGAGGTTTTTAACTCAAAAACCTAATGATAATACCAAGAACCTACACCTTAGGGTTACACTATTACCATGAACTATAAACCCTAAGTAAGAGCATAACAATTTATAGAGGTGTTTGGAGGTTGACTAAGGTATGGAATAATTTAAGTTGATAATGTAAATGTGTAAATAGGTGTAGGAACATGCCTTGGTAATTTTAAACCCACCATCCCAAATCAAAGTGACTCAGTCTTATTTAAGGCCCAAATCCATCTCAAAGCTCCAAGACACCACCTCTACCCTAGTTGTAGGTACAAACTCTAAAGTAAACTTGGAACCATAATGAGATGTGTAATTATGGTATAAGACCCATAGGAAGTGTTTTAAGCAAAATAATGCAAAGAAACAATAAAACTCATTATTATTCTCCTAAGCTCCATTTCCTTGAACAATACTATCTAACCACCACATCAAATGGTAACATCTCTCATCACAAGGGGAACCAGGGCAAATGATACTATACGAAGTTTGGAACCCATATGGACTCAAAATACATGAAGTTTTATGCTATATTTAGGGTCCCAACTATGTAAATGAATATTTAGACTACAACCATGTCAAGAAGGCTTAAAAGGAGTTCAATGTTAACCATCTCCTACATATATATTTCCATAAAAGATGCATGGGACCCAAATATTTTTAATATTTTTTGGGGGGAATATGGACTAAATATCCATGACCATAAGTTTGGGGTTTGAGTCTTGAGCTCTATGAACCATCGATAAGATGACAAACCTCATTAAGACTCCCTTAAACCTTAGTGCTAAATTGATAGCATATATTACCAAATATTTACATCCATAGAATTATTTTTCCTTGTCTAAAAATTGGATCAGATAGCACACTTAAATGGTATTCCAACCATGGCATTGAGTTATATAAACATTTTATGAAAGTGTCAAAAATTCATACTTCTCCAAAAAATTGAGTAAAAATCAAGGTACAAGATTGTTTGAGAAGATTTCAACAATTGGAGGGGGAGGTTTGAAAATTGTTCCACCTTATTAAATTATAATTTGACAAATAATCATCATTTAATAGTCTCTTCATCTCTCGTCCAAATAGCCAGTTTGTAGGCATGAGGGAGAAACTAACCAAGTTGTCTAGATGAATCAAGGTTGCAAGTGTAAAAAAATTTAAAGGATTGAATCATGGTGTGAAACAAATTTTTAAGCTTATTAAATTCCTATCCCTATTTTCCTAAGGTTTGTTTTAGGTTTCATTTTAACCAAGTTCTAGCAATCAAATAATTAGGCCTAATAAGCCTAATTAGCTTACTTGGTCAAAAATAGAATTTAAAAGATGAAATTAAGGGAATACTAAGAGGGTTAACACACATTAATTATGCCATGTAAATTATGCTAAGGTTAGCTATACACTTTCCATGGACACTATAGGATGTGGGAGTAGTTTCTCAAGGTTATTCAATATGCATGACAAGGATAGTGGGATTTTTAACACATCAGGGAGGGTATTTTTACTTCAATTCCACCTTGTAACTACCATATAGATGAGTTATTAACTATTTTTGGTGTGTATTTACCTTGAATAGGTATGATTCAACATTCACTACCTCACCTCAATGCTAAAAAGGGCCATTAAAGAATACCAATGCATGGAGAGAGTTGAAGGATGACTGTGTAATTGATGAAACTATAGGAGTTGACTATGGTCATGTATGACCGCTTTATCTCAACTCATAGAATATTTACCTCTTTTTCTCTCCTAAATTTATATATATTTAGACCTTGAGGACTTATTTTGTAAACCTCTCTTGGGCATGAGGAAAATTTACCTAATTTATACTCCATGTACCTCTTAGACCGTTAACAAATAACTATTTCAGCTCTTTCCATTATGACATATAGTGTGTTTGTAATTATTTTGATTTGTATATGTGATGAATTTATTTCCTTTGTATGTCCTTGTTTACCTAGATTTTAATAGAATGCCTTATGTGGTTATGTGGTGTGTAAAAGTGTTGGTGATTAGTTTTGAAGTGTGATCTAATTGGTAAGATTCTCATAATAGACCTTATTGTCATATCCTTTACACTCCAATTACCTAATATAACCTCTAAATGAATAACCCTTTCATAATAACTTTATAATATGGTTGATTAATTTTTTAATTATTCCATTAGTATTTTTTGAGTTAAATTTGATTGGTTGAATAATAATATAGGTGCATCATCACCCCTTAGATTAGATTTATTTTATGCAATATGTTTCCCCCTTTTATCCCAATATAATTAGGTCTTAGGAGGAAGATTAAATTTGATAAATTAGGGGATATTTCTCCATAAGCTAGAGGTTTGGCCTAGACTACATGTAACCCACAACCTATAGGTTAATCCCATGTTAGTCTAAGTTTGAGGTGGATTCTAATAGTTTAGTTCAAGTGGGTAAAACTTGGGTGGCTAATAGAACTTACATATTTTTATTTCATCCTATTAATTCATTATAAAAAATATTATATGTATCAATTTAGAAAAGCTAAGAGGATAAACCTAGTTTTCTTATAATGAAGGTTCATAAAAATTATTTCATTATTGATATTTTAGATCAGATATCTAGTCAAATTATTTGTGCACAATATATTTAATTCATACATTTATTCCATGTCACATAAAACATCAAAAATAAACAAAAAACATTGCAGATAGTTTGCATGCAAATAGATCTATGAGAAATCAACATCTTGTATAATAGTATAAGTTTGTTCCCTCTCTCATTGTATGCATTCAAATATTGAAAAGGATAAGAAAAATAATTTTGATTTCTAGTGCTTTTTAGTTTTTTTTATCTTTTTACATTTAAAAACTTGTTTTTATAAAGTATTCATTGTTTAAAAACATAAAAAGACCTAAAGACAATCAATAACAAAAGCCTTCCCATTCATGTAATCAAACACAATAAAAAAATCTTTGTCATTCATGAAAGAGACCACATCACATCAAAAGCATTTTCCATCCATTAAATCAAACATATAATACTTAAGCCTTGACATTCATGTAAACATTACATATCAAATCCTTTCTTCAATATTCCATCAAGCACACTTATCAAGCCATTGACTAAAAAATATCATATGCTTTTCCCTAGTTTATAACTAGTCTCTTTTGTATGACCCTTCTCGATACACCAAATATTAGCTAACATGGCCTATTTTCTAGAGTTAGAGAATCTTGTCTAAACATTATCACATAGTTTTAAATTATTATTGATTTGAGATGTGAGTTATTTCAAACCACTCCAATTCCCCACCTCATCATAGAGTTCTTATCTAGTTTAGAAGAACAAGAGTGCATCCCTGATCTAGATATCATTATTCTCTCATAGAACAGGGGATACCAATACAATGTTATCTAATATTAGTCACCCATCCATCCATTTCTTATTATCCTTGAGTCTAAACTCATCTTATGTCATTCACATCTAGTGGATGACATATGTTGGAAAAAATAAACCCAATAGAGTAAATATTTTCCAATGAGTAATTCATTCCAATCTCCCTTATTTACTTGAGCCTAACATTGACTAAGAACTCCACCTTCTTGTTATATTAGAGACTAAATGGAATTGGATATATATATCCAAACAAGAAATTATATCTCTATCTCTACATTTGTTGATATTTATTCATAATAATCCATGGGTTTTATGAAATCCATTTTGATAAGTTCGATAACCTCTTCTTTAACCATTAACATAACTTTGGGCTTGATTGTGTTAAGTTTTTGTTTTGAGGATTTTTATCAAGTATCATGAAAAAATTATGTATAAATAATCTAGGACTTATACCTATCATATCCACATAGGATAAGGAAAAATATTTAGATAACTTGGCGAGTATCTACTTATGGTCTTCTAGCTCTTGTGATGAAAGTGAATATATGAGTTTGAGGATTTTGAAGTTTTCCTTGATCTCTAAATTAATATCAATAGTATCTTCAATGAGGGAGACATTCATATCTTCAAATTATTTGGGGGATATGGGGAGGTAAAAATCCTTGCCTTAAGTGTTATATACATCAATATATTCATCAGAAGATAAATAATCCTTAACCTTACAATAAGAACTGAAATAATCATATATAAGGGTAGGTATATGATGAGAAGTGAGAGTAAAACCTATATTATGACCAAAATATGGGAGGTCATCATAAGCATGTAATAAATACCAAATGGATTCATTAATTTTTAAAAAATCAAGGATGAATGGGCTAGTATTCTTCCCAATGCAAGGGTTTGGTCATTAGATAGTTTTTACATGAGAGGTTTCATCCTAATAGACACTATAAAATATGATTTGATTATTACAAGATCAGGATTGAATCATGGGGAGGAATAAACCATAGAGTCAATGAGATAATTAATTTAACTAGGGACAGATTATATGGAAAAAAATTTAAATCCTTGATAACTTTATGCACAATAGTCTTGTAAAGTTTAAGTTAAAATTTTGTCTAATAAGTATTTAAGACTTGATTGGTCACTAGCTATGAGTCACCTTAGGTTTTTAGGCTAGGAATATCCAATAATTTATAAATAAGCATCCCAAGCAGTAAATAATCATAATTAACCCCATTTTTTGTATACTTAAAGTCAAGCTTGAAGCCAAAAATAAATATTTTTCCCTTTGTGGAAATCATGATGACTCTTGTCCCTACACCAAGATGAAATTTCACCCCATCATAGTGAAGGGCCTATTGATAATATTAATTTTGTGGATGATTTTATTAACCTTATGAAATCTTAACTATGCTAATATAAATTAACTAACAAAACCATCTTGGTTTTCATAGTCTTGCGATGAAGAAATATTGTAGGTTTCTACCCCTCGTAGATCAAAATGAAGGAAATCTAGTGCTTCATTTTATAGGATATTTATGAATTTATCCATTAGTCAGGATGAATGGTTTCCGTGTAATATTATCACAACTTACCTTTTCTATAGTTATAACATCCTTCTCTTTGGGATTTTTTATAAAAGAGCTTTAGGAAGTTCTACCCCTTTCTTCAAAATAACCACTTTGGCCTTCATTGGTTATTTAAAATCAACCAATTATGGGGGTTTTTCCACACCGTTGGTAGGTAAATTATAATCAATTCACAATTTTTCATTATTTAAAAACATAAAAAAAACCCCAAAACAATCAACAAGAAAATCCTTGTCATTCATGAAAGCAAGCACATAACAATAAAATCCTTGACATTAATGTAAGTAACCATGTCACATAAAAATAATCACCAATTTGTTATAGTAAACATATCCTATATGAGACTTGACATTCATGAAATAATTACATATCAAATCCTTGACTCAACATTATATAAATCATACCTCACAAGCCATTGACTAAACAAGCTCATAAGTTTTTCCTTAGATTATACCTAGTATTTTTTTAATGACCCTTTATGAGACACCATATACTATCTAGAACAAACTATTCCATAGAGTTAGAGAGCTTAGTCCCAATATTATCACACATTCTAATATTATTATTGAGTTGAGATGTGAGGTATGTTTATCCACTCCAATTCCCCACCTCATCATAAATTCCTTAGCTACTTTATAAGAACAAGAGTGCATCCCTCATCCACCTACCATTGTTCTCCCATAAAATAGGGAATTTAAATACAACATTATCCAATCTTAGTCACCCATCCATTAGATTCTTCTTCTCCTCAGGTTTAGCCTCATCTTATATCATTCACATCTATTGGATGACATTGGTTAGGCAAAGTCAACTTGATAGAGTAGATAATTTTCCATGAATCATTCAGCCTAATCTCCCTTATTTCCTTAAGCCTAGCATTGACCAAGAAATCCACCTTCTTGTGATATTAAATATTGAAGGGCCTTATATATCTATCTCTACATAACTCAATGATATCAATTAATATTATAATGTTGATGAGGTCTTTTGGTTCCATCATGAAAATCCATTAGCTAAACCCCTATTCCATCCATTACAATAGTTGCCTTAGCCAAACCTTAGGGAGTTTCATGTATAGGTTATCAGGTGCTAATTTACATGAATATAAATTAGTTAACTCAACATGAATGAAATCATCCTTTATGTACCATTTTTTATTCTCATTCTACTTTCCTTTCTCCATCCTCTCTCATTCTAATTAATTTTTAGGTATCTATTTACCTATTTAATATGTTTGGATAGGACATAAGCGCATCTCTTGTCTTAAAAGGCTATATGAGAAGATAGTTTAGATATAGTGAACTATAGTTTATGAGTTTGAATAACCTGACCTTTAACATTAATGTATAACACCAATCCTACAAATATACCTTTCCATAAATTTAAGGAGTGGGGTTATCATTAAAAATATACATGATGTATCAAAAACTATAAATCCCGAGTCAAACATTATTAATCTTAAAATTGGAGGCCCAGTCACTCCCTGCATGTCCAAAAGGTCATCTATCATCCTGGAAATGCTAGATATGGAAAGAGTCACAAAATATGATCGCTATTTATGAAGGATCCATGATTTAGAGGATGATGTCAATCACATGCAAGCTATTGAAAATTATTCTAGTTGGAATTAGGATGCATCCAACCCATTGGAAGAAACTACCAACATTAATCCTTGGGATCCTATCCCAAACTACCACACTCATATGGCTTCATCTCAAGCATTTACCCTCCATATACCATAGGACTAGATCCCTAATAGCAACATGAGGCTAAATTATCTCATTATCACTTTGGTGGGTCATATTTATGACCTAGATAATAGTCATCATGATCTAAGACAAGGGACATGATAAAAATTCCTTATGCCAACTCATCCCTAATCCATCCCCATTCTAGTGACACATCACCCTCATCACAACAAAAAAATTATGTACTCCCTACATCATAGGAGAAAATACCATAAAAAAACCACATCTCTCATCAACCCCTTAAATAAATTCTCACCCATAGGGTCCCCATCCCTAATATCTCAGAAGCTTATACATCTTACTAGGCTCTCACTTAAAATCCATTACGAGGTGTATACATGTATTTCCACCAATACCAATTAATGTAGTATAAAACAAAATATGATTCCCTATGCCTCCAAGTTACACACCTCCCATATATTGTCAGCCTTTATAGATAGGATACATCCCAACACACATCTCACTATGCTACACACAAATAACCCATATACCATCACAACAAACCCCATGCAATTTTCCACAATAAGGCATGATGCCTTTTGGGTCTCATAGTGTCCCCTCATAATTCAACATGTATTCAAAGACCACTTAACTAGAAAATTGTTCTTTGGCCTAATGAAGACCATCTTATCAGTTTTCATCCACATATCCCAATAGCTATTAGGCCAACACATACACTAACCCACCTCCTCATACTAACACCACCACAATGATGATATATTTTAACAACATGGGAACCTATGAAAAATAAATTAAAGGACCTTTTAATTCTAACATATAGGGAGTTCTTCTCCTACATCCCCTACCAAATCTTCCCAAATTCAAAGGGGATCCCAATGCACATGTAAAATATTATGTCATCATAATTAGGGAGATCCTACCTTGGGATGGGGTTGTATAAAATATCTTTCCCAAGACACTCAAATGGATAGCCCTTGACTGGTACTATCACATCCCATAAGGGTCCATACACTCATTCTACTAGCTCATGGCCGAGTTCATTAAATATTTTGACATAAAAAACTCCTAAATATTGGCATATGATAGTTATTTCATGTCAAATAAGAATATAATGAATAAGCTTCCCATTTTATCAAAAGATGGTGGTAGGCCCTATATTCCTATGCTAGTGCACCTAATATGGACCAATGAGAGTTATGTGATCTCTTCCTCAATTCACTTAATAGATAAATGAGGGAATATATCTATAAGTTCCCATAATTATCATATGAGGAGGTCATCAAAAGTGCACTCCACATCGATATTATAGTCCTTAATAGTGGATGACAAACCTATAAAACCAATGGAAAAATCATCACTCAAAATAATGGGAGATCTCAAATTATGAACCCAAACCTAAACAACATAAACAACCAAGATCTTATGATATTAAACTATAATAGGAACACTACTATCGAAGGTGTCACCAACCAAGCTAAGAAACAAAAACCTATAAACAATAGTCAATACCCACCTACAAACACCACAAACACTAATACCAATAAATTAGTAGGTATGAATTAGAGTCATCCTCCTTACATCCATACCTTTGATTTGAATATACCACCACCTCATAATGCATAGTATTAAGACCACAATAAAAAATATTATCAATCAAATTAATAATATCCCAAGCTAAAACACTAAAAATATTACCTATGTAATAACAAATAAGGATTAAAATATCTAGGGAAGAATATGAGACCTATGGATTATGACCCTAACATCTACTGCCTCTTCCATATAGTCATAAGACATGACACTCAAGATTGTTGGGAGAATAAACATCTTGTACAAAGACCTCTAGAGGATAAAAAGTGTAAATTCATATATATAATCTTATTAGGTGTGAAAACGAACATCAAAGCCCTTTTGAGTGGTCTTATTTCTCCCCAAAACTATAACTTACAAATTTACCATATTTTTTCCCTGACCATCAAATGCACCTTGCTCAAGATCAATAGTAGAATAACTAGTCAAGTCAACCCATTCAACACAAATATCCCTCAAAAATGAGAAATAATGATTTTTAAGCCTCCACTTTTATGGTTTTAAACATCTATTTATCCCCTCAACTAGGTGTTCAAGGAAAAAATGGATGATAGAAGTCATGGAATTAAATGCTAAAATGGAAACATACATTATATCTCACATTAGATTAGGTCAAACTATCCTTGTACCTAACATCCACATGGTTAAAATATCAAAAAAATAGGATTATATACCTATGACCCTCTCCCTGTTATGCATGATCAATGAAACTTATATTATGATGGAGCCAAGTGCCACCTAAGTATTGAAGCAAGAGTCATTCTCATTTCCCCCCAAGGGGTGAGTCATGCTTTTTAGATTAAAACTAGATTTTGATTTAATAAATAATGGACCTAAATGCAAATCCATACTAATTGGTATTCTCATTGTAAATCACCTAGGTATCTAGAACTTAAAGATCTAGGGGGTTTCATAACTAGTCATAAACTAAGTTTCCAATATCTACCAAATCAAGGGTAAACACCTCTAGTTATGCAAGACCAATATTCATGAGTTTTTCAAGGATTTAAATTTTATCTCTATAAAATCATCCCATAAATAAATTAACCAACTTGTCAACTCTATGACTACCTCATCATTGTATTTTCCCCATCTAACAATTCTAGAATCAGATTTTATAGTCTCAGTCATGATAGAGCCTCTCGTAAGTAAGGCCCATAATGACCAAACAATTTACAACATTAGGAAATATTAAGATCCTCTTGTCCTTGATCTAGTCAACAATGATGAGGCCATCCTTGAGTTCCTACAATATTATTATGGCATCCCTTCTTTTCATCATGAAAGGGGTTTCTCATTTACTTGTTATCACAACTTGGCCCTTAGGAATTATTATGATGAATCCTAATACTATAAATAATATTATCTCTCCTCCTCTAATAAGAGTGATGTATTGAATATTAAGGATTAAAACCCTTCTTTCATCCTAATTTATCTCCAACTTGAATAACTTGTTTTATCCTTGGATTATTATGGTTATTATTTGATTACTTATTATTTGATTAAGCTTTATGTCATATGCTAATAATGAGACAATTATGTAATGCTTAATTTACATGATTGGTTTGCTATGAGATAGCTATACCTTTTACTATGTATATTATGATCATGTTTGTTAATTATAAAACATGATTTGAAGATAATTATCTTTCATGCTAACTATTGATAAGAAACTATATGATACAATATAAAAAATCAAATAAATACTACATATATAAAATCTATATTCTATTTGTAGAAATAACAAATTTAAATCATGAGCCACTTTGATAGGTCTACCTCCTTTAGATAAATTATATATTACAATTAATTTATTGGATGATCTACAACATCACCTACCCCTTTATTTATACTATTTATTACCTACCCCACTCCACTTTCTAATGCATGTAGGATTATTCACTATTATACTATTATACCCATATCTGGGTACATTACATTCCATCCCCCTTATACATGTTTCACCCTCAAAACATGATAATAACTAGGTAAACCAAATGAAAGCTAGACCATACATATGAAAAATATGTTGAAAACCAGATAAAGGCACATCCATGCATTCATTTCTTCTCTCACTTCTTTCACCTATGTTAGGAAATGAACATGGATGTGAATAGTATGAATATAAGAAGTATAACATGAGAATAAGGTACATATAGAGATCTATATGAAATACCCTCAATGGAAGACTTATCAACCATGAGGTTATAGTCTAGCATCGATATTTAAAGCATGACAATTAAATGCTCAAATATAGAACAAGGGAACATAAAATAGTTGTCCTTGTGAACCAACTAAGGATACATGCCATCCTCCTCAGTATTATTCCCTAATGGAGGTGAATCCTTGGTTCTCTAATTTGGATCTATGATTATTAGCTTGGGCTTATTTGGGGTGTGCTCGAGCATGGTGGTTGTCTAAATGGACTCATTGAAGGATTGATCAAGCACTTCTAATGCTTACTATAGTGTTTTTATGGTCTAAGGGGGAATTATTTGGAGATGTTACCAATTGATGTGATCTTCAGTGAGTTTATATAATCCCACTATTTCCATCATTGTGTGAGGACTGAATATTTCAACCTCATGTTGAATTGTATCATTAAAACCACTAATGAAGAAACATGGAAAGAAGGCATTGAAGAAGCCTACAATTTAGCTGGTGAGTGCTTTAAATCCTACTTGATATTCTTATATGGTCCCCATTTGATGAATTTGATTCAAGACCATAATGAATATACCTCTAGATAAAATAGGATTCCCCATGAAAATTAGAGGAGTGGATGTCAGTTTCAACCAAAAATGTGTCTGTTATAGTTTGACCAATTTCTTTATTTATTTTTATTTTTTGACACTGACATGGGAGAAGATGACTAGACAATGAACAAAGACTTAAAATTAACACATGACCAAAAAAATACATAGTTATTATATATATATATATATATATATATATATATATATATATTAAAGATGATAATTTAGATAATATATTGAAAACACTATTAAAGCTATATTTGGACTTATAGTAATCATAAAACCATTAATAATTAATATGATTCTAATAAATAACATGGACTATTAAAAATAATGAATAAATAAATATAATATAAAATTCTAATGACACCTATCATTATAATAAAATAATGAGAGTATTTAATAAAACCTACCCATAATTCATTTAATGGAATACTAAATAAATTGACATTATCACACCTAATAACTTTAGAAAATATTTTTCAAAATATAAAATATTATAAAATAATTGACACCTAAAAAATAATTTCAAACCTAATACTTAAAAATACCTAAAATCATATAATCACTAAACCTAAACCACATACCATTCACCAATTCAAAAATATGCAATTGAGAAAATCATGATGCTAAAAAATACAATGCATGAGCTAAGTGGTTGAGCAAGGAGATCAAGAAACTAGTTACCATAGAAGCCAAGCATGAAGAGGAACACATAGGATTACTATACCTAGATGTCTATGGACCACCACTGAGAATAAATATTGTAATCATAAATATGCTAGTTTGGGGTTGATAGAAAGATCTTGCTCTACATAAGTTGTATATGATTGTCTAAGTTGAGGAGCTCATTCTCTAGAAGAAAGACCATGCATTATATTGATGATACCAAGGTGGAGACAAGGCATGGATAAAAGCACAAGTTGGTGGAGTAGATGGTCATGGGTGAACCACTTGAGGTAATTACTTGGAAAAGTAGAGGCTACAATATGAATGATGTAGATGTGGATCCTTTGATGTATATTAATCAAATATGATAGGCATTCAAAAATGGACATCCCTACGCTAAAGCTTGGTCATTGAGCAGGGTGAATAAATATTGTAACTAGTTGATGGAGATCTAAACAATAGATGCCAAATCGAGGGAGCTATGAAAATAATCATGGAACCATGGTGAAAGAAAATATAGGAGCAATTTAAGCTGGTTAATGCATCAAGCTAAGAGGAGTAAAGATATACATAGACTGAGGAGATAAAAAATATGTAGAACAACATATGAATTTGTATGTAGGGGTGTCAATCTGACCCACACTTTAAGGATCTCACTAAAAATTTTATAGGAAGGGAAGTCTATTGGTATTGTGAAAGATGTGGAGAATGATAGGAGGACATTAAGGATTGTTTAGCTTGATCTAAGCTGAGTGAGATAATATTCCATTGGAAAAAATTAATGGTTTAAGAGGTGAGAAATAGATATGAGTGGACAAAGTGGATAAGTTCTAATAATTGGTCAATATAAAATTCAATGCAGAAAAACACAATCAAATGTAGTGAGGAACTATGAAACAACATTGGAGATTTAACAGAGCTAAATCTAGATCTAGATAATCTGATATTTTTATGCCATTGATTTTTACTAGTGCTTATAGAATAAATATATCTTGAAAAAAAATTACTACAAATAGCTTTTAATCAATGCAACCCATACATAAAAACTTCCACACACACAAAATCTACAAATCAATGCTGAGAACCAAAACCTTTTATATAACCGAGTACAAAAATGAGATGTAATTTATGATCCTACTTACAACTAAAATATTTTGATTTGGTTTGATGCTACATATAAAATCTCAACCTAAATTTATATTACAATGAAAAAATTTGTCCTAGGAAAGCACTCTGATACCAATGATAAGAACCCGTATGTTGTAATATAGAAAATCAAATAAATAATGCATATATTAAATTTGTATTCCTTTTGTGGAAGGAACAACTCTGAATCATGATCTAATTTGAGGGAGATACCTCCATTATATCAAGGCTCTATTAAAACTAATTTATTAGATGATTTACAACATCACCTGTCCCTTTATTTATATTATTTCTTACCTACCCCACTTCACCTTCTAATGCACGTGGGATTATTCACTATTCTACTATTATACCCCTATCTAGGTACATTACAAATACCTTCATTTTTGTGAGGTGTATGTAAGACAAATCCACCCCTTAGAGTATGATGGAGGGAGAGCATGATAGAAGAGGATGGTGTAGATGGAGGTATTGGGGGATGAAATAATGAAAAATTTCACACCCACACACACACCACAATAGTATATGATGTTTTATGATTAATTATTTGAGTTAGATAGTTGTGGTATGCTTTGTTTTATATTATGAATGTATGTTGTGATATTTTGTGTTCTCAAACCATTTTATGTAATTGCATTATTTCACTAATCTACTTGTTGTTGATGTTATTTTTTAGTTGTCTTGATAAATCTATAACTATCAAGTTTAACATGATTTACCACTATATTATACATAGATAAATATTTGTTTAACAATGATTTTTTGGATTCATTGTTATAAATGATAAATTTATGTTATTACTTAGTTGAGTCAATTAGTAAGTGACTATTTACATTTATAAGGTTACTATTATTGATTTTAATAGTAATATAAACATGTAAAATACATAATGAATTATAAGTGCTTTGTTAAGTATTAATGAATGATTTTTTCATGGTAAAACAAGATTTGTGTTTTGACATAAGTATAGTGCTTAGAAAATGAGCATAATGTAATTTAAGGTGTTATAGATAATATCATTTTATAAACATCATTATGTTTGTCGAATTATTTTCTAAAGTTTATGGTTATTATTTAAACCTAGAGGGTTAACTTATAGTTTAAATTCAAATGCATAGTATTTTATTTGGATGAGTTGGTAACAATTAAAATATTATTTTAAATACATATATGTTTTAACCCTAACATATATTCATTATGTTAATTGACTTGTTGATGGTTGACATTGCATGGAATAATATGATGATGGGCTTGTAATTTAGTTAGTTTATATAGACTAAGTGAATTTAATGCTTGATTTGATTAAGTCAAAAGGCATGCATATATTATTAAGGATAGATAATGATTATTATTATTAGTCATAGGGTTTTTAATCTCTCGTTGAATTCAATTAACCATCATACTTAGCAAAAAAATCATGATGCAAGTTTGGTTAAATATTAGACAATTGTAGCTTAGTAGATATTCTTTTGAACTATTCTAGCATGCATATTTTTAGTTAGTTTTGTTTGATGAGAATGGAGGACAAATTCATGGCAATTAAGGTTATGGAAAAGAGTAAAAGAGGGAATAAGGAGGACTGTGAGGATGGATTATAGGGAGTAGCAGGCATAAAGACAAAAATAAAGGTATTTGAGATAAGGAAATAGGAATTTCAACTTACTTGACATAATAAGCAATTGTTACAGGTTGGTAATGTATTTTAAATTATTGTGTGATGTGTTGATATATTTGTGGAAAATAATTTAAAAGGGTTAATGGGTTTCATTTTTTTTTAAATTTATAAAGAAAAAATGAAGGGAGTTGTGTGTAGGGACCTGTGGATGGCTTGTCCATCCATAAAACCCTAAATCCAACCTAGATAGCCCAAATGGAATGGGTAGAGATTTAGGTGTTATTTATGTTATATATACCTCTATGGAAGCTCTGTCGTAATTCATTTTTCAATTCATAAATCCATGCAAATTCATTGAGTAAATATTTCATTTTAATGACACTTTGGAAGGTCAAGGTTTTAATTTCGATTTTGCTAGTAATGATTTAATATAGTTTTATGGATACGGTTATCGGATATATACCTAGTTTCATTTATAAAATCTTGTAGTTTATATTATTTAATAAATTTAGAATTTATATAGTATATTAACTTGGTTAAGTTATGGTTATCAACTAAACTTATTATTATGGACTGAGTATGCATTAAGGTTGAGTTATGTTTAAAGCATTCAACTAGATATTTAATTGTATAAGGAGTTTCTAAGTCTCATACAAAGGTAATAATTCATAATTTAGATGATTTTAGTAGTGTCTATGTAAATTGATTAAGATAGTATAATAAATATGGATTGGTTATTGGTTATCAACTATACCATTTTATGGACTATGTAAACTTTATGACTAAGATACATAGTCACATAATTTTCAATGTTTGACATAAAATGACTTAGTTTATGTCTTTGATCATCTTTATATTCAAGTAATTAAAATATTAATATAAATTGATTGATTTGAGTAATTTAAAAAAAAGGAATTGGGATCAAATTGATTGACTATGTATGAATGATAAATCACATGCAGTCTATTTATTTTCAATCAAATAAGTAAATTTGGAATTTATTTAGTATATAAAAGGGTATTGGGATTATTTTATTATCTCTATGTATACTTAGGGTATACAAAATACTCTAAGATAATTGATAGTTGGATGTCTTCTTAGAGTACACTGTATATAAAAAATAATTATACTATATCAAAATTGTACTTGAGAGTTTTGTGTGTGTGTGTGTGTGTGTGTGTGTGTGTGTGTGTGTGTGTGTGTGTGTGTGTGTGTGTGTGTGTGTGTGTGTGTGTGTGTGTGTGTGTGTGTGTGTGTGTGTGTGTGTGTGTGTGTGTGTGTGTGTGTGTGTGCATGCGCGTGCGCGCGCGCGTGTGTGTGTGTCTTTTCACAGCAGTGATATACTTAAAACATTATTACAATAATTGGGTGAAAATGGCTACTTGTATATATTTTAATGTTTGTAGAAAAGTATTAAAATAATGTATTTAAGGGATTTAAATATAGAGAATATTAAAATGTTTTTGACTAGTTTTAATTATATATGTGGAATATGAGCAAATAAATAATCTTGTGTTTTAATATTCATTTCAGGGATGAAATGGCATTATAAGTTACTTTTTTATTTGAGTAACTGTAAATCTAGATAAATCATTACCCAGATGGTATGTTATATTAAGGAATAATTTGTATTATGTTCATTACTCAATAATAAACTAGATCATACTAGATTAAATACATTAAATTTGATGAATTAAATGTGTGTATTTGATATTTCTATACTTATCATATTTTTATCAGCTAAAAGGAAATATTTTGAATGAATCTATTAGTTTTTATATTATTATATATTTTAACAAAAACTAATATTTATGACTCTAAATAAGTAGTGGATAGATTTCACTCACTTAATTAGTGCCATCAATACAAGATGAGGTGTAATGTGATTGAGTGGCGTCTATGAAATTGATTGATCCTAAAGATCCTTAATTATTGAATGTTTTATCCAAATTAATGTTTATATATAAAAATTATCATTTCATAAGTTGATATAGTTTTCATGTTTATGTGATATCATGTTAGAACAAATTTCTTTATGATACATATCATGTATTAAATATCTACAACACATGGGTTCTAGTTTGTCTTCTAGATTCTCACACTATCATTATCTACCTATATGTGAAGAGAGGGCCAGTTACTTTTTGGGAGATAGTGCAAGGGATATATGGTTTGTGGTTTGTATGGAAGAACATTTCTAATTATTCTCTCCCTCCTAGCTAGAGTACTACACTAGAGATGACACTTGAGATTGCAGATTGATGCTTAAGTCATGGAGACTCATTATCTATGGAGGTTTGTATTATATATTATTTCTAAGATATTATTATTTCTAAAAATTGTAATATTTATTCATTGTAATTCTAAAATAGTGATTTTAATGCTATATTAGTCACGGCTGAAATTGTATTGTTACTTTAATGATTTAGATGTAGTATCCAATTTTTATTCAAAATCATTCATGATTTGTTATATCTATTCTTGGTCATCATTACCTAAATGTATTAGATATAAACCTTATGGTTAACTAATTATATGTACTTAGTTAAATATCACTAATTAAATTTCTAGTATTGAAATCTATAAGATGAATATGTGTATTTAATTTTTAAAAAAATATTATATTCTATTAAAATCGAGTGGGGTTGTTACATTGTGGTATTATAGCTAAGGATCAAAATCTAGGACATAAATTTTCCACTAACACAAACTTATTCTCATGTTAATTAGGAATAACAATGGTGCATTTTATACTAGGAGCTGAGGGTACTTTGAACACCAATTACCCTTTTGATCCAAATCAATTTGCCACTGATCAAGCTACAAAGTTGGACCAAATCCTCATAGCCATGTAAGAGACTAGAGACTAAATCCTGGGTCTAGAATAGGAAGTGAATGGATATGAAGAGGAGAATGCTTAGGAGGAACTTGAAGAACATCTTACTAAATAATAACATCCTTAAGAGCAAAGGCATGATGAATTTCCATTGGATGTGAGAGCTCAAGAAGCTAAAGAGTTAGCATGATATATGAAAAATGTAAATCTACCCAAGTTCAATGGAAATATATTGGGAGATGGATTTTATATGTGGATGATAGAAATGGATAAATATTTCAAGATTCAGAATTATGCTAAAGTCACAAAAGTAGTCTAGAGAGTTTATCAGCTTGTTGGTAAAGCATAAACTTGGTGGGAAAACAATAAGATTGAGATGAACCTTGAGTCAACCACTTGGGAATATTTTTTGATACTATTTAGATCATGATGGTATCCAGAATTATACTTCAATCAAAAGCTTACATATTTTTAGAATATGAAACAAGGGGATTTATCGATGAATGAATATTATGACCAATTCACCAAGATCCTCATGTATGCACCTCAGTATCAAGTGGATGAGAGGTTCAATATTAGTAAGTTTATCATGGGATTAAAAACCCAAACTGGTTGTGAAGTAGATGTGCATGGTCTATCTACCATGGATCAAATAGTTGAGAAGGGAGTTAAGTAGGAACAAAAACTAAAATATGTTGCCCAAGTCAGAGATTAGTTCAAAAAGAAGTTTGGAATTTATAAAACAAAATTCAAAAAAAAAAAGAATTAGAGGAGTCGAGAATCCAAGAGTGAATTCAATAATTAGAATGCCAAGTTTAATATTGGTTCAAGGAATAGGAAACTTGGAAATGGTTTCAAGGGTGGTTTCAAGGGAAACCATAAATTTGATAAGAAAGGACTAATTAGAATTTGCTTCATATGTGGAGGTGACCATTATTCTCAAGATTGTCTTCAAGACAAGTCAAAGAAAAATTATTCTACTTCTCATCATGGTACATTATAGTAGTGGATTCATGTAGTTGTTAAAATCATTAGGATGATTATCAAGTTTCACCCATAATACTATTAGGTATTTGGTTCAATCATCTAGTTTCTATTTTCATTGACATGAGAGTTATATAATGTTTCATTACTCCTTAAATGCTTATCAAATTGTTTAGAAAATCTAGAGTTATGGAAAATGTGTGGGTGGTACAGTATGGGAATGAATCTATGGTCAAATTTGACAAATGTTTATTCTAAGTGGAGATTAGGTTGCCTAAATTCACTACAGTAGTGGATCTTTTTATTGCATTGTTGGAGTTATATGATGTGATCCTATGAATAAATTGGATTTTAGATAATAAATCCAAGGATGAATTTTATCTAAATAAGTTTGAGTCTCAAGATGATTTCACAAATTAGACACAAATTCAGGGTGGGAAAATGGAGTTAGAGCAAAAGTAGATTTCTAAAAATCAACTCAATAAATATTAGAGAAAGGGATGTTAGTCATTTATCATTAATATATTTGAGATGGCGGATTATAAGGAACCATCCATGAAATATTATCCTTTTATATGAAACCTTCATGATGTGTTTCAAGAAGAATTAATAGGATTACCACCCAAGCATGAGTTTGATTTCTTGATTGATATCATACCTAGATTAGAACTACAATCTAAGGCATCATACAGAATGACAACCACTTAATTGGCTAAGTTAAAGGAACAAATTTAAGATTTTTTTTTAAAGGGATGACTCAACTAAGTATATCACCTTAAGGTGCACTAGTTATCTTTGTTAAGAATAAGGATGACACTCTTCACCTATGTATAAATTACATGATGTTGAACAAAGTAATGATCAAGAATATATATCCATTACCATGTATTGATGATTTATTTGATCAAATGTGAGTGGAAAATGTATTTTCTAAGATTGATCTTAGAGCAAGGTATCATCAATTGAGAATATATGAAATATATATCTTGAAAACAACATTTAGAACTTGATATGGATATTATGAGTTCACAATATTACCATTTAGATTAACAAATGATCTAACAACATTTGTGAATATTATGAACAATGTGTTTAGAGACTACCTAGATCATTATTTTTTTGTCTTTCTAGATGAGATACTCATTTATTCCAAGGATGAAGAATATCACCTACGACATTTTGAACTAGTTTTGCATCATTTGTGAAAACATAGGTTATATGGAAAGTTTTCTAATTGTGTTTTTTTCCAAAACAAAGTGCATCATTTGGGATCCAAAAAAGATAAGAGCCATAATGGAGTGGACAACACCAAATAATTTGTATGAGGTAAGTAATTTCATGGGATTAACATGCTATTACATTAAATTCATTATGAGTTTCTCTAAGATAGGTAATCTAATTACCTCTCTTTAGTGAAAACATTAAAGGTTCATTTGGTCAAAAAAGTCTAAGATAGCCTTTGAGGAAATAAAAAGGAGGCTTAACTCAACACCATTACTCAGAGTTCCCTATCTTAATGGTTAATTCTTAGTGATCATTGACATATATGGGGATGGACATGGAAGAGTTCCTATGCATGATGACTTAGTGGTAGCCTATGATTCCAAGAAACTAAATCCGTATGAGGTGAATTATGCCCATCATGACCTAGAAATTTTAAGAATTATACATGATTTGAAATTTTGGAGGCATTATCTATTAGGTAAACCATTTAAGCTTAATATTTATAACTTAGGAATCAAGTACATATTCACCCAATCACACTTGAATGCTCATAAAATATGATGGTTAGATTTATTATCTGATTATGATTTTGATATCAACTATATCAAAGGAAAGAAGAATAGAGTAGTTGATGTTATAATCTATAGGAGGTACATAGCAAACATGGCTATTATCAAGAGTACTATTTGAGATCAAGTAATCAAGTTCTTACTAGGAGATGAATTTTATGATCAGGTCAAGAAATATTTATATGAGAATGGTCAAGATCCTAAGTATAATGGATTAAATATAAAAAGTTATGGTATTTCATGATATAATGGTAGGATGTATGTGCATGATAAAGATAATATAAGGAACACAGTGCTAAAAGTATTATACAATGACCCATATTCATGACATCCAAAAGTAACTAAACTCATGGCTAAGCTTAGACCACTCTATTTATGAAAATGAATCAATAAAAATGTAACAAATATTGTGTCTCATTGTATGAAATGTCAACATGTGAAATATGAACATGTGTATTTATATGGATTTTTATATCCACATGATATACTAGAATAGAAGTGGTAGGTGATTAGTATGTAATTTATCTAAAGGTTTCCATTATCACAAAATCAACATGATATGATCTTGGTTGTAGTTGAAAAATTAACCAAGGTACCCCAATTCATATTTAGAAACTTGATGGATGATGCATCTATGCTTACAAAGAGATTCATGAAGGAGGTGTATTTATTGCATGGTTTTCTATAGAAGATGATTTTTTATCAAGATCTGAGGATGAATTATAGGTTTTGGATGACTCTAAATTCAACTTTGGTTATGAAATTGAATTTTAACACTACTTTTTATGCATAAATTGATTGATAGATAGAGCGAGTTAACTAGGTTTCAGAATATCTCCTTTGTATGTCTTACATGGATCAGTAATACACATGGGAGGAGTACCTTCCATCAATTGATTTTGATTACAATAAATCATACCAATCAACATTAAATATGGCTCCATTCGAGGCATATATGGAAGGATGTGTATAAAACCAATTAGTTAAGACATGTTGAAGATAGGGTAGTCATTGGACCTAAGATGCTTTTAGAAATAGAAGATAAAGTTAGGAAAATTAGGAAAATGTTGGCAGAGGTAAATGATAGATTAAAAAATTTATGTTGATATGAAGAGAATAAATAGGTAGTTTTATATAGGTTATATAGTTTTTTTGTGGGTTAATCCTCATAAAATCTCAATTAAATTTGATAAGTCAGTGAAACTTTCATCATGATATGTGGGACCCTTCAAGGTTTTAGAAGTGGTCAATCTTGTAGTGTATAGGCTTACATTACTAACAATTCTAGCTCTTTTACTTAATGTCATCCATTTGTCTTATCTTAAAAAGTATGTTATTGATCCTTCACATGTGTTGCATTATAATGCTTTGCAAGTTTTGCATCCTAGGGTGGTCATGTAAAACCAATCAAAATAATTAACTTCATAAACTCAGTTTGCATAATAGAAAACTATCATATTACAAGGTTCACTGGGAATAATATTCTAAAGATAGTGCCACTTAGGAGGACTATGATGATTTTTATAGGCTATTTCCACATTTGTTTGCTTGATTTGTTATTGTACATTATGTTAATTTTATTTTGAATAATGTTTTAAATTCATATCTTGTGTTTGAATAAATGTCATTAGGATGATGATAAACATTATGAGGGAAGGATATCACATCTTGGTTTATCTATAAGATAAATAACCTATTTCATCCATGGATTATTATGGTAATTAGTTGATTAAATATTATTTTATTAAGCTTTAAGTCATATTATAATTATTGGACAATTATGTCTTGTTTAATTTACATGATCAGTTTGCTTTGAGATAGTTGTAATTTTTACTCTATACATTATGTTCATGTTTGTTAATTATACAACATTATTTTATCAATATAATTATGTTTTAGGCTAACTACCTTAATTATTATGAGGTGGATGTAGGATATATCCACCCCTTAGAGTATGAAAAAGGGAGATCATCATTAGAGAGGATGGTGTAGATAGAGGCATATGTTGAAGACAAAATGAAAAACTAGAAACCCATGCACACATCACAATTGTATATCATGTTTTGTGATTAATTGTCTAGGTTAGATAGTTATGGTATGTTTTGTTTTCTATTAAGAATTTATGCTATGATATTTTTTATTTTCAAATAATTTTATCTGATTTCATGATTTTACTAATCTAGTTGGTGTTGATGTTATGGGCTAGTTTATTTGATAAAAATATACCTAATAAGTTTAACATGATTTACCATTATATTATATATAGCTAAATATTTGTTTAACAATGTTTTTTCTAATTATTTTTTATAAATAATAAATGTATGTTATTACTTAGTTGAGTCAGTTAGTAAGTGACTATTTATATTTATAAGGTTACTATTATCAGTTTTAATAGTAATATAATCATGTAAAAGATAATGAATTATAAGCTCTTTTTTAAATATAAGTGAATAATTTTGGCATGGTAAAATAAGATTTATGTTTTGACTTAATTATGGTGCTTAGGAAATAATCATAATATAATTCAAGGTGTTATATATAATATCATTATATAAATGTCATTGGGTTTGTCAAATTGTTTACTAAAGTCTATGGTTATTATTTAAACCTAGAGGGTTAACTTATAGTTTAAAGTTGAATGCATAGTATTTTATTTGGATGACATGATAATAATTACAATAATATTTTAAAGACATATGTTTTACTTGTGCCAGATAGTCATTATGTTAATTGAATTTTATATGGTTAATATTGAATGAAATAATATGATGATGGACTTGTCATTTAATCAATTTGTATAGATGAAGTGAAGTTGATGACTGATTAGATTAAGTCAAAAGGCATGCATATATTATTAAGGATGGATAATGATTATCTTATTAGTTATAGGGAAGTTTTGAGATGATTAGGGTTTTTAATCTCCTATTGAATTCAGTTAAGCATCATTATTAAAAAAAATCATGATGTGAGTTTGGATATTAGTTAAATGAGAAATGGTGGCAAACTATAGCTTAATGGGGCTTCTGTTGAGCTATTCTAGCATGCATATTTTTAGTTAGTTTTATTTGATGAGAACAAAGGAGAAATTCAATCCAAGTAAGGTGATGGAAAAGAACAAAATATGGAAGGAGGACTGTGAGGGTGTCTTACAGGGAGTAGGAGATAGAAAGAGAAAAATAAAGGTATTCAAGCTAAGGAAAGAGGAGATTTGGATTTATTGTCATAATAATCAACTGTTACAAGTTGATAATGTATTCTAAATTCCTTTGTGATGTGTTTATGGATTTTTGGAAAATAATTGAAAAGGTTTAATGGGTTTAATTTGTATTAAAATTTTATAAATAAAAAATGAAGTGGGCTATATATACAACCTTGTGGATGGCTCGACCATGCACAACAACCTACATCCAACAAAAATAACCCAAATGAAATGGGTAGGGATGTAAGTGTTCATTATGTTATATATACCTCTATGGAATATCTATCTTTATTCCTTTTTAAATTCATAATTTTTTACAAATTTATTGATTGATTATTACATTTTAAATTCATTTTAGAAGGTCAATGTTTCAATTTAAATTCTGCTAGCAATGATTTAATATAGTTTTATGGATATGGGTATGGGATATATACCCAGTTCTATTTATAAAATACTTTAGCTTATATTATTTTATAAATTTGGAATTTATCCATTATATTATCTTTGTTGAGTTATGATTATCAGCAAAACTCATTAGTATGGACTGAGTATGCATTAAGGTTGAGTTATGTTTAAATCATTCAACTTGTTACATCTTGATTCCTTGCTTGACATAGTTACTAGATTATCCATAGATATCATTAATTAAAAAATTTATATTTGGTTATTTTTATTTAAGATGTGAAACATATGTTATTATGGGGTGTTAGGATATTGATTAGATTACACAATCATATTACTTTGTTAATTTAGTTATATTTTACAATCATGATTTGGATGTACGAGAACACATTATTTGATGTGTGTCAAAGGGAGAGTTATCCTACATCCAACTCATGACAAAATAAGTAGTTATACCATATCAATCAAGATATATATTCATCATAAAATATAGATAAAATGAACAATTAACATGATCATGTAATCTAATAAATATCCTACTACCCCATAACAACATATATTTTAGAGTTTAAATAAAAATAGCCAAATATAAATTTGTCAATTACTAATATCCATGGACAATCTAAAACATATGTCAAGTGAGGAATCAAGATGTAACATGACTAAATATTTACTTCTATGAGGAGTTTTTAAGTCTAAGATAGAGAAATTATTTCATAATTTAGATGACTTTCTTAGTCTCTATGAAAATTGATTTAGAAGGTATAGTAAATATGGTTTGGTTATTGGTTATTAAATATACCTTTCTTTGGACCATGTAAAATTTAGGACTAAGATACATAATCAAAAAATTCTCAATGTTTGACATACAATAACTGAGTGTATGTCTTTGATCTTCTTTATATGCAAGTAATTTAAATGTTAATAGAAATCAATTGACTTGAGTAATTTAAATAAATGGAATTGGTATAAAATTGTTAATTTGTGTATGAATGATAAATCACATACAGTCTATGTACTTTTAGTCAAACAAATAAATTTGGAATTTATCTAGTAGGTATAATGGTAACAGGACTATTTTATTATTTGGATGTATACTTAAGGTATATGAAATACTCTAAGACAATTGATAGTAGCATGTGTTTTTAGAGTATATTATATATAAATAAAATAATTCTACTATATTGATATTGTACTTGAGAGTTATATACATGTGTGTGTGTGTGCATGTGTGTGTGTGTGTTTTCACTACAATAATGTACTTAAAAACATTATTACCATAATAGGGTGAAAATGGTTTCTTGTATATATTTTAATGTTTATATAAAAGTATTAAAATAAGGTATTTGATGGTTTTAAATATAGATCATATTAATATGTTTTTGACTAGATTTTGTTTTAGATTAAGGTAAAAATAGGTTTTGAAGGGACCCCAAAACCCTATAATAGAATTAAAAAAGATAGAGCAATTACAAGCACCAGGATAAGCAATCCTACAATCTACTAAAAAGTAGCAACAAAATCAGGTAATACAAGGACAACATCAATATCCATTTTAAATTCAACCCCCTAATATTCCAAATAAAGATTTAATATCTATTTTTAGGGGTAAAATCTAGAATAGTTGCCTGCCTGCCATCAACAATATTCTTCATACTTTCTAGCTCTTTGTTTTTCTTAGTGGATCTTCTTCTAGGTCTGTCTGGAGATCCAACATTTGATTTCACCTTGAAATGTTGACTGGATTTTGTTATATATGTTGAATAAGAAAAAATAAATAAGAATATGTTTTAATTTTTATTTTAGGGATGAGATGGAATTTTATTTTACTTTATGATTAGGACAAATAGTAATCTAGATAAATTGATGGTATGTTATATTAAGGAATATGTTTTATTATGTTTATTATTCAGTAATAAACTAGATGATATTAGATTTAATACATTGCATTTGATGAACTAAATGTGTGTATTTGATATTTTTGTACTGAGCATATTTGTATCAATTAATAGGAAATATTTTGATTGAATCTATTGGTTTGTATATTACTATATATTTTAAACAAATCTTACATTTGTGACTCTAAATAAGTATTGAATGTATTCCACTTGATTAATTAGTGTCATCAGTGTAATATGAGGTGTAATCTAATTAAATGGTGTGCACAAAATTGACTAATCCTAGACATCATTAATTATTGAAATTTTTGGTGAAAGTAATGTTTATAATTAAACATTTTCATTTCATAAGTTGATATACTTTTCATATTTGTGTGATATCATGTTAGAATAGATTTTTTTATAGAACACATCATTTATTAGATATCTACAACACACGGGTTCTAGTTTATCACTCTAGATTCCTGCACCATCATTATCTACCCATCTATGAAGGGAAGGACATTTCCATATTGGGAGATATTGTGGGGGATATATGGTGTATGGTTGGTGTGGACAAGCACTAGGATGATGTTCTCTTTTCCAGATGGATTACTACACTAGAGACTACACTTGGGATTACAAATTGATATTTGAGTTGTGGAGACTCATGCTTTATGGATATTTGTATCATATATTATTTTTGAGATATTATTATTATAAAAACTATAATATTTATTAATTTTACTTATAGAATAGTGGATTTAATGTTATATCATTCAAGGTTTAAATTGTACTATTATTTTAATGATTTAGATGTAGTATTTATTGTTTATTTAACATCATTCATGATTAATTATATCTTTTAGGGTTGACCAGGTCAAAACATGAAAATAGTTGGAAGATGATGTGTGATAATTTAATTATATTCCAATGTAATTTTTTAGAATTTTTTATACCTTTAATATGATAAACTGGCCATAAAAGTTGATCGATTGCTAAACAGGCCTAATGAGGAAAATAATGAGAAAACTAGGTAGTAATGAGAATGAGATTAGGGATGGGTTCCAATGGATCAGGTATGGATAAAAATGCATTGGGTTATTTATAAATAACTATATATAATATAACCTTTGATTATAAGTTATTATGATGCCCATCTACAAGTAAAAAGTTGTTCTGAAAGTGACATGTCTAACATAGTGAAGTCTATGTATGGTAAAGTCATGAGATTGGTATGTAAGACTAATAATGATATTTAAAATTATAATATATATATATATTATAATATTATATAATTATTATTAATTATAATTAAAACTCATGTTAATCTCATAAAAGTGTTCACATAGGTGATCTAAATCTTTATCTTCATGACTGTGTTTTTGGAGCTATAGGCAATTTTTTGTGTATGAGTGAGAATAATGTTCTTAAGTATTTTTGAATAGATTTGAATAATCCAATTTATATTAAGTTTTTATATATTTCTCATATTTTTATTTTAACATATTCTTATTCATTATAAACTCTTATGATTGTGTGAAAATTCAAAGGCTTTTGACTGGGTTTTTAAGGTCTATGTATAGTTCTAAATGAGCATATGAAGTTGACCAATTTGAGGTCTTTTGACCTATATTGTGAAATATAATGGATTTTTTTATGACCCTTAGCTCATGTATATTTTATAATTTTTTATTTTTTTTTAATTTATAAAATTTGAGTTTTTGCATTAGATTTTCAAGACATACTCTATCATAATGAGAATGCCTAATTGTAAGTAGACCTAATTATGTGGTTCAAGGAGTGAAATGATCTAAATGGTTTTAGGGACATAATGTGAGATTTTTATTGGTATAATTTAATAATTTTTAAGTCCTTAATCTATTTTTTTACTCCCATGGTGTTCCAATGTGCTCAAGGCAAAACATGTGCTTTGAGAAGGCCTAATTGCATTAGGTCTCTATTAGGCGTAATGGTGGTTTTGGCCCTTAAGGGTAATGACTGCCCTATGTAGTGGTTTTTTCACTTGTGAAACATGTTTTTTGATCTATTAAAAGGGTTATATAAGTTTTTATAGGTTATTTTATGACCAATATGGGTGAGATCAAGAGTCAAGTATAAAGAGAAGGTCTAATGGGACTAATTTGACTAGTTAGAATATTGAGGACATAAGTGAATGATATAGATTTTTAGAAACTAGATAGAGGGTTTTAATATAATTATATAGGTATGATTTTTATTTTATGAATATATAAAAATAATTATATAGGTGTTTATTAAGGTCATTTTATCTAATTCTATGAAAGAAAGGGTTAACTAAGTGAGAAGGCCTAATAGGCTATTTGGGAGAGATAGAAGAGTTTGAAGAACAAAATAAGGGGATAATCATTAGTTGAGTCAATAAAATTTGTTTAAATGTGATCATATTTTCAAGGTAACTAATTTGGTTTTGAGTTACCTAGGGGGTTGGTACCTTCTTGTAATTCAGTGCTTGATAAAGGACTAGTTGAGTTGGTGCTTGACTATTAAGGGGTTGGTGCTTATTTTGGGGTTTGTGCATCAATAAATTATGATAAATTTCTTATAGGAATATATTAAAAGTTTTTTTTCAATGTTTTTATTACCCAACATATTTTCCCACATATATCATATGTTATTGTGTTGTTTTCTTTCATAGATGCTTGTCTATGTATTGGTTAATGTATGTATGTGAATGAATGATTCATGAATGATATGTGAAATTTGAGGATAATTTTAATTCAAATGATTCACCCCCTTATCATTTTATTCAATTCAAACATTTTATATCATATCAGGTCCTTTTAAGGAGGCCTTATATCCTAAAGGAGATCTTAAATAAGGGAAGATGGCTAGTCAAACACAAGGTGGTTTCTCTACAAGAAAGGATACATTGTTTAATATATCCACTTATGATTTTTGGAGTTGAAATATGAGGACATATTTTATGTCTCAAGATCATTACATTTGGAAATCAATTTTGGATGGGTATATTATACCTGTTATTCCTCCTATAGATGTAGTAGGCAAGAAAGCTAGTGATAATATTTCAAAAGCTATGAATGGTATTATGTGTGGCCTATCAAAGGAATAATTTGTAAAGGTGATGCACTATATGTCTAATAAATAAATTTAGGACAATTTGAATAATATCCATGAGGGAAAATCCAAGGTCAATTTGGTTAAGTTTCAAACCCATAGAAGACATTTTTAAAGCCTAAAGATGAATGAAGATGATACCATTGCAACCTACTTTTTCAAGGTTGATGAAGTGGTCAACATCATAAGAGGACTAGGTGAGGAATTGAAAGAGTCTATTATATTTCAAAATGTTTTGAGATCTCTAACTTCAAATTTTGATTCTAAATTATTTGTTGTTAAAGACATTCAAGATCTAGACAAGTTATAGATGGATGGACTTCATGGCACCCTAACAACCTATGAGATGAGGATAAGTGAAGGAAGACATGTAAACAAGGAAGATACTTTAAAGGTAGAAAATAAGTCAAAGGAAAATAAGACACAAGATAATAAAGTCAAAGGAGAATAAGACACAAGATAATAAAGTCAAAGATAATGATGAATCTAATATTGATGATGATGAGTTGATAGCTATGTTTTCAAGAAGGTTGAAGATAGGCTTAGGTAAACACAAGGACAAGATGCCATTTAAATGCTTTAATTGTGGAGAGATTGGAAATTTTGATAAAAATTTACCTCATAATCATAAGGAAAAGGATGATAATGAGCATGATGAAGGTCATGATGATGATAAAAAGTCCTACAGGTTTGATAATATCAAGAAAAGTTTCAAAAGGTATGATGACAAGAAGTTTTTTAAGAACAAAATAAGTGTAATAATATAAAATGTGAAATTGGATGACTTAGGCATGGATAATAACACCCAACCTATATTTCATCTTTCTTTCTCACTCAACCCTTCTCAACTATACTTTCATTGATTCCCAGTCACATGTAGCTTCCTAGACTTAGCATTTTAAAATTGAGGCAACACTCTTAGACGTAGATCCATCCTCTAGGTGTCATACTTCTTGGATAATAGTACCCAATTTGGATAAGAGCACCAAAATTTAGGGATGTCCTATTTATGATATTATTGTCCAAGTTCATTTTTACCTCTAATGGTTAGGTTTTCTTGATTCCTTATTTTTTTCCCTGTTGGCCTAATACATGATCATCTAAGCCATGATCATTAGTTTCTCTATAAAAGGCCATTAAATGTACATTTATAATGGTTTTCACTCATTTATAAGAAAGAATAAATAATAAAATAAAGTAAACTCGAGCACTTTTCCTTATTCTCTGTATACAACTTTCCAAAATCAATTCAAGCCTATTCAAGCACTCATACCAGTCCCTAGACATCCAAATTGCATTCTAGTTTTGTATCTAGTTATATACATTACACAATTACACCAAGAACTTAAAAATGGGATAAATGCATTAGATTTATCTCTCTTTAGAGTATTGGTATGTAGGTAGCATGCCCACACATAGGGTGTGAAGTGCGTCTAGTGTATCTTTTACACACTAACCCCTTCTCTCTTTTCCAAGTTTGTTATTCAAGTTCAAGTACCAAGAGCTCTTAAGGGTTTTGAATATTAAATCAGACACATAATAAGATCCATATATAATAAAGATTTGATATTTCACTACAAGGGTGTTATAGGACTGCCAAACAAAAGCTAGACCACCAGAGAAATAACACTAGAAGTGGACAATAGTGTCAAAAGTGGACACCAACTCTAAAAAGTGGACTATAATTCCAAGTAGTAGGGTGTCTTGAGTTTGGTTCTCCTGTCTAATCTAGAAACAAAGTTTTGGGTCCTATTTATGATAGTCTACCATCCATGCACAATAATTTCTACATCCTAAGTCATTTGTTTTGACCTAGAATAAGCTATGTTTGATTTCTCTATTGTTCTTGCTAATTTTAGAAAATATAAATATATATGTATATATATATATATATATATATATATTTTAAAAATCAATAGGTTAATAAAATAATATTTATTTACTAATTTACATTTACTTAGACCTTTATTTTATTAAGAATTAAACACCTAATTATCAAAAAGAATAAAACATTTTGTTAACCCTACTTCAAATTTTTGCAAAAAAAATTAAAAACCCTAGGGTTAATTATTTATATATTTTTTCAATATTTTATTAAATTTTTATTGAATTTAAAAATCATAATACTAAAAATTTTCTTTCCTTTTTTTTGACTTATTTCTTTTCCATTTTTGACTTGAAAGAATTCGTTAAGACTTCTCTCCCTAAATAAATTCTTTGACTTTTTGATTTGAACAATTACTTCAAACAAAAGTCTTAAGGAAATTATGTCTTTGGGCCTTTCTATTTGGAGGAATTTATTTTGGGCTTTTCATTCAAAACTTAATTGGAATATTTTTAATAAATTTACCCAAACCCTAGTTTGCACACCTAGGTCATATTTCCATACAAACACTTTCAAACCACTAGGAAAATAATATTTATAATTTTATAAATATTTTAAATTTTTTCTTAAACTGTTCAAGATAAATTACATAGATTCATAACAAAATTTTCAAGTTATTATACTATTTTTCTTAAAAAAAATTTCAACCCATAGTTTGCAGATACTAGTCCTATTTGCATACAAATATTTTCAAACCCCTAAGAAAAATATATTTCTAATTTTAGAAATATTTTCATATTTTTCCTCAAGTTTTCAAAATTAAAAATACAAATTTTCTACAAAAATTTCAAATTAATACACTAATTTTGGAAAAATTTATTCAAAAACCCTAATTACATCAAATACATTCTCAGTTATTCTTCACTAGTTTTTGCATAATTTTCTAAAAAATTAGTTGCATATCTAACTTAGAAAATCAATTTCAAATTAAAAATTTCATAATATTTTGTAAATAATATTTTTGAAAAATCCCTAGTGGTATATACTAGCTACTTTTTTATTTTTTGTATCACCTTACATGTTTTGGAGTCATATATCCTTTTCATGTATATTCCAATTCTTTGTTTAGATTATATCATCTTAATCTTTTCTACTATTATCCAAGTTGTTTTACTTATGCCACCTAATTTTCTTGCATATTTTCCTTCATGATGAAGTGAAATAATTAGTGGAAATCCTCCTAAGTTCACCTAGATTCCTATAACTTGATCATATACCATGGATAAACAACCAATTCAAGTTCTAGTCATAGATTCCACACATCTAGACTACACCAATTTCAATGAGGATAATCTTGACAAAGAGAAATATGAAAATAACAATGATAATGTACACATTGATGCTCATACTCCACCACATTGGACTAATGATCCACTTCCACCCATTATCGATAATGAATTCATACTCAACAAAGACTTAGTTTTATATAATTTCAAAGAAATACTTAAGGAACAACCTAAAGATCATACACTAATTCTACAATCTATCATGAAAATAAAAAAGTCTAATTAGGTTGAGTCTTTCACCCATTCAAAGTATCCAGTTACAAATGACACTATGGGGAAAAATTTGTCTCAAACACCCCATATATCAGCCCATTCCACTCATTTAAAGCAACCAATTGTAAATGACACTATGGGGGCAACTATGTCTCAAACACCCCCTATATCAGCCCAACCTTCTTCTATGCCACCAAATATTGCTAGTACATCCCTATCTCCTAATGTGGTATCCCTTGTGAAAGAGATTCAATCTCTTAAATCTACGATGCAACATCTTAAGGTACCACTAGACCTACACAGGCTTTGGATTCTTTTGATCTTCTGCATATACCGTTGTCATGTCACATTACTTCTACACCCTTACTAAAAGGATTTATTCAACCTAAGTTTACTCTTTATGATGGAAAGGGTGATATAGAGACACATTTGATATCTTTTCATGTAGCATGTTTAGATTATGCACTCAATGACTAGATACTTACCAAAATCTTTCCACAAAGCCTAAAGGATTATTCTCTACAATGGTTTTATAGTCTACCAAATCAATCAATCACATATTTAAATAATTTATTAGACATTTTCCTATCACATTTTAGTGTCAAAATTGGTGATAAGGTCTCATATTCATAGATTTCATAACAAAAACAAAGGCCAAATGAGACCCTCATGAATTATGCTATTAGATACAAGACTATTCTAGCTAAGCTAACTATCCCCATGGCTGATCAAGAGCTATAAGTCACCTTCAAATAGATCCTTCTACCAGTATTACATAAATCCATTATGTTGAAAATATTCTCCTCCTTCACCAAATTATGTTGTACACTTAAGGGAAGAGAAGTCAATTTAATCTCAATGGGTAAAATCAAGTATTCAATAATCCAAACACAATAAACAAGAGTAATAACAAAGTCCCATACAAGATCAAAATGAGTGACAAAAAGAATCAAAATCAACCAAAAATCAATGAAAATTCAGAGCCCCCTTAGCATGTGGTTTTATTATCCCTTCCTTGACATGAATTTACCAAATTACAAGTTTCCCTAGCCAGTGTTTTACAACAGTTATTGGAATGTAACATCATATCACTCCCACCTATTTAGGAAGTAGATTTAGTACATAATCTTCCATGAGGATATGATTAGCATGAATTTTGAGATTTTCATAGGGAACCAAGACACACAATAAATAAATGCATTAGTTTGTGATATAAGATACATGATTTTATTGATGATAATCTACTTGATCTAGGCACTTCAACTGAGCCTCCAAATAAAAATCCAACACAAGACAAGGCTTTGAAAATATTTTAGATCCATTTACACAACATTAAAAACAATATAAAGAGGACACATT
Source organism: Torreya grandis (assembly GCA_037957365.1). Lineage (NCBI taxonomy): Eukaryota > Viridiplantae > Streptophyta > Pinopsida > Cupressales > Taxaceae > Torreya > Torreya grandis. Next base: position 3,762,684 of record JARHVA010000511.1, on the reverse strand, counting down.
AGGTTTTCATCATACATACCATACACATCCTCTACCAGTTACATACTAGGTACCTTTAATTAAGGCACATCTTTTGAGAGGTATGATAGGTGTGTATGAGTCTAGAGTTTCAGTCAGGCATTCTATATCTTTTTTAGATCAATAGATTTTGGAGGATGATACAGGTTAAAATGTAATTTTTATCAAAGCACATATCCATTATTATCCTATCTTTAATGTACTCAATAACAATGGTTATAGTCTTAATATGTGCACCTTCACACTACTATAGCATTTGGGTTATTTAGAGTAGGTTATCACCCTGATAGACATAGTTATCAATGGCTTAAATGGGTATTTACAAAGTTCATTGAATGAGATAGTACTTCCACTATAGGTTGGTTTTACACATGCGGCTACACCATTCACTATAGTTCCTAGCATAGGAGTTTTTGACATACTACTTGGTTGACCATGGCTTCAAAAACTCAAGGTAGTACCTTCTACATTTCATAGATGCATAAAATTCATTCATGCTAATTAGGTTATTATCATAAATAGAGTTCCTTATGAGTCATCACTCCCTACTTTAGACATATTTACCAACTTCTAGTCACTAGATCCCATTCTTACACTAGTTTTAGCTTCTACTCTAGCTTCTATTCTAGTTCCACTTCAAGTTAAGACATAGTTACAACATCCATCACCAATACAATGGGTTCATACACCCCCATAGCTTCAATATTATAGATATATTCTAGCTATAGTATTCACACTTAGAGTAGTTACATTGTGGTCTCATATAGCTATACAGATAACTCCTATTCATAGAACTTCTTTTCCTACTTTTAGATGGGTCCCTAACAGCCCTATAGTTGTATCCACTTCTCAGAGTCATAAGGGGACCCCACATTTGGATTCCACTTTAGATATTTAATATTATTTACAATGTACACACATTTTAGATTCATAATATTAGTCATACACTTATGCCTCATGATCACACACAATTCAATTATTTGACACAGGACACCAAGATAGGGAGTCTCACTTGAGACTCATCGATTGATATCATTTCTTAGTTCTTATTTTAAATCATTCAAATATTATACAAAATAAAAAATAATAGAAATATTTCAAAAACACCAAAAACATATTTTGACTATATGCATCATCAATGTTTTACATTAATACTATCATGTTATGACTTGCATTTGTTGTTTCATGTTATTATATGTAAATTTTATACATTACTATGCTTTACTTGATCTTATTTGAGTGTTTGTAGTGACATCCAACTATTTGATTTCTTCATTTTACCCATAAAGGGGGCATTCTTACTTCTAAATTTGAGACAAATATTGTTTTACATACCCATTAGGGGCATCTTCTACATGACTATACCATCCAAGTTATGTCATTCCTATAATACCCACTCTAAGTTATCATGATGATGTGCATTACTTTATAGCTTACACATAATATCATATCAAAATTTCACTAACATTTAGCACTTATGTATCCCTTAGCATATACCTAGTCTTATATTAAACATGTTTTACATACATTCACATTTGCTTTGATTAGTTAGATGTGCTTGCATCCTTCTAGATATTACATTTTTTCTCTACTTTCTTAGTGTATCTTGTGTGATTGCATTTTCCAATTCCTGTTTGTCTCCTATTTGTACCTTAGGACATTTACCAATGTTTTTTACTTATTTTTCATGTGTGTGCCTTAGGACATTTTCCAATGTCCTTTATTTATACTCCTTTATGTGTTTGTGGCTCATGTGACAATTTTACTTATTTCACTTATATGTTTATGTGGCATTTGAACATGCCTTCTATGATTGTTTTCAATTTGGGAGACATGTGCCCATGTCCCTTATTTTCATGGCCCCTTAGCCCATCTAATATGCTTCTTACTTCTTGCTTGTTTCTTGTTTCTTATTTGCTTATTTATTATCCAATGTGTGTAATGCCATGATCCATATCACGAATTTTTATTTTCTTTCTTGGATGCCATGATGGACATCATGCTCTATCCCTCCAACTAAAAAATAACAACTAATATCTAACATTACCAATCTACTTTAGTATCATGCACATTATTTCACATTATTATATATCTCTAGGAATACCCCTGTTGATCTAATAATCTCTCAATACAAACATTTCTATATCTTGAAAGATATCATCAAACATCAAATACTATATCATATATCTTTTCAAAATTAACACACTTACAAGACTCCTTTTTTCTAATGGTAGTCATTACAGGTTCATCATACCTACCCTTAGAAGAGGGCATATACAACAAGGGATTTTTCATATAGATAAATCATCTTATAAATTGAAATAATAGCATTTATAATGTCAACATAGAATATAAAATTCAAACTAGTCAAATTAGAGAATAATAATAGGAACAATCTCATATCAATAGTTAGTTTCATACTAGATAGTAGTGCTAGAAATGGATAGTAGTGCCATAAATTGGATAGTAACACCAAAAATAGGGGTGTCCATAGTTTTGGCACTCCTATCTAGGTAAAAAAAACACTGACAATTTCTATAAATAGGAAAAAATTTCAATTCAAGGATAATTTTTGCACTTCTAGATCCTTTAGATTTAACAATTTTAGCATAGTTTTCTTAAATACAGGGGTTATCATGTGTGGCATGATGGTTCTCACTTTTAGTTTAGATTCATCAACTAGCATAACTTCTAGATTAAAATACATGTTCTATAAATTAGTGATTGGGGGTAATGTGCATGGCACATTGATCTTTTTTTTATTTTTGAGTTTAGTTTATTCCATGCATTATTAGCTTTTACATGCTTGACTCTATCTATAGGTGCTTGGAATCACATTTGAGTTAAAATTTCATACAATTTTATCTTTATAAGTAGCTAATTTCTTGAGTTGGCTTTTATATAAGCCTAGTACATCAATTTTGCAGTGGATTCCATATAAGCCTAATCTCCATCTTTTGAAATGGCCAAGAGTATCCTAGTTTCTAGCACACATTCAACTATCAATGCCATAGTGTTAGATTTATAGCACATTCATAGTCTCCATAAGCTATCTCATAGACATCTATTATATACTAGTATCACTTCATATATTCACTTCATGGGGAAATGATTGAACCAAAGGGCCAACCTTTTTATTCTTGAGTCACCTATTCAGAGGGATTAGATACATAGTCTGGACATCGATTAGCACATGCATGATTCACTAACTTTACTTAGTTGACAATGATGGAGCTAAAGGGCCAACCTTTATATTCTTGGGCCACATTCTATGGAATTGATCAGTCAACTCTATTCTAGATATTACTCTTGATTTAGCATAATATATCATCATAATAGGTTTTATATTGGTTTGCATACCTGGTGAGGTGTATTCATTCCTCTCTCTTCCTTTACTTAGTTTTGTTGTACATTCTTATTTTATATATAGAATATCTAGTAAGAACTAATCTACTTCATGTTTTTTATTTCCAAATTCACATATCACAGTGTGCTCTCTCTATGCACATCTAGAATCACATAGCTTCATGAGCTTCTCCCTTATAGATAACCTCAATTATGCTTTCTATTTTTCCTTTATCCTATTATTTCACTTTGCTACATCACTAGAATAAATGGGGAAAGTGTAATCATATGAAAAGATAAATTTGATGACTTAGGCATGGCTAATAGCACCCAACCTATAGGTCCTCTTTTTTTTTCACTCAACCTTTCTTAGCTAGACTTTCACTGATTCCTAGTCACCTATAGCTTCCCAAACTTAGATTTTAGAGACCCAAGTAGTAACATCAAACCCATATCCATCCCCTCAGTGTTCATCCTCCTTGGATAATAACACCCAATTTGGACAAGAGCACTATAGTTTAAGGGTGTCTTTTTTTTGTCACTATTATCCAAGTTCATGTTTACCTCTAATAGTTAGGTTTTATCCATTCCTTATCTTTTCCCCTGTCAGCATAATACAAGCTCACATAACCCATGATCATCAATTTCCCTATAAAATTCCATTTAATGTCCATTTAGAAGTGTTGACACTCATTCATAGGAAATAAGAAAGAATAAAAATAAGTACACTTAAGCAGTCTTCCCTATTCTCTACATACAACCTTCAAAAATTAATTCAAGCCTATTTAAGCACTCATACCAGTCCCTAGTCATCCAAAATACATTCCAATTTCACATCTTGTTGAATACATCACACAATTACACCAAGCACTTCAAAATGGGAGAACTAAATTATCTTTATCCCTCTTCATAGTATTGGTATGTAGGAAATGTGTCCACACATGGGGTGTGAAGTTCATCCAATGTATCCTATACACACTAACCCCATCTCTCTTTCCCAAGTTTGTTATTCAAATTCAAATAGTAGGAGCTCTTAAGGATTTTCAAGATTAAATCAGACACATAATGAGATTTACATAGAATCAAGCTTTGATATTTCACTGCAAAGGTGTTATAAGCCTATTGAAAAAACCCCATAAAAGCTAAACCACTAGGACAATAGTGCTGGAAGTGGAAAATAGCACTAAAAGTAGATAATAGCTTTAAAAAGTGGATTAAAATGTGAAGTAGCATGGTGTCCCAAGTTTAGTGCTCCTACCCAATCTAGAAATAGAGTTCTAGGTCTTGTTTGTGATAGTTTGCCATCCTTTCATAGTAATTTATAGATCCTAAATCATATGTTTCAACCTAGAATAAGCTATGTTTGACTTCTTTACATTTCCTTCTATTATATAGAAAAGATAAAAATACATATCTATTTTTCATAAATCAATAGGTTAATAAAATGATATTTATTTACTTATCTACTTTTACTTGAACCTTTATTTTCTTAGGAATTAAACACCTAATTCCCAAAAATAATAAAACAAGAAGTCTTTAAACCAAGGAATATTGTAGCTCATCTAATGAGACTGAGAGAAGTGATTTTGAGAGTGATCACAAAGGTGATGGTCCTGATGTCAATAAAGTAATATTCATGGTTGAGAAAGTAAGCTACTCAAATTAGGAAGAGTCCATATAGATTGGTGGAGTTTTTGGTGATTTAGATGAAGAGAAAGATGAGGTGGACTTTGAGGTCAAGTTGATAAATTATTTAGAAGAAATAAAGATGGTGAAGAATAAGAATAGGATAATGATGTATCTTATCAAATACTATGATGACAAAATCAACTTATTTGTAGGTATACTAAGAAATAACTCCAAATAATAAGAGGAAATAGTCAAATAGGTGGAGATTCAACTTGAGAGTGTGATCACAAACCTAAAGGCTAAAGAAGAAGAATGTGTAAGGTATGTAACTAAAGTAGATTCCTTGAGATATAAATTGAATTAGGAATAAATTAAGGTTAAGTTATTTTTGAGGTTTCAAAAGAGTACCAATGATCTAAACAAATTTTTGAGTTGTTAAAAGATTGTTAATGATAAAACAGGTCTTGGTTTCAATGGAGACTAAAAGAAGAACACTAATGTGATCAATAATTTCAATGATCAATCAAAGAATGAGGGTGCTAGTAGAATGAAGGATAATACTATCAAGTAGCCTAATACTATAAGGTATGGTAACCATTTTAATAGATATTTTTATTCATTTAACCAATTTGGATATAGAACAAGTCATTTTAGAAGTTCCTCCAAGAATGAATATGCATGGAACTATGAGGAGAGTCATCAGTCAATAGGTATAGGTCATGGTATGTTTCCATCAATATGAATAGTGTGTTTCAATTGTCAAAAGGTTGGTCATATTGAAAAGTACTATAATCATGGATTCCCAAACCAAAATAAGAAATATGAGACTCATAGAATGCAAGAGAAAAGACAAGCTAGTGAGTGGAAACCATAGGTAGCTAAGGTCAATGATGACAAGCCTGTATGTAAAATTAGACTATTTTCCATGGTGGATCATATTTTAGATGTAAATGAGTGTCAACAATTCTCCTTATCCATTAAAATTATGGATGAATAAGTCAAGTCAAATTAACCAAGTCATGATGATGTTTAAACGGAGATTGAAAAATTCAAGTGTAAAATGATCATGAAGAAAGTTTAATCTAGTAAAGACATGGAGACCTAGGAATCTCCTAAGTTTATGTTATTTTAATACTCAAGAGATAAGGGGTAAATCCATTATAATTTATAGAGGCACTTATCTAGTGAGTAGAATCATGAAAGATGCTTGGTCTTAGGGGGTTTTATGTTCTTTATTGACATTCAGATCTAAGGCTTAGTCAAGATTCTACTGAAAGTGTGATCAAAAGTGTTTTACCACAAATATTTTGTATGATGACTTGATTAAACCAACTCACAGTCTTGATAATGTCTAAATATCTCATGGATACAAGGGTATCCAATCATGCTATAAGAGTATGTATGTGAGCCTAATATATGTTGAGTTTTTGTCAAAGAAAGATAATGAGTTTGTTTGGATAGAAAAGATGTTGTGTTTCAGGTCCAAGGTTCAAATAATTTCCTAGAATATGACCCTTTGTCAATAATTTAAAAGGGTGATAAAATTCTAATTTGGGATAAAAGTTAGTTTGAAGAATATCCAGCTTATGGAGTTGTGAATGATCAGTTTTGTGTAAATATTTTCCATCAATGAAAAAGGGGGAGATTATAGAGGTATTTTATTATTGTTGGTGTTGAGACATTATTGTTTTCATTGATTTTAAAGTCAAGACATTTATTTTGAAGTCAAGATAGATGTCATTAATGTCAAAGTTAGAATTGTGGCCATGTATGGTGAAATGGTATGTGATAAAAAGTCTTACAATAAGAGAAAATTTTAAGGTAACCCATTTTCTCTTTGTTGAGAGATAATTTTAAGTAAATATAGTAATTCCTCTAATGTTGATGGCATGTCAAGGTCAATATCATAATATAAGGTAAGATACTATTGAGTACTACTCTTAAGAAGCCTAGTATAGCCCTGAGAAAAGGTGTATGCATGAAACATAGTCACGCTTGGTGATTTATGTTAGTATAGGCATGATAAATTGTATAAAGTTTTGTAAACATGATTAGGAGTAAAATAATCCTTCATATGAGTTTCAAGGTCAGTTTTGAGGCTTAGTACTTGCATGAAAAGACCTAGTGAGAAGGCACATGATTGGTAGCATGATGAGGTAAGAAGTCTAAGTATTGTGAGATTATGGGTGGTAGTGTGTGATCAAAGTATGAGTTTTTATGACATAATTATGAGGTTTTGATAATATTAAAATAGGTTTCAAGGTATGATCAAGGTCTAAGTATGATTTTCAGTTTAAGGCCTAGTGTGTAAAGAGACTTAGTGTGACATAATGAGGGGTCATGTTCAGTTCCCAAGGTTCAAAATATCATAATAAAATATTTATAGGTGTGATAGGTTTCTTCATGTTTTTTTACCACGTTTTTGGTCAAATCCTAAAGGAAAAAACATAAAATTTGGTGTTGAGGTTTTCTATGGGCATAAAATAAGATGTTACAAACTTGAAAAGGATTTTATTATGCTCCTTGGCATGTCAAACCTTTGAATTACATAATAATAATTTGAATTATATTAGGTAAATTTCATATCTTTAATTTCCTAACATTTGTTTTGGGTTTGAGGTGAAATCCTTTATGAACAATTGTTAAGAATGGAAGGTAGTCTAAACCCTCCTAAACCCCTCATTATGACCTGATATGAAATATATTATTTTAAAGTTCTTATAATGGTTATTTTAACATATTATTATGATTTTATGTTGTATTAAAATCTCCAAAATACCTTTAATTGGCATTGGTTTATCAGAAGAGTTAATGGAAGCCACAGGAAACCCCTTGTTTATCATATTTTTAATGTAGAAGGTAGGGTTGACTAGGTCAAAGCATTCAAGTGGTTGGAGGATGATGTGTGAGACTTTAATTTTGTTAAAATTTAATTTTATAATCATTTTTTAGACATTTAATATGCTAAAATAGTCATGAAATTTTACCTATTACTAAATAGGCCTAATGAGGAAGATAGTGAACAAACTAGGTAGTAGTGAGATTGAGATTAGGGATGGGTTGCAATGGATTAGGGATGGATTAAAATGCATTGAGTCATTTATAAATACCTATATATCATATCCATTTTGATTATATTTTTTTATGATGCACATATACAATCAAAAATTTGTTCTCAAAGTGATCTATCTAACATAGTGAAGTCTATGTAGGGTGAAGACATAAGATTGGTCTGTATGACCAATATTGATATTTAAAATTGTAATATATCTATTCAAATATGTTATAATTATTTTTAAGGATAATTAAAAAATATTTTAAGTTCATAAAATCTTTCACACAGGTGTTATAAATCTTGATCTTTGTGACTGTGTTTTTTGGAGCTATAGGTAGTTTTTTATGTATGAGTGAGATGATGTTCCTGAGCCTTTTTGCATAGAGTTAAATAATATAATGAAATTAAGTTGTTATATAGGTATCATAAATTAAATTTAAAATATTTTTACAAATTATAAAATCATATGAAGGTGTGAAAATTCAAAGGCTTTTGAATGGGTTCTTAAGGCTTGTGTGCAGTTTTAAGTGAGCATATGAAGTTGATCATTTTGAGGTCTTTTGACCTAAATTTATATTTTGACCTATATTTTAAAATATAATGGAATTTTTTATGAAAATAATGTAATTTTTATTCTATACATGATATTTTTTTATGTTACATTTTAAATTTGAGTGTATGCATCATATTTGTCAGATAAACTTTCTGGTATTGAGAATGCATAATTGCAAGTACACCTAATTATGTGGTTCAAGTAGTGAAATGACATAAATGGTGTTTGGAATATAATTTGAGATTATAAGGGGTATAATTTAATAATTTATTAAGTGTTTCATCCATTTTTTAGGCTCATGTTTTTCCAAGGTGGTTAAATTGAAACGTGTGCTTTGAGAAGGCCTAATTGAATTAGGTCTCTATTACACCTAATGGTGGTTTTGGCCCTTAAGGGTAATGACTGACCTATGTAGTGGTTGGTTCACTTGTGAAACATGTTTTTTGAAATATTCCAAGGGTGATAAAATCTTTGATATGTTCTTTTCTAACCAAGATGGGTTAGATCAAGATTCAAGTATAAAGAGAAGGTCTAATAGGCCTAATTTGACTAGTTAGAATATTGAGGACATAAGTGAATGCTATAGAGTTTTGAAAACCAGTTAGATATTTTTAATATAATCATATAGGTATGTTTATTATTTTATGAATATATAAAAAAAACTTATATAGGTGTTGATCAAGGTCATTTTATCTAATTCTACCAAAGAAAGGGTTAGTTGAGCGAGAAGCCTAATAGGCTGTTTGAGAGAGATAAAAGAATTTGAAAAAAAAAATAAGGGGATAATAATTATTTTATTGAGAAACATGTGTTCAAAAGTTATCAAATTTTCAAGGTAATTGAGTTGGTTATGATTTACCTATGGGGTTGGTTCCTCTTTGAAATTCGGTCCTTGTTAAAGGACTAGTTGAGTTGGTGCTTGACTAGTAAGGGGTTGGTGCTCCTTATGGGGTTGGGGCCTAAGTAAATTAGGATAAATTTATTATAATAATATATTACATGTGATTTTTTAATGTTTTTAATTCCCCAAGATGGTTTACCACATATCTCTTGTGTTCTTATGTTGTTTGATTTCATAGATGCTTGTCTAAGCATTTGTTAATGTATGTATGTATGTGAATCAATGCTTCATAAATTATATGTTAAATTGAAGGATTATATTAAGGAAAGCTATTAAACCCCCATCTTATTATCGATACTTACAAAAATTTACCTCCACCTAAAATAGTCTATCTTGAACATGTGTAGCTCTTGTGGTTACCTTAAGGTAGGATCCTTCATTATTCCATTTCCCAACCATGTCTTGGTAGTGTAAGGAAATAAAATTAGCTACTATAAAAGAATAATAATATAGGGACAAGGAAAAAAAAGGAACCACATATACCCACCTAATGGCCTTGATGTCTCTTGATGCCCCAATCGCTACTCCCTTATGATAGGGAATCATCCTCTCATAAACCCAACCCATAATGATATTTACATGGTTAATGGAGAGATATCCTCAATGAGACACTAGATATAGGTCCTTATTTGTCCATGATATCACCTCCTATCCCATATAATAATTCTTTAATCTCTCCTCTATACACCTAATGATTGTCGACTAGTTTTAAAAAATCTTATAAGTACCCTTATCCCCCACAAAATAAGAGGTAATAATACTAATGATGGCATTCCTTAGTGTGGGGAACACTGATCTCTCCACTTGAGAAAGCCTCATACCACACTATACACCTATTTTTTGTGTCTCAATGTCTCCAAAATAATCCACATATCCACATGCCTCATATTGAATATCAATATCATGAATAGACACCAAGCACATAGTCATGGGAAGATCAATGATCCAATATAAATCCATGATAGTAATAGTCCAATATATTGGGGCCTAAGGGAACATGAAGGTGTTTAAGTCAGGTTCCTAATATGCGAATAAGTCACATAATAACTAGCTCAAAGAAGGGGTAATCCCCAGCCACACAATATAAAGAATAACCTCTTGATCAAGAAAGGCCAACTTATCAATCATTATAAGTGTTAAAACTTGAGGGAGCCACTCCTCTTCTTAATATATGATCCATTGGATGTAATCCACCTACAATAAAAAAGGGCCTTATATTAGTCATTGAAGTAATAAAACCTTTCTCACAATCTAAATAATTTTAAAAAAAACTTAACTTTCTTTTATGCTTTCAAAACTACTCCTATTTATAGGAGGCAGTTTTAAAACCACCCTACAATGGTTACCAAACTACTTCAAGGTGTAAGTGTAACCCCCTCATGTGGTTATGTGACCACCACATGGTGGTAACACCTTAAATTCCCCATTATAGTTTCAAACCCACCACAATGGTTATATAACCATTACCTGTAATAGGTATTGGTTTCATAACCCAAGTGACAATTTCACAAGCCACCCATGGGTTCCCAAAAACCTCCCAAAACCCACCACAACCCATTTGAATCATATATATATATATATATATATATATATATATATATATATATATATATATATATATATATATATATATATATATATATATATATATATATATATATATATATATATATATATATATATATAATTTACCCTCACCCATAGTGATCACAAAGTAATTTTTTAAATTTGATTATATTTTAGATCAATTTAAACAAATTTTTAAAATTAGGGCAAAAATGAAAAGTTAGCAAAAACTAAATTGATTGTGCCCAACTATACCTCCCATTGGTATATTCACCATCCTCACATCATCCTCTCTATAATGAATTATTTTTCACTTTAAATGGTCATTATAAAAGTAGAGGTAAAAAATATCCTTGAATTCAAATGACACAAATGAATTGTTTTTGGTAAGTTCTGGAAAAATATGGGGCCCCAAAATAGCCATTGTATTTCAAAAAATTTCCTTTTTGGCATAATATCATACATTTTCATTTATTATTATGTACATGTACATTATTTTTATAAATGTTGAGAATAGATATTTTATCATTGACCCTTTAATGACATTTCTCTCTTTTATAGCACATTTTTATGGTTTTATAGGTATACATAGCTCTGCACCAGGTTCAGTCCCCTGATAGGATGATCTAGGTAGTATGATTATCCATACAAATATGGTACATATTTTTTAATTATTTCAATTATGTATCCTACTTATGTTATTATTTAAAAGTCACACTTGAATCTCATATTATATCTATAGGTTATGTGGGGTCCTAATAGGCTTCATTCTTTTGATAAGTTTGGTATCTCTAAACTTTTATTTCCTATCAGTACATAATGCTCGAGATTATACCTTGAAAATTCATGACAAGATGCCCTCCTATGGGGGAAATATATATTCACCTCAAAATTAAATAGTGTTACATTTCAAATACAAATCCAATAATCATATAATAACCTCTTTTTTTGTTCTCTATAGGGAACTCTCTAGCTCTAACCCCCCTTTATGCTTCCACATTCCTCTTTTGACCCCTTTTGACCCCCTTGACCATGAACTTCATAGTCATTTCTTAATTTTTTTTTTAAATTTACATTAGTGACAAAATTAATACCCTAGGTGATGAAACCACCCCTATAAATTATGAAACTACCCCTTAGTTTTCACAACCACCATAATGGTGTTAAAATATAATACATAGTTCTAACATATAAGGGTAATTTTTCATTAAAATAGTGGTGGTTTAGTTATATTATATGGTGTTTTTGAAACAATAAGTGATAATTATACAACCACCCATGCATAAAGTGGTAGTTACATCACAGTGGAAATGCCTCCCAAAATTATCTCTTATAACTCCCATTTTCACATTTTTTCACCAGTAACTTCATGTTTATTGTTAATAACACTTGAATTCACTTCTAATCATGCCCAACTCACTCACTCTTATAATTTTAGTCATTATCAATTCATCTCAAGTTTAACTCACTATCACACCTAGTTGAACTCTCCCATGCAAAATCCATTCTCTTCCTATAAGAAGGCAAACTTTATCCTAATTTTAGATTTCAAAATTGTTGATAGCTATTGTTATCAATAATATTTTTTAGTCACATCCTTTATAAAATTTATAGGAGATTCATCCCCTAGTATTTTTGAGTCAACACATAATTTTAAATAAAGAAGTGTTATTGGTGAGAGAAACAAAGACCTTGGAATCCAAGACATTAGCCAACCTCAGTTCAACTACTCTTCAATTTTTGTAATATGTCTTATCCCCTTTTATATATTGTTCTAGAGTGTGTGCATCCTTAAATTAGAGTGTTTCCTAAATTTACATATTTAACATATGCAGATAACATGGAGAGGATTATTCTATCAACACACTTATTACACTTTAGCTAATTTATTCTAGAATCAGATTGGAGTTCTTTTAATTTCCAATATTTAAAATATAAAAAAATTAAATTTGATAGTGAAATAGACCTACCTCTTTCATTTGTCTTTGCTGCCAACAAATGTAATTAGTTTTGATTTATGCTTACATTCAATAGATTAATTTTCTTTCAAGTTAACAACACTTCTTATCAATCATTAAAAAAAAATATCTTAGTAAATATTTAATTAATTTCCAACCAAGACAAATTTTATTCATTAAGGATCTAGTCAAACTTATTGTACTTAAAATAATCACTTGGGTAAACATAAAAATATAGGCAAATATAGGGTATGAAGGTTGTACATTGATGATTTTTTTAAAAAAAATTAAAAAAATTATAATTTATCTCTTTTAAAACATAAAATTATAACTTATATAGTTTTATTTCATCCTATCAATTCATTATAAAAAATGATTGTTTGTAGCAAGTTAGAAAGGCTGAGAGCCTAAACCTAGTTTGCTTACAAGGACAATTCATAAAAAGAATTTCATTACTAGTATTTTAGATGAGATATATTATCACATTGTTTATGAATAATATATTTAATTCAAACATTTAGTCCATGTCACATAAACCAATAAAAATTAAACACAAAAAATTGCATCTAGTTTGCATGCAAATAGATCTAGGGAAAATCAACATCTTGCATAGAAGTATAAGTTTATTACCTTTCTCATTGTATGCATTCACAATATTGAAAAGGACAAGAAAAAGAGTTTGGATTTTAGTTATTTTCAATTTTTTATCCTTTACTTTTATCACCTTATTTTTATCAAGTATTTATTGGTTAAAAACCTAAAAAAACCTAAAAACACTAAATAATAAAAGCCTTACCATTCATGTAAGAAACCACATAGCAAAAAAATCCTTGTCATTCATGAAAAAAATCATGTCACATCAAAGTCCTTGGCCATCCATGAAATAAAAAATATCATATATAATTATTTCCATTTATACAAGCATTACATATCAAATCCTTGCTTCGACATTCCACAAAACATACCTCACATGCCATTGAGTAAACAAGATCATATTCTTTTCCCTAGTTTTTACCTACTCTTTTTTTCTATGACCCTTCTTGAGACACTAGATCTTATCTAACATGGCATATTTCATAGAGTTAAAGAGCCTTATCCAAACATTATCACATATTTTGAAATTAGTATTGAGTTGAGATATGAGGTCTTTAAATCCAATCCAATTCCCCACTTCATTGTATAGTTCTTATCCTCTTTAAAATAAAAAGAGAACATCCCTGATCCAACCATAATTATTATTTCATAGAATATGGGATGTCAATACAATGTTATCCAAGCTTAGTCATCCATCCATTCCATTCCTCTTCTCCTCAATTATAACCTCATCTTATATCATTAACATCTAGTGGATGACATTAGTTAGGAAAAGTAAACCCAATAGAGTAGATATTTTCCCATAAATCACAATCTCCCCTATTTACCTAATCTTATCATTGACCATTAAATCCACCTTCTTGTGATATCATATACTAAAGCACCTTGGATCTATACCTCCACACAACTTGATACTCTCAATGAATATTGATATGCTACTAAGGTCTTCTAGTTCCATCATGAGAATCTAGTACTTCCACCTATCCCAAATCTCATTCCACCCAATAACTAGCCAAACCCCTAGTTGATCCATTATATTAACTACCTCAGTTAGACCTTGCAGATTTAAGTTCATAGGTTAATGAGTCCTAATTTGTGTACATATAGTTCCCATTTTTTGTGAGTTGATACCATCAAGATAATTTTAGTCAATAAAATAGTTGATACTCTCATAAAAAGGAGAGGAAATAATGACACATTTCTATATATAACAAATCAAATCATCAAGAAAGTCATTATCAATAAGATCATTGACTTCAATGAGATAATATGCCAACCAATAAACACTATTTTATCACTTAATGGAATTTTTATTGACATATGTAAGTTTTAGTTCATTCAAAATCTTGATAAAATGTCCAACCTTTTGTGAAAGGCTTGGCTGGGTTTAGAATGTTTGTAAGGATTGGGACCTCGCTATAACAATAGGAAGGTTATTGTACTGTGACACCCAAATCAAGTCTCAAGAACACTTGACGTCGGTGTAATATGGTCAATCATTTAAATTTCCATGCTCATCAATCTTAATGCACTCAAAGAGGTATTTAGTGGACTAATTTATGGAAAGGGTTGAAACTTAGTCTAGATAACCACCTACAATAGTCATAACTACTATTTCAAGATGTAAGGTGCTTGGGTGGTTTAATAAGTCCATATACATGAGATAAAATGGCACTAAGTGATTATAATCTAGTAATTCAAGATTATAATGAAATATAAGAAAACTACAACCATGGAAAGCAAGTTTGAAGATCAAATAGTATTCAATGTTTCCTTGATTAGCAAAAAATAAGGTACTTTTGAGGAGTTTAAGGTAATGTGTGTTATTGTTCTCAATCAATCTCATAGCTAAAGTGGTGCCTCTCTAAGTTTAATGTGAGTTATCAAGGACTAATGATATTCATAAATCCATTATTTTATATTTAAATTATTCCCATGCCTCTCCAATATTTGTACATAGGTCTAACTATCACCTACAAATAGTTGGTAAGTTGAGGTAGATAGTTATAAGGAACATGAGTTGGAGAGAATTATGTGTGTTGGATAAAAAATTGAAATGTGAGAAGGTAAAAATGAAGAGTGTTAGGTTTTAAAGGGACCAAATATCATTAATAAAATATGGTAATTGAATGAATAAAAAACCATCCGATCAATCTCCTAAGCTAAACAAACCCAATCAAGAACATTAGATGAGAAGGTAGAAGTGTGTGTAAGTTTAAAGAGACATTGTTATATATTTTAAGTTTGGGAAGATGAAAAATTTAAGGAGATAGTAAGCAATAGGATCTTTCCCTTAGAAATTTCAATTTAACTACTTAACATGCAATAAGCCCAATACTATGCACTCAACACCCATGTTGAGAGCCTGTAGGTCTGTGTAATCTTGGTCAAAGGAAGATAGTCCCATATCATGAGGGTAGAGTTTGAATGAAGGAATAAGATCCATATAAATTTTAATAAAATTAATAATTCCAAAGGGATTAATTTACCCAAGGAATACATCACCCCTCAAATGAGCATTCTTAATTAAGTAGGCATGCTCCTAAACCTACATAAGGATGTGATTGAAGATGAGAAGAATAGAATATGGGAAATTATTATGAGGTGGTAAAACTTCATAAGAAAATGGAGGTGATATTTATGGTTACCCATGAGGTTTATAACATATAAAACCAAGGAGAACACCAATAACCTACACTTTAGGGTAAAATTGTCACCATGAACTATAAACACTAAGTAAGAGCATAAGAATTTATAAAGGTGAATAGAGGTTTAATAAGGTATGAAATAATTAAATATGATAATTTAAATTTATAATAGGGTGGAGAGACATACTTTTATAATGATAAATCCACCAACCCACCTCAAAGTGACTCAATCTTAGTTGAGGCCCACAAGGCCCAAAGCCATGTCAAGGCTCTAAGGTACCACCTCTACCCCAGTTACAAATAAAAAAATCTTAGATAAAACTTGGAACCATAATAAGATGTCTAAATATGGTATAATAACCATATGAAGTGTTTGAAGTATTATAATTTAAGAAAACAATCAAACTTAGTGTTATTATTTTCTTAAGCTCCATTGCCTTGAATAGTCCTATCTACCCACAAATTTAAATGTTCACATATCTCACCATATGGGGGCCTAGGTAAAATTATACTATACTGATTTTTTCACCCTTATGGAATCAAAATTCATGATTGAGTGAGTTGGATTCAGGGGGACAACTTTATGAATGAATGCTAAGACTACAACCATGTGAAGAAGGCTTACAAGGAGTCCAAGGTTCACCATATCTTGCTCATACATTTCAACAAATATGAATGGGATAAAAATATTTTTAAGAGTTTTATGGGGTTTTATGGACTAAACATTCATGACTATAAGTTTGGGGTTAGATTCATAAGCTTTATGACCATCGTTAAAATGGTAAACCTCCCTTAAACCCTAATGTTGACTTGATAGCAAAAATCACCAAGTACTTGCATCAAAAACATTATTTTGTATTATCTAACACTTCTATTAGATAACACACTTAGAGGGGACTCCACTTATGGCATTGAGTTGTATGAAAATTGTATGAAAGTGTCTAAAATTCATACTTTTCCGAGAAATTGAGAAAAAATCAAGGTAAAAGATAGTTTTAAAATATTCCAACCATTGGAGAGTATTATTGAAAATTGTTCCAAATTCTCAAGTTATAACATGATAGATAATCCTCATGTAATGGTCTCTGTAACTCTCCTCTAAACAATCAGTTTGTAGGCATGAGAGAGAAAGTAACCTAGTTGTCTAGAAGAAGCAGGGTTATAGGTGTACAACATTTTCAATGATTGAATCATGGTTTGAAACACTTATTTAATATTATGAGATTATTATCCACAAGTTCCTAAGGTTTATTACAGGTTTCATGGAAACCAAGCACTATCAGTCAGATTATTTGGCCTAGTAAGCCTTTCAATAATAAAAGTTAAAAGATGGCATTAAGGGACTAATAATAGGGTCAATAAAAATTAATTACAAAATTTAATTGATTCTAAGGTGATATATAGACTCTTCATGACCACTATTAGATATGGGAGTAGTTTCTCAAGGTCATTCAATATACATGAGAGGGCTAGTGGGATGTTCAATGCCTCATGGAGGCTATTTTCACTTCAATTCCACCTTGTAACTACCATATGGAGGAGTGAATAACTATTTTTGGCATGTCCTTCCCTTTAATAGGTCTAACTCAACATCCACTACCTCACCTTAATGCCAAAAAGGCCCATTAAAGAAGACTAATGCATGGAGAGGGTTAAAGGAGGGCTGTGTAACTGATAAAACTACAAATGGAGTTGAATATGGTCATTTATGACCCCTTTATCTCACCTCCACATAATATTTCCCTCTCTTTCTCTCTTCACTTGATATATATTTAGACCTTAAGACCTTATTTTATATCCATCTCTTGGGCATGATGAAATTCTACCTAATTTTTACTCCATGGACCTCTTAGACCATTAATGAATAATTTTCCATCTATTTTATTGATGTAATATATTGTGTTTATACTTGTTTTTATTTGTAGATGTGAAGAGTTTCTTTCCTTTTCAAGTCCTTGTTTACCTTGCAGTTATGTGGTGTGTAAAAGTGTTAGTGATGAAGTTTGAAGTATGATCTGAAAGGTAATAGTCTCATAGAAAACCTTATTTTCATATCCTTTTCACTCTAGTTACTTAATATAGCCTCCAAATGAAGCACCCTTACATAATAACTTTGGAAGATGGTTGATTAGTTTTTTTCTTAGTCCATTAGTGTTATCTGAGTTCAATTTGAGTGGATGAATAATAATATAAGTGCATCACCACCTCTTATAGTATATTTCCTTTATGCAATCTCTTTCCCCCTTTCATCCTGATATAATTCAATCTTTAGAGGAATGTTCAAGTTGATAAATTAGGAGAGATAGCCCCATAAGTTAACGGTTTGGCCTATACTATAGGTAACCCATAAACTATAGGTCAATACCATATTAGTCCAAGTTTGAGTTAAATTCAAACATTTTAACTCAATAGGGTTAAAATTGGGTATCTAACATAACTTAAATATTTTTATTTCATCCTATCATTTCATTATAAAAAAAGAGTATTTGTAGCAAGTTAGAAAGGTTGAGAAGATAAACCTAGTTTGCTTATAAGGAAGGTTCATATAAATTGTTTCATTATTGATATTTTATATAAGATATATGATCACATTATGTGTGTACAATATATTTAATTAATTAATTTAGTTCATGCCACATAAACCATTATAATAAATAAGTTAAAAAAAACAAAACGTTTCATCTAGTTTTATTACAAATAGATCTAGGAGAAATCAACATCTTGCATAATAGTATAAGTTTCTTCCCTATCTCATTATAGGCATTAAAAATATTGAAAAGGACAAGAAAAATTATTTTGATTTCTATTATTTCAATTTTTTTATCCTTTAATTTTATCACCTTGTTTTTAGAAAGTATTCATTGGTTAAAACCCTAAAAGGACCCAAAAAAATCAATAACAAAAGCCTTTCTATTCATGTAAACAAACACATAACAACAAAACCCTTGCCATTCATGAAAGAAACCACATCAGATTAAAATCATATCCCATACATGAAAGTAAACATATAATACATAATCCTTGCCATTAATGTAAGCATTACATATCATATCCTTGCTTCAACATTCCATTAAGCATACCTCAAAATCCATTGACTAAAAAAGATCATACACTTTTCCCTAGTTTATACATAGTCTCTTTTGTATGACCCTTCTCAAGACACAAAATATTGTTTGACATGGCCTATTCCATAGATTTAGAGCAACTTTTACAAACATTATCATATAGTCTAACATTAGTATTAAGTCTATATGTGAGGTCTTTTGATCCACTCTAGTTCCCCACCTCATCATAGAGTTCTTATCCACTTTATAATAAAAAGAGTGCATCCCCAATATTACTATCATTATTCTCTCATAAAATAGGTGATGTTAATACAATGTTATCCAAGCTTAGTCACCCATCCATCCACTTCTTCTTCTCATCAAGTCTAACCTCATCTTATATCATTCATATCTAGTGGATGACATTGGTCAAGCAAAGTCAACCCAATAGAGTAGATCTTTTCCATGAGTCATCCATCCCAACCTCCCTTATTTCCTTGAGCCTAGCATTGACCAAGAACTCCACCTTCTTGTGATATCAGAGACTAAAGGGAATTAAATATTTGTCTCCACAAAAGTTTATACTCTCAGTAAACATTGAGATGTTACTAAGTTCTTCTAGTTCTATCACTAGAATCTATATCTTCCACCTATCCCAAATTGTATTCCACCCAATAAACAACCAAATACCTAGTCCATCCATTATGTCATCTACCTTGGCTAGACCTCATGGATTTGAGCTCATATGTTAGTTAGTGATAATTTACATGCATATAGTGCCCCTTTGTTTTGATTTTGTACCCTCAATTTAAGTGTAGCCAATCAAATAGTTGATGATATTTTCATACCAAGGAGAGGAAAAAATAACACATTTATCTATATATCAAATCAAATCATCAATAAAGTGATTATCAATAACATCACCAACTCTAAGGGGAGAATATTCCAACCAATCAACACTATTTTTTCCCTTAATGGAATTTTTATTGACATATGTAAGTTTGAATTCACTCAAAATATTGATAAAATGTCCAACCTTTTATGAAATGGTTTGTTGTGTTTAGAATGTTTGTAAGGACTAGGACCTCACTATAACCATAGTTTTCTAGTTAAGAATATAATATTACAACCACTTGGTTTGAAAAATGATGACCAAACACTCCACCACTTGAGTGTAACATGTCTCATAGTAAATAAGAGTGAGAAAGATGAAATATATGGCACTCTTTGTCATTACTAGATCTATAAACCAACATGTAGGTGTGAGACTAATGGAGTGGTATATGCACTCATGTAGCCACATGATCAATCTTACACACCATTACCAGCACTTTAATAACATATACATTACATACAATAAATAATTAGCATATTAAGGTCTCTAAATTGTATTCATAATATTTGTATGAGCCTTCAAAACTGATTGAGTCAAAAATATATGGGAGTGCCTAATAAATAGAAAAGGCAGGTTGTTTCATGCAAACAAATATTTTTTCATGATTAACCTATAAAATAAGAATGTCTATTTATTATTGTGCACTCAAAAAACACATGCATAAAATATAATAATATGTCCAAAAATAAAATAACTTCCAAAACAAGCTTATACACTTTACTCCAAAACCCTCCCTTAAGCACAAAATAGGGAGTGAAAAAAGAGAAATCAAAGAGACTACATGGGTCCCAGAACCTAATCTTGATAGGTACCCATGTAAAAATCATAGTGAAATACAAAGTGTCCCTATGGTAATAAAATCCATCCTAACAAAAAACATGGATGTTGAGTTGATATAACTTCCAATTAAAATAAGAATTGATACTCTGTACAAGGATAACTCTATTAAAAAACTAATCATAAAACACTAGGAAAAAACAGTTATCAAGTTTGAAACGTATCACTTTAAGGTACATAAAAACTAGTAACAACAACCAAAGTCAAGAGAGAAAAAACATATGTTGTAAGGTGTCCTAAGAAAGAAAATAGATCAATAATTAAACATAATGCTAAAGAGGTAAACTAGCTGAAATGAAGACCATGAAATAAAAATGCACTTGGTCAACTTTAAAGTCTTAATGGAACTGAAATACTATAATATGTGGTATGCTAAAGGTTATAACGGAGCACAACAATTAAAGAATCAGGATCTGTACCATACCCCGTACTACTAATTAGGTGGAATGACGTAAAAAAGGTATGGATTAGTAGATTAAATCCACTACTTGAACATTAACATGTTGACATTGTATTCACTAGAAAAGCTAGTCTTTAGAAAGAAATCAAGATCCATAACAAATCTAAAAGAGACTATCAACTATCAATAAAATATCAAAGATAGAGAAGAAATATCTCTTAAAAAGATGGTCCTAGTAGTGATGGGATAAGAAATAAGTAAAGAGTAATGTGATAAGTATAGAGCATAAAAATATGAAGAAATATATCCATGACTCTTAGTGTGACTATAATTAAAGGTCCCATACAATAAAAAAATGTTATATGATGTATAAAACCTAAAATGCTATTAATATATAGAAGATTCCATCAAGAACAAGAGAGTTAGTCCTAAAACAAGGGAGAAGAGTGTGACATAAAATTGTACTCAATAATGTAGGACATTGGGCTCTACTGAAATATATGTATGAGTATAAAAGTGGCACAAAAAATAATACACACTAAAAATGGGACATTGGACTCTACCAATAACGCTTCCATGACTGAAAAGTGTGATGATAAGGACAATAATGTGGTTTAAGAGGGTACGAGCACAATAATAATGACCTATAAGAATTAAAGGTAAGAAGCAACAAGATCAAGTTTGTTTTATCTATGAGGGGGTTTGACCACTTGCTAGATTGGACCTCACTCTCCATATTTGATAATTGAGAGAAGGATAAAGTATGAGTGAACAAACAATTAAAATCTCCTTTATAATATTGTTTTTAAATAAAAAAATAAAAATATACTCTCCCACTATTATAAAATGTTCACCTTCTTTAGTAAAATCATCACTTTGAAATATTCCACTTTTAAAGGAAAGTGGTCCCATCCTAAAAATAATCACACCACTTAAAGAGTAATGTCCTCATTTAGAATCTAAACCTCCCCACTAGAAAATAGTTTTCCCACTTTAATAAAGTAAAGGCTCCCCACCATACTTTATAAAAGGTTTAAATATTGTAAGCTTTAAAAATCATAAACCTTATCAGTCTGAATAAAGCCTTCTGAATAAAAATTTACAATTTTATAATTTTTGAATGACTGAAAGCAAGTTGGTATTTTAAGATAAGATTCAAGCCTTGAAATTGATTGACAATTATCAAATCCATGAATAGTAAAGACCGGTGATGGCCACGTGGGAATATTGATAGAAAACCAAATACACAAATTCTAAGTAAAAAGAATAAATGGTGGTAAATGGGGTATAAAATTATCTTTTGGATCACTTTGACTTAAAAATAAAGGCTTTACATTTATGGTGCATGGATTTGGTGGAGATGGATCTATGTGCATGAATAAAAAAATTATTATCTGAACATGACATTTGATAGATGGTAAGGTGTTTAGGAGGATATACTATGGCCATCAAAGTGGATCAAGGAAAGTGGAGTGGAGAACCATCGAGGATCTCAAGGACAAGTACTGGAGGCATAATTTATTGTCAAGTCAAAAAAAATCAATGACCATGCCATCAATGGATGTCTTGTTAATAACAACTAAAATGACACAAAAATAAATTCCATGCAAATACCAATGGAAATGTCATGGAGAGATAAATAATATAGAATAAGGTGAGCTAAGAGATTTGATGGTCATGGGTAAGTAATTGACTGTAAGTAGTCAATTATAGTTTGACCAATGGTATAATAAAAACATACAAATGGTGTATTTTAGCAATATAGTTCACATTTCAAATTCTACCTAAAATTAAAATTGGTGGAGAGGTTTCAAACACATTATGAATGGGTGATAAATATGTGAAGGTTGAGATAGCTAGTGGTGATTAGGCTATGAAACTTCATCCAGAAATTTGATGTTGATGTAGTCTTGAAACATAATATTATGAAGAATACACGGCAATGAAATAAATTATAAAATCAATCTTTGAACCAAATTGACCTAGATGATCCATAACCTCTCAAACATTGATGCCATCAAGTTGAGTAGAAGATCAGGTATGATTAAGTATGGCATATGGCCTACCATAAATCAAAACTTAGACTATAGGTATGGTTAAATATGGAGAGGTAATTAGAATCCAAAGCAAGGAGAATTTATGTTCATGGTTAAGGGAAGGCCAATTAAAATAAGTAGCCAAACATAGATTTGTAGTCACCAAACACATATTTGAGAGGCTCTATTAGGAGGTGTCGATGACAAATCAACATGTACATTTTTTGTAACATCCACCACTTTTCTAGTTATTCCCTTATATTTAGTTAAAGATTGATTCGTAGTTGTAGGATCTACATAAGGAACAATTTTATCAAGGGTAGTATTTGCATAAGGGTGTGCAACCCACTCTTCCATTACAACATAACCATTTGAAACTGAGTTGCTAAGAAAATAAACTACACCAAAGAGGATGAATATAAAATAAGATAATCAATCCAAAATATGCTATTTTTTAAATTCCAATGTGTACAGATGGTGGGAAATCAGGTGAGGAAAGAAAAAATGCATAAGTTTAAGTAAATGAATAAAAAAATCACACTAGAAACATCTCAAATATAAATATATTTGTTACTTCTCATGTTGCATACATTTTTCCAACATCTGATTAGAAAACTAAGTCTTATTATAATACTATTGTACAACCATCAATAGCTGATAAAAATAGTACCTAAGTAATGGATGCAAGAAGTCAACATTGACACCATGATGGAGTGATATATGCACTCATGCATCCATAGGATCACTCTTTCACACCATTATCATAACTTCAATAACATAAACATTGCACACAATAAATAATTTTAAAAATAAAGTCTCCAAATTTTATTCACAATCTCTGTATGAGTCTCCACAACCAACCAAGTCATAAATACATGGTAATCCCCATTAAATAGGCAAGGTAGGATGTTTCATGCAATAAAATATTTTTTCATGAATAACATATAAAATGGGAGTGTCTATTTATTATTGTGCACTCAATAGATACATGCACAAAATTTAATAACATCTCTAATAATAAAACAACTCCCAAAACAAGTTTATACACATTACTCTAATAGAGACACCTTACTTGCACTTATGTAAAAAGTGAGAGGATGATTGAGCTTACATGCCATATGTGTTAAAGTAAAAATAATAACATGTTTTACTACTTTAAATGAATCTTGATTATCACTCATCCAAGTCAATTCACTCAATTTATTAAGTAAATTATGATTGGATGGACTACATAGGTAAGGTTAGGTATAAACTATCAAATGAACCATAACTTCCCCAATAATGAACTAGTTCTTGATTCATCAGTAGGGAGAGCATGTCTAAATTTTCATTAATTTTAGTTGGATCAATATCAATTCTATGTTGGGAGATAATATTATTCCATTTATGACTTCAAACACACACTTCTTAGGATTGAGACTGACACCATACTCAATTAAGCATGTGATAATGGTGTGTAACACTTTTAAATGGTTTATCCTTTGATTTTAATTTCCTAGAAGATCATACATGTAAACCTATACTATTTTATGGTTAATATCATGGAAAATATGGGGCATGGTTCTTTGATATGTTACCTCACCATTTTTAAGGTCAAAGGGTATGAATACGTATAATAAAATCCTTCATGGGGTGGTGAAATAGGTTGTGGTTTGATATTCATCCATTATTAAAGTTTTGTTATACCTAGATAAGCCATCCATAAGGGATGAAAACTCATAACCTATTGCAACATCAATAATGACATCAATGGAATGGAGAGGAAAAATTTCCTTAGGACATAATTTTTTAATATCATGAAAATTGATGCATATCCTAAATTTTCCATTTTTTTGAGAATAAGAAATTTTTTGGATATATGTTTATAATAACCCATGGATTTTATGAAAACCACTTTGAGAAGTTTGACAACCTCTTCTTTGACTACAAACATAAATTTGGGCTTGATTTTCCTAAGTTTTTGTTTCATGGTTTTGCGTCAAGCATCGTGACCAAATTATGGACAATTATTTTAGGATTGATACCTACCATATCCACATAGGAGAAGGAAAAATATTTAGATAACTTGGTTAGTATATTCGTGTGGTCTTATACCTCTTGTGATGAAAGTGAATATATGAGTTTGAGGATTCTGAAGCTTTTCTCAATCCCTATGTTTATCTCAATAATATCTTTGATGAGGGAGCCATTCCCATATTAAAATTATTGAGGGGATATGGGTAGGTTAATATACTTAACTTAAGTGTTATATATGTTAATATATTCATTATACGATAAATAATTCTCAACCTTATAATATGAATTGTAATAATCATATCCAAGGGCAAACATAGAATGACAAGTGAGAGAAAAACATATATTATGATGTAAATATAGGAGGTCATCATAATCATGTAATAATTATAAAATGGATTCATAATTTTTAGAAATATCAAGGATGAATGTGCTAGTATCCTTCTGAATGCAAGTGAGGTTTTGCTAATTAGATAGTTTTTGCATGAGAGGTTTCATCCTCATAGACACTATAAAATATGCTTCAAGTATTATAGGATGAAAATCGAAGAATGTTAAGGAAGCAACCATAGAGTCAGTGAGATAATTAATTTCCCTAGGGATTTATTCTATGGAAAAAATTAAAATACTTGGTGAGTTCATGGACAATAGTCTTGTAATGTTTAATGCATTCAAATTTTGTCTGATAAGTATCTAATAATTTATTGGTCACTAGATATGAATCACTTTAGATGTTCAGGTGAGGAATTTAAAACCATTTATAAATAAACATCACAATCAATAAATTATCATAATAAACCATATTTTTGGTACAATTAAATTAAATTTTGAATGTAAAAATAAATATTTTTCCCTTTTGGGAAATCATGATGACTCTTACCCCTACACCAAGATGACATTTCACCCCATCATAGTGAAGGCCCTATTAATAATATTCATGTTAGGGATGATTTTATTGGTTTTATAAAATCTCAACTATTTTGATATCTATTTCATAACAAAACCATATTCATTTTCATGGTCTTGAGATGTAGAAATACTGTAGGTTCCTACCTCTCATGGATCAAAAGGAAGGAAATATGGTGCATCATTTTTCTAAGATATTTATGATTTTATATATTGGTCAAGATTAATGGTTTTGGTGTAATATTATCACCACTTACCATTTATATAGTTAAAACATCCTTCTCTTTGGGATTATCTTACAAAATATCTTAAGGAAGCTCTTCCCCTTTCTTCAAAACAACAACTTTGGGACTTGTGGGTTATTTAAAATCAACCAACTATGGGGGTTTTGCCACACCATTGGTGGGTAAATTATAATAAATGTGAAATAATTTTTACTTATTCATGGTTTATTGAAGAAAACAACAAGGTTATGGGTCCCCTAGGTGATAAAATCCTTTTTTAGATCGATGAACATTATTTATTGAAAATGGGTATAAAGGATCACCTTCATCCTATGAATCCAAGGTGTGCCCAAGATCATGTTGTAGTTGGTATATTTATCAATCACATATAATTATTTCAATTGGTCTTAGTACCTATCATAAATGGAAACATGATGGTTCCTATGGATGTGTATTTGAGACTATCATAAGCTTAAAGTGTGTTATGGGTGGTCAAGCAGTTGGTTTTCACATAACCAAGTATTTACAATAATGAAAATGGGATTATGTTAACTACTTTCCTATCATCTATTATATATTTTTTTAAATAATTATTATAAATACATACTTGTAAAAACAAATATGGATTCTAATGCATAGGTTATATAAGCAATCCAACTTTTGTCCTTATTTCTCACTTTATCTTGTTTCAACATTCACTTTCTTGACAAGGGCTCATTTTTTCTCTATACAAATGTTGATTCACCTAATTCATTTACGGATTTTGAAAATTTTAAAATGCTATGTAAGGTTCCTTTAGTATTTTCATATGCTTAACTCCATTCTTTATCACATACTTCAAAACCCATATCACCTTTTCTAACCTTTCCACATAATCTTGTAGCCTTTTTGTTAAGAATTATGGCATGTACAAAAAACATAATAAACAATAAAAATTTGTTAATATATAAAAGTTTCCATTATTTATAAAAACTCAAGGATTTACTATAGTGGATTCATTCTATACAAGTAATTTTCAATCAAAAACTCCAACACAGAGTTAACAAGGGACTGCATAGTCTAAGAACATGCTAGTTTAGATTTTAATAAACTGACCAATGATTTTAAAGCCTATAAAATTCCATAAAGTTTTTTAATACCCACATTTACATATTCCAAGAATTATTTTCACATCATGAATCTTCTATTTCAACCTTTTCTTAAGGTTCTTGACTTCTATTTCAAAATCAATCATAATCTGTTAAGCCCAAAAAGGGTCAATTTGATCCCAGTTACATTCTAGAAATTTTGATATCATTCCAATAAATTTTATGGGTATACACAACTCTTAATAACCTTATAAAAATATTTGTTTACCATTTGAATTATTAATTCCATGTTTACCATAAGATGTTTGCTAACTATGTTTAAGAATTTAACAATCTATAGGTCTGATATGTATTTATGAATACTCATGGAATTCAATCACTGAAGGCCTTTGAAGGGTTTTACTAAGGTTTTAAGATTTATTAACCACTATTTACATATTTATTTCAATCCTTAAATTCATACAATATAATTCATTCTCAAAACTTAGTAAGACTTAATTTTGATTGTCTGTGTATGCACTACTCTATAGGTTGCATAACACTCAAAGTTAAATGTAGAAACATGTAAGTACTATAACATAATCAAATAATACAAATAGATTAAAAAACTCATGTTTCAATATGAAAACCCCTTTATATCATCCTTATTCATAAAACAAATCTTAACATAGTCCATAGTAAGGAAATATGTAAAATTCTATTTGAAATCTCATCCATGCAATAAAGATCAATCCATAATGGACATTAAGATCTAAATCATTAATCTTAATAACTAGTTACTCATTAGAAACCTACACCCACCATACCTTCATATGTAATAAAAAAACATACTCTATGCATATACAAATATATTTGGTCTTATTTTTTCAATCAAAGGGTTTTTATGGTCTATTTACACTTCATAATACAAAAGCATGAAATCTATCAGTTCACATACTTTATCAAAAACTATCTAAACTTATTTCTAGAAATAACACCCACATTCCAATTCAATACATTATCTCCATCAAAATCTTATCAAATTAATAACTTCATGATCATAATCCTCCACATAGCATATCATGGTTTCATCAACATAGTTTGCAAAAAACACATGGTCCATAATACAATTAGAAAAGAACAAGAAACTTCTTCATTTTCAGGGTTATTTTACATTTGTTTTTCAAAACCAAAGCACCTTAAAATTTCCATATACTAAATGACCCAATTCACTTTACAATAGAAACCACTATTTAATAAAAAAAGGTTTATAACTAACTTTTGGCACTTCCTCAAGTAGTTGAAGAAAGTTCTTAACTACCTAAACCCTCTAGTAACACTAATTATTTATAAGACTCTCAATGAATATATTGACTCCTAAAGACCATAATAACCCATTAAGACTCAAAACATGAAATTAGACTAATATTTAGAAAGGGGGTAATGATGATCCTACATTAAATTACCATAATAGCCATCTTAGAGTTAAGAGAGATATTCCTAAGGTTAAATAAATAATTACCATTCATCAAACTCTGCCTAGAGTAAATATGTCAAGATCAAAATGTGTGATGTCCCTTACTTAGGGGCTCTTTTATCTGCACAAAATCTCTAATACCACTGTGATGTCCCTTACTTAGGGGCTCTTTTCCTACAACAAAAGCTCTGATCTAGATACAAACTCGCAAAATATCAATCCAAAATAAATGAATTAGCACAATATAATTTCTTATTTATTTACTCAGACTATTACAATAGATCTCTGTCATACACCTCAAAGAATATTACAATACTGTTTTAAAACCCTGATCTTGTGCAAATTTGGGAACCAATATGAATCTGCAAGTCTCGGCCTGCTGTGTCGAACACACAGTCGCCGGCGTCGGTCGATATATTGCCATCGTCGGTCTCTGTGGGTCCTTATCTGCTGACATCGGTCTTTAGACGGCCGATGTCAGTCACTGGGATCTCTATCTGTCGATGTCAGTATCTGGGTGGATCTGTATGGACCTATACAGACTTCGTATGGCCACCAATTTAGCACAACCTATCTGTTTCATCCCTGATCTAGAAATCTATGGTATCTAATACAGCAGATCTCTCTCTATATAATTTATTGAAATAAAACATAAACTAAATCAATAAATACCTGGAAAGCTCTGTGATAAACTTCTATGTGAAGTTATCTCTCAAATACCTGTAATACTATGATAACTTCTGGGTGAAGCTATCTCTCAAACCTGAAACCTCTGTGATGACTTTTGGATGAAGCTATCTCTCAAATTGGCAATAGATTAGCTGATATTTCACAGCCTCTGAATCACACACAATGAAGAGTTGACATTCTCCACTGCAAATGGAATCCTGGAGCCTTGGCTCAATCTTCTCAGGGAAAACCCTTAGCAAAATCTATCTTCAATTCAATAATTAATTCATACCTAATCAATAATGGCCTCCATGTGAAACCCTTATACCCTCAAAAGATATGCTTGCCCTAATTAGGGTTTCTTAAATTAGCATTAGGGTTTCTAATTTAAAATTAGACCAAATAATTAATATTTGATTAAATCAATCAAATATTAATATCTCCCTCAATATACGTCAGATCCTCGAACCGATCAAAGCTGGTGAATCAAGGAGTGATTCTGCACATGACCATACCAAAATAAGGGTGCTCTGCTACATGTCAAGTATCCCTAAATAATAGGAGAATCAAGAAAACATGTCTGAAAGACCCCGAATGAATGCCCCCTTAAACCATTATGCAAATTGAAGTTAAGCCAATCTCCATTATGACCCTCTATTCATCCTATTAGCTTATGAAGGTCACATAATAGGCTTATCATGAAGTCTGTCAATGTCCTCTAAAAAAGGGACATGACAATCTGCCCCTCCTAAAATTGCTTGTCCCCAAGCAATCTCATAACAATGAACCACTCGATCCTCCTGGATCCCAAATGTAGTCATGATCTACACTGATGAAAATCAATGCAAACACCTGTAATATCATTAGTAGTAGAACAAAGAGGAACCCATAATCAAATTAGTGAACACAACTCAACTAATCTCTAAAATCACAACTGCCCTGGATGTGTCGATACTATAGGCTATGTAATTGGAAACTGCAAATTCCATCTACAAAAGATGGTGTTAATCCATCCCATAACTGATCCCTCTATAATGGTGGCACAACCAACTGTACCACACTATCAAATGTGTGAGAAGAATCAATCTGGAGACTCGACTCCACTGGTATCCCAAACTCCTCAGAATCAGGTACTCCCAAGTCCTGAATATGTGTGTGAACCTCAACCACATGCTCCTCATAATCAGCTATAGGAATGTACTCACCAACAACAATCAATGTACTAACCTCTGAGTCCGGGGTTGGTGAAGACCACAAATTCTCTAACTCCATGGTCATCTCAGCCAAATGAAATTATGACTCCTCATAAGCTAACTATGTACTCTCAAGAATCTTAGAAGTCACCTCAAGCTACTGAGTAAGCTCACTCACCTTATCTTCCTTGGCCAATAATGCATCATACGCTGTGTCGCCCCACTCTATAAGATAATCTCTATCGGTGACCAACTGCATATAGTCCTGTCTCAGAATGTGGATAGCCTCCAATAAAGAGTGGATCTCTGTCAAGGATAAATAACTGCCTCCTTGCTTGATGTTAGTAGGAGAACCCCATCCATAAACTGCTAACAACTGATGAGCATCATCAAAATGCTTGCAAGCGGTAACAATGTCTCGCTCACTAACTCTCAGCTGACTAGACACATGATGGCACTGGCTAGATTGTCTCCTACAATCCTCCACTGATGCATGGCCCAAAAGAGTAGACTCAGAATCACTGACCTCTATAATACTACCATCCATACTCTATGAATCAACTCCATAACTCATATCAACATATGGAGTATCAACAACTATAGCATCACTGTCTAACTCTTCCATACCGAAAGAAATTGCCAGTGAAACTAAGTCCTCAAAACTGTCCACTGCATTCTCTTGAGTGTCATCTACAATAATCAAATCCTATGACTCTTCTACAATCTCTGCCATAGCTGAGAGATCATCAACCCTTAGTGCACTAACATCTGAGCACACCTCTACACTCTGAGTGCAAGCATCGTACTCATCCTCATCTTCACTATCTCCTATCTCATAATAATCAGGGGACATGTTGTTGCCTCGTCTAAGTGATCTGTAGTGCTCTCTCCTTAGCTTAACAAAGTGATCAAAAGGAAACAACTCTCAAACTCGAGGTGGTACTAACTTCCACTCCTCATTCGCTGTCACATACCGTGTGGATTTGTCTTTGAATGTAGGGTATGAAAGAATTTCTTTCATCCTCCTCTGGGTTTCATCCAACTGCTTCAAACTGTGTTCCAGCTTCTTCATATCATTGTCCCACTATTTCTAAGTATATGGAGTCATCATGATACTTTGCTGATTCAATATACCCAAACTACCCAACAGGATGGCAAGACATAGCTCTGATGTGCCCAACAGGATGGCAGGAATTTGGCTCTGATACCACTGGGATGTCCCTTACTTAGGGGCTCTCTTATCTGCACAAAAGCTCTGATACCACTGTGATGTCCCTTACTTAGGGGCTATTTTCCTACAACAAAAGCTTTGATCTAGATACAAACTTGTAGAATATCAATCCAAAATAAATGAATTACCACAATATAATTTCTTATTTATTTACTCAGACTATTACAATAGATCTCTGTCATGCACCTCAAAGAATATTACAATACTATTTTAAAACCCTGATCTTGTGCAAATCTAGGAACCAATATGAATCTGGAAGTCTCAGCCTGCTGTGTCAAACACACAGTCACCGGCATTGGTCGATATACTACCATCGTCGGTCTTTGTGGGTCCTTATCTGCCGACATCGGTCTTCAGACGGCTGATGTCGGTCACTGGGATCTCTGTCTGCCTATGTCGGTATTTGTGTGGATCTGTACGGACCTATACAGACTTCGTACGACTGCCAATTTAGCACAACCTATCTGTTTGATCCCTAATCTAGAAATCTATGGTATCTAATACAACAGATCTCTCTCTGTATAATTTATTGAAACAAAACATAAACTAAATCAAGAAATACTTGGAAAGCTCTGTGATAAACTTTTGTGTGAAATTATCTCTCAAATACCTGTAATACTATGATAACTTCTGGGTGAAGCTATCTCTCAAACCTGAAACCTCTGTCATAACTTTTGGATGAAGCTATCTCTCAATTTGGCAATAGATCAGCTGATATTTCACAGCCTCTGAATCACACACAATGAAGAGTTGACGTTCTCCACTGCAAATGGAATCCTAGAGCCTTGGCTCAGTCTTCTCAGGGAAAACCCTTAGCAAAATCTATCTTCAATTCAATAATTAATTCAAACCTAATCAATAATGGCCTCCATGTGAAACCCTTATACCCTTAAAAGATATGCTTGCCCTAATTAGGGTTTCTTAAATTAGCATTAGGGTTTCTAATTTAAAATTAGACCAAATAATTAATATTTGATTAAATCAATCAAATATTAATATCTCCCTCAATATACGTCAGATCCTCGAACCAATCAAAGCTGGTGAATCAGGGAGTGATTTTGCACATGACCATACCAAAATAAGGGTGCTCCGCTGCATGTCAAATATCCCTAAATAATAGGAGCATCAAGCAAACATGTCTGAAAGACCTTGAATGAATTCCCCCTGAAACCATTCTGCAAATTGAAGTTAAGCCAATCTCCATTATGACCCTCTATCCATCCTATTAGCCTATGAAGGTTGCATAATAGGCTAATCATGAAGTCTGTCAATGTCCTCTAAAAAAGGGACATGACAATATGATTAATCTGGGTTTGTGGTGAAGGAGTCACATTGTCTAAATGTCATGACCCTAAGGCATCAATAAATTTGAATTGGTGGGAAGGTGAGTTCTTAAGAAAATATATAAACAACATGTGAGATAATGTCTTTGTAAGGTCTATGAGTAAGTCATAAATTTCCACATGTTTTATGATGATATAATCATCCAATATAATGGAAGGGTGATGAGTCATATGATTATATTACCCTATAGGTGATGATTCTCATATATTACTCAATTTATAATTCCACCACACCTATGATTATTTCCTTATTTTGAACCCCCAATTGAGGAGCCACATCAAGGTTTGGTGTATTAGAGGTAGAGTCCTCAACATCACTGGTGCATGCTAATGTGGGTTGGTTATGCTAAATTAGATGGATATGTGGGTTTCCCTATGGTTGGATTTAGTTAACTTATGCTTGATGATTTGGGAGAGGTTTTTGATAGAATGGAGGTTTTTATTTTGAGGTGTTATAGGACTATTGAATTTAGATTGAGGGTTCACATTCTCATTCTATACGAACATGTCAACAAAATTTTGTCTATTTTATTTATGGAATCTTTAGATTAAATTTTTTTAATCATAAAAATCATGAGTTTCATATCTCACCACTCAATGGAAGAGGTAATAAACATCAGGATCATATTCCTTAAGTCTCTAGTTTATACATTATGGATCAAACCCATGTTGGTTATTCTTTTGGTAAATGGATTAGTTTTTTAATTATTGGAAATGAACAATAGATTGATATTATCTTTAGTTTTGTATTATGTATTACATGTTTAATGGTGAGTGTAATTGAAATCAACCTGCATGAACTGATGGTGTAGGATTCTGGATCCTCATACCATTATTATTATTATTATTATTATTATTATTATTATTATTATTATTATTATTATTATTATTATTATTATTATTATTATTATTCATGGCTTTTTGTTAGTTATTTTTGATATGGTTTTGTCTCTTGTTCTAGTTAATCAAAATATTAGTGGTGGCATTATTGTTTTATTTAAGAAACTTAAGAACTTATTTGTTAACATTGTTATGGTTTGTATTGTGAAAATCACCATTATTTTGGTTATGGGTAACAATATTCCCATTGGTACCATGAGTTTAATAACCTTTATGAATGGTTTCTTAGTTGATTCACAAATCAATATAAAGAGATCATTCATAATATTGATAAATAAATTTACATACATCTTCCCTCATCTCCTTGTTAAGGGAGTTAAGGAAGAGATCATATAATTCCATATAATCTATATTTTATGTAATGGTAGATAAATATAAAACCTAACACCATATCATGATGAAATGGGATATGAATTCATTAATTTATTTTTTGATATGGAATAACTCTTGAATGCTAATTTTTATAACCTTTTTCATATCAAAGGATTTTAAAAATAAAGTCATGAGCTACCAAAAATAGTGGATGTAAGCCTCAGGGACGTGGTAATATCAGTTGAGAATGATCCCATCTAGGGTTCTAGGAAAAATAATTGTAATAATGCCATCCCAAGGTAAGATTTATCTAACAAGTGTGGCATAATCCTTGATGTGTGAAATAAGATTTCCTTCCCCTTAAAACTTGGGAAATTTTGGTAAAGGACATGTTAAGAGGAATCCTCATATGCTTTAGTTGAGGGGTTCCTTTGGGTACTCATAGTATGTCCCCATGATTTTAAAGTTTGTGGAAGGTGTAACAAGATAATTTGGAATGGTTTGGGATATATATGGGTTAGTTACACAATATCTAGTGGGAAAAAAAGGTTTTTGTTAAGATGGTGTAGAATAGGCTAGGAAATAGTTATCCAGCTGAGTGGATTTAGAAAACATATGATAATAGGGAGACAAAGAGCTATAAGGGCTATGTGTTTGTTGTGAAGGGATGTATGTGGGTTAAATTCATCTTAAGGGAATGTAAGGTGGTATATGGTTGGTTTGTGAAGGGGGAGTATACATGGGTGGAACATAACTCCTAAAGGTGTAAGATGGAAAATTGTTAGCCACCATAGTGGTTGAGGGAGTGTAAGTGAACAAACCTCTAACTATAAACTGATTTAGAGGTTGGTAATATGAGGGTAAAATATAAGAATTTGAGTTGGATATTATATTAGTAAGGATATCTCTAGGGTGATAGTTAAAAATATAATTTGGTGGAAGAGTGTAGTTTTGTTGTTATAGTGGTTAGTTGGCCATGGTGTTGGTAAGGATAAAAGAATAATGAACCTAGTTATGAGGGTTAGGATACATTACTTGATTAGAATATTATTGGTTTTTCTCTAAATCATGAATGTGACCCACCAAGGTAGTTATTAGTTCATTTGGGGTATAATTAGTATTAGGTCTAGGAAGGTCCTTTGTGGGAGGTGCAGTGGAGAGATGTTAATGGCTATGAATAAAATCATTTGATGTATAATCCTCAAGGGTAACTATTCGATTATGTTCTAGTGGGTTAGAATCACCTTAATTATTATTATATGGGTATTAATTTGTTTACATTCTATTAAATTCATCCTCCAAATAGTGGATTCTCCTAATATACTAATCATATCTAGCAAAACTTTCCACATTTATTTTGAAAACTTAATAGTGGGTTCATTTTCATATGATGCATGGTTCCAGTACCACTAGTATGAGTCATATTTTTAGAATTTATGTTTTCATTAATGGTTTTTTATATATATTTTACTTTGTGGATGCATATTTCACTCATGGTTTAGGTGTTAGGATTAGAATAGTCATCAAAATTGGTAGTCCATATTGGGGTTGTAAGTGTTTTTGTTATAATTAACTAAATAGGCATCACCAAAGATTTGATGAATTCTCCTATAACCTTCTAGGTCAAGAGATCCCCTTGTGTCCAATACAAACATATTTTGGGGGTATATGAATACTCATAAAATAAATAGAAAGAGAGAGAAAGATGTAGAAGAAAGGGTGAAGGAAGGAAAGAAAAATGGAAACATAAAATGATATTCCTTTCACATGATATTCATAAATTTTTATAAACATGGAAATAAATATGTTAATCTGTGTTCTCAAATTCTCAAGTTATAGCCAAGACAACTAACATAGTAGATGGATAGTGGGAAAGTATATGGACTAGTCTGATTATTATGATGAATGGGTTTTTAGATAAAAAATGGTATGGTTTTCTTGTGATGGAACCATCATATATTATGTCATATTTTTTTTTTAATTTAGGTCTTTCAATTGAGAAGACACAAAACTCCAAGGTTCATCTGTCTATGTGATTATAAGGAGGCAAAGATCCTAGTCAATGATGGAAATAGTAAATTTGGTATGAACAAGTTGGATAACTTAGTGAATATGTTTGGTTATGTCAGGTTGGATATATTTTTTCAATTTTACACATTAATTTAATAATATATGATGAGGCTAGTCCTGAGGAGAAAAGAGGAAGGGGTTATTGGATGACTAATCTTTAATGACATTGTACTAATGACCTATATTATAAAGTAATATAATAATGGTGGAATTAATAATATTATATTTATCATCTTGAGCCTTTAGGTAATTAAAAATAATATTGGTAATGATTTTGTATTTGATAACTTCACTCTTGAGTTCATTTGTTATATCAGATCAAATGTTGATGCTAGGACCTAGGGCTTTGTCTCTAGAAAATGACCTATTCTAAGAGTGAATAGAATCTTTGGGAGTGTCATATATGAATTAAGAAAAAGGTGATGTATAAGTCATAAGACCTTATTTTTAGGATGGTATGTGATAAAACTTGTTTTTCTATGACAAGTAAGGTTTTGGGGTACTCGTGCTCATTTGGATAATGTTTTGATTTTTTAGGTTTTGCAATATTTTATTTGAAAGAAAATAAGTTAAATTGATTTATAAAAATAAATAAATAAAATAAAAGAGAAATTAATAAATATAAATAATTGAAATAAATATATGCAATTTTTTTCCATCCCTTTTCAATGCATGTCAATATTTGAAAACAAAAACCCAACCTAACAGTGCAAATGCTGATTTTTATCTTTTCCTAGATGTAGGCCAAATGAAATTCATTTTTTTGTATTTTTAGATTGAAATTTTAGAGACTAATATGAAAAAAATATATATTTATAACATGCAAGCAATACAAAATCATATCTAGACCCTAGGAAGTAAAGTTACAATTTATCCAGAGTTTCTTTTATATGTGCAAGATAAAACTAGTTTTTAATGTTTTGAAATAATTCACACTAATTTTTGAATTAATTTATATTGAATAAATTAAATCCTATGTTCTGATTTTATAAGCTAAAATAACATTCCTATCTCCTGTAAATGAGTAATATCAAGCCCAATATATTACCATTTATTTACCAAGGATGTAGTAGGGTTTATATGTGTTTGTGTATTTTATTATTTTTGAATAAATGCTTGGTTTCAAAACTAAAAAATGACATGCTTTTGTTTTC
The DNA here is from genome assembly GCA_037957365.1 of Torreya grandis. Classification (NCBI taxonomy): domain Eukaryota; kingdom Viridiplantae; phylum Streptophyta; class Pinopsida; order Cupressales; family Taxaceae; genus Torreya; species Torreya grandis. The sequence continues at coordinate 3,724,646 of JARHVA010000511.1, read as the reverse complement.
TAAATAATACCTAATTTTTTAAATTAAAATTACATGATTTTAAGAGATCTAATATGCAAATTTAAAGGATAAAGAAACTAATTATTGTTTTTGTTGTAGAGAGTAACTTCTTTTCCTATCAATTGACTTTTTAGAATGAAAAGTAAGGTAATAAATGAAAATAATCTAAGATACTCTAACATAATGAATAAATAATAAAAAATAAAATTTAAAACCATAAATTTTATCAATGAGAGACTAGTTGTAAGCAAAGAGATGTATTTAATGTATATTTATCCTTAATACACTAGTTCCTCTACTTAAAAAAGATTGTATGGAATATTTAAACAAGGATGATAACCAAAGAATAATAAAAATAAAACAATAAAAAAATGATAATTAATAATAATATAATTATAGACAAGGAATCAACTCACTATGGTTGACTATTCTAATAATAGCATGGAGCTGGTTATTTATCCATTAACCTAGCTTCTCTAGAATTATGTAGTCTAGTATGAAAATAATAAAAATATGGAGCTCAAAATCAATGAAAATTAGGATATGGATGTATCAAGTTTCAAACACCAATCATTAATGGAAAATATAAGATCTGAAATCAACCTAAAATTGGTTTACTTGTAAGATAAAAATAGAGGTTTCATGAGGTAGTTAAACTAAGGAGAGGATTTAAAAATAAGTTAAAAAAGATTAAAAGTGAGTTGGGTCTACATGAAGGTGAACTCAAGACAATAAAAATAATAAAAATGAAGAGCGATATTCAAAAAAAGTGAAAACTCTAATTCTAGAAGCTAAAATTAAAACATGGATAAGTGGTGAGAAAAGCTTATGATATTTATAGGAGATGACTATGAAACCTCCCCTATACATGATAAAACAAACCTATTGTATTAATAAAATTACCTATTTTATGATGAAATTTCCTCATCAATGATGATTCTATCACATTAACTTACAAAATTTCCATGGTGGTTTCACAACTTTGAGGGTGGTTTCATAATGAAAAGGTGTACTTTTATTACTAAAGAGGGTGGTTCCATCTTGTTAATAAGGTTTCTAAAATCAATCCAAGAAATGATAAAAGAATAAAAAATAGAATTTTAAGGGTCCAAAATAACACTATGGAGATATTATTGAGTGGAACACTAGATATAATTGACTTGAGTGCATTTTGGGAGATCATTGCATCATCATTGGACTCATTTTGGAAATGTCACACCATGTAATTATTGGGTATATAGAAGTAAAATAAACCTAAGAGATAATTAGGAGACTTAAATGGTGGTGATAATCCTATAAGTATCCTTCTTGGGACCACTAAAACCTATAAATCATCCCTACATGTTCATCACTATATGGTCTAACTATCTGTTGGAATTACCTGATGGTATATATGTTATCTCTAGGGTGTGACTAGCACCTATTAACCTCATTTCTATCATTGTACCAAAAAATATTATATATTTATTCATATCACCACCACTATATATAAATAACTCAATATGGACACTAATTCTGGTACTCTTTACCCTCTTAATCTCCATGGTTCTATAGCATGCTAAGCTAAGAATCTTAGGAACACTAAAGTAACCATTAGGTGTGAAAGTCTAAACTATCTTTGGATTCAATCACATGGATTAATTTATACCAATTAGGTATAATTTATAGTATTATGACTCTACCCCATAACTTGTATAATGGTTGGGCATGATGTCCATCTATACACAATACCCATATATAGTATCCACATAATCTTATTATGATGTATGGTTTCTAGTGCCAACATATGTGGCATCACTCAAAAAAAATGATCTTGATCCCACCTCCTCATTACAAAGAGGTTATCATATATATTATAATGTAGTCTCACATGTTTATACATCAGGAAACTCTTGTAGATCCAACATACAAAGAGTATGATAGGGCCCATATTTTTGTATTCCCTACTTAAAATGTTATAGATGTCATGCAATAGATGAACCCATATGATTTACCCAATTTCAAATAGAACTATCTACTCTATAATAAAGAGACACAAATATATGATGTCTAACAACATCACCCTATCAAAATTATAAAATAACATAATATGTCCATATGTTTTATTAGACCCTTCCAGATAATTTGAACACCAAAAACATGCACTTCAAACAAATGTATTATGATATTACACCCATCATACCTATATGATCATGTAATCCACTAAGATAACTACCTTATCTCATATAGGATATCTAGAGTATTTCACATGATAGGTGTTCCTATGATAAGAAGATTTATGATCACATGTATATCGTCTAAGGTGATCATGAACTTGATAGTATCCCCATCTACCACCCACCTAAATGTATCAATGATTACCTCCCATTTTCCTAAAAAATTATAATGAGTTGTAATATTAGAGGAACCTAGCTCATTTCCATGATCATTTTGAGGTTCAGTGTCATAATCTACAATTGATAAAGTCATGGCAATATCTCTAGTGGATCTAGTATCCATATCACATCCACATTCTAGTATTATCTCTAGAACCTATAAAAAATATCAAATAATAAATATAATTATATTTTTCTCCAAAAATATGAAATAAATTCTAAAAATCAATGTAAAATATAAAAATTAACATTTTTCTACTATATTAGCCAAACATGTAACTACATTGGCCATGATTATTATTTTACTAAGTTGATCATCCCATACAGTGTTAACTAGCATATCAATATATTATATTATCCACACCATAAAATATTGGCCAAACCATAAAATATTTACTCCTATTTATCTAATTGTATCATCCTTAACCCATGGTATCGACTAAACTCACCTCTTTCTATTATATCAACCAAATACTAAACTACAATGACCATGATCTATGCTATCAATAAATTGGCTCATTTTCTAATTAATCATCCATACCATATGATATCAGCCAAAATTTCACCAAATCACATTTTCCATACCATACAATATCGGCTAGGAACTTTTTATCCCTCTAAAAAAGTATACCATATTGACCAATATAGTTCAGTGAATATGGATGTCTTTCCTTGGACATCAAAAATGCCTTTGGCCCTAGTTTTGACAAATTGTTAACTACCTATTATCTATCCTAATCCTATATTCATTTTAATTCTTTTTGGGGTAAACTATGTGACACATATATTCCTTGACATGTTTATTTATCAAAATGACAAATTAAACAATAAATGTATAACCAAAATGTACTCATCTAGATGAAGTTGTGATACATACCCCAACATGTATTCCTCATCAACCATGAGCCATGATCTCTTAGAGTGATACATTTGGATAATCAAATCTCTAGTTTTCCAAAAATAGTAATTATGCAAATGAATATTTTTCACCTATCTTTAGTAAAAATTTCAAATTCTATTGCATTTAGTTATTTATTGTGAGACTCCATTTGTTGCCCATGTATTTATTTCCTTAGGTCCTTTTCATGAACCAAAATGAGCCTTATAATAATTTTGAGATAGATCATTTTAGGTAGTAAGAATTTTTTCAAAAATTCAAAAATTTATCTTATTTTTCAAGTTTTCCTTTTACTCTTCCTAATGGTTGTTTTTCATCACTCAAGACAAACATAACATTTTATATAATCATCAAGGAAATTAAAGGTGCATATTTTAATTTAATTTAATTTTAGTTCTTTTATCATTTCATTTTAGCTATGTTATTTGCTTTGTTGTTATGTGTATTTACCCAAATGCCATCCCACATTACACTATTATGACACTTGATACCTTTCAGGTAAGGTATATGTATACACATAATATTTTTCACCTTATAATTTATTGATGTTTTCTCTTAAAAATGTATTTTCAATGAATCAATCTCCCTAAGTGAATGACTTAAAGGGTTCACTGGTAATCATGTGGGAATACTTATGGTGTTTTGTGAGAGATGTTTTTATTTTATCATGATTACACCATTACTAATATCAACATGACCTCCTCTAGTTGTATATCTATTTACCTATCCTACATGTCTCTTATCCATACTTTATATATTCCATATATCTCAAGGTATTAGCCTAAATAACAACATCTATTATGTGCCTTCATCTTTCCCATATTGTATAGCCCAACATAATATAATTTTGAGCCAATTTTCTAGCACCTATACTATATTAGCCTATCCATTACCCTTATGTGTTAGCCAACTTATTTCAACTGTATTGTTTGGGATAATACAATCAGTGTAGATTCTAGGGTTAGTTTTAGGTATTGGATTAGTATATATAAGGGTCATATATCATTCCTAATAAATAACATGCACTTTATTTTCTCTGATTTCACTCATACTTCTTACCTAAGTACATTTTGGAGAGTTGGTGTCTTATAATCTTATATTGAGGAATATTTTCTTGTGGTTTTATTAAATATTAATAAGAGGATTCATTGTGAATTTCTAGCTAAGGTTATGTTATATCTTCATTCAACCATTTTATGTCTTCAACATACACCATCTCCTACAAAGTTCTAGTTGAGACAAGGAGAGATTAAATTATTGATGGGTCTACCAAAGGTAAGTATGTTATATCCCTATAATATTTAATTTATTTAATTTTTATATTAGATATTGATTATTTATTTATTAGTATGAGTATGTGCATCATTAATTAGGCCTTTTCTATAATGTATAGGCTAGTGTGGCTATAATATTGATTAGACTTGCCAAAAAACATTTTAGGTTGCCTAAACCCCCATTTAGATGATCACAATGCCTTTCCTTTTAAAATATTTCTAACTCATTTTTATGCATAATTTTTTAGGCCTTCTCCATACCAAATATTTTGGTGGCTATAATATTTATTATACTTTCCATAAAACTTTTGAGGTTTCTTAGACCCCCATTTAGATGAAAATGACACCTTGCCTTTTACAATCATTCTAACACATCCTTAGTTTAATAATTAATTGTATAATCATAGTATATCATTGTTGAGGTATAGTGAGATATACATCATTATGATATAGGATTAGGATTTTGAACCCTTTCGTATTGACATTCATGTTGTAAATAACCATCGTATATATATATGTATATATATATATATATATGTATATATATATGTATGTATGTATGTGTGTGTGTGTGTATATATATATATATATATATGTATGTGTATATATATATATATATATACACACATACATACATATATATATATATACATATATATATATATATATATACATATATATATACATATATATATATATATATATATATATATATATATATACATATATATATACAATGTATATGTGTGTATATATATATATATATATATATATGTATGTGTATATATATGTGTGTGTGTGTGTGTGTGTGTGTGTGTGTGTGTGTGTGTGTATGTATGTATATATATGTATATATGTATATATATATGTATATGTATATATATATATATATATATCTATATATATATATATGTATATATATATATATATAGATATATATATATATATATGTATATATATACATATATATATATATATATGTATATATATGTGTGTGTGTATATATATATATATATACATATACATATATGTGTACACACACACACACACACACACACACACACACAGATATATATATATATGAAATTCATAGGTCCTTACTTGATCATCCAAGTATCACATGATCTATTTAATTGAATTTATTCAAGTCCTACTCTATTGATATAAATAGAATAGTTTTAGGTTCTTCACATCCCATGCATACATACATTAAGTTTCCTAGACCATCCTAAAAATAAAAGGTCTTGCCAAGCCATTTGAAAATTATCATTAGAATTATTATAATAATTATATTAAGATATAGGAGTAAAAAAATCATAACTTTACTACAGCAAGGTTCAATCCTAGAACAAATATTATCCATTCAAGTGGTTCTTTATTGAATCAAAACTTACACACTTATGATGCTTATCTATCTTGGTATATACACATATTATCTTGTTACAAATGAGGGTAATTATAATTTATTATTAACATTGATAACTTATAGAGAATATAATTGTTAAACCCTTACTCAATTTATTCCAAACACACACCATAAGAGCTATGTGGAGGTTTGATGTCAAGCATGCAAGATACATAGATTACAACATTCCTTTAGTGGTATCCTAAATCCATTACTTTTATTTTATTTTGGAGTGTGAAAGTTAGGTTAAAGTGAAATTTAATACATAAAATATATTCTACCTTTCACATATTAAATGTGAGGGTATAATCACAATCAAGAGGAATATGCACAAACAACATAAAACCTATATTGTGAAACCCTATAGGGACACACCCAGTGACATAGGGATGTACCTAAAGGCACAGGGAAAATAAAAAAGTAGTCATGCATTTTGTGGTTAATCCTACATATAATATTTTCATACTAATACATGTTCATATGAAATTATTTTCTAGGTCCATTAATTTTTATGCACATGAAATAAATTAATAATAATCAAAAATAAACTTAGATTATAATAAAGTGAGATTGTTTATTAACCTATTTGTTAATTAATTAATTTATTTAATATTTAATGTATGACAATTGGATTTTTTCATTCCTTATCAATTAGATAGATCTTAATTTTGTATTTTAGTTTTATATTTTTATGTCTATTTAATTTTAACTTGTTTATATATGCAATTAGAAAGCATCATGTCTATAAATTAATCCTAACTCGAAGAAGATAGATCATACCATACACTTTTGACTAGGGACACATTTTTTAAGTGGGAACATGACCAATATGGGGATTTGGTAGACCTAATTAAAGGTCTCTTATCATAATACATGTTTTTATGGAGGTTTCCAAATCCTCCAATCAAGAACAATCATGCAATAACCCTAAGGGAGTCCAATTTTTTAATATCTTCACTAAACTAATAACAAGTAAAATAAATCTAATATAATGCTTACCAAATCTTGTGGCATAATAGAGGGGCTAGTAAATAATCAAAAAATGCATAGGAAAAACTCAATTAAGCTATGTATGAGTAATACAATAATACATGGAATAAGAAGAGTAATATTATTCAAAGCCAATACTTATGCTAATTCTATCTACTAAAGAAAGGAACAAAGTTAGAGAATACTTACTTAAATTATGAACCCATCAAGACTCAATATCTCCCTTAGCCAAAGGGGATTTTTAATAGGTTATTATGGTTTGTAAGGATCACTAAAAAATGACAAAACGTCTGAGACTTATCCAAAAGACTAGATTCTCCAAGTAGAAACCTTAATCTTAGACTCCTCAAGTAGATTGGTAGAAGATCAGATTGTAAAAAATCATAAACAAATAATAACTCTTGATTGCATATGAAATAATGAAAGGATGATCTTGTATATATAGGTGGATTTGACCCTAAACCTTTCTAAAAATATTGGCCAATAGGGTCAACATAGTTGACCTATCATAATTTTAGACAATTATTCACTAGGTCAGCTAAGAGCCAAACTAGTTCCTACATGAAAATCAGCCAAAATTGTATAGGGTCGATCCAATTGACCTAGTACAATTGACTATCAAAATGAACTTAAGGTGAGGAAAAGAGAGTGGAAAAGACTAGAAGAGGTGAAAAAGAGGAGTAATAACTTAGGGAATGGTTTTATGAGATGGTTGGATTGGTAATATGTGGCAATAAATGAAAATAATCTTGCGAAGCACCAATGGTATGCCCACCCCTTATAGTGTGCACTCATAGAGATTGAGTCTTGATGGGATCCTTCAAGATGTAAATCATCACTACTTGAAAAAAAAATTAAAATATTATGTGTATACATATTCCAAACTTTAAGCTCATCATGTGTCACTAAGGTGCAATAGGGGATGGTTCTTCAAGAAATAACATAGGAACATATAATGTTGATGCTAAAAAAATTTTTAGTATTTTAAATAATGAAATAAATAAAATTAAATGACTAAAAGAGAAATAAATAAAAATTAAATGTGATGCATACATTGACTTACCTTTATTTTTGAATGGTTATCTATTGTGTTTGTTAGTTTTGATTGTGTAAGGCATAGAGACTACTTTTGATAAACCCAAAAATACAAAACTAAAGAGCAAAAAAAAATGTAAGAAAGCCAAGATAATTGATGCTATGTGGATGGGAAGTAATTATGAATTTGGAAAGCTAGAGTGACAAGTGTTATGTTAGATCAAATGACCAAAACAAGAGTAAATCAGGTAACCAAAAATCTAAGGCTACTAAAGACTAAAAAACTCAAACAAGTAAACCTCAAGTAAGAAAAGTAAATTTACCAAGTAAAACCAAGGATAAATATAAAAAAGGATGGTAATCAAACATCAATGAAAAATAAGAAATAAAATGGTAAAATAACATTGATGAGTGATCAGTAACAATTCTTATCTCACTTAACAATGGAAAGAGGTACAAACTCAGGTGCACATAACATAAGGGTAGTACAATAATGACAAATATTAAAAGTAAAGTAAAACAAGTCTAGGAATTTAATTCTATGGCCTAAATAAAGTAATCCATAGTTACTCAAACATGTTGTTTCACTCTAAGGATAAATAAAACTAAAACAAAGTAGTGCTATCATATTTCTAAGAGGTGAAGAAGAAAGGAATATAGAAGAAAAGGGGAAAATATATTTGGAGTCATAATTTGCCTATCAAGGAGGGAAATTAAATATGTGGAGGGGAGATTGGAGGAAAAACCAAGGTAGTGGAACTCTATCAAAGTCAAGACACTAAATTTAGGTTTGTTAAAATAAGAGATATTTCAAGCTAAAGTAATTTGAAGAACTTCTCTTAGCCACACAAGTCTTAGGTCAATAAATATAGTATATATATGATCCAATGAATGCTATATGCATGAAAATTAAAATGAACCTACCTTCCCACAATGTGTTCCTAGTTATTTATGACCCTTTACAGAGCCATTGATCTACTGTGAAGATTGGGTACTTGAGTGAGAAAGTAAGTAGAACCATAAGGTTTATTGAATTCTCCTATTCCAATCTGCTAGCCTACCATAACTCAATGGACCTTGGCTCTATGTGAGGCCAAATGTGGAGTTTTAGCTTTGATTAGAGATAAGAGATGTGATTGTAATCAAATTTTTTGGTGTGATATTGAATTTATAGATTTGTATGTTTTATTTTGTATATCATTACATTTTTAAATGATTTGGATTTTAAATTTCTTGATGTCCTTTTCTATTCGTCCTCCATACAGATTCATAAAACCAAACATGGGTGATAAAGATGACTTTAATTTGAATATTTGAGACTTGGTTGTTAAGAGAGAGAACTTTAGAGAGCATGTGTTCTAAGAGTCTCATAAATCTAGGTGAATTAAAAGTGCTACCTTAACTTTGACCTTGTTTTATCCAAGATGGAGTGAAATGAAAGTAAATCAAGAAGAGTGACACATGGAACAATCTAAATTACTTGAAATTAAAAAAATATATGACAAAGGTAAAAATGAGATATAATGATAGAAAATTGTGATTCCTTATCATAAGATAAGGGAAATGGATGAAAACATGATAACATAGATTATTGTGAAAATACCATCTATCAAAAGAAGCAAAAGATAAATTTGAGAACAAAGATCAAAAACTTGTAACTATTTTAAAACACATTCTATAAGAGGAATGACAAGATGGTAATTTTATGAGGAAGGCCAGGTCCTATCCATGGTCTTACACTATAACTCATAAAAGAGAAACCTATGAGGGTGTCAAAAAGCATGTGAAAAATAAATGGGATAAAAAAATAGTATTTTTTGAGGAAGGCCAGGTATTTTGGGATAATAAATATGGTATTTTTTGATGTATGGTATTTTGTGAAAAATATAACTCACAAAAGAGAAATCCAAGGGATGAGAAAAAAGTGTGTAAAGAGAGTATGAAAATAAAGAAGAATATGGCACATCATGAGGAATACTAGGTCTTATCAATGGTTTTACAATGCAACTCATGAGAGAAAGAAGAAACGAAAATACCAAAAAAAGACAAAAGGTTTATGATAAGAGAGAATTACTATAGAAGGAGAGACCCATGTAAGTAACCTACAAAAAGTGTTAGATAGATGTAGATAAAAAGCATGAAAATAAATAAATGTTTAGGCAAAGTACTTTTTAAGGAATTTTCCATTGGTGGGTTTTTTGAAAATATGGCCTTCATTGATTTGAAGGCAATAAGTTATTGGACCAAGAACATCTTTGACTAAATAGAGAACCCAACATTTTTTGGTGTACTTACCTTTTTTTTCATGGGTGTAGTCTAATTTAAGAATAAAATCACTGATATTAAATAATGTGAACTTTAGCACATTTTTTATGTTGTTTGGTAATATAAGCCTTGTATTGGTAGTTATCTTACAAAGTAAAAATATTGTGTTCATCAAGGATATCGAGATCATGAAAGTGAGCATTACGTAATTATTCATCAAGAATGATACCATGAAGAGATATAAAAAGAGAGGGAATCTTAACTTCCTAGGGAAATATTTATTCAAAACCATAGACTAGAGAGAACGATGTTGCCCTAGTGGTAGTACGTATGCTAGTTCGATAGTCCCAAAGAGTAGGATAAAGGTGAATGTGCCAATCCATATGGGTTTCACAAATGATCTTTTGGATAATTTTGTTGAGAATTTTATTAGTATCCTCATCTTGACCATTATATTGTGGATGATAAGGTGTAAATTTTTTTTGATTGATCTTGAATTTAGAACAAAGCTATTTAACATCTTTATTTTTGAAATTGCCACCATTATCTAAAATGATAGTATGGTGAACACTAAAGAAACAAATTATTTGATTAAGAATAAATTTGGAAATGGTGTTACTAGTGACATTAACAAGAGGCATAATTTCAACCCATTTGGTAACATATTTAGTAGCTATGATGATAAAAACATACCCATCTTGGGAGCGAGGTAATTTTCTGATGAGATCTAATCCCCACATGGAAAATGGCCAAGTAGATTTGATAATTTGAATCTTAGTTAGAGGTGATTATATCATCATGATGTTGGTAAGGAGAACACCTTTTTTCAAATTTAATTTCATCCTTTTCAAGAGTAGGACAAAATTAACCCATACATAGGTATTTAAAGGTTTTAGGATGTCCACTATAGTGGCTACTGTAAATTCCCCCATGTGATTGTTTAAGAAGAGGAGGTACCTCATCTTGCATAACATAATGGAATAAGGTACCTTCAACATTACAAGAATAAATGATGTTATGTTGAAATACATACTTAATTTTTTTTTTGAATGCACATCTTTTATGAAATTCTATGTTAGGAGGATAAGTTTGATGTTCTAAGAATTGAATGATGTCTTTATAACATGGCATTTATTTAAATGGTGATAGCCTTGATTTGGTAGATAAGTGAATATAATGTTTGAGTAGAGGATGGAGATTGTATTATTTGTATAATAAAAGTATAATTAGAAATAACTTGATGGGGATGAAAGAGAGAAATTAAAGAATCAAGGGAATAAGTAATGGGATTTTTATCTTGAGGGATAGGCTTAATAGTGAATGAGATGAAATCCTTAGTGAGAGTGGTTATAATTTGATGATACATAATGATATTTTCACTTTTGTATTGGTAATCACCATTAACTTGGTGGTAAATAAGTTGAGAGTCACCTAAAGCATGTAGATAGTGGAACCCTAAATAAAGGGAAGCTCTCATGCTGAAGATTAGAGATGTGTATTTGGCCATATTATTGGTGACATCAAAGGTGAAGAAAATAGATAAAGGTATGATTTTAGAAAAATAAATGATAAGAATGCAACCTACCCTAGCTCCTTAAAGGCATTTAACACCATCAAAGTGAAGGGTCTAAGAATCCTCATGTAAGTCAACATTAATTTTAGGAAGCTCTTTGATAACTACTTTAGGATTAATAGTATTGAGGTAAATATTGGATTTGTATAGATTATTTGATTCAAGATCAGTGGTAAAGTTATGAAAATATTTTTTTTTTGAGAGAGAGAGAGCTTGGTTGAGACCTTCAACATAGAGGATTTGTCATTAAGAAGACTATCTTGAAGGTGATTGGTAGCTATCACAACAGTTGAAGAAAGTTGTTCATCTATGACCAATCTTTTGATATCTTAATGTGAAGATCAAATTCCATGAGAAGGACCATCTATTTGCCAATTATATCTATAATAAGAAAGGAATTAGATAATAAATGATGAAAGGGGTCAGATTGAATGATGATATAAGTGGTCTGGTATAGCATGTAGTGTTTAATGTTTTCAAATATAAAATAGATGGCAAGGGAATTATATTCAACTTTGGTATAACGTGTCTCATAATCAATGAGGCCTTGACTAATGTAATAAATGCAATACTCCTTTCTAGTATCATTTTATTAGGAAAGTACTACCCCAAGTAATATAGGTGTGGAATAAGTATATTGGATCAAAGGTCGATCATTGTAAGGAGGACAAAGTGTATGCCATTGAAGTAATAACTCTTTCTTGTTATCAAAGGACTTTTGACAAGGATCCATCCTTTCTAAGGCATTACATTTCTTAAGAAGAGAATTGATGGAGTGGATGTGATAAGCCATTTTAGGCATGAATAATCTAATTTACCCAAGTTTTCCTAAGTGTGAATGTCAAGAATGGAATGAGGAATGGGCATGTTGACAATAAAACTAATCTTAGTTGGGTCAACATCGATATTGTGGAGAGATAATAAGAATCGTAAAAAAATTAGATGTGACACCAAACACACATTTGTAAGGATTTAGTCTAACCGAATTTTTGAGAAAATGGTTAAATATGATGGCAATATCTAAGAGATGAGTTTTATGATTTTTGGATTTAGTAATGGGGTCATCCACATAGGTTTTAACATTTTTGTGGATAATATCATGAAATATATGAGTCATTCTTTATTGGTAAGTGGATATGGAATTTTTTAGGCTGAAGGGCATTTTGACATAACAATACGTGCCCAATTTAGTGGTGAAAGTGGTCTTTAATTGGTCCTCAAGGGTAATGTGAATTTGATTATATCTTGAGAAGCCTTCCATAAGAGATAACATTTTGCAACCATTAACGGAATCAATGATGATATATATTGAAGGTAAAGGGAAGTTGTCCTTAGGAAAAATGAGGTTAAGATTATGGAAATCAATAAAAATGTGAATGGCCATAGTGAAAATTTTCTAAATGGGAATAATATTATAAACCCATTCATAATAGTTCCACTAGTTTGATAAATTTAGCATCAAGTAATATGATGATTTCCACGTGACATAAAGTGGAAACCTTGGGTTGAAATTTCCTTTTCTTTTGATGTAAAAGTTTGGCATCAAGATAACTAATAATATTATGCACCATAATGTTAGGTTCAATACTAAGCATGTCTTCATAGGACCAAGCAAATATTTCATGATATTTATCAAATAATAAGCTAAAATTATCATGTTATATAGGTGAGAGTTTATGAAAAACTATAATTGGTTGAAGATAAAATGGAGTACAATAATAAATATGAGTGGTGTATTCAATAAGCATGGTATTACCATCTTGGAAGTGATATGGTTCATTAGATAAGGAAGATATTGGATTAGTTTTGGGACCAATGCTAGAAACAAGGGGTTTTAGTTTTAAAATTTCCAAGTTTATGATGCTATTGAGGAAGTTGAGGTTATCAGGCATGAATCATTTCAATAATATCTTTATCATTAGGAAAGGTGGAAAGAGGACCGTAATACTCAACATATACTTCAAGATCTACATTTTGATTACCATGGTGATCTTATTAAGAATGTATCTAATAGAAATTGGTTGCCTTGGCATCTAGTATAATATCAAGAGTAGGAGAGGTAGATGGATCAGAAGGGATTGGATTATTGTTGTCTTTGGTGATAGGGAAAAGATCATATGTAATGATTGGATATATAGGTGGAAAAAAGATGAAAAAATTTATGGAAGTTTGGAAGGTATAAATTTATCTACCAGCTAAGGAGTACAAGAAGTAGAGAATTATCAAGACACACATAACCTTCAACATTAAAATCTATACTTATAGAAATGGTATGGACATCCCAGTCAAATGCATGGATTTAAGCTAAGATTTTTTGATAATGCTAGATATCTAGGTCTTGATATTGATCTTAGGACATCATTTAATTATCATCATATGTTGGATAAATTATACATGATTGAGAGTTATGAGGAGCTTTGAAAGTTGAAATCCCCATATTACTGAATGTACGTGGAGACATGATGAGAGGATGTTGAAATAATTTGGCCACTCCAGAATCATTAAAAGTGAAGGCATATTTAGGTAAATAAGGATCCTGAGCATTGCATAGCAGGGGAAATATATTAATCTCATCAATAAGAGGAATAATATATTCCTAAGATAATAAATAAGGAGGAAGACACTGCAAAATGAATGGAGGTAGCTTGGTAGTATTGCAAGTATGTTGCAAGCCATTAGGTTTATCATCATTTTAATCCACAAAAATGACTTGTAAATCAAGATTTATGTTTATAAACTTAGGTAAATGAGTACTATTAATCTTAGGAATGGTAGGAATGTGATATTGATATTCGAGAATAGGAAGTTGAATACTCAATGGGTTGGGATTAGCCTCATACTTATACCATTTTCCATTATATAATAACTTAATGCATTGGATACTAAAAGAATTAATATCCCTCATTTTATGGGTCCATGGGTGAAAAAGGAGTAAATTATAAGATAATGGTAAGTCAAGGACATAATCCTAGTTCGAACGGTCTTAGGTCCAATGTTTAATAGAAGCCAAATGCAACCAAGTAGTTTTTTATTTGTCTTGTCAAAACCATGGTAGGTAATATGGGTTTGTTTGAGATGATACTTGCTATAACCAAGTTGTTGGACAAGCCACAAATATGTCACATTAATAATAAATCCTTCATCAAATAGAAATTTATGGATAAGGGTAGTATTAATGGCTATTTTAATAAAAAGTGGTGGATCATCAACACAAAAATGAATTTCATCATTAATCATGTCTTCTTTAAGAAATTCAATAAAAATATTGGAATAAGGACACATGGTTTCAATGATATTTACATTGGTATCTTGAGTTTAGATAGAAGGTGGTTATTCATCGATAAAGGATGGATCTTCAATTTCTTGGATTGGTTTCATAGGGAACTTATGATGATAGAAAGTACAAACCAACTCCATTAGTGGAATCTTACAAAGAATAGAGTTAAGTTCTTCAATAAAGTTCTAATGAGATGTAAAAGAATAAATAGCATGAGGTTTAGGAGTTAAAGTATATTTTAAATGAATAGATGTAGTTGGAGGTTTAGAAGGAAGAAGTGGTTCCTCATGGACTTAATGAGCTAGATTAGTAGTTGTAGTATCCTTGAGAAGTTATTCTTATAACTATGGATATTTAGGTTTGGTAACATGATCTTTGTGAGTTGGATTATGATGATAGTTGACCTTGGAAGTGTTAACATATTGAGAATTGTTATAATATTGATCATAATTAACATAAATGACACAAACATCTTTGCTATTAGGTTGATTATTGGAAAAATATTTTTTGGTTATTGGAAATAGAAGATTTAGAAGCCTATCATTTTTTAGAAGTAGTGTTGTACTATTAATGAATAATGTTGATCATGGCTTCATGATTAAATTAATAATCAATAATATAAGAGATAAAATATTTAGTGATCCCTCTATAAGATTCATGGGAATGACTAATGTCAGCATGGAACCAACAAAACATATTAGGGTCATACCATGTAGGAGTATTTTAGGATAGGTGAAATGTGTAGAGGGTGGTAAAAGTTTTTTCATTTTTTGTAAAAAAAATTGGTATGTGAGAAGATGCATGGATGCTAACTTTGACAACTCGGGGTTTGGTTTGTAGAATATTATTAGTGATAGTTTGGTAGATATTTGAAAATATTCTTTTATAAGTTTTAGATTAGGTTTGAATTTCTTCATGAGAAAGTATTAATGTTTATCTTCATCAAGATCTTCATTAAGTGTTTGGGGAGCAAAGGTTCAAACCTTATATTGAAGAGAAGGAGTCGAAGTAGTGAGAAATAGTTTTAATAAGTTATCATAAATCATGTTATGGTTGTATTTATGGACCAATGATTTCCATTATTTGATATTGTTTAGCATTGATGAAGTGGCTATGAAAATTTTTAGGATGATCATTGTGTTGAAAATCTTTAACTAAAGGATTTAATAAATCTTCAAGTTGACAAATAGAATGTTAGGGTAATTTGTTGTACCATTGGAATACATCACTAGTGAAGGCTTTGACTAATAGTTTAGTTATGGTAAAGGTATTAGTTTAGATCCACTCTTTGTAAAGGTTGCCAAAGGCTTTAAGAAATGAGGCAAGGTATTTACACCCATAATACTTTATAATTGGAGATATGTTACCAATATCAATGGACATAATTAAGGGAGCTAAAGGCTCATTCTAAATAGTTTGAACAATCTTGTTATTCATTATGGGTTGAGGAATAACATTGCCTAAGGCATCTCTAAGAGGTGGAGGAATGTAATTGGCATTAGATTGAGGATGAATAGTTGGTTGATTATCCATATTAATTAGATGATGTTAGCATTACATCATCTGATTTATGTTATAGTTTTGTATTATGTTTATTTATTGGATAAATTGTGTAAGAATTTAAGTTGTATCAAGAGGAGGGTTGGTGTTGGTGGGAGGATTCCTTGAATTGGTATCAAGGGGAGGGTTGTTATAATATGGATTATTAGTGGGATTATTGATTAAATTTGTGTCAATTTCTCCCACATTAGTTTTAATTTTTTGAATATGAGAAGTATTTTGGTAAGTATAGAATAGATCAGACCCATCAACTTCATCTTGATGTGTGATTTGTACCATGTTACATGTGATGGATGAAGGAGGGGAAGAGTTTCCCCAAGAGTGATGGTGATATTAGGAGGAAAAGAGAGGGGAAAATGAACAACCCATATAGTATTTAAATATACGAAAATTTTCCAATAATATTTTGATAGGAGACTTCATGATGACTTGAGAAAAATGAACGTAATCCTAAGAAATAGAAACAGAGAACTAGATCAATAAATAGAGAAATCAAAAAAAGTTATAGATTCAAATAGGTTGACCATGTAGAGAAAATAGGGTTTGAAAACTATATGAAGTCAATAGGGTTAACCTAGTATAAAAAATAGGGTCTAGAAACTATATAGAGTCAATAGGGTTGATATAGTATAATAAGAAGGGGAAAATAGATAGTCTATAAGAGACTATTTTGACATGAATGGCTATGTACTAAATAATTTTTTTTCAAGTAATTTTAAAAGCAAGAAATGAAAGGAAACACACAATTAATTGGGTTAATGAGGTTGATCCAATGGAATAAAACAATACAAAACCTTACACTAACATTGGATAATGCATTTTTTACAATACAACATACAATTGAGCAAAGAGTAAGTAGTCAACTTGGAAAGTAATAGCTAACTAAGTGGTCAAATTGAATGTTTTTAGATTATTTTAATACGACTTTATATGTGATGGGGAGTTGGCTGTAAATAGGGAACTAAAAATCAATCTATGGATGGTTTTAGGATGTTTTAGCTTAAAAAGATCTATATTGGTAATGATACTAGCTTAGTATTAGGGCTTACCCCCTCACTTCACATAGAATAAAGATAAGGGTGTTGGGTGATTATCCAAAATATACCATTAACCGTGTGTTTATATGTGGATATAAAACTAAGTCAGCTTCACCCTTGGTGATGAAATCCAATTAGGTTGGCCTTAGGTATATAATTGTTAAAATGCTTTTTGAGATTTTATGATTTAGTAGTGTGTGGATAAAAGATAAAATAGTGAATCTAAATGGTATATTAAAAACCACCTAATAATACTATGTGATCTATTCTACACATGAAAGAAATAATAAATGAAAGTGTGCACTAATTACTGGCCTATAAGGGTTAATTCCAACTTTAAAACATAATACAATGTCTATTCAATAGATAGTGTATGAAAATAATATAAAACAAGGTCAACAATGTTACCTCTATACTATGAAAATAAGGGTATAAAAATTAATTACATCGACAGAGTTGACCTAGCTTTCTAGGCAACACAAAATATATATCTACATTGATAGGGTCAACCTAGTTGACTATACAAGGGTAGTTTTAAAGATTATAATATTTAAAAAACAAAACTATAACAAATGATAGAAATTATAGAGAAGGATTTAAAGTAACATTGGTGGTTTTGAGGATAAAAATAAATATGATATTGTTGTTGAATAAACTTGATTTTTACTTGCAAATTTTGCTAACTATGTTGAGTAGGTTGACCTAGCTTTGTATATCCTATTTGCTAAAAACCTAAAGATGTACAAGGTTGACTAAGTCATCTTAGTATGCCAACATAAATTATTAAAAATGTATACAATAAAATGGGTTTACCTAGTAGCTTTAATCTAGTAAAAATATTGCATAAATAGAATAGAGTTGTATTGATGTGACTCTATGTTAAACCTACACATAGAAGTTATAACTATGTCGATATAGTCAACCCAGTACCACAAATATATGATAATAAAAATGATAAAATAATGAAATAAGTGAATTTAAAACCTCCAAGGATTATGTTCATGTTGGGTTCACCATAAGTATGAAATAATAAATGCATCATGTCTATAAATCAATCCTAAGTCAAAGAAGATAGATCATACCATACACTTCTGATTAGGGACACATTTTTTAAGTGGGAACATGATCAATATGGGGATCCAATAGACTTGATTATGAGATATCTTATCAAATTCCATGATGATAAGGAGGGTTCCAAATCCTCCAATAAATAAAAATCATGCAATAGACATAAGGTAGTCCTATGTTTTGATATCTTCACTAAACTAATAACAAGTAAAGTAAATCTAATCTAGTACTCACCAAAGCTTGTGGCATAATATGAGGGGTTAGTAAATAATTAAAACATGCATTGGAGAATATCAATTAAGATATGTATGAGTAAGACCCTAATACATGGAATAAGAAGAGAAATATTATTTGAAGCCAATACTTATGCTACTTATATATACTAAAGAAAAGAGCAAAGTTAGATAATACTTACATAAATGATGAACCTGTTGAGACTCAATCTCTCTTTTGGTCAAAGGGAATTTACAAGAGAATTTTGTGGTTTGTAAGGATCACTAATAAAGTCTAAATCATACAATACTGATCCACAATACTATATTCTCCAAGTAGAAACCCTAAGCTAAGACTCCTTGAGTAGAATGGTGGAAGAGCATATTGTAAATAAACATAAATAAATAGTAACTCTTGATTACATATGAAATAATGATGAAATTATCTTGTATATATATATATATATATATGTATGTATGTATGTATGTATGTATATTTTACCCTATATCCTTCTAAAAATATTGGATAATAGGGTTGACCCAGTTGACTTAGAATAATTTTGAGTAATTATTCACTAGGTAGTGAGTTAGGTCGACCAAGAGCCAAACTAGTTCTTAAGTGAAAATCACTTAGAAAATGTATAGGGTATACCCAGTTGACCTAGTATATTTGACTATCAAAATGGATTTAAGGTGATGAAAAGAGGTATGGAGAGTGTAAAATATTAGAGAAGGTTGGAAAAGAGGATTAATAGCTTAGGGAATGGTTTTAGGAGCTGGTTAGATTGGTAATATATGGTAATAAAGGACAAAAATCCTATGAAACACTAATGTTATATTCACCTATTCATTATTGCACCCCTTAGGGCATGTAATTAGAGATATTGAGTCTTAATGGGTTACTAAAATATGTAAATAATCAATATTTGATAAAATTTTTAAAATATTATGTGTATATAGTGTAAACCTATATTGTGTAAAAGCTAGAATTAGAGTAAACATAAATGGTGAAGCCAAACTCTTTCAAAAAACCAATCTAGAGTTTCATAAAAGTTCATTTTCTTACACTTTCATGGACAATTTAATATTTTAATAATTTTCACATTTTATTTATCCTAAACCCTAATTGCTATATAGGTACCTACACTATGCCAATCTCACCTAGGTTTTGATCTCTTACTTACATGAAACCTAGGGTTTTACAAACCCACATGATCTTAGGGTCTGATTAATAATTTTCAAACATAACTTTTATATTTTTTTGTTTAAAAATTTCTCATAAATTTCATCAACTAAGACCGCATAACCTTTGAGTTCTCATTACTTAACATTAATCATGTTATTTGTTTTGGAAAGAGATGAAAGTTTTGTCTTTCATAAATGTTAAATTTAAAATGTCACATTTTTAGAGAGTAAAAGGATATATTAATGTGTTGTTAAGTATTTTAGAGATATCATGATTTCAAATTCTAATTTTATACATGAATTATTATTAAAAAACTAAAAAAATCTTGAATATAAACACCTTTCATAATAACATTCATAGGGTGTGTGATTGTAATCCTAAAATGTTTGTTTTATTTGCCAGATTCTTGACTCCTATGAATTTATTCAATGTAGTATGTCTACAACCATGATATATGGTAAGGTTAAAACTTTGAATGAAACTATTGAGAGTTAAACCATTGATACACATGAGGCCCTCACCATGATGCATCCTATAATAGACTTATATAGGCAAGTGCATAATCTATCACTTTATCAAAAATAATATAAATCTATCCTTAGTAATAATGTATTTCAATCCTACTCTTAAGGAAATTTTAAACATACCTCATCCTCATGACTTTTTTATTATTAAATTTTATCTATTTGATGGTTATGGGGTCCTCAATCCCAACTTCATGAGATTTACCTATCTATACCCAATTGTAAATATATTTCATTAGTCATACATTCCTTAAAATATTAACATGATAATCATTAAATTTATTTAAATATTTTCCTAATGGATCTCTATAAAAATATGTGGCTTGTAAGAAAATTTCCTTGAAAAATAAATCATAAATAATGGATTAAGAGCTACATGGAAAATAAATCAACATCTAAAACAATATCCAATGGAAATCATATGAGATTATGTATTTTTATTTCATTTACATATTCACTCTTTGACTTAACGACCATGTGATGGTCAAATGCAACAAATTTTTATCTTTATCCTTATACTACATTACAAGGATAAAACTATTATGAATCATTTACCCACTTTTTAAATATGACCTTGAATCTTGTAGAAGATGAAGGTAAATAAAAAACCACATCTATTAAAAAATCAAGTAAACCTATCACCCAAGAATCACCTAAAGTAACATCTAATAATATAGACAAGAATAATTCAATTACAATAATAAAACCAAAGTCAATCAAACCATTTTGGTTTTTGAGACATAAATACATCATACTTTAATACCTAGTGTAAAATAACTTGATCAGTTCACCCCTATACATAATGAATTTACAAATTATAAAAAAACATATTATGAGGATAAATACTTTTGTTCATATCATTCAATACAAGGGCATAAAAAAAATTCTTTGATTTAAAATAAAAATTTAAAAAAGATAATTGATCAAGGCATAATCATGCTCCCTTAGAAAACATACATTAGAAAGGAAATCATTGACAAATAAAAAAAAACCTTTTAAAGATATAACAAATGTAAATATTAGTGATCAAATCCATTTTAATAAATATTTAAATAATGGTTATCACTTATTTTAAGTTTGATATATTAGTCAAATACTTAACAACCCCATCAAAAAAAATTAATGCCTTTTGAGGTATATCAATGGATTCCATGTATACATATTTATAAACCATATTATACTGTACATCTTACTTGATTCACTTTAGATATGCTTCATATATTATTTAAATTAAATTTTAAAATAAAATAACATTAATAAAATACCAAAAAATAAATTCTCTAGTCTATATCATGATCATCATCTATACATATTTAATGTAGCATAGTATTTTATAGATATTTCTGTGT
Organism: Torreya grandis; assembly: GCA_037957365.1. Taxonomy (NCBI): domain Eukaryota; kingdom Viridiplantae; phylum Streptophyta; class Pinopsida; order Cupressales; family Taxaceae; genus Torreya; species Torreya grandis. Next base: position 3,702,618 of record JARHVA010000511.1, on the reverse strand, counting down.
ATATATGTTGTGTCTCACATGTTCCTTCTTCATAGTACTCATTTTATCAAAATTTTATCTTTTCCATTGGATATACATCATACATACTCACACAAGGTTTATTATCCATGTTTTCACACCTAATTTTTAACAATATATCTTGATTTAGGTGAGAGGTAAGATAATATAGTTAAATAAGTTTATGATTACATTTATGGCTCTCCCATGGGGGTTCATTTATTATTGTGTTAATAAATCGCACTTTAAATTTATAGTTACCTTTACATGTATCATGCTTCTTACTGATTAATTACATGAAATATTAATATCTTAATTATATATTTAGATTTGTTCATGATATTTTTAGCATATTACTACATTGGATTATTAATATCTAGTCCAACTAAGATCAAAAAAATAACCAAATCATATATCATATAGGATAGAGGCAAGAAGAGGAGAAATACAATGAGAACTAATAAGATTTATTAAATATTGATCATATCTATGTATGTATTACTGATATACCTTAGGTGAAATTTATGCCTTGGTAGGACCAATTTGAGGTCATTTGTATTTCATTTGGAAAATGAAATGGTGAATTTATTATGATTTTGGCACATTCTTCTAGATATAATTTTTCCAAGACCACAGGATGGGGCATAATTTGAAAGGTGGTTAAACCCCTCCTCCCATAATAAACTTATGTAGTTTTTTGTCTCTCTTGTAAATATTATGCAATATATTATCTTTAAAAATTCACTTTTTATCACCTTTTGAAGGGTATCCAACATGGCATAATTTTTTGGACCCTATTAAGGAAAACTTTATCTCTTTTTACATGGAAACCTTTTAGTAAGAATCTTGTATTTTTCAACATGTTGTTCAAGTAGTGGAGTTTGAGATACTCATGCAAACAAATCCTTATTTCCTTTTATTTTTAACACTTCAACATGATGATCATTATTTTTGAATTATGGTATCCCCAAAATAAATTGATGTATGTGTTCAATGTAGTGATTTTTTGGCAACTCGTGCAAATTTATTTTGGTTTATTATAAGTTTATTCACCATTTTTAGGATTTAGAGGTTAGTTTAATTTATAACTTCCAATCCTATTATAATCATCTAAAAATTACACTTGAGTGCTAAGAGTGTTACTTGAGACGATCCATCATTAGCTTATCTCTAGACCTATCTTAGGGACTATTTAGACACTTATCTAGCCTTTGTGTGCGATACATGCATCCATAAACATCCATAAACTAATCCCAAACCATCACTTTATCATCATATCCCCTATTGCCTCAGGTTATACCACTTAGAAACTAGCACCATAACTTGGACACTAGCACCAATGGCACTAGTGTCTTAATTTTGGTGTTATTGTCCTTTTCCTACCTTTTGCCACCTAATTTATTATTTTTTGGGAAATTAGATGTTTGATTCCAAAATAATAAATGGATATGAGTATATAAAATCATTAAATAAAATAATATAATTAGGCTATTGATTTGTGAAATTTGATTTTAGTTAGGGATTTTCTAAAAATAGTATTAAGAGAGAGAAAATCAAACTTATCTGATTTTGTGTTATTTTGACTGAGATAGGGTCTATAAATCTATGTGAAAGCTTGGGAGACTATCGTAAATAGGAATATGGAGTTCATTTCTTGATTGGATAGGACTACCAAAAATATTAAACCTTATTATTTGGTGTTATAGTCTTGGTCTTGACACTATTGTCCAAACTACTCATAGAGATCTAATTTTTTGGGGTTTTGTTCACATCATTTGTGTAAACTTGTGTACCAAATTTTAGATCCTCAATATCAAATAAAATCCCTATATATATTATTCTTCATGTGATTGTGTCTTTTATATAATTAAATGTAACTTTAGAAAATAGAGAAAAGGGGTTAGTGTGTAAAGGATACGTTGGATGCACTTCATACCTCGTGCATAGGCACGTTGCCTACATACTAATACTCTGAGGAGGGATCAAGCTATATGTATTTCTCCCATGGAAGTGATAGGTATAATAGTGTGATGAAAATAAAATTAAATTCAAAATTGGGTGTACTTGTAATGACTAGGGACTAGTATAAAGGTTTGAATAAGATTGAAATACTATTGGATGGTTGTATGTAGAGAATAAGAAAGAGTGCTTGAGTAGTCTAACTTGTATTATTTATTATCTCTTGAAAATGAGTTCTAACCATTTTAAATGTACTTTGAATGGCCTTTTTTTATGGGATTTAATTATCTTGGGTTAAATGAATTCACATTAGGCTGACATGAAAATTGATTGTTAGAAGCCAAAATGTACTTAGACAATAGTGCCAAAAATAAGACACCTTGAGTTTCAATGTTGTAGTTAAAGTTTGGGCACTATTATTCTGAGGGTAGGAGACATAGGGGGATGGATTTTTCATGGAAAGATAAATATAGGTCTATAAGGGTTTAGTTGTGAGGCTAGGAATGATTAGGAATTAGTGAAAATATGCCTATGAGAGTCATGAGAGCAAGCAAGATGGACCTATGGATTGGGTGTTATTATCCACACTAAAGTTACCAAATTTTATATTTTATATGACTACATTTTCACCTCCTTTATTATATTGATGTAGAAAATTTAAAGACTAGGATAAAAGAAAAATATGAAGCATACTTGAACTTACATGTAAAGGTGAAGCTCATAAAATTATGTGATGATAGATGTGCATAGAGAGATCACGGTGTGAAGTGTGAATCTATAATGAAAAACATATATTAGATCAGTCTTTACTAGATACATAATATCTAAAATAGTAACATATAAAATATAGGTAAGAGAGAGGAAAATAAAGGAATGAATACACCTCACTGGGTAAGTGAACCAATACAAAACCTATTGTGATGCTAGATTATGTTGGATGTGTGTTGTACCAAAAGTAATATCACAAATAGAGATAAGTGCTCAATTCCCTAAAAGTGGCTCAAGAAAGTAAATAAAATCCCTTTGGCTCCATCGTCACCTACAAAGTGAAGATAATGAATCATGCATGTGTTAATCAATGTTTAAACTATGTGTCCAATCCCTCTGAATAGGTGGCTCAAGAATACAAAGGATATTTAGTCTTTTAGCTCCATCATTGCCCCATGAAGTGAATGTATGAAGTAATAATTGTATGTAATAGATGTTATAAGAGATGGATCCTAAATCCCATGAATGTATTATGATTTGACAATCTTGTTATGGATAGACAAATCTATTATAGAAAGTAGGCCACTCTTAGCCATTTTGAAAGATGGAGATTAGGCTTGTATGAAAGCCACTCTAAAACTAGTGCAATAGGCTTATGTAGAAGTCAAATCAAGAACTCAAGTACTCAAAAATTTAATATTTTATGAAATCCAAACTTGAATAAGGATTCCAACCACCTATAGATGGGGTAAGGCACATAATTTTTAAGAAATTCTTAAAAAATAAACTAAATTTTGAACAAGGGGAGGATCAATGGGCCATGCACATGGCATACAATCACTAGTTTCTAGAACATGGATTTTAGTTTGGATGTTGTATCAACTACCTAATCTAAAATTGGAAGTGAAAGCCATCATGCCATGTATGATGCCCCCTATATCTTAATTCTCTAAGCAAAAAACTATACTAAAACATGCTAAATTTAGATTGTACTGAGATAACAAACTTGTGACTGAACTCACTTATTTATCTATTTCTTTAAAAATATTATTTTTCTACTATCTAGATAGGAGAACCAAAAACAAGACACTCTATTGTCTGTCACTATAGTCTAACTTTAACACTATTGTCTCGGGCAAAATCTGGTAACTATTCTAGATTCTCTATTATCTACTTGGTCTATTTTGCCTAGTCTAATGTCTAGATTCTATTTTGAGTGTTTTAAAAACTAATCTTTCAACCATTAGGATATTTTGACCTCTATGACAAAACCCTTGTGTGTTGCCCCCTATTCTAAGGGTAGGAATGAAAATGTTACCATGATTACCCTTTGAATAAAGATCCCTACAAGTGTGTCAAGCTATAAATATATATGATATATCAATGATAATCCACAATATATCTCAAGATATAACATGGTTTGTATTGAGATATTTTTAGATCAACAGGGTTATGTACAGATAGATATAACAATGTAATAACATGTGAAATATATTGAACTAGAATCGAAAGTGTTATTTGTTAAAAAGGAGGGATGTATTATAATGCCCATCATGGCATCCAAGAAAGAAATAAAATTCAATGATATGGATCATCAAATTATAAATAAGAAAAGTAATCATGCACCAATCATACAAAAAATAAGCAATAAGCATAGAATAGAGTCTAAGGGGCCAAACAATCAAGGGACATGGGCACATGTTACTCAAATTAGAAATCAAGCATATAAGGCATGTTCAAATTCCACATAAAATTTAAATAAACAAACTTGGCACAAGGGCCATAAGCACATAGAAGAGTACAAACAAAAGACAATGGCAAATGTCCTAAGGCACACACATGAATAGAAATAAAGGACATTAGCAAATGTCTTAAAACACATACAATGCATGGAAAAATAACTAATAAAATGTAAACTCATCAATCTATGATAATAAATAAATGAAAGCATGTATATACTAGAAATATAGAATCACATCTAGCTACTCAAAGAAAGAGTGAAAGTATGCAAGACAAGTTAGTACACGACTAGGTATATGCTAGGAAATACACAAGTGCAAGATACTAGTGAAATTTTGATATATTAATCTATGTGATCTAGTAATTAATGAACATCAACATGATAACTTGGAGTGTGTAGTGTATTAATGGCATAAATTGGATGGTGTAGTCATGTATAAGATGCCCCTAGAGGGGTAGGTATATCGATGTGTGTCTTGAATGTAGAATTAGGATGCCCCCTCAATGGGTAAAGTAAAGTAATTAAGGATTTGGACTATGCATACTCAAATAAGATCAAGTTAATCATGGTAATGTAGATAAATTGAGAAATAATAACATAAACAACAAATGTAAGTATAGCATAGTAGTAGTAATGTAAAGCATGCATGATGCATATAATCAAAATGTTTTTGGTGTTTTGACATTTTATATTATTTTTATACATTTGAAATTTTTAACTATGTAAAATTAACTAGAAGAAATTATTTATAATAAATGTTTCAAAGAGATTATGTACAAGCATGTAAAGAAAGTAGTATGTACATGATAATAAAAAGGACTAGGCTAAAGGGGGAAAGGATCCAAGGATGGATCCTACTGGGGATAGAAATGGAGGAAAGGGTCATGGCCATCATCTAATACCTTGAGATCATCATCATAATTATCATCATATGCTATAGATTTTATGTTTATGGTGTTATCATGCTAAAGGAAAAATAAAGGTTTCTCTAGTGGTGGAGATGTTGAATCTGATCTATGGAATTTAGTCCTGATAGTAGATTACTATAGTGGAAGTGGTCAAGCTGGTGATGTTGGTTATGCTATAATCTAAATAATGCATCAATACTATAGTTTATCCAATATTTACTATAAATTTGTACATGAGTTTGTATCATGGCTTGTAATCTTATGAAAAATACAAAATGGGTGACAATATTGATGTGATAATTTGTTGATAGTTCTATTTCATACTATAGGTAATGTGATCCATCCAAGATCAAGTAATATCTATAACATAAACTATGGCTGATGTTATGTGCTACTTTCTTGAATATGAATAACTAGCTCTATATCTATAGAGGTAACCATATGAACTGTATGTGCCAAGTTATTTTTCTATGGTCATGGTGTGGAGTATATCCTATGAGTATAGTGTGAGATTCTAAGAGTGTTGTAGGATGTGGTATGAAAGTTATAGAGTCATCTCGGTACTCTCTTAGGCTAACTAGTATAAATCTCAGTCCACATAAATAGTCATCTATGAGTGTGGGTGTCATATCATCATTTGAAGAAGCTTATGAGTATTTATTAACATCATGCACATATGATAACTTAGAATTTACCACAAGGGATAACTATGATATATGAGTCTTATCATTTGTAGTAGTAAAAGATAGTACTACTGGAAAGGTATCTATAACTAGTGGAGTAACTATGGAATGAATTATAACTATTAGTACTACTGTCAGTGATGGTGAATGTTTAACATGTGTTGGAACTGTGACTGAAGGAGTAGATGAGATAGTAGAAGTTGCTATGATTAGCAAAATATTTGGAGTTGAATGTATGACTATAAGTGGAGTATGATAAATTTTAGTCTCTCCAACCTCATATGTATGTAACTAATCAAGATAAATGCTATGAGGTGGTGGTTGTACTATGAGATATGGTGTCCCATATGGTGAAATAGTCAAGGATGACTTTGTAGTTTGATAATATCTAAATGGTTGGTAGTATGTTGGACATGCGTATAGATATCCCTCATGGAGAAATTTAATACATAAATGGAGAGTATAAATAATTTCCCCCTTAGTATGTATCCAAGCTCATTCAAGTAAAATATTAGAGTGTAGAGGACCTGGCATGACCTAGAACTATGTAGAGAGGGTTTTCAGTCCCACCATGATATCTAAAGTAATAGTTCCCAATGTATATTGGGGTATATCATCTAATCATCAAATATTATTATATGATTTTTTCATGGATGCCAAATCTACTCCCATGGCTTGTAAGAATTTGATATTACACATATTCAATCTGAAACCACTATCAACAAGAACTCTCTTCACTGCATTGGTTTTGACTTGAACTTGTATGAATAGTGGTAAATTTTGATCAATAACTATCTCACAAGGTATGTCCTCACCATAAAAATAAATTGCATCTTCTATAGTTTTTAAAGAGTTGACCACTAATGAAAAATAAGAAGGTTCTAAATTAATAGGCATAGAAATCTAAGTGAGTGCCTGATAAAGAATGTCCTTGAATATATTAGCTTTTTGAAGTAGTTATAACATGGAAATATTATCTGGAGTGTTTCTCAATTGATCAATAATGTCATATGCTTTGGGAAAATATGCCTATATAGGAGGGTTGGGTTGGGATGGGTAGGAATAATAGGATGATGGGGTTCTTAGGTAGGTAGAGGAGGCATAGTGGTACATAAAGTAATTATTCTAACCACATTCTATACTATATGTATAGGAGGATTAGTAGCTATGGGATGAGAGAAAAGATAATCAATAGGCTGAGGAGGTGGAGGGAGAAAATGTGTCAATTGGGCTCTCTAACTATGGGTAGTGACTTGGGGAAGAGTGAAATGGACCATGCAACATGACTTAGTATGGGCTCGAAGGGAGGTCATGAAATATATATATTAACATGTTTAAGAATAAATTGATTAAAATCATCCCATATAATGAAAAATAAGCATGAAATGTAAAGAATGAAACTTTCTAATAACATATGATAGAATTCATCATTCATGTACATGATAGGACCCATTATGGTTTCCTTATTATTTGCGAAAAATGTAATAAAAGTTTGTAAATAAATGAGAAAATTTTTTACAATATGATTATGGATGTAAGGAGATACCTCAAGAAGAAAATTAGGAGCTAATACATGTAACTAGGGATTTTTTAAAAATATTTTTACAAAATTTTATAAATTTTTTAAATTGAAATTAAATTTTTGAGTTAAGTATTCAAGAAAAAATTTAGAAATTCATAGGAAAGTGCTTAATTTAATGGGTCCTAGTAGATGTAACTAGGGGTTTAAGATTTTTTATTTTTTTTAATTACTATGAAATTTTTAGACTTGAAGTGGTTTTTGTGATATTAATATGCAACTAAAAATTTAGAAAATGATTGAAAAATTTATTGGAAAATTACTGGGAGCTAGTTGATGTAACTAGGTTTTTGAAATAAATTTATTTTAAAATTTACTATAAAATTTTAAAATTTGAGAGGAATTTTTTGTTTTAATATTCAAGAAAAAATTTAGAAATTAATTGGAAAAAGTAGCTACGAATTTACCCTCGTGTTTCTAGGGTTTTTATGTGAAATTCAAAGTAAGTCGAGCTCACCAAATGATTTATTATTTTTGGGAAATTAGATGTTTAATTAATAAATAATAAATGGGTTTTATTACATAAATTTAGTAAATAATATACTATAACAAGGATATTAATTTGTGAAATTTGACTATAGTTAGGGATTTTCTAAAAATAGTATTGAGAGAGAAAATCATATGTATCTAATTTTGTGCTATTCTAACTAAGATAGGGTCTGAAAATCTATGTGCAAGCTTGGGAGACTATCAAAAATAGGAATCTAGAGTTTATTGATTGGATAGGACTACCAAAAATAAGACACCCTACTATTTGGTGATATAGTCCTGGTCTTGCCGTTATTGTCCAAACTGCTCACAAAGATCTAATTTTTCTAGGTTTTGTTTGTAGTGTCTATGTGAGCCTATGTACCAAATTTTAGATCCTCACTATCAATGGAAATTCTTATAAATTTGATTCTTCATTTGTTTTTATATTCTATTTGATTAAATATAAATTTTTTAAATATGTAAAATGGGTTACAATGTAAAGGATACATTGGATGCACTTTACACCCCATATGTGGGTACACTGCCTACATACCAATACTCTAAGGGATCAAGCTAGATGTAGTTCTCCCATTATAGTGATTAGTGTAATAGTGTGATTAAATTTCAAGTAAATATGAAATTAGGTGTACTTAAAATGACTAGGGACTAGTATAATGGTTTTAATAATCTTGAAATACTATTAGATGGTTGTATGTAGAGAATAAGGAAGAGTTATTGATTAATCTTGTTTGTATTCTTGCTTCTCTCTTGAAAATGAGTTACAACCCTTATACATGTAAATTTAATGGAATTTTATAAGGAATTTAATGATCATGGGTTAAATGAATTAATTTTAGGTTGACATGAGTTAGGATAAGGATTCAAAAAAATATGACCGTTAAAAGTCAAATTGCACTTGGATAATAGCACCAAAAACAAGACACCCTGAGTTTCAACACTGTATTCCAAGTTTGGGCATTATTTTCTTGAGGGTAGGAGACCTAAGGGGATGGATTTTTCATGGAAAGATAAATTTGGGTCTACAAGGGTTTATTTTGGGAGGTTACAGATGATTGGGAATCAGTGAAAACATGCCTATGAGGGTCATGAGAGAAATCAAGATGGACCTACAAATTGGGTGTTATTAGCTACACTCAAGTTACCAAATTTTTAATTTTATATGAATACACCACCAATGGATATATTTTCAAATAAAAAACCACATAGGGTTAACCTAGACCTATTTTAAGACCTTCATAATCACTAGAACAATATATACATGACTTTTATCCCATTATTTACTAGATGGAAATGATATGTAATAACATAAATTAACTTGGAATAAGTTATGTAAAATCAAGGTTATAAATCCTTATTTTTCCATACTTATGCATATATCTATCTACAAAATCCCTAAGCTTAGGTTACTTAGATTTCCAATCTCAAGAACACTCAAATAACTGAAACCAACATTCATACTATCTTCACTTGAACTTGAACCAACACTTAGGTGGGTAAAAATACATTAGGCTTGATCCCTCTTTAGATTATTGGTATGTAGGTAACTCTTATCACATTGGAGTGTTGAGGATGTCTAGCCTACCCAACTAACATCACACTTTGATACTTGTGACAATAATATGCCCTAACAATAAGGAGGTCTAGTGTTTATATAAAAATTAGTCAAATAGGGAGTCATAACTCATGTGTATAGGAACAGTTTTGGTAGACTCTAACACAAGTGCATGTATAATCTCATAATAGTTCTACATATAGGACACTAGCACCAAAATGAAGACACTAGCACCTTTAGTGATACTATCTAGTTAGGTTTCTACTATCTAGGAAGGGTTTTGACACTTGGATTTTGTTTGAAACACTCATATTAGCTCTTATCCTAATTTATAGTCCCATATCTTTCATCTCTGTCAGTTTATAACTAAGGAATTATCTACATCATTTATTGAAATTTTTTGAAAGGTCAATTTAGGTTAATTTTGTTACAAATCAATGGTTTTATTTATTTATTATTTACTAAGTGATTTGCTATACTCAACCCCTTTAAAAACCTAGGGCTTAAAATCTATAAACCTAAAAAGTTAAATCATTTTGTGAACCCAAATTACTTCAAACATTGCACAAACCCTAACCCTAGAGTACCTTTATGGTTTTTGTTTCCAACCTTTTAGGACCCATTTTTAGATTTTATATCCATATGTCTCCATATTTTTATTTGGTATAATCATGACAATAATGACATAAGAAATTTATCACTTTTTGATGCAAAGTGTCACACTTTAATTTACATGCTTGTTTCCTTTAATTAAAAATGAACTCAAAGAAGACAAACACATGTATATATGATGATTTATATCAATTTAAATTTGTCATGTTTCATCATTTCTATAGAATTTTATTTTTATATTTTATGTAATTTAATTAAGAATAATCTTTATAAACACATAGAGGATATATTAAATAACATACAAAATACATTACATAAAATGAACAAGTCTCTTTTAGATGCTTTATACTCTTTGGTTCCATTGTATTCCTTACCTATTACTACTATACATAAGAGAACATCAGTTGTCTTGCTTATCCCTCATTCTTGTTAACACTACACATCTAGCTACTATCTCACCTCTACTACCATCTCTATGCTCGTAGTAGATTGTACAAACCATGTTCTGATGTACACATGTTTTCCCAATGCATGATAGCCTAGAAAATCCCATGGACATAGTTTTGTTGACCAAATCAATGTTTCTTCAGGTACAATTTCCATTTCAGAGATCCTACAACATTCTGACACATACATAAATATTTTGTATGTATCCCTATGTGATACTAAAGTACCTCACATAATAGAGCCAACTTATGTTGATTCCATAATTGATACTATGAAATGGACTGAAAAGCATATTTCATTTGAAAAAAAAGATCTCCCACCTCAACACATCATAGATCTATACCTACCTCTCTACATTACATTATGAATTAACGAGGTGAGTATCTAACATATTTTAGTTGACAATCGATCAGGGTTGAACATTTTTAATATCTATTTTATTTGAAATCTTAATATACATGTTAAAGATTTGGATCTTTTTGATATGAACATCTAAGGCTTTGATAGTATTATACATAAAGTTTTGGGTTGAATCACATTAAACCTTACAATGGGACCTAGAACACTACTTGTGACATGTCAAGTTATGACTAATGATATTGATTACAATATCTTGCTTGGAAGACCTTAGATTCATTATATGCATGTAGTTCCATCCACTTTAAATACTTGTTTAAATTTCATCTACAAAGGTCATATCTACACATGCCCTATGGATCAAGAATCATTCAAATATTGTCAGCATACAAAGCCTTCACACAATTATATTCCTCATATGGATTTTAATATAACACCCATCCAATATACTATTCAAAGTTCACATATAACTCCCTCAGACATATCAATATCAAAGGATAATAGATTCACTTGTCTCCTTAGAGTGAGATATTTATTAAAAAATGGTTACATAAGATAGGACCTCAAAAAACATGAAAAGGTAATCCTTAATCCTAATGAGGTATATGATCAACAAGGTAGATAAGGACATGCATATAAATATAACCCATCTAATTCTAAGTCCTCTTACCATGATTATTATAATATAGTGTTTTTTCCACCCATTCCATGGGTGGATAATATAGTAAATTATAGTCATATAAAATGTGAAAATTGGTAACTTGAGTGTGGTTAATGATACCAAACCCATAGCTCCCTCCTTGATTTCATGACCCTCATAAACATCTTTTCACTGATTCCCAATTATCTATATCCTTCTAGACCTAAACCTAATTCATTCAAACTACTCTTTCCATGAAAAATCCATCCCCCAGGTACCATCAACTAAGGACAATATCACCCAACTTGGACAATAGCATCAGTGCCACTCCTATATACTTTTGACACTCCTATCTAAGTACATTTTAATTCATTATAGTTAGTTCCTTCCATTTCCCCATACTTTTCCTTGTCAGCCTAATGTGAGAACATTCAAGACATGACCAATATATCCTTATAAAATCTCATTCCAATATCATTTGGAAAGGGTTGGAAAATATCACTAAGCAATAAAGAATACAAGTAAGACTACTCAAGCATTATTCCCCATTCTCTGCATACAACTAGCCAATATACTTAAAAAAAATTCAAATCCTTACACCAGTCCTTAGCCACCTCAATAACATCAAGTTTAGCATTTTTAATCTTCATACACACTATTGCACAAAACACATCAAATGGGAGAACTACATATGGCTTGATCCCTCTTTAGAGTATTGGTATGTAGGAAGTGTGCCCACACAAGGGGTATGTATACCCATTTAGTGAATCTAAAACACACTACCCTCCCCTCTTTCTTGAAATTGGTCAAATCATAATGGATTATAGGGTTTGAAGAGAAAATATAATCTATAGGGAAATCTATAAATTTTTAGCTATCAAAACTTCACAGATAAGGTCAAACAGACGTAGCGAACAAAACCTAAAAATCTCAAATCCTCAAGACAATAGTGGCATAGGTGTAATACAACACTGATGCCACTCCTATCTACATTTAATGCTCCTAGTTAATCATAAAACAAAGGTTAAATCTTAGTTTTCAATATTATCCTAATCCTGCATAGTGAATATCAGACCCTGTCTCAGTCGTATCAGTCAGTTTCTAAGTCTTATTTTTTTATCTCTTATTAATATTTTTATAAGGTTTAAAATTACAATATAATTTAAAAAAATTAGTATCTTAATTATTGCATATTTAATTACTAATTTTACTACTCAGATCCTTTTACTAAATTAGGAATAATACATAAATATTTTGAAAAATGTTAAATCATTTACTGAACCCGACTTTCTTCATTTGTGCATAAAAAACATAGTAACCTGAGGATAAATTTCCTAATAATTTTTCCTATATTTTTATAATTTTTTACCATCATAATAAAATAATAAATTAGCATTAAATTTTGAAATTTCATAGTAATTTTAAAATAATTTTATTTCAAACCCATGTTGCCCATATTAGGTCCTAGTATTTTCCTAGTAATTTTCCAATAATGTTTTGATTTTTTAATAGAATATTAAAATCATAAATTCACCTAAAATTTGAAAATTCAATAGTAATTTTCATAAATATTTATTTTTAAAAACCCTATTTGCATATACTAGGTCTCTCTAAATCACAAATTTTCCAACAAATTTCTAATTTTTTATTGCATACTTAACTCAAATATTCACTTTGAATTTCAAATTTTCATAGTAATTTTTTGAATAAAAATATTTAAAACCCTAGTTGCATATACTACATACCATTATTTCTTGAGGTATCACCTTACATTTAGACTCAAATTGTACATCAATACAAAAATGGATCGCACTTATTTCTAAATATTTATTACATTTATTTCGAATAATAAGGAGACCATACTTGGTCTTCTCATGTACATGAACGATGAAGTTTACCATATGTTAATGAAAAGTTTCATTCTTTCCCTTTAATGCATAATTTTCATAATAAGGGATGATATTACAGAATTTATTGTTAAACATGCATAATATTTCAATATTTCTTTTGCATACTCTCTCTCTCTCTCATGAAAAATAATTTCCAACTCTATTTTGCTAAACATGTTATAAATATTATGTTACAATTCAAAGATATTTATGAATTAATGCACAATTCCATGATCTATATGCTTTTATTTATATCTCTCATATGGAAAAAAATTCAACTTTATCATGCCACACATATTAGACATATCATAGCACATGTAAAAGTTCTTTATGCATTAGTGCACATATTCATGCTCTTTATCCCTTATTTGTTATTTCTCATGTGTAATATTCATTATAGTCACATTTTTATTAATATTATAACTAAAATTACATGCATATCATCCCACATGTTAAAAATCCTTACATACCTAGATAATCCATTACATAAGCTAACAACCAATTGTCAAGTTTCAATGTCATATCTTATGCAAAGGAAAGAAATTCCTTCTCCTCCTCTCCCACAAGAAGGTGATAGCTACTTTACCTCTAACCAAGTCCATGATATCATCCTTCAAAAAGGTAAGGTATCCTATACTATTTTTACTAATGCATATATTCAATTATTAGTTCCTTCAAACCATCTTCAACATATGTGCTTACATATTTAATCACAAACAACTAGGGTTTGCACTTCTAAGACTCTAAGGGATCAAATCACCAGTATGAGAAACTTAATTTATATTTACAAATGTATAATTAGCTATCACATGACAAGATAAAAACATTTGAGAATTATATTATAATAAAAAATCCTCAAAGGCATCCTAGTGCCAATCATGTATATGCACTTTCACCTAGTCAATTGGCTTCAAGCAATATTACATATCAAAATGAGAAATCACAACAAAGTAACTCTAAAACTAGTGAATAAAAAAGTATTCAAAGATAAAATAAGATTTCAAGTGAGTTACTAAGGAAAATTATTAAATCTAAGTTTCTAAAACTATCTCTTCTACATCTAGTGAGAAGATCCAAATATTATTATACATATCATAGAATGCATGGGCATCACATAGATTTATGTTTGGCATTGAAAAAACATATATAGAAAATATTTGCTAATGACGACCCTATACAAGGTAAATCAATCAAGAAATCCACATTGACATTAGAACATATTCACAAAGGGTCAAATTTAGAAATAGTATAAAAGTGGTTATTGAAGCATAAATTAAAACAACAAAAAGATCAAAAAATAAAATCAGAGCAAAAAACTATACCACTAGCATAGGTACAAAATGAAAAGGATGCAAATCAACCACTCCAAAATGAGTCTCAATTTTCAAATTAGTATGGGTTTAGTAAAAAATATTTACAATAGTTTGATTATCAAAGTCAAGGGTTTGACAAGCATTCTTAAGGCATCACTACTCCTACTCTAGCAATTGATAATGTTTTTCACCAAGGTTTGGGATTTATTGAACATCCTAAGGTAATTCACTCAAAAACATAATTTATCAAAGGAAAATATCCAAATACAATAAAAGTTAACACTAGAATTCTATTGGTTCAAGATCAAGATGATAATGATGAATGGAACAATATAGGTTATTATGATTTCTAAGATACCAATAATGAATATGAATATTTAGAGTCATAATCATAACCTTTCCCTCATGCTTCACAATCATGCATGATTTCTTTCTTTGGTATAGGACACCATGATAGGGAGTTTCCCATGAGGCTCTTTAGTTAGTATCATCTTTTCCTAGCTTACTTGTACATAGCTTTTTTTCAATTTCATGTACATGATTTCCTTATGATTGATTATACATAGCTTCGAATAACTTAAAATTGAAAAATAATACAAAATATAAAAAATCCAAAAACAATATAATATTTCCAAATACAAAAACATTCAATTATGTCAAAACACCAAAAATATTTTGATTTTATGCATCATCCCTGATTTACATTTATACTATATTTCTAGACTTACATTTATTGTTCTATGCTATTGTTTGTCAATTTATATACATTACCATGCTTCACATGATTTTCTTTTGAGTGTGTGTAATGACATATAGATCCTTGATTTATTTACTTTACCCATTAAGAGGCATCTTACTTATACATTCAAAACATTCATCGATATATCTACCTAATAGGGTCATCTTCTACATGACTACATCCAGGTCATGTCATTCCTACACCACACACTCTAGTTATCATGATGATGTATATTTTTTACTAGCTTACATAGATTAATCTATCAACACTCACTAGTATATAACACTTATGTATTTCCTAACATCTACCCAATATTTTAATAACATGTATTACATAGTTTCACATTCTTGCTTTGTTTAGCTAGATACTATTATATTTAAAACATTCACATGCTCTCCTTTCTTTCTTTGCATAGCTAGATTGATCTCATTTATTAATTCTTGTTTTATCTCCTATGTGTTCCTTAGAATATTTTCCAATTTCCTTTGCCTATACTCTTATATGTGATTATGGATTTCATGCCAACCTTTCTTGTTTTCAATTATATGTGTATGTGGCATTTGAACATGCATTGTATGCTTACATTTTATTTTGAGTGACATGTCCCTTGTTTGTTTTGCCCCTTGGCCACTTTCATATGATTATTTATTCTTTCCTTGTATGATTTTTTATTTATTTACTTTCAATTGTTTATAATTCCATGATACACATCATGCATTATCTTGATTTATTAGATGCCATGATGGACATCATACTCCATCCCCCCTTAATAACTAA
This sequence comes from Torreya grandis, assembly GCA_037957365.1. Lineage (NCBI taxonomy): Eukaryota > Viridiplantae > Streptophyta > Pinopsida > Cupressales > Taxaceae > Torreya > Torreya grandis. The sequence continues at coordinate 3,686,225 of JARHVA010000511.1, read as the reverse complement.
AAACTAACTAGACTTCCAATTCTAATTTAGTACATTTGCACATGCTATTACATTGTTATATATATATCTAGGCATATACTTGTTGATATAACAATCTCTATTTCAAACACTGCTATATCTAGAGATATTTTGTCAATTATCATTATTATATCATGTATCTTTGTAGCATAACGTAGTTACAAGGCTCTTTCTTCTGAGGTTAGTCATTTCAAGGTCTTCATTCCTAACCTAAATAGAGGAGGAAACAAATAGAGGTTTTTTCATAGAGATTAGAGCTCTTAATAATAAAAAATATAGCTTTCATTACACTTGGAACAACAACCAGACATCAAGCTAGGTAAAGCAGACCATATAGATATTGAAAATGTTAGAATAGTTACCATATTTGGCCCAAGACAAAAATGCCAAGATTGTACTACAATGTTTGTGCCACTAATATTTTTTTCATTACTCCTATCTAAATAATAGAAAAAACAAATATAGAAGCAAGAATTAAATTAGGTTTAGCTACCATTTTGCACTTTCAGACTAGTTCAAAATTAGTAGTTTTCAATACACTTTTTCTTAGAGAATATAGATATAAGGGGCATTAAGTTTGGGATGATGGCTCACACTTCTAGTTTTAGATATGATATTTGGTATAACTTCCATATCAGAATCCATGTTTTAGATACTAGTGATTGGGGATAATGTGTATGGCATATTTATTTTCTTTTCTTTTCTTTTCAAGTTCAACATTACCTAGGCATTCTTAGTATTTATGTGCCTTATTCCATATACAGGTGGTTGAAATCATTTTGGATTCAATTTCATACAATCCTATCCTCTACATTTTAGAGTGGATTTCATATAATCCTAGTGTACTAGTTTTAGAGTGGCTTTCATACAAGCCTAATCTCCATCTTTTAGAGTGGCTAAAAGTGGCCTAGTTTGTAGCATACATATAGCTATCCACATCAATATTTTCAGATAAAATTACATTCATGGGATTAAAAAGGCAGCTCATATGGCATACATTTCATACTAGTATCAATTCATATCTTTACTTCATGGGCCAATGCTGGATCCAAAGGACTAGCTAGACTTTGTATCTTTGAGCCACCTATTCATAGGGATTGGACACATGATCCAAACATCAATTAACACATGAATGATCACCTAGATTTACTTAGTGGGTGATAAAGGGACATAATTTACATTCTTGAGCCACTCTAAGGGAATTAAGCACTCAAATCTTTTCATGATATTAATCTTGGTACAATACATATCCCACATCACTCAACATCATAATAGGTTTTATATTAGCTTACATACCTAGTGAGGTATATTCATTCCTTTCTATTTCTCTCTCTCTTACCCAAATTTATACATTATTATTTAAGATATAAAATATCTAATAAGAACTAATCTACTCTTTATTTTATCTTACATATTTTCACTTCACAACATGTTCTCTTTATGCACACCCAATATCACACAGCTTCATGGGCTTTACCCTTATAGGTAAGTTCAAGTACACTTTCTATCTTTCCTTTATCTTATTATTATTTTTCTACATAAATATAATAAAAGGGGGGAATGTAGTCATATAAAATGTGTAAATTGGTAAATTGAGTGTGGCTAATGACACCTAACCCATAGGTCCCTCTTACTTGCTTTCATGACCTCATAAGCATATTTTCACTAATTCTTAGTCATCCATAGCTCTCTAGACCTAAACCCAACTCAACCAGACTACTATTTCCATGACAAATCCATCCCCTTGGGTATTTTAAATTAAGTATAGTATTTTCTAACTTGGATAATAGCATTGATGCTACTCCTATCCACTTTTGGTGTTCCTATCCAAGTGCATTTTTGGCCCCAATGGTCAGTTCCTTATGGTTCCTCATCCTTTTCCTTATTGGCCTAATGTGATAACATTCAGTCCATGACCATAGAATCCCATTCAAAGATAATTTGGAAAGGGTTGGCATATATCACTAAGCAAGCAAGAATACAAGCAAGACTACTCAAGTAATCTTCCCTATTCTCTGCATACAACTAGTTAATATACTTAAAATCTTATTCAAATCCTTACACTAGTCCCTAGACACCTCAAGCACATATAGTTTAGCATATTTAATATTCATACACACTATTTCACAAAGCACATCATGTGAGAAAACTACATATGGCTTGATCCCTCTTCAAAGTATTGGTATGTTGGTAATGTGCCCATACAAGTGGTGTAGATACATGTTTAGTGAATATTACACACACTAACCCCCCTCTTTCTTCAAATTGGTCAAATTATAGTGGAGTGTAAGGTTTGAAGATAAAATTTTATTTACAGGGATATCTATAGACTTATGGCTATCAAAACTTTACAAACAACATCACACAGACCTAGTGAACAAAACCTAGAAAGATTAAATCCTCAAGATAACAGTGGTAAAGGTGGACTATAGCATCGAAGCCAATCCAGTCTAATTTTAGTGCTCCTATCTAATCATAAAATGAAGTTCATATCTCATTTTTTGATAGTGTCCTAGTCTTGCATAGTGAATATTAGACCCTATCTCAGATGTATTAGTTAGTTTCCAACTAGGTCTTCTTTTTAATTTCTTATTACTATTTTTAGAAGGGTCACAATTACAATCTAATTTACAAAAATTAGTAGATTAATTATTTCATATTTATTTAAATATTTTACTACTAAAACCCTTTAAATAAATTAAGAATAATACTTAGATATTCTCAAAAAGGTTAAATCATAAATCATGTTTCCACACTTTTAGTTATTTAACCCAATCTTATTAATGATACAAATTATCTATATTTACTTACTTTTGACAAATTTACTAATGAGGAGGATCTCTTATAATTCCTAGAGGAATATGAGGATATCCCTTCCTTATATCATAGGAAAGAGTTTCCTCATTCCATAAATTCCTAGGCATACTTTGATGAGCATTTAGATAATTTTGATGGCATTTCATCTAACATAGATGATATTATCCCTACATCATTATACACTATTGATCAATATATGTTACTTAATGAAGAGATATTTGACTTAAATTATGGCACTGATACTGATCCTCACATCATAATTTTATATACTACCTTGCATAAATAAGAAGATATAGATATTCATTATATTTTAAAGGACTTCCCTGAAGTTTTCACTTGGGCCTATTCCAATATGCCTTGCATTGATCCCTCAATCATAGTGTTGACTATTTCGACCATAAGTCAAAATATGTCAACCCTTATAGTATAAAACTTTTATAAGGACTTATTAGGGTTTTATATGGTATGGCATACTCCTATATAGGGATCATTTAATATCTCATTGCCTTGATTACATTCCATATTAGTCCTTTATGTCATTTCTAGTCACTAAAGGTCATGTTTGGGCCATTTAATGAGGTTTGTATAGTTTTTATAAGTGGAAAAGTGTATAAATATGCCTTTAAATGTATTATATGTCATAACCCTATCATATGTGGTAGTATCTAATTTAAAACATGTAGTTTCCTAAGTCAGATCAAGAAAATAGTTTAAAAAGGGGAAATTTAGGTAGTTTTACAACATATGCAAGTGTTTTTACATGTGTGGAAGGTTTTGAAATGAATATTCATATTACCTAAGTTTACTTATATGTTTTATCATATTTTAAAGTTCCAATATTGGCCCAAAACCATTATTTTCCTTCATTTCTCTTATTAGCATGTAAATTTGGTCAACACATTTTCTCATGGGATGGTCATGAGGAGAGGAATTGGGTCAAATGCCTCTAAGGGATGTTAATAAAATTACTCCAATTCCATTTCATTTTATTATTTCAATTATTTACTAGTTGTGTTTTATGAACCATTCCTTAGAAGTTGGTTACCTCTTTTTGAATGTTTATCCCACACTATGTAGGTTTTATCCTTGTTTGAGATAATCCATAAAAACCAAGTAATATTCATGGTCTTTAGGAGAATGAACATAATTTTCACATGGTTATTGACATGGTTTACACATGTGAGATGAAATAAAAAATCACAAACATCTCAAATTGCTAGTTGAGAGACACTATCGCGTCTTCAGATAGTTTCATCATTGTAAGAGCTTGCATCTCAATTTGATCTTAATATAAATGAAAATTCAAGTTAAAATTTTGATATTTGATCTTAAATTAATGTAAAATAGTACCTTTTTATTAATATATATTCTCAAATTCATACAATGAGAAAGAACATAATTATGTGTGGTACACAGTCAACTTTCTTACAACATCTACTTATAGGCAGTCATTAGTCTCCGTACACAGTCATGGTGAAGTGGTGATAAGTTATATGAGGTTTTTATAAAAGATTTTAAATCATTCAAATAGTTTTATATTGGATAAAATAACAAATTCATCATGTACATAGTCTTGTACCATCCTTTCATGGTTCCATATACTTCTGATGTGCACCTATAGGTTCTCCATAAAATACTAAGCATGTTATAATGAATAATTTGAAATAGTTTGAACTCTTTTAAGGTGGAAATGATAAATTTTAAAACTTTTAAAAGGTATATGATTGGTTTTCAAACCATCCACCATGCACATTGTTGATATCTTACCTTGACTACCCTATGTACTAAAATAACACCTACAAGAAGCTCATATAGGGGACTGAGTAGTTGAAATGTAAATGTTTGAATATGTTGGAGACCTTCATTAGGTCTAATAAAATGAAGGAGGAAATAAAAAACATGGAAAATTCCATAGGATGAAAAATAAACTTGGATTCATGCTCACATGTTGACATGGTTGTTTCATGGATAAATTACCTTAAAGTCTCCAAAATATGGATTTCACCTTTCTTTTGATATTTCTATAGTGAAATTCATAAATTATAAGCATGTTTAAATGTTTCCATCATGGATCCCTATCATAGGGAAAATGATTTATTAAAAAAATAAATAAATAAATAAAATAAAATCATGTAAGTAGAGTATAGAAAGGCTTATAGCCTATGCACTCCTTCACTATAGCATGTCAGTATTCTCTACAATACTTTGAGCTTAAATGACCCTATGATGCAAAAAGTGCATGTGAGTTTCATATGTTTGATTAAAGAGGACTCAGTTAGTTTGATATGGCCTATAAGAATCCAAGGGAGGTAAATTAGATTATCAATAAAATTGAGGGGCATATCACTACCTACAAGTCCTCTTTTAGTCATAAAATGATAACTATAGCTTGACTGTAGTATGATAATAGGTTGGAGTAAGTAGATAGGCATTGGTAAACCATAAAACACAATTGATATAAGTATAAAAATAATTAATTGAGTTAAAATAATTAGAAGAGTTCTTAGAACGTCAAAAATAATGTCAAACACAAAAGTTTCACCTTAAAGCATGCCTTTTTTGAGTGAACACACATTCACAGTTGACTACAAACTAAGCCTGGGTCACTAGAAATTGTACTTTGAGGAGTTGATAAATAATAATGGTGTTAATCATGATTATAATATCCTACAAAATTATAATTAAAATCTCATGAATTTTTATGACAAGGAAATATGGTAAGAGATAGTTTTCAAGTACACGTATAGTCCATATACAAACCTTGCACATAATCAATGTTACATAGAGTTTATCTTAGAGTTTGAGATGATATAAGGTTTTATAAGTGTGAACCAACATTTAAATTAAATATAGGGGGTAAATAGGACCTATTTTATCCCCTCATATGCCCAAAATGATTGAGATAATAGGGGATATGACCTTTATTCTATCTCAGATAGAAGGCACTCTTAGAAAAAGCAAAACTGCAGGTTGAGTGACTAAATGGAAAGAAGTGTGTTGGGAGATGTTGGATCACCATAAGGATATGTAAGGATTTGTGGTTAACATGAAAAAACATGGAAAATAACTCATAGGTGTTTGGGGCCAAATATTTTGGCCTAAACCCATATAAGTAAAATCAGACCTATTAGGCCTAGACTAGGCCTAATGCCTAAAAGGGGTATAATACCACTTATATGGTCAAGTGAACATTATAAGACATTATAAGACATTAATTGGGAGATATTATATGATTTCAAGGCTTTAATTTGTATATAAATCCATGAATGGGTCATTTATTGTCTTAAGAACAACTTAGACTGCACATAATGTAGGGAAAGCTCAAGAAGGCCTGTTTGGAAGCTCATATTTGTATGGATGCTTATAATGGGGACCTAAGGAGTTGGGTTTAATTGGGATTGAATGCCAACCTTTTATGAACAAATTCTAAGGTTCAAAACCACCTAAACCCCTCCAAAACCTTCACTTTTGACTTGAAGGTAAGAAAAAATAATAAAAGGCATCCAAATGAGTTGGTATGACGTGTAAAATGATTGGGACTTATAGATGATTCCCTAGGATTCTTCCCATCAGATTAGATTGTAACCTATCTATACAGACAGGGTACAAAATTGATTTTCTTTATATTTTTTGATGTTTTACAAGTTCAAGGGAGATTTGAAAGATGATAGTCACTTTTGGAGACAAAGTGGGACCTAATATTATCATTTATTGCTTCAAATAGGTACAAAAGTACCTCTACTAGCTCCTTCACTTCAGGGAATCCAAATTGGCATAGTGAATGGAAGGTGATCATCAAGTAAAAAGGTGATATCTCTAATTGATAGGTATTTTAAGGTATAACTATTGGATTTAGGGATATGAAGACTCTTTATAGGTGTCATACCACCCCATTTATGTATTTTATTAAACAACTAATAGGCATCTTGGTGACACGTGTGAGGAATGAGTGAAATAAGGATGATGGTGATTGTAAGCAGTGAGAACACTTGTCCACAAGAATATAAATGATTAAAAACACATCAAATGCATGTTATATATTTTTATTACCCATTATCACAATACACATGTGTAAATTGTTCCTATTCTACTCTGGAGTGCTCAAGAGAAGTAAATGATCAAGGTACTTTACAAAAAGCTAGTTGAATGATCCTACACTATATTTAAGGAGTTTTCATTCCTTAGAGGTAATTTTTTCCAAAATTACCTTTCATGTTATATTTCATACTCTAATACTCTATTATATAATTTATTTTCATGCCTTGACAAGTGACATTGTGACCCTTGAGCTCCACTTCTCTCTTTCCTCTCTCATATTCGATAAGTACTAGCCATTTTGGCTCTTATTTCCTAATTACACACCATGTATGGAAAATACATGCTAGTCTAATGTTATAATTTTCCTTTCAATAATACATGAAATCTATTTTTTATTTCATAAACATATTTTCTAGGTGTGCAAAGTGATGTATGGTGAGGTCTAGTGATAAACAACTATCTTTGTCTTCTCTTTGTCCTTTCATGTTTGGTGTAAGAAATTATCATTATAATATGTCATATCGAGTGTAGCTCATGTTTTTGGATTCTTTAAAATCTTCAAGTGTACTTAGAGTCTAAATATAAAATCTAGTCCACATACCTTGAGTAGTCTCACACATATCACCTCTATATTGAAATACTAATGTTAGAACATCTTAGGACTTTGAAGCTAGTGTTTTAGGTCTTATTTCTTAGTCAAATAAGTATGATAGTATATTATATATCCTTATGGTGTATCACCATTTATAATAAATTTATTTAATTCATACTTATATCCATTTTCCCACAAGCAATTAGTTAATATAGGTTATAAACACTTAGAGGACAATTTAGTGAGATAGAACTTAAACTTAGAGGTCTACCTCTACTATAGGCAACCCATAGGCCTAGAAGTATTCCAATGTTTCAAAAATTCTAGATTAGGATTGAAAAAAACTTCCACTAAGGTGAGATATTTGGTGACAATAGTTCTAACATGTTGGGTGGGCCCAAGGTCCAAGAGAGTAGAAAGATTGTTGGTATGTCTTTCCTCTAATAAAATTTTAGAAGAAATCAAGATATTACCAATCGCAACTCCAAATGAAATATTCTAGTTTTTAAGCAACCCAAGTATCTCTTGTTCATGGTTTTAATTAGTTATTGTATTCAATTTTACTCATGAGGTTGATATGAAAGGCTATGATGAAAACCCTAATATACACCTACCTATCAACCTTATTATGATCCATGTTATACCCCTCAATAAACATATCAAAGTTGATATAATTCATATTATCCATGGCAGCCCTATGTTCATCCATTTCATTTTCCATATGGACATAATGTTTTTCAATCAATGTCTTCTTATCAACCCCAATATGACTCCTACCATCCTTACCATGATACATGTCAACCTCAAGTTGACTTTAATTAGTCTTATCATAAGGAATCAGATAAACCTATTTATTTTACATCAAGCTATTACAAGCCAAGATATGAATTATTATAGGCTCGTATCCAACAAATTAAATCTATCCTGAATCCTAATCATTACCCTCTTCGTCCTCCATCAACCCCATCTCATATCAAATCTTTATTAACACTCATACAAAGTCTACTAGACGGTGAAGATAATATGGGAACTTTGGATAATGAGTTTGATGTACTCCCTAACCATCTCATGGAAATTTTAAGGGGTTTCATTCAATGATAGATGGATGTGTGAGAAGTGGTTGAAGAATAAACTCATTATGACATCAAGGAGTAGTTATAATTAGAATAAATTTTTTTTCAATGCTTATTATATAGGATAAAGATTTGGGAAGACAAAGAGATTAGAAGTGAGCTTATAGCTACTGAAGAACCTTAAGGAGTGTATAACCAAGGTTAAATTCTTATAGAAGAAAGGGTCTTTCCTATTGACCAACCCAACTTGCCATTTCCCTATGAGCTCACTCAAGAAATATTTTTTACCAAATCCATTCACAAGTTATCCATCACACCTCATGTTCCCTCTCCATCCCATGATTCTATCCATCACACCCCCCCCCCCCCCCCCCCCCCACCTCATCCCTTATTAAAGGATAAACCATTTTATTTGAATAAAGTGAAAAGGATCAAGCTCAAGCCATAACTAGTCAAGATGATACTTCAAGTGACTATGAAGAAGAAATCACCATAGGGAACCCCGTTGGTGAGGATAAGTGTAATTCCATCTTCTAAAGTGATAGAAATAATGTTGAAGGCCATATTTCATCTATCTATAAATAATTTGGCTAAAACATTAAAAGAGTGTTTTTTGAGAAAGCCTCCATATCTGTTAAGTTAGTAAATCTCCATGATGAAACAACCCCTAAACATGACAGTCATGAGGAGGAAGATCTATGGTAAAGGTTAAATACCATAAGTCAAGATTTTGAACATATAGGTAATAATATTCCTTCTCTTAATAAATTTATATCTCATCATGAGTTTTTTTATTATCCTAACAAGAATGAAGTTGAGTGTGTTATAAAGAATAAAGAAGGTCTTGTTAAGAATGAGGATGAACATAAAATCACTATTCAAGAAGCTATAGTCATGAAAGAATTAAATGATACCAAGGTAGAAGATGTTGTCCTTAAATATAACTCAACATCTCAACATGAGACTGAACCACTTATAGATGTGTTGGAGCATAAGGAAGACAAACTTGATGATCTCATACATCAAGAACATTATGAATAAGAATATAAAGTGGAAGAGATGGTGGTTCTTAAGGACAAAGAGAGAAAGGATGATTAGTAGCAAAAAATGAAGCTTTTCCAAGAGATTAAATAACTTTTCCAAGTTAAGGGTAATGAATATAAGAAGATAGAGTAAGAGGTTTCTATGGAATATAATTATCAATATTGGGTGGACTATGTAGTGATCCTTGATGAGCTTGATGAACTTGCAACTAAAAAGAAAATTGACCCTATTAAGAACACCATGGAAGCCAAGAAGTTATTTATTATTGAAACACCCTTGAAAGTTACATTTGAGGATTCTTATGAGAAGGTTAAGGATATTGAAATGCAAGAAAATTTCACCTCCATAGGTTATCTACTTGTAGTTTCCTTGATTTCACTAAGCATAATGCCAAAGAAGTTTTCAAACATTATAAAGGAGTTGGAGATACAAGTGCCAAGCCTTAAGAATAACATGCCTCATTAACTCCCTTTCATGAAGAAAAAAATGTTTCAAAATTCCCCTTTGACCTAGGAGGAAGAGTTTATTTTAGGTTAGTTTGTGTTTGAGTTAGTTTTTTTGGGTTGTGTGTGTTTCATAAATGCTCATGAAGCACAGGTGTGTGGTGTGTTGTTTTGTGTATTTTTATTATTGGTTCTTGTTTTTTGGTTAGTTTTAAAAGGATAATTAAGTGTCATATCTATGCATAATTGACTCCATATCCTAATGGATAGGAATAGGCAACTAATCTTTAGCATATCAACCATACCACCCCTAAAAATTACTTAGAATGTTGACTATTTTGACCACAAGTCAAAATAAGTCAACCCATTATAGTAGGATAATTGTATATGGGATTATAAAGGTCTTATAGGGTGTGTCAAAGTCTTATATAGGGGTTATTTAATATGTTATTACCTTTATTACATCCATTTTAGCCTCTTTTGTCATTTCTAGTCACTCAAGGTCATGTTTGGGCCATTTAATGAGGTTTGTATGGTTTTCCTAAGTGGACAAGTATATCAAGATGCCTTTCAATGTCCTATCTATTATAAACTTATCATAGGTGGCAATATATAATTGAAAATGTGCAAGTTCCTAAGTTAGATAAAGAAAATAGTTGAAAAAGGGAGAATTTGGGCAATCTTATGACCTATGCAAGTGTTTTGGCACATAAGTAATGTTTCACAATGATTATTCATATTTATTAAGTTTAATTCTATGTTTTATCATCTTTGGAAGTACCAAAATTGGACCAAAACCATTTTTACCCTTCATCGCTCTTCTTGGCATATAAAATTAGTAAACAAGTTTTCTCATAGTATGACCAGTACTAGAGGAATTGGGTTAAATGACTTTGAGAGATAATAAATCCTAATAGTTTACTAGAAGATACACAAAATACACACTTATTTGGATTAACCTTGAAATTGTACTTGTGAAATCTCTCAAATATTTATCATAGTATGGATGGATGATTGACATAGGTTTATTGACTTACCTAAGATGTCATCGACATAGTCCTCAATGATATCATGCATCATAATATGGAAAATCACTATTGTTGGGTGAATATTTTGTTAGTCAACTATCTAATTGAGAAAAATAGGTCTTATCATCCATAGAAAGGGAGATTGTTCAACCCAATGTGCAAGTTTACTACATCAGAGGTGGACAAATCTCTCCTCTCAGCAAGGGGAGGTTCCCTATAAATATGCAGGAGCTATATACTATAAATATATGCAAAAAATAATACTCAAGGCTAGGATACACCATCCATCTCTCTTATTTAAGATATGATGTTCATAAACAAAGGAGAAGATCCTGGTGAAAACACTGAAGGCACTTATCTTCTTTCAGAAGTGTTCTTGCAGGGGACAACATGAGTTCTTTCAAGTATGACAAGTGATTGGTAATAGGGTGCAATAACTGGCAGAATGAAGTGTATCACAAAGTCTCCACTTCAACTACCCAAAGAGTGAGATAAAAATTATAATGGGGGCACAAAGTCATCCCTAAATCCTCAACATAAAAATAGAAAATAAAGACACTGAAGACAACTATAACAGCACAAAGTCTAAAATTAATTGACTTTAGGACATCTTCCTTATCACTTCCATTAATTCTACTTGTTAGATTAAATAAACAATAATGCTTCTAGAAGATAGACATAAGAATAATTTCCTAAAATGGCACAAGATATAATAGCACAAACTCTACAAATAACTTGCTTTCTCATTCAGATAAAATAATATGAACAACAATCTGAGCTCAAAGTCTCAGTATTCACCTTTTAATTTGGGAAAAGTTTTGCTTCTGTGATCAAAAATATCTTCTCTACATAATGAGAGAAATTATAATGTATAGCCACCAAGCAAGGCTTGGCACTCTTTCCCATGGGATAGCCTATGCTACAATCAACACCTTCAATGTGCCTTTAGTTCTATTTAGAGGGACCATGTTGGGAATAGTGCATTGCCATAACTATGGCGTGTCCATTCCTCTAATATGTCTCTTCCTTAGTATGGAATGTTTGGTCCTTCTCTTGATGTCTGTGTAGCTATCTAATTTGCCATTACTTCATAGAAGAAAAATAGGCTGCCTCCTTGATCTGGTGTGCTCAAAAGTCTACTTGATCCACTATTTAACCTACTAAAAATAACTCTTTTGAAGATATTTCTGGTCCTTTGGTCTTGTTCCTCTCTCCCTTGTAGCAACTTGAGTCTTCAAACTCTCTTTTCAGCCAGTTGATTGGTTCTTATTTTAAATTCCATGCTCTATTTGAATTTCAATAGATATTCCCTTACTTTAGATTTGACATCCATGGGGCCATCAATAGTTGCTAGCTGCTTGAACCATGTTGAACCTTGAACCTGTGAACCTGTGAAAGTTCATTGGTTCATCAGTTCATTGGTTCATTCTATCTCTTTTGGTCCATCGCTTCCCTGTTTAAGTACTTATTTGCTCTCTAGTTGAACCATTGCTTTCATTGAACTTGCCTTTGGAATCATCCATGTTGCTTCTTTCTTTGCTTGAGGCTGCCTTTGAACTACTTGAACCTGTGAACCATTGAAATTTAAACTATTTCGATTCAAGGTTCAATCAGTTCTTCCTCTACCTGTCACTTCCTTGTTTCTTTATCTCCTTCTGATAAAATGTCTAAAGGAATTCCTTGGCTCTACGTCTTTGACAAGTGACAAGTTTCACTATCACGAAACTTATTAAAAACTTATGGAAAATGGGATCCATGACACTTCTTGCCTGAGCAGCTTCAAAAGGGGAATGTGGATGAAGACACTTATCAACTTCTATTGAGTTATAATGGGACACATGGCATGTTCTACTTAACTTATAGAAGCTTTAGAGACCTTTTGAGAATCTTGTAGAAGATGACACATGGTAGCCTCCACTCTAATTTAGAAACAATGTAGAAACATTCAAGACTCAATCAAATTCACATGGATGATTCCACTTATCACATTCCACTTGACCTTAGCAACTCCCTTTGGGTCCACCATAGTCCTTATGACACAAAAGGGAGAGACCATGGATGTTGGCACTTGTCAGCTTCCACTAAGTTATAATGGAACACGTGGTGGCTTCCGATGCACTTTGTCTTTTTCCATCAGGCATTTTTCTATGGGCTTTTCCTTCAGACAAAAAGTCCAAAGGAATTCCTTCAAGAAATTTGTCCAAAGGAAAGCTTCTATTCCTTAGCCATTTTTTCCTTTTAATTTCTTTAGTCTTTCTTCTAAAGTGAATTCCTTTGGACAAAATGCCTGAAGGAGTTTTTCCTTAACCTTTTTTTTGATGAAAATCTTCCTGAAGTCTAACGGCTCTTTCACTTAATAATTTCCTTCAAACAAAAAGTTTGAAGGAAATGTTCCCTATCAACCTTTGAATAAATCCAAAGGAATTCTATCTTTTCTATCTTCTCTTTTACCCTTGAACCAATGTTGGCACCCTCTACAAGGCCACTTGCCTCTAGTTCACTGCCCTTCGCAAGGGCATTTGTTCCTTTGGCCCTGGGGCAGCCCCTTGACCCTACCGATTGAACCGACCAATTAACCCTACTTTGGTTTAATGGTTCAATGGTTCAATCAGTTCAATCTCTTTATTTGGCTAAGTCCTTTTGATATTTTGAACCAAACATGTTGAACCATTTGGTCATTGAACCCATTAAACTGATGAACCAAAATGGTTTAAGGTTCAACGGTTCAATGGTTCAAGCCTTTGTTTTTTGATAAGTGTTCAAAGCCATGGAACCTTGAAATGGTTGAACTTTGAACCTTGACAAAGCACTTAACTCTTTCTAAAGACATTGAACCTTTGAACCCATTAAACCCTTTGAACCAAAATGGTTCAAGGTTCAATGGTTTAATGGTTCAATCCTTGCTTAGAAGCTTGGTGATGAACATTTTTGGTTGAACCAATCCTGAAAATGACTAAGTGTTGGAAACTTGTTCTTTTGATTGAACTCACCTGTAGAAGCCTTTGAACCTATTGAACCTACTAATTTCAATCATGTTGAGTCCATAGAAACATATCTGTAAAGTCCATAGATTTAAGCAAAAGCCTTGAAAAATGGAGAACTTTGAATGCTCAGAGCAATTTTTGAAAAGGGGAGAGATTATTTTGGTTTGTTGAACCAAAATAGTTCATAGGTTGTCCCAAAAATGTCACTCATTTTTGGGGACAATGATTGGCTCCAGTTAGGGAACTTCCTTTATTTAAAAACTTAGAACATCTGAGGGGAGTAGAAACTAGAATCTCCAGTGCCTTGAAGTATGCCATTGGGCTATAGAGTCATGCTACCCAAAAAGAAAGGCTCCAAAAAATGAAAATGAAAAGCACAAAATAGAACTTAAGACTATACAAATGTACATATGTATAGGTGAACTTATTTGATACTTCAAGAATTGAAGTGATTCAGATGCTACCCATTGTGAGAAAATGAAGATGGTGCTCTGTCCTGATAAATTAGCAATAAACCATTTTTTCCCCAAAATCGATGATGGGTGAATGGAAATCTCCACCAAGAATCACATTTTTTTTTCACTCCTTTTGGTTCTCTCTTCTTGTGCCATGGCAAGATGTGGTCTTCAATCTAAAAACTGTAACTCCTTGCTCTCTTGGCAAAGAGTTCCTCTTCCTAACTTTGGCATGCAACAGTATGGTCCACTACCATAGCTTCATGTTCTATTGGTTTAGTCAAGAACATGTTTTGATTTTCAGCATCAAACTCCTAAGAAACCATCAGCTCAACATCTCCTTTAGTGTTAAGGAGTTTGACATCTTGGTCTTGAGCAGCCTTCAATCCAAGTAACAGAGATTCGCATTCAGCTATGTTGTTGGTGTTGTTGAACTGCAACTTGCATGAAGGAAAAATATCTCATTGAGGACATATCAACAGAGTACCAAAATTAGCATTCATAGAAGAATTGTGGCCATTAGATTCTAGGATCCAAACATCATCAAAAAATGATCTTCTATAATATTTCTCTTTATTAGAAGCAGAAGATGCTTTTTTATCTATATTACACCCTACCAACTCTTTTGATGTCTTGTTTGAATTGATTTTCAAATTTTCACCTACAATACTTTCATTTGTAGAAACATGAACACCCTTTGTGGTCAAGAATTAATTACCCCTGCTTGAAGACTCAAATAGAATTTGAGCTGTAGGGGCTGACATTTGGGTGACCATGTATTTTACCTCCTTTTTAGGGAGCAATCTCTTCATTACACCTTTGATAGGGATCCTTGCCTCAGACAGGTCCATGCTTAGTTCTCCTCCCACATCTTTGCAAAAATTTCATCCAAGTAGAATGCCATAGGATTCTGGGACATCAACCACCAAGATAGTCATCTTGATTCTCTTATCTAGAAAGGCTGCAAATGCAAATTGGGCATCTTTGATTTTCCACAGTAGTGGTACTTGCTTGTTCTCCATGGAGAAAAATCTACTAAATGTCTTGGTCAATGTGAGGTGTGAGGCCAAGGGATTCAACCACTTTTGTAGGCATGACATTGTCTAAAGCTCTAGAATCAATGATGCAATTGCTTAGCTTGTGACCATTTATCAACAAAGAAACATAAAAAGGATCTATTTTCTTGGGGGTAGCAGGAGGAGTAATGACAAAGTTGTTTGGGATGGGCATGTTCCTTGGGGGATCATGAGTAACCTTTCTAATCTCTTTTCCTATAGGAATGGCTTTATTCCTCACACACTCTACCAACCTATCCAACTGCTCAGGATTGGCTTGTAGGAATTCAGATTCAGTCATTTGGATTTTAGTTTTCTTGACATGGTCAACTATGTCAAATGACTGAAATGGACTAGGAAGAGAGGATGGGAGTTCATCCTTTTCATTTTTGGGAGGGGGAGGACTAGCCTATGAATTTGAAGTAGAAGGCATAGAGATATCTGAGGCACTTACCTTTCTGGCAATCACTGGGTCCTTTGGCTAGAAAGGCAGAGTGGTTCCATGCTTAGAAATTGTGATTACTAGTTGAGGTTGCTCCTCTATCTTCCATTTGTCATCCTATTGGGTTGACTAGTTCTTGGACCAGGTGAACATAGAATATGATCCCTCGACTACTTCACCTTTACTTATGGGTTTATCCTGGTAATTCAGGAAACTAATGTGGGAATCACCAACTAATTCTTCTTGATCCTCCATGAAGAGATTAGCATCATTTTCTTGCTCAAACTTAGGTTGGAAAGAGAAATCATGTTCTATTTCTAGATATCCAACTATTGAGTGGGTTGGAGGTGCTTTAAGATTAAAGTTCCTCTATGGGGAGGAAGATGATTTGGCTACCTTTGATTCTTAGTAGCATTGCCTTGATATCACTGATTTTGAATTGTCCTCCTTGACATATCTTGATTAGGAGGAGCAGACATACCTTGGGCCATTTATCTCTTCAAGGCTATTAGTTCATTTGCTAGATTTTGCACCATTTGATCTATGGTTCCTGTAGATGGATACTCAGAAGATGAAGAGGATTTACCTTTGTTAGGATCTCTTCTTATCTTTCTTGCCAAGATAAGGTCATCTTCTACCTCAGTAGCCAAGTCTTAAGAAGCCTCAAGGTGTATGTGGCCAGCACGTCTTAGCAAAAAACTCATTTTAGGCAATTGTGAGTTGATGAAGAAGCATTTGAGGTTTTTAGGTGTTGGCTAAGCAATTGAAATAATTCTATTCCTAAGCTTGTCAAACTTGGCAATGAAATCCCTCATAGGCTCATGAGGCTACTTCTTCATCTATGTGAGCTAGGCTAGCAAAGAATGTGCATCTTCTATAGGATTGAACCTTGCTTCGAATTTGGATTTGAGTGTGTCCCAGTTAGTCACTGATCGAGCCTATAGATGGTAGAACCAATCTATAGCAGCACCTTGTAGTGTTTCCATGAAAATCCTAACTACCACATCTTCAAATTCCACTCATATTATGCCATAAGCTATGTTGAAGGCTGTAATGTGTTCATCAAGGTGAACTCTTCCATCCCCAAAGAATTTGGAGAAATTATTCCTTAAACTGCATCAAAGCTCATGTAGAGGTGGGGTCAAATTAAGCGGGCTAAATGAGTTACCCCACGGGCCTTGAACTACCATGATGGGATTATGGAAAAGGGGGATAACAAATCTAGGCGGCATATGGATAGGCAAAGCTCTACTAATAGTAGAAAAAGAAGCTCTACCTTGTATTGGTGACCTGATAGGAGGAAGACTCCTAGTTTGTTAAAGGTGAGGTTGTGGAGGAAACAAATCAAAACTACTCTACTACACCAACTCAAATGTAGGGTCAACAACACCTTGAGATTGCTAGCTCTTGGTGTAATGTGGATTTGCCAGATTGTAGATCAAAAATGGAAAAGAGCAGGATCTACTTCAGCTTTAAGCTTGAGACTTCAAACTACACACTCTTCCCCAATAGATCTACTTTACATACTAGATTATATAATGGAGATGGAGGAAGATGGTAAGGCTATAATGATAATGGGTAATACATGGAATGAAGTTGCTAGAATATGTAATGGATAAGCATAAGGACTACTTAGATCTAAAACTTGAGGCTTTAGATTGCACGTTGATCCCCAATGGAGTCACCAAAAAGACTATTGGGTGAATATTTTGTCAATCAGCTATCTGATTGATCAAAATAGGTCTTATCATCCATAGTAAAGGAGATTGGTTAGCCCAGTGTGTAGGTTTACTACATCAGAGGTGGAAAAATCTCTCCTCTCATCAAGGGGAGGTTCCCTATAAATATGCAAGAGATTTATACTATAAATATATGTATAAAATAACACTTAGGGGTAGGATACACCATCCATCTCTCTTATTTCAAAGTTGATCTTCAAAAATAAAGAAGAAGAATCTGGTGAAAACATTGAAGGTACTTCTCTTCTTTTAGAAGTGTTCTTTTAGGGACAGTAGGAGTTTTTTTAGGTATGACAAGTGACTATTAATAGGGTGTAATAACCAACAAAATGAAGTGTAGCACAATGTCTCCACTTCAGCTACCTAAAGAGTGAGATACAAAGGATAATGGGGGCACAAAGTCATCCCAAAATCCTCAACATAGAAACAAAAAATAAATACACACTGAAGACAACTATAACAACACAAAGTCTAAAAGTAACTGACTTCAAGACATCTTCCTTATCACTTCCACTAATTTTTCTTGTTAGATTAAATAAAAAATAATGTGTCTAGAAGATAGACATAAGAACAATCTCCTAAAATGGCACAAGCTATAACAAAACAAAGTCTGCAAGTAACTTACTTTCTCATTAACATAAAATAATATGAACAATAATATGTGCTCAAAGTCTCAGTATTCACCTTTCAATTTGGGTAGAGTTTTACTTCTACGATCAAAAAGATCTCCTCTACATAGTGAGAGAAATTACAATGTATAGCCACCAAGTAAGGCTTGGCACTCTTTCCCATGGGACAGCCTATGTTGTAGTCAATGCCTTCAATGTGCCTTCATTTCTGTCTGGAGGGACCATGATAGGAATAGTACATTACCATAACTATGGCGTGTCCATTCCTCTAATATGTTTCTTCCTTAGTATGGACTATCTAGTCCTTTTCTTGATGTCTATGTAGTTGTCCAATTTTCCATTACTTCATGGAAGAAAAATAGGCTACATCATTGATTTGGTATGCTCAGAAGTTGACTTGATCCACTATTTCACCTACTAGAAATAACTCTTTTGAAGATATTTATGGTCCTTTGGTCTCATTCCTCTCTCCTCTATAGTAATTTGAGTCTTCAAACTCTCTTTTCAGCTAGTCACTTGGTTCTTCCTTTAAATTCTATGCTCTATTTTAATTTTAATAGATATTCCCTTACTTTAGATTTGACGTCTGTGGGGCCATCAATGGTCACTAGCTACTTGAACCATGTTGAACCTTGAACCTATGAACCTGTGAAATTTAAATGGTTCATTAGTTCATCGATTCATTCTATCTCTTTTGGTCTATCACTTCCCTATTTAAGCACTTCTTTACTCTCTGGTTAAACCATCACTTTCATTGAATTTACCTTTGGAATAATCCATGTTGCTTCTTTCTTTGCTTGATGCCACCTTTGAACTACTTGAACCTGTTAACCATTAAAATTTGAACTCTTTCAGTTCAAGGTTCAATCGGTTCATTGGTTATTCCTCTACCCATCATTTCCTTATTTTTTTATCTCCTTCAGACAAAATGTCTGAAGGAATTTCTTGGCTCTGTGTCTTTGACAAGTAGCAAGTTCCATTCTCATGAAACTAATGGAAAATGGGATGCATACACTTCTTAACTGAGCAACTTCAAAAGGGGAATGCAGATGCAGACACTTTTCAGCTTCTACTGAGTTGTAATGGGACACATGGCATGTTCTGCTTAACTTATAAAAGATTTATAAACCTTTTGAGAATCTTGTGGAAGATGACATGTGGTGGCCTCCGCTCTACTTTAGAAACAATGTAGAAACATTTATGACTCATTCAAATTCACATAGATGATTCAACTTGTCACTTTCCACTTGACCTTAGCAACTCACTCAGGGCCCACCACAATCCTTACAACACAAAAGGGAGAGACCATAGATGTTGACACTTTTTGGCTTCTACTGATTTATAATAGAACATGTGGTAGCTTCCACTGCACTTTGTCTTTTTCCATTGGGCATTTTTCCATGGGCTTTTCCTTCAGACAAAAAGTCTAAAGGAATTCATTCAGGCAATTTGTCTGAAGGAAAGCTTATATTCCTTAGCCATTTGTTCCTTTCAATTTCTTCGATCTTTCTTCCTTAGTGAATTCCTCTAGACAAAATGTCTAAAGGAATTTTTCCTTAATCATTTTTCTGAGCAAAATCTTCTCGAAGTCTAATGACTCTTTCACTTAATAATTTCCTTCAGAAATTTTTTTTGAAGGAAATGTTCCCTATCGGCCTTTGAATAAATCCAAAGGAATTCTATCTTTTCTATCTTCTCTTTGACCCTTGAACCAATGTTGGCACCCTCCAAAAGGTCATTTGCATTTAGTTCACTACCCTCCGCAAGGGCATTTGTTCCTTTAGCCCTGGGGTAGCCCCTTGAACATACCAATTGAACAGACTGATTGAACCAACTTTGGTTCAATGGTTCAATTAGTTTAATCTTTTTAATTGGCCAAGTACTTTTGATCTTTTGAACCAAATGCATTGAACCATTTGGTCATTGAACTCATTAAACTGATGAACCAAAATGGTTCAAGGTTTAACGGTTCAAGGCTTTGTTTTTCATTAAGTGTCTGAAGCCGTGGAACCTTGAAATGGTTGAACTTTGAACCTTGACAAAGTTCTTAATTCTTGATAATGATGTTGAACCTTTGAACCCATTAAACCCATTGAACCAAAATGGTTCAAGGTTCAACAGTTCAATGGCTCAATCCTTGCTTAGAAGCTTAGTGACGAACATTTTTGGTTAAACCAAGTCATTAAACCAATCCTAAAAATGACTAAGTGTTGGAAACTTGTTCTTTTGATTAAAATCACCTATAGAAGCCTTTGAACCTATTGAACCTACTAATTTCAAGCATGTTGAGTCCATAGAAACATATCTACAGAGTCCATACATTTAAGTAAAAGCATTGAAAAATGGAGAACTTTGAATGCTCAAAGCAATTTTTGAAAAGGGGAGAGATGATTTGGTATGTTGAACCAAAATAGTTCATAGGTTGTCCCAAAAATGTCACTCATTTTTGGGGACAACAACTATCATCCATTCTTAAGGAAATAAACCAATTAGTTTTCGTCACCTAAGTTCCCTATAGGGTACAGGTGTAGAGCATACCTGTAATAGTCTCTAATTTGCCACAAACAAAGAATATAATAGATTGAAATTTAAAATTAACTAATAATAAGGAACAAATAGGAAGTGAGAAATATCTTAAGATCTCAAACTAAAGTGTATGCTATTTTTAATATCACTAATTCAAATGTGATTGAAATTGTGATGCCTTGGCCTTGTTTACACTTGCAAAAACTTTGAAAATGCTTAAATAAAAGTGTGACTAGGTTGATTTCAAGCACCACAAAAAAGTGTAAGTGATATTTATAAGTTTTTAATCCTTTCTCTCCACATTAGTTCCTAAAAAAATGTTAGGGGGTTTGGTTATCTCTAGGGAAAAAATAAAATAAATAGATAACATTCTAGTTTGAGGTCTCATGTTTTTGAAAACATAGAGAAAATCCATCATTTATGAAATAGAGTGAATCCATCATTTTTGGTGAAGTTGTTGCTTTCCTAAAAACATATACATAGATAAGGACTATAATTTTGGTTAATTCACCATTAAACAAGGTAAATCCTTCAATTAGATCTAGTGAAGCCACTAATTACAACTAAAAAATAGGTGAATCTACCAAAACTAAAAGTAATTTTACGTAGTGAAACCATTATTTAGCAAGGTCAAAGCCACTAAATTTAGATAGTGAAGTCACTATTTAGTATGTCAATCTACCATTTAAAATACACCATTTATGCATAAATAAAATCACAAATAGATCATAGGAATGGTGAATCTTCCATTACATAACTTGAAGCCTTTGATTACATAAAAAATAGAATAAAATTATTTTCAAGGCTAAAAATCTAAACTTGAAGAATAAAATGCATTTTTATAGAAAAACTAAAGGTTACACACCATTATTCCTAGTGATACAAGATGATTGCTCCCACTGGGCATTCCATTAGGTATCTTAGGAGTTTTAAAATCATACGAATGTTAGTTAGCTTTTTGTTAGTTCAAATGATAAAAAAAATAAGCATGCAAATACAATAGAACTAAATTCTCTTGCCTAAGAACTAGGGGGAACATAACATAATGAATAAGATCAAATAATAGAGATAAAAACAACACAATTAATTTACCTCCTTTGTCAAATTTGATGTCTAATTATTGGAATAAGGATGTTTGTCTTTAGACTATGACAGTTAGAGACTTCTAACAATTATTATCTATGGTGTTAACACTTCTCCAATAGTCACTTTTTGCTTGGTGTGAAGCTTGTCATAAAATGGGTATTATAACACTACTCATAATGGATTTTTAAAGGCATTCCATCAAAATAACCTTACACACAAAACATTTCTAGCATATGGTGTGGCCACTTGTATTTATATCTCTAAGAACTAAATCTAACCTTAGGGAGGTTAGATTAAATTATAACTTTGGTTGAGTCTAAATTAACTTAGGTTGAGTCAGTCTAACCATATTTTGGGTCAAAGCACTCATCAAATATTGACACCTTAGTTTTATATATTTGTGAGGCATGAAAACTCACTTTATATATTTGTGAGGTCATGAATCTTATTTTTGGAATATTTAGGAAATAATAATCACTTTATTATCTCTTTTTACATTTGACTTCATATTTGACAAAAAATCCTTTTTTGATAAATGAAATTCACTAATTTGATATGAAATTTTTGTTTAGGCATGCTAATTAATTTTTTCAATGTAATTAATATTTCTTAGTGATTTTTGTATTTTGTCAATTGTTTTAAATGTTTTGAATTAATAACATGTTAGGCCAAAAGTGTCAAATTACTAGGTTTTAATTTGACTAGGGTTGAAACCAAACTAGGTTCTTGGCATAAATAGGGTAATAACCCAAATAAGCAAGCCTTGCCACATTTCTAATAAATTAAATTCTTTACATGAATGAATCTAGACATTTAGGTGACTTTTAATCTTAAATTACATCATGTGATAGAAATTAAACTTAATGCTAATTTAGGCATGAAAGTGGATATAACTAAGTGTATATAGATTAGTCTTTGCATATTTAGATATTTAACATGTATTTTCATGTATTAATTTCTCAAATTTGGTGGCATGTGCCCATGTCCCATAGATTGTGTCCCCTTGGCCTAATTTGCATACCTCGTGTTTTGTATGTATGCTTTCATTTATGTGTCATGTCCATGACAAGTGTCTATTTACTATTACACACTCTACTTTTAGATGACATGAGGGACCTTATGCATCTCCCCTTTCTCCTTGGGTGACTTGATGGGAATAATACCCTATACCCCTAGGTAGTTACTTAATTTATTACTCATATTTGTTATTCATATACATTTTTATATCTATCTTGATAGACTTATGAATGTTATATCTAACATACATCATACATTACAAAATTATGCTTAGACTATCACAAATTTTGATATTATGTATTCTTATTATATTAGTTTATTACATAGATATCATATATGCTCCAACTAACACACATCTTTCATATATTTTTATTTTTAGGATAGTTATTGAATATGTTTAGCAACTCCCCTAAAAAGAGGTTGTATTCATAAAGGTTTTCCAATGAGATTTGTCATACAGATCAAGATATTTGAATACACTTAGCTTATAGTTTTTCAAACACATAGACACAGAATATAGAAATTAGTTTCAAGAAAACATAGTGGGAAATAGTTACATAGAGACCAATTTTAATTGCATAAAAATTAGTATAATTAGACATTAATACCCAAAGTTGGACACTAGCACCACCGGTAGCCTCAATTTCAATAAATTCTAGTTTGGATAGAAAATTATAGTAGGTACAGTCTATGTTTACACAAGTTTAATTATAGATTACCAATTTTTACTTAGTTTAGCATAGATTCATACCAATTTGCTTAAATTGGAGGCATCATGCACATCATGATAATTCTTGTTTTAGTTTCAAATACCTAGATATAGATTATTGTAACTCAATATAGAATTAATATACTTATATATGATATTTGGGGGAATGTACATGACATATTTATTTTTTATATGCTCACTAGCTAATTAGATGGAGTGACAAATTCCATGTCATTATATATGTTGTACACACTAGATACCATGTTCTAAGTTATACACCAAATTGATGCCTTATTCCATCTATAGTGGTTGTAATTCTCAAGTGGCCTATAACCATCTTACATTCTTGAGTGTCCTAGATCCATATTACATTATTGAGTGGCCCACGGCCATTTTACATTTTATATTTTTTGAGTGGCCTAGAGGCATATTATATAGTTTTAGTTACATCACATAGTTTCAGTTTCAAATGCATCTACTACACATGGGTAAGAAATGATGGATTAATAGTCTAGTTTAGTTATTGATCCACCTAAATGAGAGGGTTAGATACACCATCATTCCAATCCAAGCTATTCATAGGTCATAATCCACCAAATAGGGCTAGGTAATAATGGAGTAAAAAACAATATTGATTTCTTGAGCCACTCATGCATGGGGATTTAGTAAGTCATCATCTTAGTCTAATCTATTCACCAATTCATCACTATCTACATGTGTACGTACATAATGTCTATAGGTTTATGTATTTATTCACATACCCAATGAGGTGTATTCACTCCTTTCCTCTATATTATCTCTTTACTTAGTTTTGTGTTTAAATTTTGATATATATTATGTAAGAATGGATATATACATGTTTCATTTATAGGAAATTCAATAGAGCATGCTTCACACACTCAGACCTAAATTCGTAGGATTAGCCTCTTTGGTATATTTTGTTATGTTTATTTTATTCTATCCTAGTAATTTTTCTTTATTGCATTTCTAGAATTAAGGTGGGGGGGGCAAATGTAATCATCTAAAAATTACACTTGAGTGATACGAGTGTTACTTGAGATAACCCATCCCTAACTTAGCCCTAAAACTATATTACATCCTATTTAGAAATTTATCCATCCTTTGTGTGGGACAAAAACATCCATAAACATCCTTGAAGTAGGCCTAGACCCATAATTTATCATTATGGCCCCTAGTGACTCAGGTTCTACCACCTAGATACTAGTGCCATAACTTAGATAATAATTACAATGGCATTAGTGTCATAGTTTGGAAGTTATTTTCCTTTTTCATCATTTTTCCACCAAAAAATGTATTTTAAAATCAAAAACCACCTAGGGTCAACCTATACCTATTTTCATACTTGCACAAGCACTAAAATGACAGACACACACACACACACACACACACACACACACACACACACACACACACACACACACACACACACACACACACACACACACACACACACACACACACACACACACACACACACACACACACACACACACACACACAC
Source organism: Torreya grandis (assembly GCA_037957365.1). Taxonomy (NCBI): domain Eukaryota; kingdom Viridiplantae; phylum Streptophyta; class Pinopsida; order Cupressales; family Taxaceae; genus Torreya; species Torreya grandis. Next base: position 3,661,008 of record JARHVA010000511.1, on the reverse strand, counting down.
ACACACACACACACACACACACACACATGAATTTTAATCGATTATTCACTAGATGAAAATGATATACAAGAACACAAATTAACTCAAAATAAATTTTTGACAATCAAGATTATCAATCCCTATTTTGTCCTACTTCTGCATTATCCATATACAACATTTTAATATTAGATTACTCAGATTTCTAGTCTCAATCATAGTCAAATAACTCAAATAGATATTCATACTAGCCTCATTTTCACTTGCACCAACACATTTGTGGGGATAACTATATTAGGCTTGATCCCTCCTTAGTGTATTGGTATGTAGGAAAATATCATCACAATAGGGTGTTGAGGATGTCTAACATACCCAACTAACATCACACTTTTATACTTGTGCTAATTAAATTCCCTAAAAACATGTATGTCTAAGGTTTACATAAAAAAATAGTCAAAATAGGTCATTGATAGGGAGCTAAAACTTGTGCACATAGGAATAATATTGGTAGACTTAGACATAAGTACACCCAAAATCTCATAATAGTCTTACACATAGGACACTATTTCCAAAATGAGGACACTTATTCCATTTCTGCTACTATCTAGTTAGGGCACTACTATTTAGTAAGGTTTTTGACACTGAAATCCTATATGTGACACTTAGATTAGATATTTTCCTAGTTTATAACCTCTAGATCTTATGCATCAATTAATTAATAGCTAAGTACATATTTACATAATTTATTATTATTTTTAGAAAGGTCAACTTCAGTCAATTATGTTACAAATTGGTGGTTGTATTTATCAATTATTTATTACCTAATTTACTATACTCAACCCTTTTAACGACATATGGCTTAAACTCCATAACCCTAAATAATTTTATCACCTATAATTTATTTTAACATAGTTGATCACCTTTTCTATGCACCTCATTTCATTTTATCTAAGAGGGTACTTTATGCAAATAGGTACCTTGGTGTACATGTGTGATTTTTTAAATCATAATAATGAGCTTCATTTCCTTGCATGTACATTTGTTTATTATTAGGCACTTCATTTTTTGTAACCTATATGAGGACTTTTGTATGTCTCATATTTTAATGTCATTATTTGGTGTGATTTTATATATTTTTAATTATTTTATTAATAGTATGTATGTCTAGTGTTATGAGAGACATCTATTATCCCCAACATTAGCCAAGATTCATAATTACCCATAGGTATACATATTTGTTGCTACCAAAACTCATAACCTAATTTTTTATCTATATTAGGGTATAAAAATTTATAGCATTATCCCTGATCCAAAATTATTTTAAAAATATACAATATTTAAGTGTTTTAAGTAGTGGATTCATACCACTCATGTAAATATCATGGGTTATTCGTAAGGTGTTCAATTCCATTCTACACAACATCATATAACTGTGAACTAGTCCACCTTTTAGTCTTGTTAAGCTCACCATTATTCTTGAGAAGTGGAAACTAACATAGCTATGATACCAAATTAGAAATAAGGAAGAGGGAATATGAAAACTCTACAATGAAATCATCCATACATAACTACTCAAAACATAGAAAGAGACTAAGAAATTAAAAAAATATTATATTAACTAATTTAATATAAAATTTATTTATGCACAACCATCAATGGTTTCACCAAATCATTGAGATTACAACTCCACCAACTCAGGGGATGACTCTAAGGTCCATTTTAAATTTTAAAAAAAGCACAAAATGTCCTTATAAAGGGGAAAAAAGAGGTGAGTGATATTTTTTTTATTAGTGGAGTAAAAGGTGGGATCATTGCCCAAGTTACACCTAACCTTATCACACATGTGAGGATAACTACCAAAATTAAATTTTTATTAAATGTTGTTCACATATTAAATAACAATTTGGTAATAATATTACCTAAGGTTGACTTCATAACAAGTGTGAATATGGCACACACCAACACAAATTAAATACTAGCTTATGTGATTTGGTAAGAGAGAATAAGTCTTAAGCTCACAAGTGTGGGTCCTAAAAACTAGTCTTGATAAGGTAAAATGGTCATTTTCATTCCTATTGGGTCATTTTTACCATATGAATTCTCCAAATTTATATGGAACATGATCTACATGTCTTTATAAATGAGTTTAAAATGTTTGATACAGGTGAATTTTTTTTTAAAATGACTTTATTTTGCATGTTGAAGTCATTGTAAATGGGTGATACATAAAAAAAAAACCAAAAATAAAATATGATAGGAATATATTTAATAAAACTCCTCTATTTGTAGATATGAAAACAATAAATTAATAAAAAATAAAATCTAAAACAATACAAGATGGATATTGTGGATTTATCTTTGATTCTAATTTAAATTAACATAGCTATGATGACATATTAGAAATGAGGAAGGCCTTGTAAAATACTATAATGTAGTCATCCACACATAAGTAATCAGAAGAGATAAAGAGATTCACCAAATAAATCATACTATATTAACTAATGTAATATATAAATTTTTTGTGTACAATCAACAATGGTTACATCAAAAAAGAGTCTCTACGACTACATCTCCACCAGCTTTAGAGATGAATCTGAGCTCCAAACTTTCCAAAAATACATAAATAGTCATTATATAGGAAAAAAAAGAGGTGATAAAAGTTAAACCTAACCTTATCACACATGTGAGAATAGATACCTACATTAAATGTGAATTAAACAAATTTGTGCACATATTTAATCACAACTTGGTAAGAACACTACCTTAGGTGGACTTCAGAATAAGTAGGAACGTGACACACACTAAATGGATGAGTAAATTTTATATATTACCATCCTAAAAACTATGGATCTAATTTAAGCCTCTTTATTGGTTTGATTGAATTCTTTTTAAAAAAAAATTCACATGGTGCTTGCCTTTTATTTACATTAACATTCTTTTAGCATCTTGTTTCATGTTGCTTGTTGTGTTTCATCGGCCTTGACTATTTTATTTTTTGTGTAATTATTATCACTTGCATATGCTTCCCAATTATAATAACATAATTATTAGTACATTATGTCATAACATGCATTAAGTTCTAAGGGAAGTCTATAGATTCTTAGAATCCTCCTAATCTCATTCTTATACATTACAATACTTTATTTTTTATTTATTATATATTCTTATGATAGATTATATTTTATTTTGTGTAAATAAATAGAAAATAAAATACATGGTTTCATATATGAACATATCTATTTGCCCATGGGGGCATCGTACTAATCACAATATTTATTAATTACATTTATATACACAACTTTTTCTTTGGGAATTGTACCCTCACATGTTTCTAATTGATATATTATGAGTTTATTTTAACATTAATGTAGCATCATTTTCCCATGGGGTAATGACACACATATTCTCATTTTATGTATTTTATTGATTATACATGTTTAGGATATCATATTAACTAATTTTTTTATCTTATTCATTTTGGGGGGTATTTTATATCCTTATCACCATTCATGTCTTGGAATTACTTAATTGTCATACACATTATTCAATTGACTATATCTTGTAGATTGGCTTACATAACACAAATTTACCTATGATGAGCATTGTACCCACACATGTTTTCTATAAAAATTAGCACTACATGTCCTTAACTTCAAAATATATTACTTACACACTACATTACATATGATGGTTATCATTGTTACATATGTATTTTTTTGAGCATTTTCTTATTGGGGGGAAAGTGAACCTCTCATGTACATAAATAAGAATAACTCACAATTCAGTTTATTTTTTGCTTTTCCAATTAGTTGGCTATGTCACCAGTCATGAAATTTTGATTTTATATTACACTTTTGGACCCATATTACATATTTGGATTACAATATTACACATAAAATTATACTTATTATAATATACATGTAATTTATCATGTTATGTTTATCATGCTTGATGAATACATAGCTCATATACTACCCATAAATGGGTTGAAACATACCAACATTTATTAAAATAATATAAAATTTTAAAGTGTTTAAAAAATTCAAAAAACAATGGAGTAGTGTTTGGAAGTGAATGAGAAGGTGTGGAAGGAAGGAATAATGGTGATGCAAGAGAAATGAGTGATGCGTTCTTGGCCACAGATCAAAGGGAAATGTTTTCATCTCTTGAAGGGAAAATGATTCCCAAAGATGATATATAGTAAAAATATATAATTTTATTCAATGAAAGATACAAATAAGTGAAGGTTGGTGATCCCTACTCCAAAGGATTCAAATCCCTAATCAAGAAAATTGAATAAAAATTCAACATTCAACTTGAAGAAAAATCCTTTAATAATTTCTTCTAGGTGAAATTTATTGAAAATTTAGTGGAATATTCTCTTATGGAATTTTATGGTATTGTAGGTCATGATTAGCTCCTTTTCATAGAACTTAAGGAGGATATCCATGTCCCTAAAAAAAGATTTATAAAATGGCAATCCTTTTAGGATCTAAGTTACTTTGCATTATGGGATAATAACCCAAATTTTAGATAGCATTCCCTTAATATAGATCAATGGACAAGTCATTGATTAATTCAATAAGGTTTTTAGAAAGATATCTAATTTGTAAATTTGTTTGGGCATGGTTGAATTAGTAAGAACTAAAGTAATGGATGGAGTCTAACTAGAATTCCTACCCTAGACCAAACATTAAATATATCACTTAAGGGTGATTTTAGGTAAATTTTAAAATGTCAACTAATATATATAGTGTTTATTGGTGAGGCCCTTGGTTATTATGGAATGTGAGTCGATATTATGTCACTTTTTGACTCCAAATTTTAATCCTTATGAAAAATTACTTCATAAATTTTTAGTCTAGTTAAAGTTAAATAAAATTTGTATATAATGTTGGGTTGAGGATATTTTAAAGTAATATATCAATAAAATTAGGTATCTTTTTTGTTTATCTAATTTCACCTTTCAAGGAGAATTATGATCCTTTGAACATATGTGCATTTTTATTGATTTGACCAAGCCCATTCCCCATGATTTAAGGCTTACTTCATTTTTAATATACTATAAGAAGGAATTGTACTATGAATGCTTACCTTTTATATGATTTCAACATAAAAAATAAGGTTATACTAAAAGGTGGTGCCCCAATTTAATGTCCATTAATAACACTCCCTTTAGTAAGCATATAGTAAGAAAGGAAAATAAGTCTATGGAGTTGAATGTGCATCAAAATGGTGGTCAATATTTAGGAGTATTTTTTGTGACCAACACACCTCATTTTTGTATTTTTAAATAAGGAATCTCTTTGAGCTTAAATTCCATGTTCAAGTCTTCTTGTGTAATAATTATTGTAAGTCTAAGATGGAAGTCATTAAGTTTGAGTTAATTATTTAGAATGAAGTCTTGATCTAATTTTGAACTTACTAAGTGTTACTATAATTCATCTAGTAGTTCTATTGATGTCCAAGTTTAAAGATTAAAATGTACATATCTATCAGAATTATTCTATACATCTATTTGTATTTTGGTGATAAGACATTCTTAAAATTTAGATTATGGTAATATGGAATAATATATATAACTTGTTATTCTTCCAATGTTATTTTGTTCTTTTTAGGATCATTCTTACTCCCCAAGGCTACCTTTCCAAATCCTACTTGGTCCAACTTAGATATATCACCCACACAATATGAATGTATTTTCATACTTAGTAATTTTATTTTAATATTCCTAACACAGATCATCACAACATGTCTCTCTTTCACTTAGAGTAATCATAAAATTTAAGAGTGATAATTTAGTTAAAATTACAATAGATAAGTCCATGAGTTAAAAATCTAATGGTTAAGTCCCTAAGCTCTATAATCATTCCACATGTTAGCACCTAGATTCCTACTAAGGGATTTTTTAAATGACTAATTATTTTCCTTTAGAAAACCCCTAGATTTAGAGGATTGGGACTCATGTCTTCATATCACTTCTCTATGGCTAATGAGGTAAAGGTTATAAGTCATCTACTAGAGCACCAAATAAAATGAGATTGTGCCATGTGTCTTTATCTAAATAATTGATTCTATCGACTAAAATTATAAACAAGGTCATACGACATGGCATGATCCTAGTCATTCGTGACTAATAGGAAGAGGTAGATATTCTAAAGATATGTGATCATATATGAGAATGGGGGTCATCCACATGGTATAATCTCACTCATCTAAGACCCATAGACAAACATACACATTTTGAGGCTATGTAACCCTCCAAATAAGTGAGTCCCATCTATGTGGAATGATGTTGCTAAAACATGGCTTATCAAGGAGACCAATGGCTAATCCCATATTCAAAGATAGAAGATGCCACAAAAAATTGAGGGTCATCCACATGGAAACATCCTACTCATTTAGAACTTACAAAATATAAAAAGAGAATATAAATCCCATGAGCCCCCATATTAATAATATTGAGCCACATATAAACATCATGTTTCTATAGAGTAAAATAATGAAGCAAACTAAGTATAAATGTTACTATTCATCTAAATAAGTAAGATCATGCCAAATGACATAGTACCACTCATATACAACTAAAAAAAGGATGCCAAAGTCATGAGGTTACTCAAATCCCAAAATGAATGAGGGTCATCGACATGTTGACATCTCACTAACTTATAGCCTATAGGTAGAGAAAAGGATCAAGCAAAGTTTGAAAGCCCCTGGATTAACAAGATTAGTCCATGTGTCAACATATTATATAATTATGACCAAAATATATAGGGACATACATAAAATCTCATCAACAAAATAGACAAGTGGGATCTAGCCATATTCCTATATTTAACTAAATCATGATTAAAATACCAATGATAAAGGAATCAAGGCCTAGATGCATGAAAAATAGACATGTGGAAAAGTAAATTACTCTTAAAGAGATGAAGAGGCCAGTATTAATGATATTATGCCACATTTTATCATCTTACTCACTCGCTAACAAAGGGGGTTTGGGGTGCTAAATGTTAAGTTTAAACCCAATGGAAGAGTGAGGACATGCAAATTGGCAATATATGAATAATCTAGATACATGAGAAATAAAATTAAAGACATAAATATGGGTCTCAAGATAACCATAAAGGCATATCTATAATTTTAAGGATGACTTGAAATCTATATAAATTTTAGTTCATGAGTGAAAGACAAGCCCCATATGTCTTTATTAAGTAACAAATGGAGAAATGTTACAATCCCAAGGAGATTTATTGGTACATTTTTTGACTTCATTACATAATTAAAAGACAATAAAGTGGACATCAAAGCATTATATCTAGACATTTTTCATTTTTTAAAATGGGATAAATAGTCAAATATATTGGCAAAGCACCAAGTGGTGAGTCCCTCAATCATTCATATTACCATAAAGGTAAAAAAGCCATGTGTTCCCCACACTTCCAACATATAGATGCTCCAACAAATATGATCCTCCATGAGTCTTTTTTCAAATTATAAATGTTTGACCTCATAAACTATTTATTTTAAGATTAACATATCCTACTAGAACCATTAGGATGTTTTCCACATCAAACATCTCCCGAAGGTTCCTTAATGGGCCATAGAATTCTATTTCATCTTATCAATGTTGGAATGAAGAATATTCTGACATAATTCCATTTTACCATTTTAAGCCATGATGGCCAAGATTAGGATCTTGTGCCTTTTGGATGTAATACTCATCTCTCCCTTATAATATACTACTACCTAGAATGTTATAAGGGTTGACTCTATCTACAAACAAATATTATCAGAATAATGTAAAATTGGTTTTCTATGCAAATGCATCTAGTTTATTTACATGTATTCCACATTATTTATACTTTAATGAAATAACACTACTTTTATATTAATATAACTTGTGATTTTATGTAAATTTTTTGCATTAAATAGGATCTATTTCTGCTATTTTAGTTAGGTTATTAAACTTTTTTTGCTTTATTTGAAGTCTATAAGGATTTGCATGTAATTAACTATAGACCTATTTTTATTTCATTAATCAAAGTAGTCTTAGAATTAATAATTTTTCCTTACTCTTTAGACTCTCTCCTTATGTGACTAAATCTTGATCCACTATGAAACTTAGAATACAATGGTGTAATTATAGATAAGCACATTATGGTCCAAGAAGTGTTTGTCTTTCTCTTTTCAATTAGAAGACTTTATTTTTGCCTTGCCCTCCCCCTCTTTTGATGTTTACTAATGAACAAGTGATTTTTATCTTTATTTATAAATGGTGATTGAAGTTAAGTAGAGCTCTATAATCTAGTATGTTTTACTTGGTTTAGCTAGAAGTGTGGAAGTTATGTAAGTTAGTGAGGAAATCATTATTAGGCATCTATTAGTAGTTATGTATCTCTTGGAGATCCATTTCAAGTAGGATATATAATGGTTCCCCATACCTATAGCTCATTCCCTATATTGTCTCGAAAATAATCCTAAAATGACATGACATAAGTTCCCTATTATTCCCAAGGTCATTTAGTAAATCTAATCCAATAGATCCATCTAAGACTAAGGTATTGGGATGAATATAAATTAGAGATATAATGTTAGAACCCATTATAATTTTATAAAACATATTTAAGCTACCAATCTACCTAATAAAAATATAGAGTCTACTATATGGATCACTAGATCCTAAACTAGTCTTGGATGACTAATAACATCCCCATTACAATTCCATAGAATAACTAGAACTTATAGAGTGATACCAAGGCCTATGGTTATACCTACTATCTCATCCTCTTAATTTATCCCTAATTTAACTCCACTTATAGTTGAAAATATGGGTCGGTTGGATGGGTATTCTATTTAAATTCCTAGAGTTATCCATGATTTACGTAGAATCCTAAAAATATACGTCCTAATATTTTCACTAGGTAGGGGACATACTGATGAGGAACATGTAAAATCATACAAAATTAGTTTTAGGATTTTTAATGTCAAACATGATTATGTTTACTAAAATATTTTCCTATAAACTTTATTGGACATGGTGTATGATTGGTTCGTGAACTTTCTTGAAGGCTCTATCACAAGCAAGGTTAGATTTAGTAACATATTTCTAACCTAGTTTGGGTAGGTCATCAATCCAAGTGTGTTATTATAATAGTTCACTTGCATCAAAAGGGAACCCAATGATCCCATTATAAATTTCAATTCTAGGTTCAAAAATATGTATAGCCAAATGACGTATAAGCTAGATGATAAACTAGTCCTTGAAATGTATAAGAATGCAATATATCCTTAGACTACTATGTTCATGTGAAAAGTCCCATTAGTGGTATAATTAACTATATATTATGTTTAATTAATAAATTAGATATATATTTGAATCCTCAAGGTCTACTACCACCAATCATTCTGAGCTAACATCCAACTATACTCAATTTTAACTCCTTTGCCATAGCTAGAATATATGCATGCCAAAACCTATGCCAATCATAAACCATCATCCTTTAAGACATGTTCCTCATAATCATCCCCTAGGATTACTTATACTATTTGATAATTAAGTATAACCTCAAGATCATAGTCAAATATTGGTCCTTACTAAGAAAAATATCCAAAGTGTGCCCCAAGAATATACCAAGAATGAGTTGGGCATTATATAACACATGGTACATAAGCTCAGCAATGACTTCTTGGGCCTCCAAATATAATTCATAAACAATGGTGGTGAGATTTCCAACAAGAAATTCACTTACCAAAGGTACAATTATCTCTATAACCACTCTTAACAACTAACCAAATCCCTAACTTAATAATCTCCTTGAGATCAACATATGTGAGTTGGCGATACCTAAATAATGTCATTTTCACAATACAATACCACATGGAAAACTCAATTACATGAAATTTTTTAGTGCATTTGACATCTTATAGAAATAGAAGGTAGCGTATGAGGTAGTGCCAAACCACCCAAAGGCTATGAATTACATTGAGACCTTTAATTCTCCAATATCCCTAAACACTACCATGGTAATAGAGCTATTAGACTTCCCCAAACATGAATATAATAAAATAGAATATGACACCAATGAGGTGTAGTCTTTCCAACAATTCCATAGGAGTATATATACTCTTAGGAACTAGACAAAAAATAACCCCTTACCACATCAACCCATCGAAACAATGTTTCTAATATTCCAAATAGAAGATCAAGGAATGACCCTCCACCCCTAAAATAAATTAATTTTAAGACAACTAAAGTTACCCAACCTATCACTAGAAAGGCTAGGTAAAACATAGTGGTAGACATGCAGAATATCAAGGAAAATATCACTTTGCATGAGATTTCTAGGATCACTGAGCAAAGATATATCCTCATTAAATACCTCAAAGATAAACCAATTTATGCTAAACCCAAACCTATTCATAGTAACATGTTTGTACATAAGAATAAGGTTGATATCCCACCTTTCCTCCTTATAGTTAGGTTATTTAGGAAGAAGCTTCATAAAATTTTAATTAACTCAGGAGTCTTTCCAAATGTCAAGCCTATAGGAATTTATCAAAAACTAGTTATAACACATATAAAGTCAGATAAAATCATGGTATAGTTGGATAAATCTAAATTTAGGGCAGTGGGAAAGTTATTGAATGTCTATATATAGTTAGAATTTGATCCCAAGGTCCAACCATTTATAGGTAGTCAAGTAGTGGATATACACATGATTATGGGACGTTGTTTAATAGGGATTGGTATAAAACCTTGAATGGATATATGGCCATGAAATTCTCCCATATGTGGTGCCTTGGAGAGGTGTAGTCAATTATATCAATGTTGAAATAAAACCCAAAATGGAATACATGATCATAGAATAAGATGCAGTCAATGGAAGAGTGAACTCAATATCCTCTAACATAGGTGTTTATAATTTATCTATAAAATGTATTAAAAACCAATATGATAAAGCTCAAAAATTACTAGGTGTATGGTCTTTGTATTTTGATGTGGACAATTATAAACAAGGTTCTAGAGTAGTAATTTTTCTCATTAGTTGATTATAGAAATGACATATAGTTGCTTATATGCTCTAGCTCCCTTGCACCAATAACCTTGTAAAATATGAAGCCTTGATATTAGGAATGCAGTATGCATTAAAGCATAGGGTCAGAGAGTTGAGAGTGTTTAGATATTTTAAACTAGTATTAAACCAAGTTAGGTTCAAGTTCTAATGTAAGGCTATCTTATTTAAGTAATTAAAAACACGTGGCATGAGAGTTTATAGAAATATAAAATAATTTCAATGTCATCCAAACTCTAAAAAAAGATAATCATGTGGCTGATTCACTAGAATTTGTTACTATAAACCTAACACCCCTGGATGACTCAAGGCTAAACCATTTTTTAGTAGAGCTCATCCCATATCCCTCAATACTATATATTGCGAATAACTTCTAGGTCTTTGAATATGACCACTACATTTTAGAATTCCTTAATATCTGATATGTATTTTAGACTGAAGTTATTGATGAGGCATGAAAAGAAAAACCTAGAATTAAATAATGTGAGAGGATGACATTATGAACTTGAATGAAAACCAAGTTCCAAAAGAGATGATATCCATTGAGAGAGTGTTTGACCTATAAAATTCAACATGCATACCTAAGAGGCCAAAACACTTAAACCAAATTTATAGATTTATTTATTTGGGATCATCGAAGCAGCCCCAAGATGTTCATATTGGTATAAATTGCACTCATGTTAAAGTTATACAACTCAAAATAATGTTGATGTAGTACCAATATATTATTGCTTAGGCCTATAGATACTTCAAGTTTTTTGACCCAAATTTAATAACCCACACTATGCCACTGAAGTAGAATGAGAAGACTTCTAGATATATGTAGTGACATGTGAACCCAAAATTGTAACCATTAATTCAAAAAGAAGTCCACAAGCACCTCTTGGCTGGGATAATCTTTCCAAATTTTCACTCTACATAGGTAGCTAACTTAGTTATAGTCTATAAAAATAATGGATAAATATGATTGTGTGGATTTTATAAATATGAATCAAACCTTTGACAAAGATAACTATCCTTTGTCTTCATTAGATGAGGTAATACAGATTGTAAGTTGATCTTGTATGATATCCTTCCTAGATAGATTCTCAGGATATAATCAGGTTTTTTTAAACCTATAAGACTGAGCCAAGACTTCACTTACAACTAAGTGGGGTACCTTAAAAATGAATTCTATTTGCCCTTATTAATGTAGTATCTATTGACTAAATTTTACCCTGTAGGTCAAATTGGGACCCCTATAGGTAAAAACATGAGTTTTAGGTGTTTTATGGGTCATATGTGTGTGTGTGTGTGTGTGTGTGTGTGTGTGTGTGTGTGTGTGTGTGTGTGTGTGTGTGTGTGTGTGTGTGTGTGTGTGTGTGTGTGTGTGTGTGTGTGTGTGTGTGTGTTTCTATATCATATTAGCCTTGGTCTTATTCATGTTCAATATTTATGTCATTTTGAGTCATTTTGAGGTAAAAAGGGGGCATTTAATGACTTGTACAACCTCTTAGGGAAATATGAAGGTTTAAAAGGATTATGTCACATTAAATTTTTCCCATTATTCCTTATGCAACTATTCATAATTAAAAAGTGGTAGGTTCCTCAAAAAAGAGGAAATTTTCTTGAAAAAAGAGGAGTTTTCCTGAGTTGTATAGACTTGTATAGACTTATATAGTTGGTAACGTTTTAAGAGTGTCCCTTGGTCTTAAAAAAAAATTATTGATAAATTTGATTATAATCTCAAAAAAAAAAAAGAATAAAATTGCTTATCTTTCCTTCCTTTAAGCTTGGCAAGCAAAAGCAGTCTTCAGGTTTGTACTTGGTATAGTCAGTAGAAAAGGTTGTAGTTAAAAATCCTTTGGGAGGTGAAATTAAAATAAAAGATATTAATTTCCATAAAAATATTTTTAATAATGGTGGCCGGTGCTTTATGAACCATCCTCATGAATTTGATTATGTTTTTATGTTTGTTATTTCATACACCCTATAGGTTTTTCTCCATTTTGGGCAAGTCCATATGAACCAGTTGGTGATGTTGACTCTAGAGTATATTTTATATCTTTATATATTATCTCCATGTTTAGTTTCATCTTTCATGGTGTTTTGATGGGCAAGTTATCTCATGTTGTAGGAAGGTGTCACCATGTAAGGTTTCAGTCAAAGATCTTTATTTTTAGAATGTTTGGTTCTCATAGGAATCATCATAGGAACATGATGTGATGTTTCCCATATATAAATTTCATATTGATCATATTAACATCATTTATATTCTCACAACACCATGCTTGGATCAAGTTTTTAGTCTTGTTGGCTCATAGCCAACTCTTTGTTCAATTTCACTTGTATACATGTTGGATCATGTGTGAAACCTATTTATCATGTACATGGAGGTATTTTAGAAGTATAATTATTTTTAATTTTGATATTTTTGTGAAAATAAAAATTAATCATGAAGCAAGTCCCTTTGGTGGATGAATCTTTTCAAGTCCATTACTTGCATATAGCCTAAGTCCACATATAGGGGTCTCTCTATGATAACATCATGATGAAATAAGAGATTTAAAAGTTGATAAAAATATTTTGTAGCATTATAATGAATTTTTAATCTTGGATAAGGCCTAAAATTTATCACAAGATCACATATCTTGCTGACTATCTATGTTTGCATTCACTTATTGTAAACAGGAAAATGTTCATATAGAAGTGGTTTACCAGAGGGTTTAGGTGTCATATGAAGTGTTAAGGCACATAGCGGAAGCCTATTTTGAGTATTAACGTGTTTATGGGAAAATTTTAGAGATTTTAAGAATGTTATATTTGTAGATTGAGATAGGGATCAACTTCAAATGACGATGACTAATATTTAAGACCAAATTCCTAAACTATGAAAATAAAGATCTAAGGAGTTTTATTAGAGGTCATATGACATGATTTAAAAGGCTTATAATTCCCCTAATTGATCACACTTTGTATCATATATATATAATATGAAATTTGAAAATAATTAAGTCAATAAATTTAGTGGAATATAGTTGTTGGGAGACCTAAATATGCCCCTAAAACCACTAAAACCAAATAATAATATTTATAGGTTTTGAAGGTATAAGGTGACCTTAACACTTCAAGGTGTTGATGAATCATAATTAATAGTTTTAAATGGAATTTTTGAGTGATATTTAAACCAATTTACATATATATCATTAGGATAGGGTGATATATAGTGTTTTAGGTCCCATAGACACTTACAGGTGTCTCTCCCTTTGGAAATTAACACCTACAGGCTGGCTATAGGGTCATTATGGATAGTAGACTAGACACCCTAGTGATGGACCTAATTTAAATCATTGAAATGACAATTATAGTTATGTAATGTTTTTAAATTTTAAAGGAGGGTATAAATCATGCATTAAAGGACTAGGTCATATAATCTATACCTATAAGTACTAATGACTCCAACATAGTCAGCTATAAGTGACTGTATGCTAATAGTGACTTAGTTGAGGTATATAATAAGTAATTAACAACGTATTTATATATATTATGTGAATAAATTATCATAATAATGTATTTTATGGATTAAATATTACCCCATATCAATTTAATTATCCCTAAGCAGGTAATTTTCACCTACAACCAACTATAATGTTAGAGAGAGGCAGTGAGCATAAAGAGTGAGTTTCTCAAGATGAGAATAGCCAAAATATATAATGTATACGTAAAATAAATAATAAATTTACCTTATAGGGTGTAATATATACTTATACAAGGCTTATAAGTTCTAACCATATAAGGGACACCTACAGGAGCTCTAAACAAGCAAAACTCAATCAATAATGGAAACATAGTTTTGAATGATAATAATAATAATGGTATAATTACATAATATTATTGTATTTTTAATATATAAAGGGCTTAAATGATGTACATATAGTCCACATCTTGAAATTCCTACACATAATCCATTTTACACAAGCCTATCTTGGGTTTTTGTTGAGGTTAGGGGGGTATATTCTTAAGATAAAGGTAAAAATTATGTAGAGATAATACTTAAAATTTTAATAATACTCTCCAATACCTATTTTTTATAGACAAATAGGGTAAGTGCCCTATGTTTTATCTTAGACAAAGGGCACTCCCCTCATGCACAAACCCTAGCAGTTTTAGAGAAGGATGGTAAATGGATGGATAAGGATATGGTTTTACATTTAAAT
Source organism: Torreya grandis (assembly GCA_037957365.1). Classification (NCBI taxonomy): domain Eukaryota; kingdom Viridiplantae; phylum Streptophyta; class Pinopsida; order Cupressales; family Taxaceae; genus Torreya; species Torreya grandis. Next base: position 3,645,761 of record JARHVA010000511.1, on the reverse strand, counting down.
AAGGATTTATAAGATATATAACACCTATTTAGACATATAAAACCAATAAATAAGGGTTTAAGGTTTACATGGTGTCCCAAGCCATCAAGTTTACAAGCAGGCCTAGTAGGCAGAATCAAGGACTATAAGCCAAATGGTAGGACACATTTACTTGTATCTCTTAGTTATCCTTATAAATTATTTTAAAATTCTTTTAGGGTGAATTAATAGGTGATAAATATATTGGATTTAGGTATAACCATAAAATAAATAATTTTGGGCTTTTGGGTGCAGACAGGCCTATTAAACGTGACTAGGCCTAAAATCCAAAAGGGTGGTCAACTTCATGTATAGCCTTAGATGATCACTCAAATGAAATTGGGAATTTTAATGGGGGGAAAATATATGTGATAGATATTGTGTAAGGAAAATAATTTTTAGGGGAATCCAATTTTGGCTTAGGACCAATATTAGACCTATACAAATGGAGAAGTAAGCTTGATAGGATAAGTTTAAATGCTCACATATTTTTGGATGTTGTGCATGGGGATATAAGGAGTTATGTTAATTTGATAAATGTATTTAAATATGTTATAGTTAATGTTTTGGGTATATTAAACATCCCATCTTTACGAATGGACATTAAGAGGGTAAAATAGGTCTAAACACTCCTAAACCCTTGGTAGTGACTAGTTTAAGGAAATGGAGATGGAAAGATAATATAATGGAATATTTTTCCTAGGATTATAATTGAAACTTTAAGGATACTCCCTCAAGATACTCCTAATTATTTTAGATTATATGGAATTGTACGGACATGGTACAAAATAGGGTACTTTTGACTATTTTGTGTGTTTTATAGGCTATAGAAGGAGTCTAAAGGTGCAATAAAGTTTGGAAGAAGATTAATACTTAACCTAAATTCCATATATCCATTTAATAACTTGTAAATATTAATAATTTTTTAACCAATAGATCTCATCTTAGCTAGTCAAAACTAGCATAGTGAACACAATGATGAGAAGGGTGAAAACATCAAGTTTGAGCATTTTAAAGATGTGTCTGATGCTTATAAGGTCATAGAGGGTAATTAAAGTTTCTATCCACTCCCTCACACATATTTTCATGTAAAATAATTTAATTTTGTAATACAAGTGTGTAGGGTGCATGAAACAAGAGTTTCTTAGAATGTAAGTAGTGATAACTCATTTCCATATGATTTCAGATGACTAGGCCTAAAACCAATGCACGTAGAGGAATTTATAAAACCCTTACCATTAATTCCAATAATTATAATTGTCCCTAATTAGTTATGGGATGTTTAAACAATTCCAGAGCATGAAGGTAATTTTTTGAGCCAGAATGAGAACTTTCATGCCACTTTACAAGAGTTTCATGACTTGGAGAGCCACTTGTTCCTCCTAACCTTTCATGTTTCATCCAAAATCCTCTTATCAAGTAACATTAATTAATTTTATTATATTTAAAAGTGTCCTTGTGACCCTTGGAATTATATCTTCTCCTCTCTCTCTCTCAATATCTATAAGAACTAGCCATTTTAGCCCTTATAACTTATGATCCACCTTAGTATGGTAAATCCATGCTCATTTGCATACTATTTGATCAATAATAATACTAAATATAACCTCTTAATGACTATTCATAGTGTGTTCTAATTAGATTATTTATTTTACTTAAGTGATAACTCTTTTTTCCTTAGCATGTTGTTTCATTTTTTCATCCTATTTGTAGTTGAAAAGCTTATTCTTGTAAGGCATGTGAAGTGTTATAGGAAGTGTCAATGTTGAGTGAGTATTATATTCACTAGTGCCATTCAAGGCCTCTTTTCTAGTCCTCCTATCCTAAGAATTCATTTATATCCTCATAATATAATATTGATGTGAGAAGATGTAGATTGAAGAAGTGTATGTTTGGTTAGTCTTTGGGTTTCATGTGTAACATGTAGTTGGTTGGAAGTCATCAAATTATTTGGAATATCACCTCCCTTATGATATTTTTATTTCAATTTTATCTATCCCTTTCACCCCCCCTCAAATTTAGGTGTAGTAATGATCTAAAGTGGTACATCAAGAGAGTTTTCCCTACCTAGAGATTCACCTCATTCCTAAGCTCACCCATAGTATAGAGGTGTTTTAATTGTTCCCCTTGGATGAGGAGAGATGATAAATCTCCTCAAAGGATGAAAATCCAAGTGAAAACAATTTTTGGTATGCTTAATGGGACTCTTGGTCTAAGAAGTTGAAATATTTTTGGTGTTATCTTTAAATAATCAGCCTTTGGAGGCATCTATCCAAGCATCAATGGCAAATTCAAAGTTACATCAGCTAGTAAAGTATCCAAATTATTCCTTTTAAAGATTATTTATGATAATTCCTTGTGTTCTTGCTTCCTAATGAGATTTCATGGTTGACCTTAGTGTTGAGTAATATTTTACACAAGTTGGTGAGATATATCCAACTGATGGCATTCCATATCATCCATATCATGATCCTTACCAAATTTCAACATGAAGTATACCAACTCCAACATGAAGTGTATCAGCCCATTCATGAAGTGTATCAATCCTATAGCCAGCCTTCTCAATGTCTTGCTCCTCCTAGTCAACCTAGCCACTTCCCAAGTCAATCCATTTCTACCTTCAAGCAAAATATATTAGTATATGAGATGTATAATTTATATATTTACACACAAATGGGATATGGTGTAGATATTCCTATTCATTTAATTAATAAGGTGAGAGATTCATTAGATATGGTCAAAAAAGAGTGGTCACTTATGTAGAGAGCCAATTAGTAAAGGATTACAAGTAAGATGCTAGATGTGAGTGGCCTAGTTTCTTCCTTAGAGGATAGGCTAAGAATTCATGAAAGGTAGCCTCACAAAACCTATTATCCTTCATATCCACTTATCCAAGATTTATATTAGTCCTATTTGACCCATACTCAGGATCCCAATCAAGCTTACTAAAGTCACCCTTTTCCCAGTTAGAAGATAAATTTAAAAAGAGAAACCCTATTATTGAAGTTAATATTGATAGGTAGATTTAGTTGGATAATAATAAAATGAATAAATCCATGTTATAAACAAAGGAAGTGGAATTCAAGTCCTCATTTCCCTCTCCCATTACATCCCCACATCAAGAAAAAACCTCTAGATATGAGATTCTAAGTTGGAGACAAGGTGGAGAATCTAAGCCTAAGGAGATTCCAAGTTCATTGAAGACTTCATCCACTCCTCAAATTGCATCACCAGATCAAGAAAATAATTCTAATCCTAAAATCCTAAGCTGGAGTAAGATAGTGGAATCATGGGGAAGGAAAGATGATAGAAGCATTGTTAAGGAGTGTGAAGTTAAGAATGAAGTTGATCCTTTGCAAGTCCCTCCCACCATTCCTCAAGAAGATTCTTGTGCTCCATGTTAGCCTTCATGTATTCCTTATTATCATGATGATTCCTATGAAATTAAAGAAATAATTTTCCAAGAGAACCTATCCAAATAAATTGAAGAGATAGAGTCAAGGATGAAATTGTTAAGTCAAGGTGTGATGGAAGATTTAAACCCAAAAGAAGATCATATGTCTAAACACATCCCATCTAACCACCCTCAAGAGAGTGATCAAGATAAATAATATGTGAATGAAGTTATTTTAAAATTTAATGAATAAAACCAAGCCATTTTAGCCCAAAGTCTACCTCTTCTTCTTTAAGAGCTTAGGAAAGAATTGCCTATATTTTACTCTCAATCTGATTTTGATTTCTATGTGCCACCTTCACTAACTAGTTCATCTTGTCCTCACCCCATCATGAATTTCATTGATGGACCTATGGTATTGTAATATAAATATGATTATTTTTTTGATAAAAACTTATAACTCTTTCTTGAGGAAATCTTAGATCCTTGGCAGCCTCATTAAACTAAGTTACATGACTTCAAGATGCCTAGTCTTGGAATCACAAAGAAGGAGATTGAAGATCTTACATCCCTTGAGAACCAAATTCATATTTTATAGGTTGAGATGTAACTTGAGAGTAATAAAGAGGTTATAAATTATAAATAAGAGGTGTTATCTTGTGTTGAATCTTTATATTGGGTTGATATGGAATAATGTCTTCCTTTTGCCAAAGAGGAAGAAATAGTCCTTGGTTATTCCATCACTATGCAAGATATCATGGATGGGAAAGAAAAATTTCCTAAACATACTTGGGATGACTCATTTTAAGTCATTAGATTAATTTATACTAATCTTTAAGGATGTTATGATCTAGTAAATAATGGAGAAGGAAGCCTTGGTACTCAAGTGAGTATGCAAAGGAAAAATAACCTTTCAAATCTATCCTTCCAAGAGGCATATGCATCTCATGATGACATGTTTAAAATAATCAAGATGGGATATCATCCTCTAAAATATTTGGGATAAAAAAATTATATTTTAAAGCATGGAACAATCTCCTATTGGCCTCAATCTTCTAAAGAATATGAAATTACTCCTCTTAAAGCCATGCCTACTAAGGAGATACAAGTTGATAATGAGATGAAGAGTAGGCATAATTATTAGGTATGTGTACAAGTTTGAGATTGATAAATTTACATTGGATACCTATTTGAAGATGATTTAATTGAGGGTAGATCAAGTGAAGTGTAAAGGAATAGGTCTGATCTACAAAGTATCCAATCTAAGGAGAAATATGCTTGGCACTATGATACATCTTATGAAGAATAAGATTTAAGGAATTTACATTTTGATCCTAGAAATGAAGTATTATTAGTTTATATTTGTGAATAATAGTTTTTTTTAAATTTCCCTAAGTGCTTTGAGCACATGTGTGTGTCTCTTCTTTGTTTGTTTGCTTTGTTGTGTGTGTGTGTGTGTCCTTTGCTTTATGTGGTTTAGGTAGTCGATTGGTCTTGTCTTGATAAAATATTGTTTTCAAGGTACTATTATTTTTTCTTAGACCTTATATGAATCCCTAAGCCCAATGGACTGATAAGGCTATTGGTCTAGTTAGTATAATAGGTATACTACCCTTATGAGTCATCAATTTGTTGACCAAATTTGACCTTATAAGTCAAATTAAGACCCCTATAGGTAATGAAATTAGTTTTAGGTGTTTTATGGGTCTAATATATATTTATTATGGTTTATGAATCATAATTTAGTGTGTTTCCATATCATATTAGACTTGGTCTTAGTCGTGTTCAATATTTATGTCATTTTGAGTCATTTTAAGGTAAAAAAGGGGCATTTAATGAATTGTACAGCCTCTTATGTAAATTTGAATGTTTAAAAGGATTATGTCACATTAAATGTGTCCCATTATTCCTTATTCAAATATTCCTAACTATAAAGTAGTAGGTTCCTCAAAAAAAGAGCCAAATTTCTTGAAGAAAAATGAGTTTTCTTGAGTTGTATGGACTTGTACAAACTTCTATGGTTAAGGAATTTTAAAGAGTGTAACATGGTATTACAAAAAATTTTAGTAATAAATTTTATCATAATCTCAAATAAATGAATAAAACTACTTATCTCTCCTTCCACTAGGCTTGGCAAGCACAAATAGTCTTCAGGTTTGTACTTGGTATGGTCAATAGAAAAGGTTCCAAGTCAAACAAATTTTGGAGGTGAAATTAAAATAATAGAAATTAATTTCCATAAAAATATATTTAATAATGGTTAACTGTGATTTATGAACCATCCTCATGAAGTTGATTGTGTTTTTCTACTTGCTATTTCATGCACTTTATAGGTTTTTCTCCATTTTGGGAAAGTCTATACAAACTAATTGATGATGTTGACTCTATAGTATGTGGTTTATATTTATAGATTAATCCATGTTTATTTTCATGTTTCATGGTGTTTTTATGCGAAAGCTATCTCATGTTGTATGAAGGTGTCACCATGTGAGGTTTTAGTCAAAGATCTTTGTTTGCGAAATGTTTGGTTCTGAGAAGAATCCTCATAGGAACATGATGTGACATTTACCATGTCTCAATGAAATATTGATCATATTAATTATTTATTATTATATATTAACTACAAGTGCTATTAGTGTTTAAAGAACACTTCTCATTTTAGAATTTAGAGCACGAGTTGTAGGCTTTTACAATTTAGTTTGTTGTGGTGAAATAATAATAGATCAAGATTAAATATTCCAAAATATTTATATTATTTGGTGGTTAGGATCCACCTTGGTCCATATTTTTTGAATTACAAAGAGTCTATGTTAATACTTTGTAAATTATGTTCCATATTTAAGCTTACAAACTAATCTAAATGGATATTTATAATGAAGCTAAAACTAAAGTGATCTGGTATAAAAAAGAGCAAAGAGGAGGGTAAGTTAGAAAATAAATGAGTGATTACCAATTTTAGTCACAAATATCATGACAAAGCATTAACTACAACTAAGCATTCATTCAAACCAATATATAATATAAAATAGCCTTAGCACAAATTCCACTATATATTAGGCAAACTTCAAAGGATAATGTAAAGAGTCACAAGAAGGAACCCAGTCTAATTTAAAGATTTTATATTATAATCAAATAAAATTTTCAAATATTAATATAAAGAAAAAATTAAATGAAGAAAACCTAATATCTTGCAAATAATCTAAAATATGTCCAAATTAGAAAACTTGTGATTAGAAAATATAACATAGAATTCTATGACACCATTCAAATTCAAAACCTCAACTAAAAATTAAGAGAAAAGTTATATTAACAATTGGCATATCAAATATAGACAATCCTTACATAATTCCTTGATTATATTAATTACTTCAAGTGCACAAAATTTGCACAAAAATCTATCCCCTTTTTATAAATGGTGATACATGCCTTGAAAGAGAGATGAAGAAGTATACTAGTCAGTTACAATATATAGGTGTATAAAAGATAAGGATAACTATCCTTACAAGTTATAAAATACACTTATTCTTCATAGTTAGACTCAATTAGAGGCAAATATGCTAACAAGCTAGCATATGCCTTTATAATGGAATATTTTATTTCAAAATGCTATAAAGTTTTACAAAATAGAATATTGTCTAATTTGTTAGTGAGCCCTCTAATTTTTGTTATTGGACGATGCTCATGGATTTATCATGATGCTCATTAACTAGATCTAGATCCATAACAAGCTTCAGGATACACTCCTCCTCTTGATATACCAAGTCATTGAATTATCTATCATTTCTAGCCATGGATTCTTTAATGATCTTAGCTTCATTGATCCTCTCTCCATCATTGAATATCATGTATATGATCTTACTATTATCAACCCCAAATTTACCTTGGCTCTTTCTTTTTATTTCTTGAGTTACCAAAGTAGCCCTATTTTTGAATTCCTCATCACTTATGATTCCAAGGGTAGTGGGTTGTAAAGGATCTATAAGCATGGTCCCAAGAAGATATTCAATCCTATAAATTATCTCTTTATCATCTTTTAGGAGTATTTCCACATCATTGTGCCATGCATTCAAATTTTCAACCTTATCAACAACAATTCCTAGAATTGTGATCAAGTATCCTAAATTAATGGTTTTGAATCCTAAGATATATTTCCTTTCTTGAATGTTGAGAAGATTAGCTATTTCATATTTTGAGGCTTGCCATTGGGTGACCAAAATCTTGGCCAATGCACTTTGCTACTCTAATGCACTCTACCTCAGCTTTATTATTTTGAGTGCTTCAAACATGTCATAAAATGACTCATTAAGCATCTTGGCCATTGCATCAGGTACTGGAAGAACTACCTATATCTCTAGGTTTTATTTTTCCTTTTTTAAATTTAGGATATTTTACTTTATGCCCTGGATCCTATCTTTAGCCTATGATTATTGGGCCTCAATCAAGCTTTCCGCATCCTCTTCATGGATGGTAGCCTCACCAAGTTACTGACCCTAAATTAGGGTTAATTCCACAAAGGTATCTACCTTTTTAAATGTTAATTATTCTATTCCAACCATAACTATCCTAGTTTTAACCCTTTCTAATATAGTTATTTAAGGGTTGAATTGGATGGTAGTGACTGGCTTATTGAATTTGAGAGGTTTTAGGACCTCTATACCTGAGCTAATAAATGTTCCTAGAGCATCCATATTATTTATTTTTGGTCCTAGAGTGACCAAAATCTTCATTTCTTTTTTTTCCTTCACCATATCCCTTATCCATGGCTTCATGTCATCTTGTATCTCAACATCAACAACTCTTGTCATAGCCCATGAATGGGAGAGAGAAGGAATCTTTTTTAATTTCCCATAAATGATCTAGACAAGGATGATTAGCCCATGAATTGGGAATTCATCATTAAAAAAAATTGTCTTGCTTTTGGGGTGAGAGATGGTAAATATTGGTCTCTTTCTTGGTCCTATAGGAACCAATTCTAGTTCTACTTTCATCTTTTCCTAGGATGTCATAGGGACAATACCTAAAGCAATATTTTTTCCTTTATCTTCTTCAGGCTTCCCTAATTGGACCTAAGTTTCTTCAAATTTTTATTCTTCCTTGAATATATCATATGCCTCTACAAGTTATTTTAAGTCAAACCCAAGTATCTCATCTAGCTCCAAGTAAATCAAATCAATGTACTTAATAGGGGAAGGTGGCTTTTTTAGTAATGTTGAAGATGAGGCCCCCTCTCTAGGCCTCTCTTCCAATTTCACATCTTTTACTTTCTCCTTGCCATAACCTTTTTCATCCTAGACTTGCATAACCTACTCATAGGTCTATGGATATGGTTTATCTATTTGGGTTTTCTCCTAGGCTATTTAAGATGATCTAGGTAGAAAGTGATATTATAAACAATACATTTTCCATGCTTCTCCTGCTGGCTTGTCATCCTTGGTTAACCTATGTTAAAGCTTGATGTTGTGGCCTTAGATCCTAGCCAATAATTTTTCATAATTATTATCATTAATATATATATTGTCATAAAAACTAAGTTTATGCACATACTCAAGTTTGGGGAGATTCTTATCCTTTAAATGCTCATCCACTATGTTCTTTGGATCCCACATTTAGAGTTAATTTAGCTGAAAGCTGAATGAATCCCTACGTGTAGGCATGATTTACACTTATTTATAGTCTTTCAATATGGTTTTCCCAATAATCAAGGGGAAGGGGTGGATTATACCCTTCCTCTTCTCCTTTTAGTTCACATCAATGTCGTGGATGAGCTGGGAGGCAATCTCTTACTTCATAAGATTTATTGGAACATATATTGGCAATTAATAAGGCTAGGACATGATCCCCTTAGTCATAATAACTTAATAATCAGGGTAATACCATATGTCCCCCATCATTTCAATATACTTATTTATGAGTGGATGGACCCTAAACATGAGAACACATATGATGGCCTCCACTATGGCTGGGTAAACATAGTCACAAATAAATTGTATATGGTTTCTATATTTAAAGATGTGCAACTTTGAGTAATAGAGGGAAATGGTCATATTTCCCTTAGGAAACTAATTTATAATACCATATAAGTTTATTAAGGATATTAGGGCATCTAATATGTATGCCATCATATAAAATTATTTAGATGTCTTTCTTTCAATGGGAGTGGATTATTTGTCTAGGAAAACACTGATTAAATCTCCAATCAGAGGGGTGAGCTTTTCTTCCACCATGAAATGTAGAAAAGGAACCCAAATTGTATTCACATAAGTGATTTAGGGGGCTCCAAAGGCTCAATTCAATAGGTTAATTATTACCCTAATTCCCTCCTTGAATTAGACTATTAGAATTTTACCCTCAAAGTCCTTGAATATATGGGGTGTTTAATGCAACTAAGGTCTAAGGATGGAATCCAGGTCATGCTTGGTATTCCATTCATTGATCTTAGGTAGGTCCATATGGGGTAGATGGAGCTTATAATACTCCTCAAAATCAATAGGGGAAATATAGGCTATATTTTTAGAATTTCCATACCTGATGATCCATTCATTATCTACTCTAAAATCAACAAAAATGGGGCCAATGATGTCTATACAATATATTTCCTTAGGTTTTTCCATGGCATGGTAAATTCCAACCATCTATACTAAAACCAAGTCATAGTGCCTCCTACTTGTGGTGGTGATTCTTTGTTCTTCCTTAGAAATGGGCGGTAACTCCTCTACCATGAAGAAGATCTCATACCAATTCCTAATGCCTAGGGCATTCAAGGCTATAAGGTCTGATTTGGTATCTTTAAAGATCTAACCTTCATTGTCTATTAATAAATAGATCTTAATTTCTTCCTTCAATTGCTATTTGTGAGCTAATATGGTCCCTATTTTTACAATTATTCACACTATGTATATGATCTTTATGAAATCTCTCTTTCACTCAAAACACAATGAAGTTTTCCTTAGATCAAATTGTAACCAATTAAGTCTATTTGGGTCCCTTTTATGTAAGGTTTAGGGTTTTGAATCTTTAATAGTAGAATATATCTAGGCTTTAGCTTATATGTGCCTTGGATTTGATTTGGACTTTTACATTTGTATCTTTATGTTTTTAAGCCGAAAAGATCTTGTATTTTTTCCTTTTTTGCTTGCATGGCACCAATTTGGCATTGGTATGGGCCTTTTATGGCATTTTTCATAAATTCCATTTGAGCACTAGCCATTAGAAATTAAAAATGCCTCTCTTATTTCACATCATTAAATTAAAATCTTGGATTAGAATGATTCATTGATTTTAATTTGAGCCCTTACCTTTGATTGGCTCTTACTATGGAAAACCCTATGGTTGTGATACTTGGCATCTTTACATGACTCCCCATGTTCCAAATCTTATGTTAGTGATTTGTTGAATAAGAATTGGCCATGTAGTGAGCTCATAGGCCTTTAAAACGTCATGAACACCTTCACACTCTTGGATCATCCTCTAGTAACAAATAATTAACCATTAGATCATCCCGTCAACTATTCCTCAAATGATTTTTCACCACACATCAAAATCATAGTCCTCTGGGGCTTCATTTAAAAGACTTTGGGAACCTCCATGTCATTAGATCAAAATCTAGTGACAAAGTACAAATAGTTAATCTATAAAGATTTCTAAACTTTAAGTTAGCATGTTATTAAAATGGAATTTAGGCTTAAATTCCTTAAGCTAAGATTTATCACGTGGTTATTAAGCATGGAGAAAAGCTTAGGCTAAGGGATTTGTGTCTAAGTTTTCTAAATCATATAAAAGGAGGCCAAGGTTAAATGTTCTAAGCCAATGTTTACATTGTGTTCAAATAAACACAATGTATGCATTAGTATAAAATATTTATGCTACAGCTTATAAAATATGCTCAAAAAGGATCATCATGACATAATGGTCTAACAACAATAAGATATTAATGTATTGAAAAACACATTAAAAACTTTTGCTAGAAATTACTTGGTCTAAGTCCTATGTAACAAATATATCCCTTTTAAAATAAGACTTAGCATAAGTTTAATGTTCATGATATTTAAATAAATGACATGGGAACCCTAAAGTATATATTTAGACTAAGGTTTCTTTTTCATATATTTAGACCATAAGACCATTTCCATATTTTGTAGATCCAATATTTCCTATATTTGAGCATCTTTTGAGGACTTTCCTAAATTTGTAAAGTAATTTTCAAGCCTTCCAACAAGATTTTGAAGTGTATTTTGACCCTAACCAGAACAATTTATTATCTTAAATTTGATGGTTTTGTGTATTTAAAATACATCCTCATGAATATCAAATTAAAGTCACACAAATGTTAATTTTAAGCTATTGAAACTTTTAATTTGTTGGGATTAAAGTTGATGGTTGTGTGGACATAAAAAAATGTCCTCGTAGACATCAAATGATGGTCACATGAACATCAAGTTTTAGCTCATCAAATTCTTGTGGCTTAATGCAGGAGTGTGACTTGGCACCTCCATATGGATTCCTAGGGTCTTGGACTTAATTCACTATGTTGGATCAAAATTGGTGATGAAGCATCGGTCATAGGAGCATGATCTGAGAACTTGATCATGATTGGTTACTTTGTAAGGTGGAACCCATTTATATTTGATCATTGAATGCAAGGGTGGTGCATGCCAATCATTCAAGCCTTCTATAGTCCCTTTACTTTTTAATTATGCCTTGTTTTATCCTATCCAATATTTGCAATGAAGTGAGAACCATTGATCATGATTTGAGAGCTTGAATATGATTGGCTAGTGGGATATATATAGGGTTATGTTAAGCCTTCCTCATGACATCTAATTAGATATCTATAAATAAACATGAACCATTAGATTATCTGAGGTGCATGTAATTTAAGCTAAAACTTTGGGTTTACTCACTCCATTGGAACAAATTCCATGATAAAGCGAGGGTTGTTGGATCTTGTAAGATGTAATAAAGTTAAGTTAAGACCATGGTGATATAAAAGACCTACGATAAGGTATTAAGACTAAGGTCTTGATTATATTAATAAATACATCAATTCCTTAGATTTGAAACCTTAGGCTAAGGTATAAACCAAAGGACCAAGTTAACATAGAATTGGACTCAGGGAACCAAAACTTGAGTTAAGATGTTAAAACTAAGGTCCCATTAGTATTTAATAAATACAATGGGGTCTTAGGGTTAAAAATTTAGGTTAAGATAATAAATATTAAAATGACCCTATAGAATAAATATTAGTTAGGTCCATAAGGAAATTTAAAGGGGGAAATAACAAAGGCGACCAAGATTTTTAGGCTAAGTCTTAGTCGCATTAAAAACATGACTAAGGTTTAAAAAATGAGTTTTATACTTAGTTATAAAATGAATTTTAAAAGGGTTTCTACCAATTTGGTTCCTGTTATTATTCAAATTTGAATCAAGGGTTTTGTCAGGGTTTTAGAATATGAAATTCTTAGGAACATACACCATGGAACCTATAATTAAAAACCATAAAGACCACTTATTAGAGATGTTAGTCCAAATTAAATTAAAATAAAACTAAGTAAGCTTGATTTTAATAAATTAGATGATCTTCAAATTCAATAAATAATCTTAACATGCCATATTTCATGTTCAAACTTTAGGGTTTCTCAAGGGTCCTAATCAAAAAATAGGGTTATGTTATGTTGGCCCCAATAAATGGAGACTCAAGGGGAAAATGTAGTAATATGTTATAACATAAAGACAAAAAAATAATTAGGTCATCCACTCCATTTGATCAATATCATCATCCAAGTCATATTATGGCTGAAAAAAACCTTTCACTTGTAGGATTAGGGTCAAATACCAAGACATAGCCATATTATGTGTGTGCTTTGATTCCACTCACTATTTACCATGGGATTAAAGAAAAAACCTATAGGTTTCATGTCCTTATCAACTACCATTAACTTATAACATGTTAATATGTTCATTAAGAACCATTTTTTTAGATTAGAGAAGGTTTGGGCATTGCTCTACTACCAACTAGGCATTCATAGCACTAAAAGATGCCTTTGGCTCTACTCTAGGTCTTTCTCCACTACCATCTAGACATCCATAGCCCTAGTGGAGATTAACAAAAATACATATGATTATAAAGCTTTTGATTTTGCATTGAGTTCATTTTTTTATTTTCTTGAGACCTTTATGCTCTTAAATAGGTTGGGAACTAGAATAGCTAGGTTTGGGATTTGGCTAAGTGTCTAATCTTCAGGGAATCACCTATGGCTACAGCCATTACCCTAGGCAAGGATGTTGATTAAGTTCTAGTATGGGTATACCATGATGGTTAAAAATATTACCCTATAAGTACAAATTTTATTAAAACCAATTTGAGGATAAAACAATGCTTAAGTTCCAATTAAAATAGTTAACTTCTTCTATTAGTCTTTACCAGTTTCTGCAAATTATAACATTATGCTCATATTTAAATATCATGGTCATCATATGCATTGGATTCACACCTACATTTAAAATAAATAAAAAAATTGGGGGGGGGGGGGGGTTAGGAAAACTTCATAACTTTGATCTAAGTATTATCCAACAAGACTTATTAGAATCAAGGAAGAAAATAACAAGAAAGAAACACACAACATAAAGTAGAGGAAAACAAATAAATCTATACATTTTTACATACAAACAAAGGACAAGAAGGAAAGAACTGAAAAGAAGATAGTTAGCCTACCTACACTAAATATAACCATCTTATAGTTTACTCCATGAAGACCTCTAGAGGAGAAGTTGAGAAGTAGTGCTTAAGGTATTACCCATTGGTGGGAAATATAAACTCTACTTCTTATAGATATTTGAGATTAAAGGTGTTGTTCCCCTATATTTCTACAATTTGCTATGGATCAATCCACAAGGGTGTGAATTTACCATGTTTACCCTTAGGCTCAGATATTTTGTCCCAAAATAGAAATAAGTTTCCCTATTTAAACACCTTGATCTTGAACCCTTATAAAACCATCTCTTGATCATGGTTTGATGTCAACTAAAATCAACAAAGGCTTTTTCCCTTGCAACTTCCATCTGAATGATGTCCAAAAATCTATAGATGGAAAGCTCCTAGATTTATTCCATATATTCATACGTAAATTTGTATATAAGTAACTTAAGAGTGATAGTAAAGATAGGTTCCTATTCATACACCAGTAGAAATGGTGAAGCTCTTAGAGATTGTTTGATTCTTATCCTATCATCCCAAAGGGAAAATTTAAGGAACTTATGCCAAATCCTAGGTATCTTTACAGTAGACTTCTTGATTAACTTTATTGGGTTATTATTTGTAGATTCAAAGACTCCATTCCCTTGGGGATAATGGTTGGATGTAAACTTTAGAGTGATGCCATTATCATAATCCTATTCAGTCATCTCTATAGAAATGAATGCAGATCCATTGTCACACACTAGAGAGACTAGAGTTCTAAATGTAGTACATATGTTTTCCTTTAAAAATTTCATCACCTCCTCAGTTATGCATTATTTAGTAGTTATAGATTCATTATAATTTTTATAATAGTTTGTGGTAGTCAAGAGATATTTGTGACCTTCAGATGAGTTAGGGTTAATCACCCCAATAAACTCTAACCCACATTTAGCAAAGGGTTTGTCAACCATGTCTAGTTGCAGAAGAATTGATGCATTTGGCTCCTTGGTGCTAAAAATATAACATGAGTGGAATTCCATCACATGTTTGTGATCATCCTTAAAAATTATTGGAAGATAATATTTAGCTCTAAGAATTTTGTGAGCTATGTCTTCCTAGATGGATTTACACTACCCATTTTTCATGAAAAGTGCCTATGATTTGGGTGGATTCTTATTGTGAGACACATCTCAAGTAAACACCTTCAAAATTTATCCTATACAAGACCCCATCCTTGATTTGGTAGTGAGATTATCTCAACATTAGGGCCCTCTTTTTCTCCCTAGAAAATCTTACAAGACAAATAGAATTAATTAGAAAACTTATGATTAAATCATACCACTCACTAGATTTAAAGTTTTATTGATTCACTTGCATAATACTTAACCTAGGGTTAGTATTAGCAATCATATAGATCAAACCTTGGCACCTTACCAATTTTGTTTTTTCATCTCCAAGTCATATTCCTAAAAAAATGACATCCACTTACCTCTACATTCTCCTAGTTCATTCTAACTTAACATAAGTTTGGTGGTAGGGTCAGGTAAGATAGCATGCAACTTATTTCTAAGGATGTAATGCATAAATTTATTAAATGCCTCATATAATGCATATTACTTCTTATCAATTACTAAATAATTTAACTCAACATTATTAAAATTAGTGCTCATAAAATCTAGTGGGTGATCACACCCATCAATTTTTTGAGTTAACACTACATCTATAGTGTGGTCAGATGCAAAGAAATAGATGTATAATTAACTTGAGAAGTCAGGACTTATGAGGATTGGAGGTTGGCTAATGGATTCCTTGATATCATTGAATTAATTTCTATAATATGCATTCTATGTGATCTTGGCATCCTTCATTAGCATGTCATTCAGTGGATTGATAATCTCTGTAAAGCCAAAAATAAACTATCTTAAAAAAATTATCTTACTAAAGAATGAATTTAGCTTTTTCTTACTATTTGGAGGTTTTATTATAGATATGACCTCCACTCTTTCAAAATTTGTATAGATACCATATTTGGTTATAACATGACCCAATAATTTACCTTCAGTGACATAAAAGATACTCTTCTTAGGGTTTAAGGAAATTCCATACCTTCTGCATCTTTCAAAAACTTGTTATAAATACATGAATTAATCTTCCTTATTTTTAGAAAAAACTATTAGATCATCCATATAAATAATGATGTAGTTATATATAAAGCCTTGAAAGGCATGGTCCATAGCTCTTTGTAAGGTATCTCCTACATTCATTATCACAAAGGGCATCCACTTGTAAGTAAAGGTTCCCAACTTTATGGTGAAATTTATCTTCATTGTGTCATCTCTATCAACCAACACTTGGTTATAACCCAAAAAGCCATCAAGAAAAGACATCATAGCTAAACACAAGAAAATAAATCACTTGGTCTAGGGAAGGAAGGGGATATTGGTACTTTCTTGATTCTTTATTTCAGTTTTTGAAGTCAATACAAAGTCTAATCCCACCATTCTTATTCGTGATTGACACCAAATTAGTGATTCAAATGGAATGCCTAATGGGGAAGACTATCCTAGCATCTAATAATCTTTTGACCTCCTTGAAGATCATGTGTTCTAAGATATGGTTTATAGGCCTCTATTTCTACCTAAATAGTTTATAACTCTCTTTAGGGGGTATAATATGGGTAATGACCCTTGGATAAAATATCTTTAAGTCATCATAACACCAAACTATGACATCCCTCCATTGGGTAAAGAAATCTTTGGCTTTCCTATTTTCAATGATTGTGCAGGCTTTACCAATATTTACCAATTCAGGTTGGTCTTGGAAGCCAAGATAAATAGAATTATAATCTTTACAACTTATTATAATAACCTTGTAAACTTTAGCTAGTTTGTCCTGATCAAATAGTCTCTCCAAAGTAATCATCCCCTTGGGGATCTTGTTGCCATTCATTTGAATGACTTTACTATCAAATTTGTCCTCCTTAGATGTATTTTCATCAGTCTCATCAATAATATGAGCATCAAATGATCCATAATAGGTCATGAAATCCAATATCTACTGATCATCATTGAAAACTTGGAAATGGTTAATATTATGAAGCATTGAAGGACAAGAGTTCAGCTCAATGCTAAAATTAGGGGAATCTTGGTTAGGCATGAAGTTAGTTGTAGTATATGCCAACTCATCAATAGCTTGGTTTTCTCCTCTAGGGATGAAAATGATGTCAAAGGTATAAAATAATTTATTCAAATTCCAAACCCTAAACTTATACATTTTTAGGTATGAGAGCTTACATTGGTATTTGCTTCTTACCTAGTTGACCACTAGTTTTGTATCCCCATAAACTAGTAGTTCTTTAACCTTATTCTTTACAAAAAATTGTAAATATAGTATAAGGGATTCATACTCAAAAATATTATTAGTATAATGGAATTTTATCCTATAAGAAGCATGGTACTTTATATTAGTAGGGTCAATTAAAACAATACCAACATCTGATCTAACATTATACCTAGCACCATCAAAATACAACTTCTATAATCAAGGAAGAACATGAGAACTCTTGGGATCATATAGCTTATTAGTCTATAGGGTGAAAATCCCTAAGTTTGAGTCTATTATGTTGAACCTCTCATTCACAACATTATACTTAGACATCATATGTTTCATCCTTGGCTCTCTCTCAACCCTGATTTGATTGGAAACTCCCTTCCAAGGTAGTGACATATGTGAGAAATTTGTAGACATGTAACCATTCAAAGCCTTGGTCCATCCCATACTCAATAAGATTCCATAAACATCAGGTATATGAATAACTTGAATATCAATGAATTTTTATACCCTAGGCTCAGAAGCTAGTTGCATGTTAACATTTAAAATCTCCCAAATTACCCTAACTCTAGATTTATCTAATTGGGTTAAAACCCTATCAAACTGAATGAGAGTCAGGCCAAGTTATTTGGATATACCTATAGGCATGATATTGATAGATTCTCCTAAATCTAATAAGCAATTATTTAAGTTCTTACTAGACATCTTGATAGTGAGAAAGAAAGGAGGAGATTCAGCTTTGGCTTTGTACATATACACATTGGCATGATCCATTTTTGGTGGATTTTTTGACCCTTTTGATAATAAATCTAGTAGGAGGTCCCTTTGCTCTATAATATATGTGATTTTATGCAAAGTGATATTAGCCATTATTTTTTTCATGTCTTCAACTATGTTATATCCAATTTTAGAAAAACTAGGAGTTTTAATGTTGGGTTAATAAGTAATCCTTTAAGGTGGCTCATGATTGTTGATTGAATAAGTTTCTAAGGAGCTCTAAAATTATTTGGAGGTGATGAGGTGGTCAAAGGATACTTTCATTCCCTATTCTTTAAGGGATAGGTCTTATTTAAGAACTATTGAAAGGCTTGGATTTCCTTAGGGATCTCATCAAGTTCATTTCCCTCTTGAAAGGGGAAATTAGAGGTGTCCACCATGAAGGTTTGATCATATGACTTAGATCTAGAAGTATTTTTAGTGTTATCCTTATTAGGGACCACTTTAAATGTATCCAACTCCTCTTGAAAAGCCTCAATAGCTTTGAAAAATTTAATACAATTAATTTTTCAATGTTTGGTTATGTAATGTACCCATTTTATTATTTTTAGAATAATGGGGTTAGTGTGTAAAGGATACATGGGATGCATTTCACACCCTGTGTGTAAGCATGCTATCTACATACCAATACTCTAAAGATGGATCAATCTAATGTAGTTATCCCATTGAAGTAATTGGTTCAATTGTGTATGATAAATGTAACTATATGCAAAATTAGATGTAATTCAAAAGTCTAGGGATTAGTGTAAAGGTTTAAATAAGCTTGAAATGATATTTGAAGGTTTTATGTAGAGAATAGGGAAGAGTGCTTTAATGCACTTACATGTATTCTTGTTTCTCTCTTGTAAATGAGTGTTAGCCCTTCTAAATGGAATTTTAATGGCCTTTTATATGGAAACTAATGATCATGTGTTAAACGAATTCATGTGAGGTTGACAAGAAAAAAGATAATGATTCAGGGGAATATGACTATTAGGACCAATTTTGAACCTAGAAAATAGCACCAAAATCAAGACACCATAGGTTTTAGTGATCCTATCTAAGTTGGGAACTATTGTCCTAAGGGAATGAGGCCTAAGGGGATGTATTTGGGCTTGAAAGAGCTACCTAGGCTTGAAAGGGCTAAGTTTGAAAGGCTAGGGATGACTGAGAATCAGTGAAAGAATATCACAGAAGGGTTGTGTGAGTAAGAAAGAGGATGTATAGATTGGGTATCATTAGCCATGCTTAAGTCATATAATTTTGTATTTTATATGACTATATTCCCCCCCTAGCTTATTTTATCAATGTAGAAAATAAAAATACTAGTATAAATGCACCCATTTTATTATTTTTAGAATAATGGGCTTAGTGTGTAAAGGATACATGGGATGCATTTCACACCCTATGTGTGGTCATGCTACCTACATACCAATACTCTAAAGATGGATCAAGCTAATGTAGTTATCCCATTGAAGTAATTGGTGTAATTATGTATAATAAATGTAACTATATGAAAATTTAGAAGTAATTTAGATGTTTAGGGGCTAGTGAAAAGGTTTAAATAAGCTTGAAATGATCTTTGAAGGTTGTATGTAGAGAATATGGAAGAGTGCTTTAATTTACTTACTTGTATTCTTGTTTCTCTCTTGTAAATGAGTGTTAACCCTTCTAAATGGAATTTTAATGGCCTTTTATAGGGAAACTAATGATCATGTGTTAAATTAATTCATGTGAGGTCAACAAGAAAAAAGATAATGATTTAGGGGAATATGACTGTTAGGACCAATTTTAAACCTAGACAATAACACCAAAATCAAGACACCATAGGTTTTAGTGATCTTATCTAAGTTGGGAACTATTGTCCTAAGGGAATGAGGCATAAGGGGATGTATTTGGGCTTGAAAGAGCTACCTAGGCTTGAAAGGGCTAAGTTTGAAAGGCTAGGGATGACTGAGAATCAGTGAAAGAATATCATAAAAGGGTTGTGTGAGTAAGAAAGAGGATGTATAGATTGGGTATCATTAGCCATGCTTAAGTCATACAATTTTGTATTTTATATGACTATATTTCCCCCCCACCTTATTTTATCAATGTATCAAATAAAAATACTAGTATAAATTAAATTAAAAAGCACAGCTAAAATTATCAATAATGGAAAAGCTCATGAAGTTGTGTGATGCTAGATGTGCACAGGGAGAGCATGTTGTAAAGTGTGAGTCTATAATGAAAACATAAAAGTAGATAAATTTTTACTACATACTCTATATCTAAAATAAGAACATATAAAATCTAAGTAAGAGGAAGAGAAAGGAATTAATACACCTTATTGAGTATGTGAGCCAATATAAAGCCTATTGTGATGCTAGATTGTGTTGGATGATGCTAGGTATGTGTTGAATCTAGGGTAATATGGTGAATGGAGTTGAGTGATTAATTTGATATAAGGTGGCTCAAGAATGAAAAGGATAGCCATTTAGCTTCATTATTTCCAACTAATTGAAGTTAAAAAATCATGCATGTGTTAATCAGTGTCTGGATTGTCTATCCATTCCCTCAGAATAGGTGGCTCAAGAATACAAAGGCTGACCCTTTGGCTCCATCATTGCCCTATGAAGTGAAGCTATGAATTGATACTAATATAAAATATATGTTATATGAGATGGATCATGGATCCCATGGATGTTTTGGAAATATGATAATGTGGCATGAATATCCTGAATATATGCAAGAAACTAGGCCACTCTTGGCCATTTTGAAAGATGGAGGTTAGGCTTGTATGAAATCCACTATGAATTTGATGTATGAGGCTTATATGAAAGCCAAATCAATAAATTAGGTAATTATAAAGTTAAAATTGTATGAAATTTAAACTTGAAACTGATGCTAACCACCTAAATATGGAGTAAGGAACACAACTATTGAGAATGCTTGGATAATAAACTGAATGTGGAAATAAAAGAAGACCAATGTGTTGTGAAAATTTACCCCAATCACTGGTGTTCATAACATGGATTATGATATAGAAGTGATGTAAAATTCCTAATCTAAAACTAAAAGTGAAAACCATCATACTGCACATGATAACCCCTATATCTCAATTCCTTGAGAAAACTATATTGAATTGTTGATATTGATTGATCTGAATGTGCAAAAATCATATCTAAACTACAATTTTTGCCTATTTATAGAAAACATAAGTGTTTTTCTTCCTAGACAAGAGTGCCAAAATGAGGACACCCCTATTTTTATCATTACTTTCCATTTTTGGTGTTATCCTATGTTAAAATTGGTTGTTGATTTAGAACTATCACTATTTTCTACTCTATTCTAACTGGTTTGACTTCTAGATTTTGAATTGGGTCATCTAAATGCTACTATCTTCACTATTAGAAGATTTAATCTTTGTGAAAAAATTTTAATTTTCCCCCTCTTTTGAGGGTAGGAATAATGAAACTACAATTACTACCTTTAGAAGAAAAGAGTCCTATAAGTGTGTTATGCTACATAGATACATGATATTTGACAAGATATGTCTAGATATAGCAATGTTTATATTGAGAGATTTTTAGATCTATAGGGGTATGCATAGATAGATATAAGAATGTATAAGCATGTGAAAATTACTAAACTAGAACTAGAAATTTTTAGATGTTAGTTGTTAGTTAGAGGGATGGAGCATGATATCCATCATGGAATCCAAGAAATTAAGGGAAATGCATGATGTGGATCATGGTATTTCACACATTGAGAAGTAAAACAAGCAATCAATAAATAAAACAAGAAGTAATAATCATATAAGGATGGGAAATGGGCCATGCAAACATGGGGCATGGGAATATGTCACTCAAAATGAAAAGCAAGCATAGAAGGCATGTTCAAATGCCACATACACATACAAGTGAAACAATAAAATTTGGCATAGGGGCCATAGGCACATGGAAGAGTAAAATCAAAGGACATTGGTAAATGTATTAAGGCATAAATAGAGATAAGTAGGAAATATAAATGCAATCACACAAGCTACGCTAAGCAAGAAGATAAAGCATGTAATAATTGAAAAGACAGAATGACATATAAATAATAAAATCAAATGTGAAAGTATACAAAACATGTGTAGTACAAGACTAGGTATATGTTAAGAAATACATAAGTGATAGATACTAGTGAAATGTCAATATAATAATCTATGTAATCTTAAGAAGGAATGTACATCAGCATGATAACTCAGAGTGTGTGGTGTAGTAATGACATAACCTAGATGGTGTAATCATGTATAATATACCCCAAATGGGTAGGTATATCAATGTGTGTCTTTAATGTAGAAGTAAGAATGCCCCCTTAATGGGTAGAGTGAAGCAACCAAGTAGTTGGATGTCACTGCACACACTCAAAAGAGATCAAGTAAAGCATGGTAAGGTATAAAAATTAACATAAAATAGCATGATTAAAAAAATGTAAGTCCTATCATGATAGTAGTAATGAAAATAATGGATGATGCATATAATCAAAATGTTTTTGGTATTTTGATATATTTATGTCTTTATATTTCGAGTTTTTTATATTATTTTTTAATTTTGATATAAGCTATGTATAGGTAAAACTAGGAAGAAATTACACTAATGAATGAGTCTTGGATGAGACTATTTGTCATGGTGTCCTATATCAAACAAATTAATTTTGCATGATCATGAGGCATGATTGAATGTCTTAGATTGTAAAGCTAAAATCTATGTACATTGTAACTACTTTGAAATATTTGAAGTGGAAAATGAATGTGGGGTTCCCATATAACTCTTAGAAGAGGATGAAACTATAAAGATCTTAGGGACCCATTTGGAATTAGAAGAATCTCTTTTAACATGTGTTCTTTATGTAGCTACATGAGACCTTAATATTACTACTCTAGGTGTGAACATTGTAACTAGAAGTTGTTTATAATCTTTGAACTATGGAATTGTGTGAACCCTTTACACTAGTGATGGACGCTAAAACTATGGCTAGATTTGAAGTGGAAAAAAAACTAAAACTAGAAGATAAAATAAAATAGGTGGAAGAACTAGAGATGGTGTTTGTAAGCTAGTAAAGGGCTCTAAAGTGGGGAGTGATGACTCATAAAGAACTCCAATAACTATAATAACCTAATTAGCATGAATGAGTTTAATGCATTTGTGAACTATAAAAGGTACTACCCTATGTTTTTGAATCCCTTGTCAACCAAGTAATATGTTAAAAACTCCACTAGGAAATATAGTGAATGGTGTTGCCAAATATGTAAGACTAACCTATAGTGGAAGTACTATCTCACCTAATGAACTATATATATGGCCACTGAAACCACTAATAATTATGTCTATCAGTGTGATACCCTACTTTGAATAACCCAAATGATATAGTAATGTTAAGGTGCACATGTTAAGGTTGGAAGCATTATCAATAAGCACACTACAAATAGGCTAATTATGAATATGTACTCTAATAAAAATTTCATTATAACCTATATTATCCTCCATAATATCCTAATCTAAAAAAGATACCAAAGGTATAGCTAGAAATCTAGACTCATACACACCTATCATACCTCTTAAAGGATGTGCCTCAACTAGAGATGCCTAGTATGTATCCAGTGGAGGATGTGCAAGGTATGTATGGTGAATACCTAAGGTGTCCTCCTTCTCCTATTTATAATGATATATAAATAGATATGAGATGATTTTTAAATATTTATCTTGTGTTGTCTTTGCCTTTTGAGGTTCAACTAAAGTGCCCAAATCAAGTAGATTGTCATCTATCAAGTCATGTATCTTATGTCTCAATATAATGCATGCAATTGTTATGTGTCTTAGTGGCTTATGATTTAAAAAATCATGTTAATCATATCCCTTTGGAAGAGGCTTTGTTGGGTTAGCTTCATAGATAAGAGGGAGAGTGATGTTATTACATTACAATAACTATTGTATAACATTTATTGGAGAAACTAGTAGATTGGTAAATGCATGATTAGGAGATGTTCATAAAACCACACATTAAGGGGGCTTTGAAGCTCCGTTGACTATTGGTTAACTTTGATTCTTATTGTCATTGATTTTGACATTGTATGGGATTTTTCTATTACTCTTGTTTTTTGTGTCTGAGACACTTGAGTACTTAAATTTTCCCATTGAAATTATCTTGACTTATCATTCCTTTAGTATGTGACACAATTTAGTGAAGGAAGAGAATATTTAGAACATAATTGATTCATGCAAAGTTGGTAGAAGACACTATTTGAAGAGGTCTTATAACTCCTATTCTACCATGGGATTAGTCATCTTATCAAAGATGGTCTTATAATGAAGAATATAGTCCATGAGATGCTCATTTGGTCATTTTTACTATTGAGAAATTTGAGCATATGAAACCTTATCACCAATGTTGATACTAAAATGTGATAGGAATATGTTTACTAAAGGATTAAATGCCATGACTGACTGATTTGGTATCTATAAAACCATTTTAAAGTATAATCCTTTAGACTCCATGGAAATAGCTTGGTATGTAGCCAATCATTGGGTATATAATCCAAAAATATTGTGTGAAAAGATTTTAAGTGTGTCTCTAGATCACCCTTGTCATCATAAAGAGTAAGCTTGGATTGAACAAAACCTTCTAGCAAGGGTATATAAGTAATATGACCTACTAATGGTGTATACAAAAGAAAGAAATAATCAAAATCTTGCTTAGGTCTAGTGGTACCTTGCTCAATATGTTACACCTTTGATTGAAGAGATATTATCTCTTGTATAAGGGATGCCATATTAGGAGATAGGGATGGACTAGTTATATCTAGTGGCATAAAATAAGGTTATACTGTTATAGGTGTTGTTGAGATATAGTTACCCCTATAGTGTCATTCCCAACTAGTTTCTCTATGAAGATGGAAGACTCAACATGATTATCCTTTTTAATTTCCATTATATATTTCAAAATTAGTGTATGATCTATAGGTTGTTCCTTAAGAATTTATCTAAAATTTTGTAAAATCAAATATTTGTTGAGTATAACTTTATTATCAATAATGGGTGGATGTGGATTAGTAGCCCTATGTGGTGGAATATGAGCATCAATTTGTATATAATCATTTTTATTTTCATACTGATCTTTATCAAAATGATCCTCATTAAAATTGGTGTAATTTGGATGTGTATAATCTATGACTGGAACCTGAGTTAGTTCATTATCTATGGTATATGTTCATGTTGTAAGAATCTAGGTGAATTCAGGGGGATTGCCACTAATTCTTGTAATTAATCTTGAAGGAAGATATGTAAGGAAATTATGTGGCATAAGGAAAAAAACTTAGATAACATTATAAAATATTAATCTAATACAATCTAAACATAGAAGTGGGACATGCATAGAAAGGATATGGAGATCCCAAAAATTTAAGGTGATACCTTAAGAAGCAAATAGGTGATAATATATGCAACTAATGATTAAAATATTATGAAAAATACTATGAATTTTTAAATTTTAAATTGATTTTTTGTGTTTGATATGCAACCAAAAATTTAGAAAATGATTTGAAAAGTGTCAGAAAGTAACTCAGAGTTTATTTAATGCAACTATGGATTTTCAATGAATTTTAAAAAATTAATGTAATAATTTTAAAAATTTAGAGACAATTTGCATAATTTTTATTTAAAAATTTAGGAAAAATTAAAAAATATTTCAAAAATGAGCATTATATTTTTCATAGTGTTTGGAATGTGTTTATATGCAAACAAGACCTAATATGTGAAAATTAGGGTTTTAAAAAAAATATGCGATATTTTTGAAATTATTTTTTAGATTTATGATTTTTAAATATAGGAAATTTTAAAAAATTATGTCAAAAAACTATAAATAATTATCCTTAGGGTTTCTAGGGTTTTTGTGCAAAATTTGAAGTCAGGTTCACTAAATGTTATATTATTTTCAAAATAATGGGGTTTTATTCCTAGTTAAATAAATAGGTTTCAGAATAGTAAATTAGTAAATAATATGTTGGAATTAATATATTTACTTGTGTAAACAAATTTGTATTTTTTATTTTTGTAAATATAGTAATAAATAAGAGAAATCTAACTTAGCTTATTTTGAATGATTTAAACTGAGGCAAGGTCTGATACTAGAGGAGTATGGCTGGAAAACTATTAAAAACTAGATCCTAAGGTTTATTTTTGGATTGGATAGGAGTGATCAAAGTAGGACACCCTGATGTCTAATGTTGTATTCCTTTTCTATAACTATTGTCCAAGTGGTCTGAGTTTCTTGGGTTTTGTTTAGCAAGCTAGTATTACCTTGTTAGTGAAATATTGAAGCATGGAAGCTTGTAGAGCTCATTTTGCAGTTATTTTAAATATTCAAATCTCTAGGAGCTCTTTGTGATTTCACTTTAATGGAAACTTGGAAAATATTAAGAATTGATTAGTGTGTAAAGGATGCACTAGATGCACTTCACACCCTATGTGTGGGCATGCTACCTACCTACCAATTACCTGAAGAGGGATCAAGCTAATGTAGTTATCCCATTGAAGTACTTAGTGAAATTTTATATTATAAATGTAACTATATGTACTTTATATGGCTATGGGCTTGTTAAAAGGTTTAAATAATCTTGAAATGATCTTGGAAGGTTGTATGTAGATAATAGGGAAGAGTACTTGAGTGTACTTTCTCATATTCTTGATTCTCTCTTGTAAATGAGTGCCAACCCTTATAAATATACTTTTAATGTCATTTTATAGTGAAACTAATAATCATGGGTTAAATTAATTCATGTGAGGCTGACAGGGAAAAATATAATGATTTTGTTGAATATGATTGTTAGGACCAATTTTGCACATGGACAACAATGCCAAAATCAAGACACCCTAGGTTTCAACACTCCTATCCAGGTTAGGTACTATTTTCCTAAGGTAATGAGGCCTATGGGGATGGATTTGGACTTGAAAGAGTTACTTGGGACTGAAATGGTTAAGTCTGAAAGGCTAAAGATGACTGGGAATCAATGAAAGAATAGCCTAAAAGGGTTGTGCGAGTAAAAAAGAGGACCTATGGATTGGGTGTCATTAGCCATGCTTAAGTCATCTAATTTGTATTTTATATGACTAAAATACCTAAGAATAATCAATTAATGCAATATCAATGAGGTTAATGTCCATGGTCTTCTTTTCAGAATATGGCTCATTATTCTTATTATTATGAAAACTATCATTTTAAATCTATTAGTTGGCTTATTATACCTTTGAAATGAGAAGTTCCTACTTGAAATTTTAGTAGTATTTATAAATTGTTTTTGCAAGTGAATAAAATTAGTGCTCAACTTTTGGATTATTTTAAAGATAGATTCATTCTCATTTTTAGGAGTTTTAGAATTATGTACTTGGTTGTTGTTAGAAGATGGTACTAGAGCCCTTTGATCATTTGGATTGAAGCCATTAGTAAGATGATTTAAGAATATTAAATTTTGATTAGGAGATACATGACTCAATGGCAAATGAGTTAGGTTTGGGAGTTAATTTAAGGATGGGATATTTTGGTTATTGTTTGAGAATAAGTTCATGACAAGCATTTGTGGGTTGATGTTTAGCATATAATATGCCATTTGACCTTGGGGCTGCATCTAGTCATTGATGGTTAATGCCTTAGCATAGGCTCCAGATAATAAATTTATGGTTGGCATGGATATCTTCAAAAATATAGAGGTCATGGGGTCTACTACATCTTTGTAAATCTCTAGAGCTAAAACATCATCAAGCTTGTAAGGGTTTATGGTCCTACTAAACAATTTCTAAAATCTAGCATTGAAGGACCTAATAGGCTCACTTCCATATCTTCTAATGGTGATGAACTGATGGTATATAACATGAAGACTAGTAATCTTATCAAATTTATTTATAAACACATTATTGAAATCATCCCAACTAGTGATGTAATTATTAAGAAGTTCAAAAACCATTCATAAAAAGCATCATTAAAGGAGAAGGGGAATAACCTACAAGATACATATTTAAGTAAAAAAAAAAAGATAATTTATATAATTTTTCTTGAAAAAATTATTAAAAATCAAAAAATATTTCTAAATTTATCATTAAATTTTATAGTGTTTGGAATGTGTTTGTATGCAAGAATTACCTAGTATGTACAAACTAGGTTTTTAACAAAAAAATGTGATATTTTTTTAGTTAATTTTTAGATTTTTTATTTTTAAATGAAATAAAAATAAATAAATTATGTCAAAAAATTAGAAATAATTATCCTTAGGGTTTATAGGGTTTTATGCAAAATTCAAAGTAAATTGGGTTCACCAAATGTTTTATTGTTTTCAAAATAATGGGGTTTTATTCCTAGTTAAATAAGCAGGTCTAAAAAAAGAAAATTAGTAAATAATATGAAAGAATTAAACTATTTATTTATGTAAAATAATTTTTATTTTTTACTTTTTCTAAATATAGTAATAAACAAGAAAATTTATAACTTATCTTATTTTGAATGATTCAGACTAAGGCAGGGTCTGATACTGGAGGAGTAGGATTGGAAAACTATCAAAAACTAGATATTGAGATTCATTTATAGATTGGATAGGACTATTTAAAGTGGGACACCCTATTATTTGATGTTGTATTCCTTTTCTAGTGTTTTTGTCCAGGTGGTCTAAACTTTTTGGGTTCTATTTAGTAAGACAATGTTACCTTGTTAGTGAAAAATTGAAGCCTAGAAGCCTAAGGAGCTCATTGTGAATCTATTTTAAATCTTCAAATCTCTAGGATCTCTTTTTTCTTGGACTTGAATGGAAACTTTGAAAATATAGAGAAGTGATTAGTGTGAAAAGGATACACTAGATTCACTTCACACCTCATGTGTAGGAACGTTACCTATGTAGCTAGATGTTAAAATAGATGTACTTTAGATGGATAGGGATGGTGAAAAGGTTTTAATTAGCCTAAAATGATATTATAAGGTTGTATGCAGAGAATAGGGAAGAGTACTTGAGTGTAATTTCTTGTATTCTTTCTTCTCTCTTGTAAATGAGTGCCAACCCTTATAAATTGACTTTGAATGGCCTTTTATAGGGAAACTAATGATCATGGGTTAAATGAATTCATGTGAGGCTGACAAGAAAAAAGATAATGATTTTGGGGAATGTGATATTTAGGACCAATTTTGAACTTGGACAATAATTCCAAAATTAGGATACCCTAGGTTTCAGTGCTCCTATCCATGTTGGGAACTATTAACTTAAGGGAATGAGGCTTAGGGGATAGATCTAGGCCTAAAATAACTACTTGGGCCTAAAATGGTTAAGTCTGAAAGGCTAGGGATGATTGGGAATTAGTGAAAGAATAGCTTAGAATGGTTGTGTGGGTAAAAAACATGACCTATAGATTTGGTCTCATTAGCCATTATTAAGTCATCTAATTTCACATTTTATATGACTATAGTACCCTATAATAATCAAGTAATGTAATATTAGTAAGGTTAATGTTCATGGTCTTTTTTTCAGAAGATGACTCATTATTCATGTTATTATGAAAACTATCATTTTGAAATCTATTGGTTGGCCTATTATACCTTTGAAATGAGAATTTCTTACCTAAACTTTTAGTAGTATTTATAACTTTTTTTTACAACTAAAGAAAATTAGTACTCAAATTTTGGACCATTTTTAAGATAGATTCCTTCTCATTTTTAGGTGTTTTAGAATTATGTACATGGTTATTGTTATAATATGGTACTATAACTTTGATCATTTGGATTGAAGCCATTATTAAAATGATTTAAGAATCTTAAATTTTGATTGGTAGCTACATGACTCAATGGATGCTGAGTTAGGTTTGGGAGTTGATTTAAAGATGGGACATTTTGGTTACTATTTGGAAATAAGTTCATCACAAGTATTTATGGGTTGATGTTCGGCATAGAATATGACATTTACCCATGGGGATGTATCTAGTCATTGATGGTTAATGCCTCAACATAGGCTCTAGCTAATGAATTTATGTATGGCATGGATCTCTTCAAAAATATAAAGGTCATGGGGTCTACTAAATCTTTATAAATCTCTACAGCTAAAACATCATCAAGCTTATAAGGTCTATGGTCTTACTAAAGGTTTTATAAAATCTAGCATTGAAGGACCTAATAGGCTCACTTTCATATCTTCTAATGGTGGTGAACTAATGGTAGATAACACAAGGAGTAACAATCTATCCAAATTTACTTAAAAACACATTATTTAAATCATCCCAGGTAGTGATGTAATTATTAGGAAAGTTAAAAAACCATTCATAAAAAACATCCTTAAAGGTGAAGGGGAATAACCTGCAAGTTACATATTTATGCACAACATTTACAAATCTTAAGTAAGATTTAAAATATTTTATATGTTCTTTAGCAATTACTATACCAATTGGACTAAATATAGGTAAGTAATTTTTAGGGTTGCATGGGAGGTCATATACTAGACCTGCTATACTGATTAAGGACTCTCCCAATGAAGACATACTTGGATGAAGATTGAAAGCATAGGTACCTTGAAGAGGTGAAGTTGGAAAAGATTTAGTTCTCCTGTGTCTACCTTTTTCACATCTAACTTTTCTATGAACCTCAAGCTCTAGTAAAGGATCCCTAGTCTCTGAGTGTGATCTTATTCTAATCTTGGATAATTCCATCTTGAAATTTGAAGATCCTTCCTAAAATATAATGTATTAAGTTAAATTTTATAAATATTAAGAGTTAGACCTATACATTGAGCTTCATTTACAAAGGTGGTATGAAAAACTATAAAGGACATTTATCTTTGAGTGAATTAACTCAAAGATGTATATAATTACATGAATATGATCTATCTTTATAAGTCTAAGACTAAAATAACTCAAATCTATAAAAGATATACCAACCTTTGATAAAAAAACAACCATCCTAACCTTAGATACTATGGATTTTCAAAGCTTAAGCTAAATTTACTAAAAATAAGTATCTATAGTCATATAAAATGAAAACATTGGTAACTTGAGCATGGATAATGACACCTAACACATAGGTCCCTCTTTATTTCTCTCATGACCCTCTTAGGCTTGTTTTCATTGATTCCCAGTCATCTATAGCCTTCTAGACTTGATCCCAGTTGAGATAGGACCCTTTTTTCATTACCAATTCATCCCCATAGGTCCTTTCTACCTTGGATAATAACACTATACTAAGTTTATAGTGCCAATTCCACTCCTATTCACTTTTATCACTATTGTCCAAGCTCATTTTTGGCCCAATGATCAATTCCTTCTAATCTCCCATCCTTATCCTTTTTGTTCGAACATGAGAAAATTCAATTCATAACCAATAGATCCCTATAAAATCTTATCGAAAGATAATTTGGGAAGGGTTGGGAAATATCACAAAGCAACCAAGAATAAAAGAAAGACTACTCAAGGACATTTCCTATTCTCTGCATACAACTGCCCAATACTATTTCTATCTTATTCAAATCCTTACACAATTTATTAGTGATCTCAAGCACACTTAGTTTAGAATTTCATTACATTCTCATATCATAATTATACCAAGAATTTTCAAAGGGAGAACTACATATGGCTTAATCCCTCTTCAGAGTATTGGTATGTAGGCAATATGCCACACAAGGGGTGTGGATCCACATCTAATGAATATTACACACACTAACCCCCCCCCCCCTCACTCTTATTTAAAGAAAGGGTTTAAAGAGAAAATCTACTCTATAGGGAGTTGTATAAATGTTTGGCTACCAAAACTTTAGAGATGGGGTCACATAAACCTGCCAAACCAAACCCAAAAAAACCAGATACTCAAGAAAATAACATCAGACAAGGACTAGAGTATCAGTGCCATTCGTATCCACTTTCAATGCTCCTATCCAATCAAAAAATGAAATTCAAAATCCTGTTTACAATAGTGTCCCAAACCTACATAGTGAATATTAGATCTTGTTGCAGTCGAATTAGTACATTTTAAGCTAAGTCTTATTTTCTCCCTCTTATTACTATTTTTAGAAAAGCTCTAATTACCAATACATTTCATAAATTATTAGCTTATTTACCACATATTATTTACAAATTTATCAATCTAGACAATTTAACTAAATTAAGAATAAAACCGTAATTATTCCCAAAATTGTTAAATCATTTGGTGAACCTGACTTACTTCGTTTGCACATAAAAACCCTAGAAACATTAGGGTAAAATTCCTATTTATTTTTACTTTAAATTTATGAATTTTTACTTGAATATTTAAATCAAAAATTCATTTCAAATTTTTAAAATTTAGTATTAAATTTTTAAACAATTTTCTTTCAAATCCTAGTTGCCGATACTAGGTCCCGGTATTTTTCCAATAATTTTCCAACAATTTTATAAATTTTTTATAGCATATTAAAATAAAAATATCTATTTAAAATTCAAAATTCAATAGTTATTTCAAAAAAAAATAAAAAATCTCAAAACCCTAGTTACACATACTAGGTCCTATTCAATCAAGCATTTTCCAATGATTTTTTGAAATTTTTAGTTGCATATTTAAATCTATAATTCAAATTTCATTTTCAAAATTCCATAGTATTTTTTTAAAATGTCATTATCAAAACCCTAGTTGTATGTACTACCTCTTATATGTTTCTTGAGATATCACCTTACATTTGTGCGACCTTGATATCCTTTTTAGGCATATTCCATTTCCTCATTTAGATTATATTTGTTTAATCTTTTCTACCATTATCCAAGTTATTTTCCTTATGCCACATAAGATCCTTGCAACTCTTCCTTCAATATGAAGTGTAAGATTTAGTGGAAACCCTCTTGATTTCACATAGATTCCTTTAACTCAATCATATACTATGGATAAATAACTAGTTCGGACTCTAGATATAGATTCTCCACATCCAAATTACACCAATTTTAATGAGAATAATTAATACAATGAGAAATATGAGAATATAAATGATCATGAATATATAAATTATCATGCTCCACCACATAGGACTATTGATCTGCTTCTACCCATTATTAATAATGAAGTTGTACTCAACAAATATTTGATCCTATAAAGTTTTAGAAAAAGACTCAAGAAATTGCCTTGAGATTAGACTCTTATATTAAAATCTCTCACAGAAATGAAAAGGGCTAAACAGGTTGATTTTTCTATTCCTACATAGCAACCAATTATAAATGACACTATGAGGGAAACTATGTCTCAATAATCCCCTATAGCAGCCCAACCTTCTTCTATGCAACTAGTTATAGCTAGTACATCTTTGTCTCCTGATGTGTTCACCCTTGTGTAAGAGATAAGATGTATTCAATAAAAGGTACTACATCTTGAGCAAGGTACCTATAGACCTACATAGGCTTTGGACTCTTTTTCTCTACTACATACACCATTGGCATGTCATATTTCTTCCACATTCTTTCCACAAGGTTTTGTTCAACCCAAGCTTACTCTTTATGATGGTAAGTGTGATCCAGAGACACATTTGAGAGCCTTTCACACAACATGTTTGGACTATGTAACTAATGACTAGATACTTAACAAGTTATTTCCATGAAGCCTAAAGGATTATGCTTTACAATGTTTCTATAGTCTACCAAATCAATTAGTCAATGCATTCAATCCTTTAGCCGACATGTTCCTAGCTTATTTTAACAATAACATTGGTGATAAGGTTTCATATGCTCAATTTTCACAATAGAAACAAAGGTAAAATGGGCATCTCATAGATTATTTTCTTAGATATAAGACTTTTTTGGCTAAGTTGACTAGCCCCATGGTTGATTAGGAGTTATAAGATCTCCTCAAATAGAGTCTTCTATGAGTTTTTCATGAATCAATTATGTTCAAAATATTCTCTTCCTTCATCGAATTGTGTCACACTCTAAAGGAAAGAGAAGTCAAGTTAATTTTAACGAGCAAACTCAAATAGAAAAGCATCTCAAAAATAATAAACAAAAGTAATACCAAAGTCCCATACAAAGTAAAAGTCAATGATAACAAGAGTCAAAATTAACCTATAGTTAATGCAACTTTAGAGCCCCCATAACAAGTTGTTTTACCAACACATCCTCAGCATACATTTACCAATCTACTAGTTTCTTTAGCCAAAGTTTTATAATAGTTATTGGAATGTAACATCATATCTCTCCCTCCTATTCAGGAAGTTGATTCAATAAAGCCTCTCCATGAGGATATGATCAACATGAATTTTGTTTGTTTCATAGGGCACCAAGCCATACAACAACTAGATGCATTAGTTTAAGACACAAGATACATAATTTAATAGATGGAAATCATATTGATCTTATCACTTTAGTTGAGCTTCCTTAGCTAAAGAAAACACAAGATAAAGATTTGAAAATATTTTTAGATCCTTTTCTATAGCATTCAAAATAGGAGACAGGGGACACATCAAGGGTTCACCATTCATATCATGCACATCCACCACCAGATACATATAAGGTATCTCATATTTAATCACATCCTTCGAGCAACATGATTAGTGTATATAATTCTAAAGTTCTAGCTAAACCTTCCATTTAATTCTTAGAGTAAGAGATCATCGATAATGATATAGATTATCATGCACTCTTTTTTAGAGCTCACATTCATAGTCATCCTATTCATAATGTTATCATAGATAATGGATCTAGGGTAAACATGTGCACTATGGAATTACTATAGCATTTGGGATATTATTAGTAAGATATTAGCCTAATGAACATAGTTAATAGTGGATTCAATAGTCACATATAGAGTTCATTAGGTGAGATTGTACTTCATTTATAGGTTAGTCCAACACACATGGACATACCATTCACTATTGTTCCTAGTGTAGGAGTTTTTTATATGTTACTTGGTTGACCGTGGATTCATAAACTTCATGCAGTACCTTCTATAGTTTATAAATGCATGAAATCCATTCATGCTAATCAGGTTATTATAATTAGTGGAGTTCCATACGAGTTGCCATTCCCCACTTTAGAGCCATTTACTATTCCATAGTCACCAGTTTTAGCTTTACCACTAGTTACATTTTCCACACATTTTTTAGTTCTTCCTATAGTATAGATTTAGACATAGTTGAGGCATCTATCACTAGCATAGAGGGTTCATACACCTCCATAGATTTAAGTTTCTAGACAACTTCTAGCTATAGTGTTCACACTAAATGTAGTGTCATTAAGATCTCATGCATCTACACATAGAACACATCTTCATAGAGCTTATGCTACTACTAGATGGGTCCTTAATATCCCTACAAATTTATCCATTTCTTAGAGTTACAGAGGGACCCCACACTTGGTTTCTAATTTAGAAACTTTAGAGCATTTATATCATATACAACTTTTAGAGCCAAAGTCTCAACATCTCCATTGTGCTTCTCTATCATGCATGATTACTCTCTATAATAGAGGACACCATGATAGGGAGTCTCCCATGGGACTCATCATTTAGTATCATCCTTTCCCAACTTACCTCTATATAGTTTTTTATGCTTTAGTGTATATAGATTTTATCAAAAATACCAAAAACAATATAGAATTTAAAAATACCAAAAATAATACAAAATATCAAAATACAAAAACATTTAAATAATTTAAAAACAAAAACATTTCAATTGTTTTAATTATCCATTATTTACATTTCTACTACTATTCTAGAATTACATTTTTTTATTCTATGCTATTGTTTGTCAGTTTATCTGAATTACCATGCTTCACTTGATCTTATTTGAGTGTGTGTAGTGACTTCCAAACCCTTGATTATTTCACTCTACCCATTAAGGGGGCATCATACTCCTACATGTGAGATGCACATTGATATATCTTCATCCTAATGACATCTTATATATGACTACACCATCCAGGTTATGTCATTTCTATGCCACACACTCTAATTATTATGTTTTACATTATTTACTAGCTTACACAAATTACTCTATCAATAATCACTAGTATTTAGCACTTGTGTATTTCTTTGCATATACCTTATCTTTTACTCACATGTCTTGTATACTTTCATACTCTTGATTTTATTAGTTATATGTGTTTGCATTTTCCAATCTTTACATGATTTATCTTCTTACTTAGCATAACTTGATGTGATTGTATTCCTTGTTCTTGCTTATTTCTTGTATGTGCCTTAGGACATTTACCAATGTACTTTGCTTTTATTCATGTGTGTACCTTTGGAAATTTTCCAATGTCCATTACCTATACTCTTCTATGTGATCATGGATTTCATGCCAACTTGATTGTTTCAATTATATGTGTATGTGACATTTGAACATACCCTATATGTTTGCTTTATAGTTTGAATGACATGCACCCATGTCCCTTATATTCTTGTCCCCTTGGCCACTCTTGTATGCTTCTTGATTTATGTGATTTTTTATTGATTGTTTTTTATTGCTTATAATGCCATGATCCAAATCATGCATTGTCTTTATTCTTGGATGCCATGATGGACATCATGTTCCATCCCTCTATGACAACTAACAATTAACAAATAATACTTATAGTTATAGTTTAGTACATTGAACATGATTTTATATTATTATATCTATCTAAGCATACCCATATTGATCTAATAATATCTCAATACAAACCATGTTATATATTAAGATATATTATCAATTATCATTGCTATATCATATATTTTATAGCATAACACACTTGTAGGGCCCTTTATTCTGAGGGTAGTCACTACAAGGTTTCCATTCCTACCCTAAAAATAAGGGGCAACACACAAGGGTTTTATCATAGAGGTTATAACTCCTATCAATAAAAAAATCTAGTTTCAGAACATTCATAACAACAACTAGACATCAAACTAGTCAAAATAAACCAAGCAAATAATGAAGAATCTAGAATAGTCATCAAATATGGCCCAAGACAATATCACCAAGACTAGACTATATTGATGATGGTACTACTATATATTTTTAGTGATCCTTTCCAAATAGTAGAAAAACCAAAAAATTTAAAAGCAAGCAAAAAAGTAGGTTTAGCTCTAGATTTACACAACTAGACCAATTTAGAATCAATAGTTTTAATACACATTTTTATAAAAAAATCTCGATATAGGGGGCATCATGAATGGAATGATGACTCTCACTTCCAATTTTAGATAGATAAGTTGGTATAACTTTAAAATTAGAATCCATATTCTAGACATTAGTGGTTGGGGACAATGTGCATGTCATATTTGTTTTTTTATTTCCTAGTTCAACATCATCTAGACATTCTCAATATTTATGTGTCTTATTCCATTTGTAGGTGGTTGGCATAATTTCATAGTGGCTTTTATAAAATCATACCCTCCACATTCCTAAGTTCTTGAGTGGCTTCCACATAATATATATTCTGATTTTTAGAGTGGCTTTCATATAAGCCCAATCTCCATCTTTTGGAATGGTGAAGAGTGGCCTAGTTTTTATCATACATTCAAAAATCCAAACCAAAATTTTTAGATCATAATACATTCATAGGATTCAAGATCCATCAAATATTACATACATTTTATATTGATATTAGTTCATAGCCTCACTTCATAGGGTAACAATGGAGCCAAAGGACTAGCTGGACTTTGAATTCTTGAGCCACCTATTTAGAGGGATTGGACCCATAGTCCAAACATCAATCAACACATGCATGATCACCTAGATTCACTTATTGGGTGATGATGGAGCCAAAGGTCAAACCTTTGTATTTGTGAGCCAGTTTATAGGAAATTAAGCACTCAAATATGTTCATGATATTACTCTTGGTAGAACATCATCTAGCATTACTCAACATCACAATAGGATTTGCATTGGTCCACATACCCAGTGAGGTGTATTCATTCTTTCTCTTCCTCTCTCTTACCCAAATTTATACATTTTTATTTTAAATATAGCATATCTAGTAAGAATTGATCTACTCTTGTCTTTTCTTAAAGGCTCACACTTCACAATGTGTTCTCTCTATGCACAACCTAGCATCACAATAGTATCATGAGCTTCACCCTTGTAGGTAACTACATCTATGATTTTTATTTTTCCTTTATCCTAGTATTTTGATTTAATACATTACTAGAATAAAGTGGGGGGGGGGGGGAATTTAGTCATATAAAATTCAAAAATTGGTAACTTGAGCATGACTAATGACACCCAACCCATAGGTCCCTCTTGCTTGCTTTCATGACCATTTTAGACTTGATCACAACTAAACCAAGACCTTATGTTCATGACTAATACGACCCCTAGGTTTTCTCTACCTAGGATAATAACACCACACTAGGAATATAGTGCTAATGCCACTCTTATCCACTTTTGGTACTATTATCCAAGCTCATTTATAGCCGCAACTATCAATTAATTTTAGTTTACTATATTTATCCTTATTAGCCTAATACAAGAAAATTCAATCCATGACCAATAGATCCCTATAAAATCCCATTCAAAGATCATTTGGGAAGGCCTAGAAAATATCACAAAGTAAGCAAGAATATAAGCAAGACTACTTTAGCACATTTCCATATTCTTTGCGTATATACATCCAATACTATTTTTTGCTTATTTGAATCCTTACACTAGTTTCAATTCATCTCAAGCACACCTAGTTTAGAATTTCCTTACATTATCATATCATAATTATACCAAGCACTTTCATAGGGAGAACTAAATATAGATTGATCCCTTTTCAGAGTATTGGTATGTAGGCAACATTCCCACATAAGGGGTGTGGATCCATAGCTAGTCAATCTTACACACACTAACCCATCCCACCTCTTATTAAAAATTGGTCAAAGTATAATGGAAGATAGGGATTTAAGAGATAATCTTCCCTACAAGAAGCTCTATAGAGGTTTGGATACAAAAACTTTAGAGATAGGGTCACATAGACCTGTCAAACAAAACATATAAATATTAGGCCAGATAAGGACTACAATGATGGTGCCAATATTGTCCACTTTTGGTGTTCCTATCCAATTAGAAAACAAAAGTCAGAATCTTATTTGTAATAGTGTCCTAGGACTACATAGTGAGTATCAGAGCTTGTCTTAGTCGAATCAACACAATTTAAGTTAAATCATATTTTCTCCCTCTTATTACTATTTTTAGAATATATCTAATTACCAATAAATTTTATAAATAATTAGATTATTTACCAAATATTATTTATTGATTTATCAATCTAGAACCTTTAACTAAATTAAGAATAAAATCCTAATTATTCCCAAAATTGTTAAATTAGTATCAATACTTTAAATAACTTTAAAGGAAGAACAAATATGCATAAAATGTGATATAAATAGCAAATATCAATTATATTTATACTTATAAGCAAATAATTTACTCAAAAACACAAAGATACACTGATCTTTAAATAAAATAGAATAAGCTCAATGTCATGTCCCCTTTTTCATGGACATTGACAGTCTTGATGATTAGCCTATTATACGACCTTCGTAGGCTAATAGGATGGATAGAGGGCCATAATGGAGCTTGGATCGACTTTGATTCATAGGATTTCTACATTTGATTTTCATTCAGGGTATTTCAGACACATTTGGCCTGAGCTCCTACTTTTTAGGGATATTTGATATGCAGCGGAGTGCCTTTATTGTGGTATGGTTATGTGTGGAATCACTCCCTGATTCACTAGCTTCGATCGGTTCGTGGATCTGACATGTATTGAGGGAGATATTAATATTTGATTGATTTAATCAAATATTAATTATTTAGCCTATTTTTAATTAGAAACCCTAATTCTAATTTAAGAAACCCTAATTAGGGCAAGCATATCTTTTGAGGGTATAAGGGTTTCTCATGGAGGCCATTGTTCATCATGCTATTAATTATTGATATTGATTTTGAGAATTTCTTCTGTGAAGACTGAGCCAAGGGTTCAAGCATTCCATTTGCATTGGAGAACGTTCCCTCTTCAGTGTGTGTAATTAAGAGGCTGTGGAATATCAGCTGATCTATTGCCAAAGTGAGAGATAGCTTCATCTAGAAGTTATCACAGAATTTACAGGGTTGAGAGATAACTTCACACAAAAGTTATTACAGATATTCCAGGTATTTATTTATTTATGTTTTGATCCAAATAAGCTATACAGATAGAGATATTCTGTATTAGAGTCATATATCTTCAGATCAGAGGTCCTACAAATAGGGTGTAATTTATTGGTAGTCGTACGAAGCCGTACAGAGCCGTACAGGTTTACACGGCTACCGACGACGGCAGTATTACCAACGATGGCTACCGACGATGGCAGTATTACCGACGACGGCTACCAACGATGGTAGTATTACCGACGATGTCAGTATTAGCTACCGACAGTGGCAGTATTACCGACGATGGTGACTGTGTTATTACACAGCAACCTGAGACCTTCCAGAATTCAATTTGCACTTCCAAATTTTGCAAAGCCAGGGTTTTTCAAGACTATATTTCATATTTATATGCATATTAGAGGACTAAAATTGTAATAATTTAGAAGGACAAGTGATACAATCTGTAATTTGTTATTAAGAGACTATATTATTGTGATCTTTCTGAATTTATTCAACAACGATTATATCTTGGTTTAGATTTTTTGTGTTGTTATATTTCCTATTTGGAGGGGATATTACAGTGGTATCAGAGCTAAATTCCTGCCATCCTATTGGGCACATCAGAGCTAATGTCTTGCCATCCTGTTGGGTAGTTTGGGTAGATTGAATCAGCAAAGTATCATGATGCCTTCATATACTCAGAAACAGTGGGACAATGATATGAAGAAGCTGGAACACAGTTTGAAGCAGTTGGATGAAACACAAAAGAGGATGAATGAAATTATTTCATACCCTACCTCCAAATACAAATCCACGCGGTATATGACAGTGAATGATGAGTGGGACTTATTACCTCCTCATGTTCAAGAGGGGACGACCTTTGAACGTTTTGTCAAGCTGAGGAGAGAGCACTACAGATCACTTAGACGAGAGAGCAGCATGTCCCATAATTATTATGATTATGAGATAGGATATAGTGAAGATGAGGATGAGTTAGATGCTTGCACTCAAAGTGTACAGGTGGGCTCAGATGTTAGTACACTGAGGGTTGATGATCTCTCAGTTATGACAGAGATTGTAGAAGAGTCCCAGGATCCTATTATTACAGATGACACTCAGGAGAATGCAGTGGACAGTTTTGAGGACTTAGTTTCACCGGTTGTTTCTCTCCATATGGAAGGGTTAGACAGTGATGCTACAGTTGTTGATAGTCCGTCTGTTGATATGAGCTTTGGCATTGATTTACAGAGTGTGGATGATCATTTGTATATTGAGGTGGTTGGTGATGAGTACCTTCCTGTAGTTGTTGCTGATGAGCATGTTGTTGAGGCTGATACACATATTCAAGATTTGGGAGTACTTGATTCTGATGAGCTTGAGATACCAGTGGAGTCGATTCTCTAAATTGATTATTCTCACACAGATGACAGTGTGGTACAATTGGTTGTGCCACCTTTACAGAGAGATCAGTTGGAGTGTGTGGGGGAGTATGTTGATGCTTCCACATATAATTTCTACTGCACTGAACCATTCATGGAGTATTTGCTGGATAGTGCAGGTGTTCGTCTGGACTCACATAAGATGACAGAAGGTGTTCTGATCTGAGGTTCTAGTGCTATTAGCAGATTGGGTGAGGAGATTTTATGAACCCTTTCTACTATGTTACCTTACAGGGATGATGAGGTATTATTTGTTGAGCCAAGATTGGAGCCATCATTGAGTCCCAATTTGGAAATAGTGAGCCAGTAGTAGAGTTTGGGGGTTCTTACCAGCATCTTGCGGTGAGGTATGCTCCTTATTTTTCTTTGCATCTAGAGATTAGTTTTGGTGTCAGTGACTCAGGTACCAATGATTGTCATATCCACGGTCCAGTTGGATGTGAGTATCAGTTAGATAGGGACTTGAATTTTGACAGAGTTGATATTTTAGTTGGCTTGAGTCCCTCAGAGTGGTTTCTTCTATTGGCATCTACAGTTGGTCTTCAGATAGTTTTTTGGGTGTCGAGTGCAGTTTTTCAGTTGATGACACTGTTGATGTTGTTGATGTTGTTGATTTGTTCACATGGGTTGATTGGTGACATGATGGATGTTACACAACTTTTTCCTTGGGATCCAGGTGGATTGAGTAGTTCATTGTTCTGAGATTGCTTGGGGACAAGCAATTTCCAGAGGGGCGGATTGTCATGTCCCCTTTTTCATGGACATTGACAGTCTTGATGATTAGCCTATTATACGACCTTCGTAGGCTAATAGGATGGATAGAGGGTCATAATGGAGCTTGGATCGACTTTGATTCACAGGATTTCTACATTTGATTTTCATTCAGGGTATTTCAGACACATTTGGCCTGAGCTCCTACTTTTTAGGGATATTTGATATGCAGCGGAGCGCCTTTATTGTGGTATGGTTATGTGCAGAATCACTCCCTGATTCACTAGCTTCGATCGGTTCGTGGATCCGACATGTATTGAGGGAGATATTAATATTTGATTGACTTAATCAAATATTAATTATTTAGCCTATTTTTAATTAGAAACCCTAATTCTAATTTAAGAAACCCTAATTAGGGAAAGCATATCTTTTGAGGGTATAAGGGTTTCTCATGGAGGCCATTGTTCATCATGCTATTGATTATTAATATTGATTTTGAGAATTTCTTCTGTGAAGACTGAGCCAAGGGTTCAAGGATTCCATTTGCATTGGAGAACGTTCCCTCTTCAGTGTGTGCAATTAAGAGGCTGTGGAATATCAGCTGATCTATTGCCAAAGTGAGAGATAGCTTCATCCAGAAGTTATCACAGAATTTATAGGGTTGAGAGATAACTTCACACAGAAGTTATTACAGATATTCCAGGTATTTATTTATTTATGTTTTGATCCAAATAAGCTATATAGATAGAGATATTCTGTATTAGAGTCATATATCTTCAGATCAGAGGTCCTACAAATAGGGTGTAATTTATTGGCGGTCGTACGAAGCCGTACAGAGCCGTACAGGTTTGCACGGCTATCGACGACGGCAGTATTACCAACAACGGCAGTATTACCGATGACGGCTACCGACGATGGCAGTATTACCGATGACGGTAGTATTAGCTATCGACAGTGGCAGTATTACCGATGACAGTGACTGTGTTTTTACATAGCAACCCGAGACCTTCCAGAATTCAATTTGCACTTCCAGATTTTGCAAAGCCAGGGTTTTTCAAGACTGTATTTCATATTTATATGCATATTAGAGGACTACAATTGTAATAATTTAGAAGGACAAGTGATACAATCTGTAATTTGTTATTAAGAGACTATATTATTGTGATCTTTCTGAATTTATTCAAGAGCGATTATATCTTGGTTTAGATTTTTTGTGTTGCTATATTTCCTGTTTGGAGGGGATATTACACTCAACAAAGATTCAAAGAATTCATGGCCCTCATTATAGCACCAGTGGAGCTTCTCCTATTGATGTTTATAAATGAAACACAGGTGCTCTTAGTTTTTAAAGAACACTTCTAATTTTAGAAATTAGAAAATTTAGAGCATGAGTTGTAGGTTTTGATAATATAGTTTCCTTTGGTGAAATAGTAGTAGAGAAAGATAAACTATTCCATAATATTTATATGATTTAGTGGTTGGGAGCCACCTTGGTCCATTCTTTGTGAATTGCAAGGATTCTATGTTCATACTTAGTGAATTGTGTTCCATATTTAAGCTTACAAACTAATATAAATGGATATTTATAATGAATCTAAATCTAAAGTGATTTAGTATAAAATGGAGCAAATTAGAGGGTAAGGTAGAAAAGAAATGACTGATTACCAATTTTAGTATCAAATATCATGACAAAGTATCAACTACAATTGAGAATGCACTCAAACCATTATACAATTTAAAATAGTCTTAGCTCAAATTATACTATATATCAAGCAAACTTCAAATGATAATGTAAAGAGTCATAAGTAGGAACTAGCTCTAATTTTAGGATTTACTACTATAATCAAATAAAATTTTCACATCTGAATACAAATCAAAAATGAAATGAATTAAAACCTAAGATCTTCCAACTAATATAGCGTATGCACAAATTAGAAAATCTATGATTATAAAATGCAACATAGAATTCAAAGACACCATTCAAATTCAAGACATCAACTAGCAATTGAGAG
The DNA here is from genome assembly GCA_037957365.1 of Torreya grandis. Classification (NCBI taxonomy): domain Eukaryota; kingdom Viridiplantae; phylum Streptophyta; class Pinopsida; order Cupressales; family Taxaceae; genus Torreya; species Torreya grandis. The sequence goes on along the minus strand of JARHVA010000511.1, from coordinate 3,601,339 downwards.
AAAAGCTATATTAACAATTAAAATATCAAATGTGGATAATCCTTGTAGAATTCCTTGATTATATTAATTGATTCAAGTGTACAAAAGTTTTTCAAAAATATCTCTCCTTTTTACAAATGGTGATACATGCCTTTATAGAAAGATCATGTAGTATACTAGTTAGTTACAATATATAGGTGTAAAAAAGACAAGGACAACTATCCTTATAAGTTCTAAAATACACTTATTTTTCACAATTAGACTGACTTAGAGGTAAATATGCTAATAAGCTAGCATATGCCTTTATAAGGTAATATTCTATTTCAAAATGCTACAAAGTTTTACAAAATAGAATATTGTCTAATTTTTTGCTAGGCCTTTTGCTTGTTGTTGTTGGAGGATGCTCATGGATTTAACATGTTACTCATCAACTAGCTCTAGATCCATAGAAGACTTTAAGATACACTTCTCCTCTTAATATACCAAGTCATGGAATTCTTTTTCATTTTTGGCCGTGGCTTATTTAATGCTCCTAGATTCATTTATCCTCTCTCCAATATTGAATATCATGTCTAAGATCTTAATGTTATGAGCCCTAGATTTTGCTTGACTCTCTCTTTTTATTTCTTAAGTTACCAAAGTAGCCTTATGTTTTAATTTTTCATCACTTATGATTCCAAGGGTAGTGGGTTATGTAGGATCTATAAGCATGGTCTCAAGAAGTTGTTCAATCCTAGAAATTATCTCTTTGTCATCTTCTAAGAGTCTTTCCACAACACTATTCCATGCACTTAAACATTGAACCTTGTCAACTAAAATTCATATAATTGTGCTTATGAGTCCTAAATTGATGGTTTTGAAGCTTAGGATCTATTTATTTACTTGAATGTTGAGAAGCTCAGCTATCTTATTTTATGAGGCTTGCCATTGGGTGACCAAACTCTTGGCTAATGCACTCTGCTGCTCTAATGCACTCTACTTAAGATTCATTATTTTGAGTGCTTCAACAATGTCATAAAATGACTCATCAAGTATATTGGTCATTACATTATGTACTGATAGAACTGCCTGTGTCTCCAGGCTTTATTTTTCTTTTACTAAATTTAAGGTCCTCTACTCATGCCTTGAATCCCATCTTTAGCTTGTGCTGATTGGACCTCAATCAAGATTTCCACATCCTCTTTAGGGATGATAGACTCACCAACTATTAATCCTCATCTAGTGTTAATCCCATAAAGGGATCCACCTTTTGAAAGGTGAATTCCTATATTCCAACCATAGCTATCTTAGTTGTAACCCTTTCTAATCCATCTATTTTATGGTTGAATTAGATGGTAGTGACTGGCTTCTTGAATTAGGGAGGTTCTAGGACCTCCACACCTGAGTTACTAGATGCTCCCAAAGCATCCATCATCTTGTATTCTTATCTTTGAGTGACCACAATCCTCATTTATTCTTGCTCCTTAACCATAAACCTTATTCATGGATTCATGTCATCTTGTACCTCAACATAAAAAACTCTTGTCATATCCCATGAATGGGAGAGATAAGGAATATTTTGTAATTTACCATAAATAAAATAGTTAGGAATGACTATCCCATGAATGGGTAATTCATCATTGAACAAATTTATCTCACTTGTGGGGTGAGAGATGCTCAGTCTTGGTCTCTTCATTAGTCCTACAAGAACCAATGCTATCTCTATTTTCCTCTTTTCCTAGGATGTCATAGGGACCATACCTAAAGTAAGCTCTTTTACTTTATCTTCCTCATGTTCCCATCTTTGGACTTGAGTTTCTTCAAATTGTTCTTCTTCCATGTTAGTATCATATGCCTCTACAAGTTCCTTGAGGGCACCCTCAAGTGTCTCATCTAGTTCTAAGGCAATCATACTATGTAATAAATAGGGTAAGGTGGTTTTTAGGGAAATTTTAAAGATGAGGGTCCCTCTCCAAGCCTCTCTTGCAATTTTTCTTCTCCTATTTTTTATTTAACATGGCCTTGTTCATCCTAGCCTTACATGACCTGCGCTTGGGGTTGTGGCTATGGATGCACTACTTGGGGTTTCTCTTGGGCTATTCTAATGGTATAAGAAGTAAGTGATACTACAAAGGATGTATTTTTCATTCTTTTCATAATGTCTTATTATCATTGGTTAACTTATGTTCAAACTTGATGTTATGGCTGGATCCTAACCAATACTTCTTCATAATTATTAGCCTTATATATATCTAGTTGAAAGCCAAATGAATCCCTATGTGTGGACATAATTTCCACCTATTTTTAGTATTTCAATATGTTTTTCCCAATAATCAAGGGGAAATTGTGGATTAGGCCCTTCCTCTTCTCCTTATAGGTCCCATAAATGGCATGGATGAGCTAGGAGGTAATATCTTACTCTAAAAGCTTGATAAGAACATATACTGGTAATCTATAAGATTGGGACATGATCCCCTCAATCTTGATAATTATATAATTAGGGTAATACCATATGTTCTCCATCATTTCAACATACTTATTGATGATTGGATGGACCATAGGCATGGGAACACCTATGATGGCATCCAATATGGTTGGGTAAATGCAATTACAAATAAACTACATATGGTTCCTATATTTAAAGACATGTAACTTTGAGCAATGGTGGGAAATGGTCATTTTTCCATCTAGAGACGAATTTATAATACTAGGGAAGTTGATTGAGGCTAGTAGGGAATCTAAGAGGTATGACATCATGTGAAATTTCTTAGATGCCTTTATTTTAATGGTAGTGAATTGTTTGGCTAGGAAAACACTGATTAAATCTCTAATTAGAGGGGTGAGTTTTTATTCCACCATGAAATAGACAAAAGGAACCCAAATTTTATTCACATAAGTGGTTGAGGGGGCTCCAAAGGCTCAGTTCAATAGGGTCATTACCCTAATGTCCTTCCTAAATTAGACTATTGGTATTTTACCCTCAAAGTCCCTAAAGATATGGTGTCTTTTATGCATCCACGTTCTAAGGATAGAATCTAGGTCATGGTTGTTATTCCATTCCTTGATATTAGGTAGGTCCACATGGGGAAGAGGGAGATTATAATACTTCTCAAAATCAATAAGGGAAATATAGGCTATTTTTTTTATAATTTCCTTCCCTGATGATCCATTTATTATCTAATCTATAATTCAAAATATGGGGGTAATGATTTCTATACAATGTAATACCTTAGGCTTTGCCATGGCATGGTTAAATCTAGCCATCTGGACTGTAACTAGGTCATAGTGGCTCATGCTTGTGGTGGTAATTCTCTATTCCTCTTTATAAATGGGTGGTAACTGATCTTCCATGAAAATGAGCTCAAACCAATTCCTAATGCTTAGGACATTCAGGGATGTAAAGTCTAATTTAGTATCTTTGAAGATCTAACCTTCATTGTTTGTTGATAAGTAGAGCTTGGTCTCTTCCTTCAATTAATATCTATGAGTTACCATGGTCCCTATTTTTGCTAATTGTTCACACTATATGTATATGATCTTTATAAAATATCTCTTTCACTCAAAAAAATAATTAGGTTCTCCTTGGATTGAATTATAACCAATTGAGTTTGTTTGGGTTGATTTTATGTAGGTTTAGGGTTTGGAAGCTTTAATGGTAGAATATATCCAAACTTTGTCTTATACATGCATTGTATTTGATTTGGACTTTTACATTTATAATTTTGCATTTTTGACCTATCAAAATATTATATTCTATCTGTTTCTGCTTATTTGGTGCCTATATGGCATCAATCTGGGTCTTTTGTGGCATTTTTCATAACTATTATTTGAGCACTAGCCTTTGGCATTTAAAAATGACTCTCTTTTTTCACACCATCAAATAAAAATCATAGATTAATGAAAGTTATTGATTATAATATATCCCCTTCTTATTATTAGCTCTTAATGTGGCAAATCCTATAGTTTTTACACTTGGTATCTTTACATTCCTCCTCATGCTCCAAATCCTATGTTAGTGATTTATTGAATGAATTTTGGCCACACAGTGAACTTACAAGCCTTTAAAAATTCATGAGTGCCTTTATGACATTAGATCATCCTCCAATAATAAAGAGTGAACTATTAGATCATACTATTAGCTTTTCCTTGAATGATTTTTCACCACACATCAAACTTGTGGGCTCTTGGGGCTTCATTGAAAAGTATTTGGGTGCATCCACAATGTTGTATCAAAATTTAGTGACAAAACATCAATCATTGATCTAAAGAGATGTCTAAACTTTAAGTTAACAAGTTATTAAAATGGAACTTAAGCTTAAATTCCTTAGGATAAGGTTTATCACATTTTTATTAAGCATATAGAAAACCTTAGGCTAAGGGATTTATGTCTAGATTTTCTAAATCATATAAAAGGTGGCCAAGGTTAAATATTCTAAGCTAATGTTTACGTTGTGTTCAAATAAACATAATGTATGTATTAGTATAAAATATTTATGCTAAGGATTATAAAATATGCTAAAAAAGGATCGTCATGACATAATGGTTTAAAAACAATAGGATTTTAATGTATTGACAAACACATTAAAACTTGTATCTAGAAATCACTTGGTCTAAGTCATACGTAACAAAGATCTCCCTTTTAAAATAAGACTTAGCATAAGTTTAATGCTCATGATATTTAAACAAAATACCATGGGAACCCTAAAGTATAGATTTACACTAAGTTTCATTTTGCATATATTTAGACCATAAGACCATTTCCATATTTTTTAGATCAAATATTTCCTATGTTTAAGAATATTTTGAGCACTTCCCTAAAAATTTAAAGCAATTTTCAAGCCTTTCATTAATATTTTGAAGTTAATTTTGACCCTAAATATAATAATTTATTAGCTTAAATTTAATGGTATCATGGACATCAAATATGTCCTTGTGGATGTCAAATTATGGTCCTGTAAAACATCAAATTTAATCTAGTGAAGCTTTTAATTTGATGGGGTTAAAGTTGACAGTTACGTGGGCATCAAATACATCCTCATGAATGTCAAATGATATTTTTTATGAACATCATGTTTAATCTCATTAAACTATTGTGGCTCAAAGTGAGATTACCACTTGGCACCTCCATAAGGATTCTTAGGGTCTTAGACTTAATTCACTTCATTAGATAAAAATTGATGATGAAGCATCAACTATAGGATCATGATCTGGGATCTTGATCATGATCGGTTACTTTATCAGATGGGACCCATTTGTCTTTGATCATGAAATGCAAAGGTGCCATATTTTTATTAATTTAGACTTTTATAGTCCCTTGAATTTTCAATTTTGCCTCACTTCATTTGATCGAGTATTTGTGATGAAGTGATAACTATAGATTGTAATCTAAGAGCTTGAATGTTATTGGCTAGTGGGCTATGTGTAGGGTTATGTCAGGCCTTCTTCACACCATCTGATTGGAAGGCCATAAGGAATCATGAACTATTAGATTATCTGAGGTAAATACCATTTAAGCCAAATCTCATGGTTTATTCTCTCCCTTAAATCAAATTCCATGATAAAGCAAAGGTCATTAGATACTGCAAGATACAAGAAAGTTAAGTTAGGATCATGGTGATATAAAAGACCTAGGCTAAGATATTAAGACTAAGGTCCTAATTTTATTAATAAATATGTTGGGCCCTTATATTTAAAACCTTAGGCTAAGATATAAACTTAAGGACCAAGATAAAATAGAATTAGACTTGGGGAACTAAAACTTAAGCTAAGATGTTAAGACTAAGGTCTAATTAGTATTTAATTAATACAATGGGATCTTAGGGTTAAAATCTTAGGGTAAGCTCAAAAATATTAAAATGACCCTATAGAATGAATATTAGTTAGGTATATAAGGAAATTTGAAAGGGGAAATAACAAAGGGGACCAATATTTTTAGGATAAGTCTTATTCACATTAAAAACATGACTAAGCTTTAAAACATGGGCTTTATACTTAGATCCAAAATGAATTTTAAAAGGGTTACTGCCAATTTGGTTCATGCCATTATTTAAATTTGAATTGAGGGGTTTTTCAGGGTTTTGGAATAAAAAATTCTCAAGAACAAATGTCATGGAACCTACAACTAAAATCCATAAATACCACTTATTAGCAATGTTAGTCCAAATTAAATCACAACAAAACCAAGTAAGCTTGCTTTTAATAAAGTGGATGATATTCAAAATCTAAAAATGATCCTAACATGCCATATTTCATGTTAAAACTTTAGTGTTTCTCATGGCTCCCATTTTTTCAAAAAATGGGGTTACGTTGGCCCCAACATTCCCCTTATGTCTAGTCTCATAACATCATGCTTGGATCAAGTTTTAAGTATTACTAGGCTCATAACCAACTTTTTACTCAATTTCACTTATAGTCATGTTAGAACATGTGTGGAACCTCTTTAGCATGTCCATGGAGGTGTTTTGGAAATATCATAATGTTTCATGTTGATATTTTGATGAAAAGATTAATTGATCATGATGTCAGTCCCTTTGGTACATGAATCATTTTAGGTCCACTACTTGCACACATTCTAAGTCCACCTACAGGGGTATCTCTTTGATAACATCATGATGATAGAAGAGATTTGACCATTGATCCAAATATTTTATATTCATAGAAATGCATTGGAAAACATGGAGAAGGAAGAAAATTGATCACTAGAGCACATATTTTGATGACTATCTAAGTTTTTGTTCATTGTCTATAGATAAGAAAATATTCATCTACAGGTTATTTACCAGAGGGTTTAGGTGTCATATGAAGTGTTAAGGAACATAGTGGAAATCTAATTATAATACTATCATTTTGAGGGGAACATGGTAGAAATGTTAAGAATTATAAATTTGTATATTGAGATAGGGATCAACTTCAAATGATGATGATTGAGTTTTAAGACCAAATTCCTAAATTATGAAAATAAAGATCCAAGGAATTTTAGTGGAAGTCATATGACATGGTTTCAAGGACTTCCAATGCCTCTAAATGATCAAAAGTTTTAGCTTATATATAAAAGATGAATTTTGAAAAGAATTAAGTCAATAAAGTCAATGGAAGATAGTTTTTTGGAGACCTAAAGATGCCCCTTAAACCACTCAAACCAAATAGTAATATTTGTAGGTTTTGAAGATACAAGGTGACCTTAACACTTCAAGGTGTTGATGAAGCATAATTCCCAATTTTCAATGGATTTATTGAGTGAAATATACACTAATGGACATAGATATCATCAAGATAGTGTGATATATAGTGTTTTAGGTCCCATAGACACCTATAAGTGTCTCTCCCTCTGGAAATTAATACCTACAGGTTAGTTGCAGGCTCATTATGGATATTAGATTAGATATTTAGTGATAGACATAATTTTAAGCATGGAAATGAAAATTATAGTTATGTAATGGTGTGTAATTTTTTATGGAGGGAATAAAGCAAAAATTAATGTCTTAGGTCATATAATCTACACCTATATGTCCTGATGACTCCAACAGACTCAACTATAAGTGACTGTATGTTAATAGTGACATAGTTGAGGGCTATCTTAAGCCTTTGGCATGGAAGGTATATATAATATGTGAATAAAATATCCTTTGGATGTATTTTAGGGATTATAAAATGCCCCATATCAATTTAAGTAGCCTCAAGGAGGTAATTTACACCTACAACTAATTGTAATGGTAGAGAGAGATAATGGGCATAAAGAGTGAGTTTATTGAGATGGGCATAACCAAAATATATAATGGATAGGTTAAAAAAGTAATAAATTTAACTTTTAGGTTTTAAAATATAATTATACAAGGTTTTCAAGGTTTAACCATATAAGGGACACCTACAAGTGCTCTAAACAAGTAAAACTCAATCAAGAATGGAAACTAATTTTAACTGAGTAGGGTGTATAGAGGGTTATATCAAGAGTTTAAATGGTGAAAAAAAATTTGAACACCTTTATAATAATAAAAATAGTATAATTACACTCTCTTAGCTGATTTTTAATAGATAAATGGCTCAAAAGATGCACAGATAGTCTGCGTCTTGAAATTCTTGCACATAGTCCATTTTGCACAAGCTTGTCTTGGGTTTTGTTGAGGTTGGGGGTCTATGCTTAAGATCAAGGGATAATTTTTTTTTGAGAGTATCCTTACCAATTCAATAATCCTATGAAATACCTATTTTGTCTTAACAAACATGGGAAGTTCCCTATGTTTTGTATTAGACATAGGGCACTCCCCTCATGCACAAACCTTAGTAGTTTTGGAGAAGGGTGGTAAACGGATGGATAAGGATCTATTTGTAAATTATATGAAGGATTAATAATATATATAAAAGCTATGTAGACATATAAAACTAATAATTTAGGTGTGAATTTTAACAGGGTGTCCCAAACCATCAGTTTTGGAAGCAGGTTTAGTAGGTAGAATTAAGGCCTAGAAGCCAAATGGTAGGTAAATTTTACTTATAAATATTAGTGATCCTTTTTGAATAATTGGAAAAAAAATTAAAAGTGAATTTATATTTTTTTAATCTCTTAGATGTGGGCTTTAGGGTGAAGATAGCCCTATTAAATCTGACTAGGCCTTGAATCCAAAAGGGTGGACAACTTCATGTATAGCCTTATATGATCACTCCAATGCGTTTTTGAATGTTCATAGGGGAAAAATAGACGTGATAGATCTGGTCTAAGGTAGATAAGTTTTAGGGGAATCCAATTTTGGCTTAGGACCAACATTAGGCTGGTGAAAATGGAGAAGTAAGCTTAATAAGAAAAGTTTAGATGCTCACATCTTTATTAAGGTTGTGCATGGGGATATAAGGAATTATGGGAAGTGGAAAGATGTATTTAAATATTTTCTAATTATTTTTTTAGTAGATTTAACTTCCCATATTTGTAAATGAACCTTAAGAAGGTCAAACAGACCTAAACACTCCTACACCCTTGCCAGTGACTAGTTTAAGGAAATAAAGATGGAAAGCTAATATAATGAAATATTTTTCCGAGTAAGATAATTAAAAATTGTAATAAAATACCTTAGGCTACTCCCTGTGCTTTTGGATTGTACAAAATTATATGGACATGGTACAAAATAGGGTTATTTTGACTATTTTATATGTTTTGCAAGTTATAGATGGAGTCTGAAGATGAAATAATGTTTGGGGGATTATTAAGACTTAATATAACTCCTTATGTCCATTTTGTTCCTTAGAAATATTCCTAAGTATGAAAAAGTAGCTCTCATCTTAGCCAGTCAAAATTGGCATAGTGAACACAATAGTGAGAAGGGTGAAAAATTCAAATGTGAGCCTTTTTAAGATGTGCCTGATGATTTTAAGGACATAGAGGGTATTGAAAAGTTTCATCCACTCCCTACCATATAATTTCATGGAAAAGTTATGAATTTTTTGAAGCCAAGTGTGCAGTGTGCATGAAATAAGAGTTTCTTAGAGTGAAAATAGTGATAATTAATTTTTAGATGATTTTAAATTACCAAGCCTATAACCAATGCATATAGAGGCATGTATGCAACCATTCCATTTCATTACAATCATATTACCTATCTATAATAATTTTTGGGATGTTAAAATAGGTCCAAATCATGAAGGTAGTTTTTTGAGCTAGAATGAGAACTTTCATGCCACTTTGAAAGAGTTTCATGACTTGGAGAGCCACTTGTTCCTTTAGACCTTACATGGTTCATCCCACATCCTATTATCATGCATAACTAACTGATTTTATTAAATTAACAAGTGTCCTTATGACCCTTTGACTTTATCTTCTCCTCTCTATCTCAATTTCCATAAGAACTAACAATTTTGGCCATTGTAGCTTATATTCCACCTAAGTATGGTGAAGCCCTACTCATTTTCATACCATTTATTCAATAATAGTACTAATTTTTACCTCTTCATGAATTTTATAGTGTTTTCTACTTATATTTTTGATTTTGATTAAGTGATAACTCTTTTGTCCTTAGCATGTTGTTTCATTATTTCATCCTATTTGTAGTTGAAAAGCTTCTTTTGGTGGGGCATGTGAAGTGTTCTAAGAAGCGTCAAGGTTAACTGAGTTATTATATTCACTAGTTCCATTTAAAGCCTCTTATCTAGTCTTCCTACCCTAAGCATTCATCCATAACCTCATAATGTAATATCGATGTGAGAATATGTATATTGAAGAAGTGTAGGTTTGGTTAGTCTCTTGGTTTCATGTGTATCATGCAACTGGTTGGAAGTAATAAAATTATTTGGTGTATCACCTCCCTTAGGATAGTTTGCTTTTAGTTTTATCTTTCCCTTTCCCCCCAAAAAAAATTAGGTGTTTTAGTGATACAAAGTGGTACATCAAGGGAGCTAGCCTTACCAAGAGATTCACCTCATTCCTAGGCTCACCCATAGCCTAAAGGTGTTTCAATTGTGCCACGTGCATGAGGAGATGATGCATCTCCTCAAAGGCTACAAATCCAAGTGACAATAGTATCCACATTTCATATGGATATGGAATTTGTTTTAAAATGTCTGATAGGTAAATGTATTTTTATTTACATGGATTAATTGATTATTTTTTCAAAAACATAGGTTTGATCATATTTTCCATATTTAAAAGATATTTGAAAGGTGTATAAGGTATGGTATCTCACTTTACCCAAAGAAAAGTGTATTTGGTGTTATTGAAGGTAAGCTTCTTAGTCACATCATCATGAGGGAAGGTATTTATGTCGACCTTGAACATGATAATGTGATTTATAAAATACCTTTTTATAGAAATAAAAAATGAATTAAATTCATTATTTGGTAAGATTGAATTTTTATGCAAATTCATATCTAGTTTTGTTGAAATTGGTAAACCTTTGAATGTAATGTTGAAACATGAAGACAAGGTGGAATGGACTCCTAAAACTAGGTAATCCTTATAAGAAATAAAGGAATCCATAATGTAAGCATAGTATAAATTCTCCAAGACTAAATTAAGGACTTATACCTCTATTTCTTCACATTAGAGCACACCATAACTACAATGTTCACCCAAAATCTAGATGAAGATGAGCACCTAATCAATTTCATGAGAAAAAACTTTAAATATGTAGATTTAAATTACTCCATTTTAGATAGGCATTCATATTCGATAATAAATATTATGAATATATTTAGAAACTAAATTCTCAAAAATAGGGTGAACATCATCATCCCAAACCCAATGATCAAGCTAATGTTGGGTAAAAATAAACTAAGAGATGTAGAAGTAAATAGATGGCCAAGATGAAAGAGTATGAGACTAAGATAAAACCTATCAAGATATTTTGAGTCTAAGGTCTTACCCAATTGAACACTAAAATCAACCTAAGGATTATGGTGGTACAATTGGACTAGTTAGAAATGGTCCATCAAGAATGGTATTATTGAATTGTCAACTATCTCCTTTATATAAATTATCCTTTAGGACTCAATTAAACAAAAAAAGAGATATCACAATGAATTAAACTTGATACATATTGAAGAATGGAATTATCTATAAAAATACAATATGAAGGCATATATATTAGATGTTTATCTAGGAAAAATCTAAGTCATGACTAGTTTCCATGCTAAATTGGGTAGTGCCCATCCTTCAAGGACTTAAATTGCACATAAATTCCTATGAGTTGGGTATTATTATCCTACTATATTTATATATGTCCATGCCCATGTCCATTCATGCCATTAGTTCCAATGCTCACCAATAAGTAAGTTCATAGTGTAATGTCTTGTAGTCTATAATAAAATAACATCTTTTCACTCAATGAAGAGTTGACTTAATTAAACTCATCAAACTAAAATAATTACTTGGTTATTAATTAATAATTATAGTCACTAATTAATACATAATATGGACATAGGTGGAAATAACCAATAACAACATAGCTAAGGAAGTCATCATGTTCTTTAAGGAAAACATAACAACACAATTTGTCACCCCAACCTCTCTAGTATGTGACAATGGACCTACATTTTAGTTTATTAATCTCATTGAATGGGGTTATGAAAATGTATTTTTCATAAAACTAATACACATAATGTAATTGTTTGGCTGAGTCAACTAATAATAAATTGATTGATGCCATCAATAAGTCTGCAAAAAAAACCTAGAAACTAGCATTTACTATTTAACTATGCTCTTTGGTTTGACCATACCAGATATAAGCAAGCCCTCACAATATTTGTTTTTATAATGGTATATACGTTAGTTTCCATCTTCCTAATGACCCTTAAGTTTTCAACTGACAATTTTATGTAAGAGTATATAGAAGATAATGAAAATACAAACTCAAAGCTATTATACATTATCCAATTAGAGGATGCATGATAAGAGGATCTAAATAAATTTAGTAAACATCAAGAGACAAGAAAAATATGGTTCAATAAGAGGGAAAATATCATTTAATTTTGGATAATAATTAGTCCTATTATTAGACAAAGCACATGATAAGAAAGGGAATAACTTTAAACTCGACTAACTCTTGAATGGCCAATACCATATCTCTAAGTTGTTAAGATAAAACACATTTAAATTGAAAGACATAGAAGGGAATGACCTCCCACTACTTGTGAATGGATAGTTCTTAAATAATTTCTTCTTGGATCTCTCATCTAATGTATTTTAAATATATATCTTAGGGAAAATCATGGTGATGTAAATATTAGATTAAAGTTAGATAATTGTATTTACTTTTGTGTTTACTTCTATTTTATTTTTATTTTGATTTATTGTCCCTAATTTATATTTTTTTGGCATGTATTTATTTGATATGAGTCTTTCTCTACTCTTCCATTTACTTACCCTTGCTAACCTTACAATGTTTCTACTTTGTTCTCATGATTTACATTAATAAGTAACTATGACAGTTTTAGTAAGATAGAGTCTAATATAAATTTTACACCAAATTTTGATCACTTCAAAATTTATAAGGCACTAAAAACTCAATCCCAAAATTATAAGGCAATAGGTGGGCCTCCATTATTAAATAATGTTATAAGTAAATAAACTTATCTCGAGACACTAAAATAATTAGGATTCACTAATTCATAACTAAGAAACTAAATTTATAAAAGCTCTATTTTTTAGTAAAGGTCATTATAACACTAAAAAAAGAACATATCAATCATAGTCAAATAATTCAACAAATAAAGGACCTTATCTATCTAAAAATTTCATTAGACCATCCCTACACCTTATATATATTGGTCCCCAACCCTCATATATTAATAAAAAGAAACATCCAAATGAAAGGGAGTTTATATCTCATGAAAATGTAACTTTCTTCCTAAGAAAAGGCGATTTGGGAAATATTCATCATAGGATTTCTGACTTAGGTAACAATGGATCAAGTCCTTAAGTGGAGCCAAAGGATTATCTACCAGGGATATATATGCCTAGATAGTAACAAATAAATTCCAAATCATTCATTTCCTTATCCAAATCATGTAAATAAATTACCTCTAAATAAGATTTGAGTACCCATTATTATCTTAAAGTGCACCTTGCCATGTCTTAAGACTTGCTTCAAGTGACACAATGGAAATAACCCTAGCTTGTGGGTGATCAATGTTAGGGGTAAATATTTGGGTAAGGATATCTCCTTATCAAACCATGATGCACCTAATTTAATATTAGGTTATAGATATGTAAACTATACTAACAAGGCATATTCGAAGCTATAGTATACCTTTTTTCATGAAAAAAGGAGAATATATTGAACTTAAAGTGAAAATGGGGTGATGAAAAAATATTTAAGGTCTCCTCCACCTACTTTAATATCAAAATAAAAACCTCTAAAGTATTTATTTTAGTTACATACTCTAATAGACCTACTATAACAAAATTATAATGAAAGGATCAACTTACATAAAGGTTGTGTTGTCTATAATTTACTTACAGATAATCCAAAGATACTAATGAGAATCTAAAATTCACTTAAAATGAATAAAATATACTAAATACCATAATATGTAACTAAACTTACAAAATACATAGTGAAATAATAATGAAAGTGAGGAAAATTTAGTGCTTTATTGATAGTTAAAGTCTTGATCCAACATTATTAGTCCTCAAATGATTAAAGTCTTGTCATACCCAATAAGAGGGATCAAAGTGAGGCATTTATAGCCCAATTTATAAGAAATTATAAGAGAAATAAATAATAATTTGAATAAATACAGCTGTTATAACATGATTCAACCTATTGAAGTGAGAAAACAAGTAGAAAATAAGGCCATTGGACATGCCTCAATGCACCAACCTACCACATTGATGATCTCTTCATTTAAATTAAAATATGAGTGGAGGAGAAGGCTTACTTATTCACTATTTTGGTGAATATTCTCATATATGGATGCTCCACTTGAAAAATCCTACATTGATTTCTCCAACTCACCTCTCTCTTTACTCCTACATGTCAAAGTTTGTTGAATGGGTTGACTTGCTTAGATGAGAAATTCATGGAGGATTTACATGTCTAGAGGATTAGTTTTGAAATTATTTAGATATCCATCATGGATTTAATGACCCTCATCCTAAAACATGCTTAAAGACTTGATAAATATGTATCTTCATACTTTTTCATCCTATTTTTTATTATGACTCCTATGAAAATATAAATTTCATTAGATTCATTATTTCATGTATTAAAATTTCCTTAACATATGATAAATGTTTTAAATCTATCTTATAAAATAATTTGTATGTCTAATGATCTTGATAACATGAATAGACACTTTAGGTCTTGTTATATGCCTAAACTTAAGAGAATTCTACCATATGATCTCATTCTTATTATACATATTGGTTTTGCATTCTCCATTTCACAAGGCCATGTCTAAAACACTATCACCCACTTGAGAAGATTGGTATATCCTCATCAAGACTCTATAACTCTCATTGTATAGTACATAATTCCTTGCAACTTATATATGATGGAATGTCAACAATTTCTACCTATAATCCACTTGTGTAGGCCTTTAATAAACCTATGTTTACCTCCTTCACAATGTTTGAACATTTTCATAAGAAAGAAGAGGCTAAAGATGCTCTTAAGGAGAATTGTGACCTCTTGAAACTATAATTATCATCTAAATTATTTACATAGGTTTGCATCATTGGATTAGATCTTATTAAACCTCCTTCCATTATATATTATGCCTATTTAGTAGACCTTAAAGTTTAAAATAACTTGTAAACCCAAAGGTTAGGTTTTGAGAGCTCAAACCCCTCTCTTTTAGCACTGCAACATCAAAACTCTATATGGAATATTATTTCATGGTCCTAAAGCATGTGATGATCTCTAACCTACACTTTTACTACCCCAAAACATCTTGGTCTTTCTTGGATTGAAACTATATTTTATCTTCTTGTCCTCAAAACCTTCTCTTTTATCACTACAACATCAAAACTCTACATGGAATATTATTTCATGGTCCTAAAGCATGTGATGATCTCAAACCTACACTTTTACTACTCCAAAACCTCTTGGTATTTGTTGGATTGAAATTATATTTTATCTTCTTGTTTGATTATTCTTGAGGAGGTTTATTGACCCATGCTTTCTTCAAATTAATCTCAAGATCTTTGCCTCTATCAATTTTATCTCCTTTGAACTTTGTATTGAAAATTTGAAAGCCGCCTCATAGATTCAATCATATTATTTTAAGGAATATTGGAAACCTCACTTATGGGCTTGTAAGTTCTTATGGAAATCTTACATATTTAACCTAAATTTGTAGATATTTTATATCATGTTTCATAAATTCATGTTTATTCATATATTTTTTTAGACCTTTAACTTCATTGTACAATTGAATATTATTTATTACAACCATTAAGAGACCTTAATTGAAAATCCATGACACTTGTACTTCATCAACCTTGCATTAAATCATAATAATTATTTGAAACCTTGATTTATACATACAATCTCATTGGTAATTATGTATTATCCTAAGAATATTCAGGGCCATATTGGTGTAGGGAATAATGAGAGTATTGTCACAACTTGTAATAGATGCACTTTAGCCTCTTTTAGACTTATAATTTAGTGGTAAAATCATTCAGTAGACATTTTTCAAAACCTACCTGAAATATTCATCACCAAGGTTTGAAGATATCTATCTTTCCATGATTGAGCTATTAGGAATGGTTGTAAGCCTAAAATGCATGTAGAAGTTCTTGAGGCCATTATTTATCTTGCATAATTTTATAAAATCATTAGGAAACCTTGAAACTCATGATCTAGGTCATGAAAATCATTACCTTGTCTTAAGGTCTTGGAGACCCTCATAAATTCAAATAATTCTTGAATATTTAATTGTAAGCATGATAACTTGTAGTTACATGTTATTATCCACCTAAAACTTTCTTATTTTTATCAAAGATGATATATGGATAGATCATACTCAAAGGTCATGTTTCTAGTGAATCATCAATAAACACTTTAGTGTAGACCCCTTAGAGTATGTGAAAATTGTACCTTTCCATCAGATTAATTTTTACATGGATCCCATTGAGAGGTTTATAAGATTGCATGGTCATAAAAAAATTTCTCTTCTTTTATGACTTGGTTTCTTTCACATTCATGGCTAGAAAACTTGATCAAAATATCCCATGACATATATTATAACTCCTTAAATATGTATGTAGACTTGATGACTTGGGATCCCATTTCAAATCTTTTTTATAGATATATTAGCAGTCATGGTCATGCCAACCATGTAAAGTATGCCTATAACCTATGTTTAAGGGTTTTAAGGCTACAAAATGTACTTTATATTTACTCACTTTTGACTCAATCCTTAATATATCCCATGAACACAACTAGACCATTATTGGAATAATATTAAACCCTTGGTGAAATATTACACTGATTACTTAGGATACCTTTTGTAATACTTATAACCTTTAGATTATATCATCAGGTTAAAACATTCACTTTTCCTTGTAAGCCTATAGAAGTCACTTCCCAGTTTGAGACCTCACCAAGCATGATTTAAAATGAATTTTCATGACCTAAAACATGAAACTTAGATGATGTTTAGGTTATGTTTTTTATTGAGACCCTTTTCTAGGAGAGGAACACTTCAATATGCATTGAAAACATTACTTTTTGGTTGTAATCCTATAGATCTTATTTTCAAGATTGAAGCTCATTAAAACACTCTTGATCATGGACCTCAAGGATGGTAACTTTATTAGATAGGTATTGAGATATAATATGAGGAATTATTTATTATTTATGGTCCCTCCATTGAGAAGTGTAATTTTTAAACACGTTGAAGACCTCTTACATTTATGAAAACCCACACATATCTCCAATATATAAACATCATAAACAATTTGAGAAAAGATAAAAAAAACATATGCACTTTGATTGGAAGACATGAATATTTATTAGGTCTATTTTACTTGTTTGTGACCATTTAATAAAGTGGGGAGTACCTTATACATGTTAAGAAACCTTCTTGACCTAAAGACCTGTAGGTCTTCCTTAAAGCTTGAAACATAATAAAAAAACCTTAAAATTTTGGTTCTTATATACCTTCACCCTTGTATATATATTATTTAATTCAAGGGTGAGTCTATAGTAATTATTTATGATCTTTCACTCAAGTGAGAATTTCTCAAAATGCTTTGAAACATCACTTATGGTGTGAAGGCCTATAGACTCTTTCTCATGCTTAAAACCCCATAAAACCCATATTAAAACCTTGATTATGCATAGGTATATAGGATATTTGTATTAAGTATGGTATTTGAGGATTATTTTTATCCCCTCAGTTCATGATAACACATATTTAAATTGTTTTAAAACTTTGTTCTTCTTCCAGACCTATAACTCAGGTTTCCTTGTATATAAACTAGATAAGACCCTAGAGGATGAGTTCTAAGTTATGAAACTTTCTTGGAGGGTGTTTTGAGGTAAGTATGGAAAAATGGATTTATTTAATCCCTATAATCAATATAAAACCATCTCAAAACATTTAAAAACCTCACATTCTTTCCTATATACATGTTTGAGTCTTCTTCAGGCTTAAAACATCAAAGCATGGAGCATGGATCCAGTAAACCTAAATTATTTTAGAGAAAACTCTACGAGAATTTTTTTATCACACTAACTATTTAATCATCATCAATTCTTCCTAAAAACCCTTAAATTTTTCCAAAAGGTAGATCCTTAATCTCTTAGTGTTTGATAGGGTTTAAGAGTAGCCTATAGTCTTCTTAGCCATTCAACATGGTTTAAAGCTTTAGCATCTAATTATTTGGATAAATATGATGTTAAATATATTCCATAAACCTATATAAGGTAAATTATGTTTCCTTGAATAGGATGGATGAGATCAAACCATGAACCATGCTCTTATTGACCTGCTTGTAGGCTTACCTTGACTTCTTAACAATAGTCCATAACATTGTTTGATTATTTTTTATTCCAAACACCTATAATGGAAAATTTAAGATTTAATACTCCATATCTAATGGATTTATTCCACCATTCATCTCTTTGGCATAAATAACACATCCTATAAAATAACTTGTAGAAGTATACAAAATAGATTTTGGTTGATTTTGACCATGTTTAGAATTCTATGAGCATGCATTTCATCTCTAAAGACTTTTGAGATCTCAGAATGGTGTAATTTACCTCATCAACCTTGTTTATTTATTTAAACCATTCTAAAACTCTCAATAATACCTCATAACAACTTGTAACCTCTTAACAATTCTCTTGTTTGAGGGATTTTATGCGTGGTTTTGCATGTTGAGGCATAAAAAAAAGCCTAATATACCTCTTGGATTCTTGATGGATTCCTATATGCATATTTATATACATGGAACCTTATAAAAAATTTCAATCATGTTCCTTTTTAATTTAAACCTCCAACCTTCTTAGATTACAACCTTATAAAAGCTAGTTTTCTCTTTGATTTTAGATTGAAACCTATAATTTCCATGTATAAATGGATCTCCTTTTCTTTAAGGTAACCTAAAAACTTTTTATAATCCATAAAATATCAATAATATTTCTTTTATATAATTTTTATTGTCATGGTCAAGTGCACTCTTCACATTAAGAGGAATGAAAGCCACCAAAAAATGTAAAATGGAGGAAAATAACTATCCTCGATGCCTTTTTAACTTGTCTCATAGATGGGAGGGGGTAATGGAGGATTTTTTTATAATTATATGCATTTTTATAATTTGATAATTCCTTTTATTCTATTTTCTTTAATTGGAATGATTATAAACATGGAGTGATAACTAGCAAGGTTAACCAAGACTTAAACAAGACCTTAAGACATATTTTGCATTGACAAATATGAAAATAGACTCTCAAATAGGATTAATACAAACAATGATATCAATATTGATTGTAATGTTTGGTTAATTGAGAAAAATTACAAGTAACCTTGATTACTCATGCATATCTAATATTGAACTTACCTAATCATCATGAGATGTTTACAATAAAAAGTATTCACCTAATTTTTTGAAAAAAAATCCCTCTCCAAGTGTGAAAGTGTCTTATGAACCAAGGGTGGATATAATATCCAAAATTATGGTTAATTATCAATGGTGTTTTCCTATATAAACACTAAAACTTTTTGCCTTATCAAATCCATTAGGCATGGAGTCAAGCAAGAACTCAATCTACAAGAGACACTCTATTAGACTAGTTTTAGAAGACTTAAAATACCTCCAAAATAGAAAAATGAAGAAATAACAATAATAACATGTGTAACAAAACTTAGGATAGAAGGAAAATTACTATAATAATGAAAATTAACTCATTTAACCTAGATGAAACTAAAATCCTCTGAAATCTCTTTTATCCCATGCAAGCATATCATGCTCTAGTTGAATGGGATGAGTGAGGGATGGTTTTACAAGTTGAAAAACTAACATACCAACACTTGATATTGGTTACTTGGCTATGAATATCATCCCATTTTCTACCTTTTTGATCAAAAACTTTATTTTCTTGTTTTCCAATTTTTTATTTGGGTCAACATGTCTTATCATTGGTTTGATAGGATGCCATTCATCTTTTATGTTGTCTTTGGTTATTTGAGGTTGAGATATGATTATTTCAAGATCATTATCATCTTCACACTACTCCTTAGGTTCCACTGATTCAATAAGATCCTTAATTTCTTTGATGATATTATAGTATTGCTACCAAGTCTTATCAATCTCTTTTTGATGTCTCACAAGATTATATGGGATGATATTATCTTATTTGAGCTAATCACATTAATGAAACATGTTTTAAATTGACACAAACTCATTTTGTATCATATTATATATAAATCCACCATCTAACATCATATATATCTTTCATCTATAATTGATTCTTAGAGGTATAATTCACATTTCCTATCGATTTGCCATTCCATTCTTGTTCTTCTATGATGCCCTTGTATATGTTTGGCCAAGTTATAACTACTAAAAATACATCCATATCTCATTATTCCATGTTATAACTACTAACCCATTAATAGTATCTAATTTTTCAACAAGGTCAAATTATAGCTATGAGTTTTATCAAGGTTTTCATGAGGCTCTAAATTATTTGGTAACATAGACTCTTCTTCAAGGATGTAAAAGTTTCCCAAGTTGCACAACCTTGTGTCTTCTAAATTATCACAAGGATCAATTTCACATTTATCATTACCCCACTCATCAAGTAAGTAATTAGATCCTATTCAAAAAGATTAGTGCCTTCATGACTAGTAACCTCCTTAACTTAATCAAACATAATGCATTTCACATTCATGGGATTTGGAAAATATGGATCAATATGTTTCTTAGAGGTTTGATCATCTCTAATGGTCATCCTTGTCCCATAAATGGTCCTAAGAAACATATGGTACAAACTAGAATATAATTATGCACCTATTTTAACAATAAAGTCCCTAGAGAGACATAAGCAAAGTAAGGAGAGAGGTTTATGACGAAGACATATTGGAAAATAGAGACACTTGGTCAAGCATGTAAGGTAAGGTTCAACTATTTAATGATGTCAATATTCCTAACATATATACCATCAAGATGGATCAATCCATTTGTGATTGGAGATTATTTAATGTCTAACATGTCATCCACTTTATTAGACATAACTATGTTGGTTTCCCCTAAATCTATCATACATTTGTTCATAATATACTTTACAATGATGATAAAAACATATAATAGAGGTGGTTCATTTAACTTGTTTTTGATTTCACATTTTGGCTGGAATAAAATGGGATGATTAGAATCTATGATCCTTTCTAATCCATGAGTATTAAATCTCTTTAAGGCTTCTTTAATCAAATTTGTTTGATATGGGATGAATAGAACCTCCCAGATGGTCATATTGACGTTAGTTTTGTTTATTCACTAAATAATGTTAAAGGTTATATAAGATCCCTTTTTATACAATTTAGGTACAATTGCATCCTATTTTTGATGTATGATGTTTTGGGGTTATAATTCCTTAGGGGAAACTTAATTTTATTAAATTTGAAAGACTCCAATAATTGACCTCTCCTTAATAGTCTCTTCGGAAGCATGTGGAGTTTCAACTCGACCAATTTAAGGCTAGATTTTATTTTGGATAGTTGGAATTACTTGTGCTTTATGTACATGTGTTCTATGTGTCTTAACAACTATTATTTATTTACTTAATTCATGAGGAACTTAAGAGGTGGAAACATGACTAGCTAGAGGAGATGGTTCTCCATCCATCACCCTCTTCCTAGACCTTTTGTTATAAGTAATTGGATTGCTTGATTTATATGACAAATCACTTTTATTCATGCCAAAAAATCCATATTATTCCCAATTCAAGAGGATAGACTCATATTTCACTTTTAATGCTTGTTCTTATATTTCTCCTCCAGCTTGTGGAGCTAGTTCACTTGGCTATCCTTGTGAAGATGATATACTTTACACCATTAGAGCCTAAATAAGGACTCTATTTAGATATATATTTTAATTATGGGGATGATTACAAGGATAATGCAACTTGTAATCTTTCACTAAGTTGTTTTTTATAATAAAAATTACTTTAGAGGTGGTGGAAGCATTGGTATTATGAATTTGATAAGGTCTATCATGAGTAACTTGACATTGGCCTTGTATATTTTCTTGGTAGGGTTATTTATGAGGTTGATATGGTTGACTATAAAGTTGATATGGTCTATTATTTTTCACTTGTTGCCTCTTAAAAGCAGCCAATCATTTCCAAATATCTCCAAAAATTACTTAACCTCATGTAACTAGTTAGGAAGGGCAACATAAGTGACTTGTGGGCTATTTGATATTAGAATAGGTGATAGAGTAGGCTAAATAGGTATAATTATAGGTTGTACAAGTTGTGTAGAGGGTGGAAATTTTGAAAAAAAGTGGAAAGGGTGGCCTTAGAATAATTTTACCAAGTAGTATGAGGAAATTCTCAACCCTAATGGTAATATCATGGGCATCAAGAAAGGTTTTATTATTGAACATTGTTTCTATTGTTGAGGTTTGGCATTAATGTTGTCAATGATATCAAAGGTTTTTAAAGAAAGGTCTTCATAAGGTCATTAAAGAATGTAACTATGAGAGATGATATAGATCATATTTTTAGTGATTATAAGAGTGTAATTCATGTGATAAATGTGTATAAGCATCAAAGAGTGTTTCAAGATCATTTGTCAAGCTTTAAGTGCTTGAAAAGCCTAGTCATATCTTGTAAAGTCCTAGTGAGAAGGTTTGAGCATGGTGTCCTAGTTATATGAATTCATATATGCATAAGAGTTTTTATAATGATGATTGAGAATGCATATGAGGCATTGGATAAATTATGAGAGTTTCAAGGTGAGCCTACAAAGGTAAGACCTTAAGTCTAATTCAACAACTACACTAGTTCTAGACCTTACCTAACCTAATGAGGTGTCATGAGGTGTTTTCAAGGCATATTGAGGATGATAGGTATTTTTTAACCATGTGATATTGTGTGTGACAATTCTATTGAGGTGGAGAGAACATGGAAAGTGGTTATAAAGTCATTTTTAAACCCTAATATGGTTTGTAAGTCAAGGTCTAAATAAGCAATGGGAGAGAGTATGGCCTAATGGGGTATGAGGTTATATTTAAAAGGTATGTATGTATAGGTGAGTGTTTTTAAATTTATGGTATATTTTTTAAAGAATTTTAACTAATTTTGTGTTCATGGTTTGCAAGAAAATGAATGAAAAGTGGTTTTGAGATCTCTCGAATGCACAAAATGAAGGGTTCTCAACTCAAGAAGGAATTTTATGTGTTCATTGACATGTTTAAACTATAAATGAGAACATAATATATTCATGGTATTTTGGGAAGGTTCCTAGATCAAAATTATATGAATTATTTTTTGGATTAAGGGGATGTGATTTATTAGTGATTGTTAAGACTAGAAGATGGTTTAAACCCTCAAAGATCCATAATAGTGACTTGATATTAAATAAGTTGTTACAAAGTTATTATAATGGATTAGTATGGATATTTAATTAATTTTAGGTTGTATTTAAATCTCCAACCAACTTCCAAGTGTGATTGGTTTTTCAGGTATGTGAGTGGACCCTAAAGGAAAGGCCTTGTTTCTTAGAGATTTATTGTACTAGTCAGAGTTGACCAAGTCAAAGTTGATAAATGGATGAAAGATAAATATTGAGACTTGTATTTTATTTCAATGGTGGTTTTTTGGTATGTTATATAACTCAAGTTTTATAAACTATTAATCTAAGATAACCTATTGCTACTAGGCCAAATGGCACAAACAGTGAGAAACCCAAGCATAAGTGAGAAGGTGATTATAGATGTGTTATCATAGAGGGATGTGTAAAATTTCATGGATATTTTTTCAAGAAATTTAATACATGATAATATTGTATATAATTTTTGGATGTCATTATGTATAGTAAAGCATTTTTCTCAAGTTGACTTGTCTAGCTCAGTAAGTCTGTGTACAGTGAGGTCATGAGATTGGTC
Organism: Torreya grandis; assembly: GCA_037957365.1. Classification (NCBI taxonomy): domain Eukaryota; kingdom Viridiplantae; phylum Streptophyta; class Pinopsida; order Cupressales; family Taxaceae; genus Torreya; species Torreya grandis. The sequence goes on along the minus strand of JARHVA010000511.1, from coordinate 3,577,332 downwards.
TGCAAGACCAATATTGCCATTATAAATTATGATATTTCTATTGGAGGTTGTTACAAGGATTTTTTAGTATATTTTTAATGAATTTTAATTCCTTTAGTGTTTTCCCTTAGGTGTCATAAGTTTAAGTTTATATGACTATGTTTTGAGGCTAGTTGGAAATTCTGAGTGGGTTATTTACGAAAAAGGTTTTGAGTCCTTTCACCATGTGTAATGAAGTATAATGAACTTGGTGAATTTTTTTGGGTATTTTAGGCTTTTTTAATATTTTTTTACTAAACATTATGTTATCCCCTATATTTTAAGATAGACTTTCTATAGGTTCACATACCTAATTGTGAATAGTACTAATGACATGTTTCAAGTAGTAATTGGATATAGAAAGTGTTATCAAGCCTAGATTAGATTATAAAGGGTATATTTTAGTGTAATATGATATGTTACTACCATTTTATGTCTTTTAATATATTACAAATAAGGCAAAGTTTAATGTGTGCTAATGAAGGCCTAATTTAATCAGTTCTACTTAAGGCCTAAAGAAGGATTCAGTCCATTTGATCTATGATTGAGATAATGTAATGTTTGATTCATGTTTTTAGAATTAAATAAGTCATATTTTTAAAAAAATATAAGTAATAAATTTCTTATATCTTATCTAGAGGTGTATTAGCAAGAGCCTAGTATAAGAATAAGGCCTAATAGTTCTAAATGACTAGTTAAAGCATTTGAGAGTTTAAGTGAATGATATATAAATGTGAAGAGATGAAGAAGGTATTATATAAAATAATAAGGGTATATATAAAAAAATATTTAATATATAATATGGGTAATTTATTTTAATATCAAGGTTAAATGACCTAATCTATCTTGAAGAGACCTCGTTGAGCGAAGGAACCTACAAGGTACTTTGAGAGGGATAAGAGTGTGAAGATCAAAGAGGTGGTAATCATTAGTTTTTTCAAAAAATAAGGTGACATAAATGTGATAATATAAATTATGTGGTTTATTTAGTGATGATTCATCTTTGAGGTTGGTTCTTCCTTGCAAGTTGGTGTTTGTTAAAGCCTAGTCAAGTGGGTGCTTAGATAGTTGGGGTTGGTGCTCCACATGAAGTTGATGCTTCATTAAATATCTATTTTTGTCTTATAGGAATATATTAAATTGAAAATATCATTGGGTTTTATTCCCCTTGAATGTTTCCCTCTCATATCTGTGTTTATTATGTTATGCTCATGTGAATGACTCTTTATGCATTATTGTATCTTTGTATTTCTTTGATGGTTGAAGGAATGTTAAAGTACATGTGAAAGAAATTTTTAAGAGACTGATTCACCCTCCCTCTTATTCATTGTGTTTCCAAACATTTGTATCATATCTTGTTCCTTTGGGACAAGTATAATAGTTTGAAGGTGATCTTAATAAGTACAAGATATCTTGTGATCAACAAGAAGAAGACAACATGTATGATGAAGAAATCTACTTTGACAATGAAGAAGAAGAAGTTGAAGCAAACCTTAAATCTGAGATTATAAGTGACCTTGATGATTTAAATCATTAAAATAATAATATCAAGGATCTTAGGAGTCATTTAGAAGGTGTCAACATAAGTTATAAGTTAAAGGAAGTTGATTATGACCAGTTGAAGACAAAGCTAGATTCCTTGAAGATTGAGCATGAGCAGCTCATAGACAAAATGATCCATAAACTAAGTTTATTTATCAAATAAATAAAATATTTTAAAATTAGATACTAAATCTCTCAATTACCTTTTACATGAAAATAGGAAATTAGAATGTGGAATTCAGGGAATGAATACAAGTGATTATAAAAAACTTTTTAATATTCATTTATCGATCAATAAAATTCCTAATTGGGTATCATAATCAATTTCCCATATTTTATTAGTGTTTTTTAAATCCTTTTTTCAAACTAAATTAAAAAGGAAACATAGAACAATTTTAATGAAAAGTGATAATGAAGTTCACCCATAATTTGGGCTGTGTCTCTGGGATTACTTCACTACAACTCAATCTATTATTAATATATAACCATACACTTATCAACTTACATCAAAAATGGATTTAGAGAACATGTGATGCTAAAAATGATTTTGAAGGTCCTAAAATTTGCCTCTCTGAAATCCATAGCACCTCTTTATCTTTCTTCATACTTTTGAGTAATTATTATCTAATAAGAGTATCTATAAGAACTCTTAAAAAGTAAACAATATTAAATAGGAGTGCCTCTAGTTATCACATACTTGCATTTCTTGATAACAACCTTGTAACTATAAATATATATCCTCCTTGGCTAAAGGCCTTATAATATACATGCATTAACATATAGCCAAGTTTTCTATATATGATCAATACAAAGATATATATCTTCATTAGATATCACTATATAAAAGAATAAATGATTTACCCAAAATTTGGGTATGTTTATTACCTATAATGCCATTAAATTACCCATCCTCAATTGAAATATACCTCTACTAATATCTCCATCCAAAGCCCAAGAGTCTTTAAAAAATAGATAAAGATAACATATATATACTCTCCATTACAAATATCCACATTTCTTTTTCTCCATAGCTGAAAGCCATACAAATAGAAGAAGCAAAAAAAAATTCCTCATTTAGGACTGTGCTTAATGAAAGAAATTCTTTTTTTCCTTGACTTCATTCTTTATAACATAGAGGCGTCATTTGCATCAAGGTTCAAATCTACATGTATAGATAGCCTATATCCAATACTATTTCCATATGTCTTAAGAAAAAGGACAAACACTTAACACCTCCTCACTATGTCAATAAGATATCTCTTTATCTAGCTCAGGTCTTTTAAATATAGGAACACATTACAAAAATATCTTCCTCACCAAAACCCTAGACTTGACACCATAAGCATAACCAACACCCTTCTATTGTTGGGTAATCATTCTTCCATTCTAGACATTTTTGATCAATTAGACAATTAATTACATGGTCAATAGTTCCTTTGGTTCATTATCAACAAAGACTAATATCTAATAAATACTTAGTCTCCATCAATGTGCCATAAAAACATTCTACATTATGAATTTTTCTAATGATCTATTTTTCATCGATTTTTTATTTAATACCCAATCATACATCCTTTATGCCAATAATCTCCATCAATATACCTTCTCCAATGAAGACATATTCCTCCATATGTCATCATACCTATTACAAATGATAGTCTACATCTACCATTCTATGATAAATGGGCCCTATTTATTACTACCCAACCATGATTCAATGGCTCTTATCATAGGCATTAATAACTAGTCAAAACAAGTTTCAATAGCCTTTCATATAATCGATGACCCCTATCAGGATCCCAACATCATTCCATGGTGATATTATTTTCATTAAATACTAATATTGGCTTGGTTCACATAAATAGTCAGACTAAACTTTCATTGCCTCATTATTTTTTACCCAAATAGAATGGCCTATGAGCTCGATTCTCTTCTACTACCTTGAGTGACAATCCCTATACATAGACATACCAATGGATTATAGGGATTTATAGAGGATTATCCCATATTTTCTTAGGTATATATCATTGATGAGATCCTCCATGGCTAAGAGTGTATTCCTTCATGATCTACATAGCCATTTTCAATAGATGAAGAATGTCCCCTAGCTTTTTTGATCTCATATCATCTGATTCCCTTGGTAATGAATTCTCTTAAGGGATTTTAAAATCCCACATTACTCAGGTAGGCCAATATTAAATACTTTAAATATTTTAAATAATAATAATAATAATAATCTCATGGCTTTGGCCACATCTCTAACCATTTCTTTTGGATGCATTGGCAATTATTAAACCAACTATGCATTATTTTCACCTCTTGAGCCCAATTTGGAGGATTTGGTTTGGAAGATTCAAGATAAGAGCTGGTTGTTATTTGTAAATCAACTCAAATTGGTTGCATTCAAATTAGTTCTAATACAAAGGTAACTTGACTTGATCTTTAACACAATTTAATGCAAAATGTAACTCATCTTGGGACTTGAGTTGGGTCTTGGGTTGACAACACTTGAACTTGGCATGTGAACTTAAAATAATAGCTCGAGTTACGTAATTAAACATTAAATATATAATAAACTTGGAAAATAGATGGTGTGGTGATAGGCCACATGGTGGCCTAAGTACCTACCACATGAGCCTCTCCAATTGCTCCTCATCCTGCCACGTGTCATAACCAAAAGCACAAAAATAATTATATGGTAAATAAAAAATAGTGTACTTACAAAATTAATAAAACTATTACCATACATGGTGGTATAGCTCCCCTCTATGATAAAATTGGTCTCTACTAGATAGGTTCTCCATAGGCATCATTTTGCAAAATGACAAGGACCAATAATAGAAAATCCTCCAGATCACATAATGAGCATGTTTGTGAGAGAGAGTGTGAGAAGTTATTAAAAGTCAAGAGTAATAACATGAAAATACCAATCAGGAAACCTAATGCAATAAATGATAATTCATCATAGTAACATGGTAAAAGGAGTAATCAATCAAGAGGAAAGTATGGAAATTTTGTTTGCTACATCTATCACAATATAAGGCACATTGCAAGATTCAACTCTAATAAAGTTAGAAGGCCTTCAAGATTCAACATGACATATGAAGTTCCTATAATTCATGAGAAGAATCAAACATTGGTATGTAATCTAAATCAAGTTATGAAAGACCATATTGAGCTTAAAATTCAAGATGGGCTATTTTCCAAGGAGGAATAGAATACCGAAGAGGATTCTATGTTAGCTCAGACTACCTTTCACATTCAAGATGAAGGCATGAAATAGTATATAGATAGTGGTTTATCAATCCAAATGAAAGGAGACATAAATAAGTTCATCTCATTTAAAAATAATGTTGTAAAAATAATAAGGTTTGGAGACAACACAACTACCAACATAATTGGCAAGGGTGTCTTAAGTTTGGACCATAGGAAGACCAAGACATAAAATGTGTTGTATGTGGAAGGTTTTAAACATAACCTTCTTAGTGTAAGTAAACTATGCAATCATAGACACACACTAACCTTTCATGACAAAGGGTGTGAGATAATGAGAGCTAAATAAGGAAGTCTAATTATTAAAGCTAAGAGGACTAAGAATAATCTAAATGTCTTGAATGAGATCAAGAAGGATAGATGATTCATGAATAAGATATATGAAAGTTGGATATGGCACAAAAGGTTAGGTCACCTAAACTTTCACAATATGGTCAATAATAGAACTAATAATTCTATGAATAACATGCCTAAGATCACCGAACTTACAAACATACTTTACAAGGCTTGTCAACATGGTAAATAGACTATAATAAGGTTCAATTCTAATGAGTAATCTTACTACAAGACCCTTGGAGTTAATACATACTGATCTTTGTGGGACTACAATAATTGAAATCATTCAAGGCGATATCTACTTCATGTTACTCATAGATGGTTATATAAGAATGACCTGGGTTACATTCTTGAAATAAAAGTCAAAATCTCTTGAAAATTTTAAGTCATTTAAGGTTCTTGTTGAGAATAAGAAAAATGGAAAGATCAACTACCTAATATCTGATACAAGAGAAGATTTTTGGTCTAATGAGTTTGATGACTTCTATTATCTTCATGGAATAAGGAGACAATTATTAGCAATGAGGACACTATTGTAGTGACAATTTTCACCCTTGGAAAGGGTTATTCAAGATATCTCCATTTCAAATACACTATGGGAACAACCCCTAGCTATGGGTAACCTATGGTGGGTTTGAATCTCCAAAGAAGGCTAGCTTCCTCTTGATGGATCACCTATAATAATGTTTTCACCAAGAAAAGGGTTAGATAAGGGTTAAAGGGTCAATAGAAAACTAAAAGGGTGATGCACCAAATTAAAATGAGGATCTCATAAGCATGAAGTAAACACTAAAAAAGCACAAGATAATGCGAGCTCACAAAATCTCATAAAAATAACTAGTTGTATAAGTAATTCATAAGCCAAGTTCAAAAAGTAATGAATGAAGGCAAAGAGGAGTTATAAGACTCACTGAGAGATTGCATTAATGGTAGAAACAACACTAACTTAGACCTAGAACTAACTTTAAGACACTTTAGAAATGATCAAGAAAGAAGGATAATGGGCATGTAAGATTCTCTTTCACAATGCCATCATGCACAAGCTTTGCTATACACAATTCAGAGGGGAGAGATATGTAAATAAAGTATTTAATTATTCAAGAGGTCTTTCATAAAAAATTTAATAGGGTCTATCCTTATCAAATGAGAGTCTCTGCTCTTCAAAATTGAGAGTAATTTTTTTTTATCAAAAGTGAGAAATAACTTTTCTTCTAAAAACTAAGAGAGAATTACAATGTGTCAAAAAATGAAAGATATGGAGAAATGGAAGGAGAAGGGGAGCATGACATCTAATATCATTAAATGAGCTACCACCTTATTTCAATGAATCTTCCACCATATTTTTATCAAATTAGGGTTAATACATCATAGACAAAATATCCTTCATTTGCTCCAATAGTTTTTCAATCTTGTCATTGGCTAATAAAAATGCACTAGGGGACAAGAAAGTGTCTTAGGATAATGATTCATGATCTTGATATGAATAAAAAGCCTTGGGCACCCTAAAAATATATTAACTATGTGCATTTATTTTTCCAATCACTGGATATCCATCTTAAGACTCTACACCATCTTGCACTTAACTTTTTCATGAGGACAAAATCCTCATATATTAGAACTAACAAAACCATACTATGTCTACTTTAGGTGGCTAAATTTTCCTATTTGTTGAATCTATACCCTTAACACATGAGATAATTATTCATGTGATGTACTTTCCCCCTAATTTAATATCTCAGCATAAGTCTCATTATAGATTGAAAACCAATCCAATTTATTAGTTTTCCTATAGTTAATATGTCAAAGAGATTACAAATGACATACCATAATTATTGAACTATATTAGGTATAAACATACCTATTCTACCTCTAAAACTTGTGGAAGATAAGGACTTATTATACATGACATTAAAAACATAATAAAACTAAGTCTACATGCTTTGGATCCTCCAACGAGGTATTAACTGAGCTTCAATGAAATCCTTTACAATATTTTCCCCAGTTTGACCTAAGTCAAAATTTCTCTCCATTTAAGTCCCTTAGCTTTCAACTCTTAATTTTAGTCATTGATCTCAATTTAGGCTTATCATAATGTGCTAATTATCAGGTCTGCATTCATCCTACAAGATCTTATCATCAACCCTTTAACTTATTGACCTCACATGTACCATTGATCTTCCTTTGTATGAATGAATGTGAGCCATATATCTTTTGTAAGTCTAACACAGTTGAGACACTTGGAAAATTCTCATTTGTATTAAATATTTACTGACTTGTTGACTCATTTCTCACCATTGATCTATTTTATATGACCATGTGCACACTATCAATCTACATGGACCCACTAACTTTGTCAGTCGACACACACCATTAGATCTTTGATGGGTACTAGAGATATTTCCATTTGGAAACTTATCATTTATTCTAACTTTTTGACTTGATGCTCACCATTGATCTTCTTTAAATGATCAAATGCCCACTTTAGATCTACTTGGACCCACTAACATCATAAGTTTCCCACTCACTACTATATATTCATTTTATCTCCTAATATTTGGACACTTTTTAGTTCTACATTCAACCTTAGAAGATTTAAATTTAAATGGTTACCTTTCAAATCTTAAACTTGATGTCCCGACACATGTTTCACTCTACAAGTCTAACTTTAAAGCTTTATATCTTGGGATTTCAAGCTTATCAAGACATTAAATTTGTAGATAATTTTTAAGGAATTAAAAACATTATATCCATGTAGTATTTTGGCCTTGAATAATTCCCTAAGTGAATTTATTAAATGCATAATCAATCTAACCCATTCATTTTTACATGAAGTACCATGATAATTTGGTCTCTCTAGATTTGTGTAAAATATTGTTATCTATTTATATGGATTCCAATTATATTTTAAAAATTTGTGTAACCATGTTCATGACCCTAAATTATTGAACCACCATGAAAACCTGTTATTCCTTTCACTTTACAATCTTAGACTTGTTTCAAGACTTTCTTCTTAAAGATCAATAAAATACACTTTAAGCTTGCTTAAAGTGTTTCAAAATCTTTATAAGTGGAATTTGATCTTATTATCTCAAATTTAGTCCAATCATTCCATATAAAAATCTGATCATCTATTCAAATGATTTCTAGGCAAAAGATCCATATGTGGGCCTAATTTGGTCAACATTTCTAGTGATGTCTAGGGGTTGCATGCCTACTATGTAATAGACTAGCTACCTTATCTGATCCATTGGGCATGGAGTCACAAGTATTCAAAACTAAAATTATTATGAGATTGATAAAAGGTTGACCCTTTATAAAACTCCCTCTTAAATAAAAAAAGAACAAAGGATCAAATTAAATAACTATACCTAAGGCACTTATTGAAAGGGAAAAACATAACTGAAAGGAAATTTGGTCAAGGCACTTAGAGGAAAGCATAAAAAATACTATAATATGTTAAAATATCATAAAATAACTATAAAATCTTCTAATAATAAGGCTTTAAATGAATTTCATTGACTACGATGGGTAATACATCTCCTTCCAATTGGGCAAGCTAAAAAGCATTATGTTGTTTACATCCATGGATCAAATAAAGACCACTACACAAGCTCTTAAAATTTGTATGGTTATCTGTATTTTCCTTATTTGAGTCCCATTTGAGGAATAGGTCCTCTTCCTTGAATTCCCTTATTATGGCTCTCTTTTCAAAGGCTTTTTTGACTTGAGCTTGGTGTGACTCTAATATATTCATTGCAAGGTCCCAAGTTTCTTCAAGATCCATGAGATATATCATCCTCATGTTCATAAACTCACTCTCCATTAACTCAAGATGATGGAATAACTCAAATGTAGTTATTTCAAGAGAAATGGGAATTTTGGCTTCCCTTCCATATATAAGGACATGTGGAGAATTATCAATAGAAGATTTGGGAGTCACTTTGTTAGCCCATAAGGTTGTATTTAGCTTTTTATGTCACACTCTTTGATTCTCTTCCATGGTCATCTTAATAATCCTTATCAAGTTATTATTTGTTGACATTGTCAATCCATTACCTTTGGGGTAGTAATTGTAGGATGTGTTGAGCTAGATGCCCAACTTAAGAGCTCATTCACTTATCTTCATATGAACAAATATTGTGGCATTATATAAAATTATAGTAGCTGGGACACCAAACCTAGTCACTATGCTATCATAGAAATCCAATACTACTATTTCATTAGCTTATTTCAAGGAAATTACTTCCACCCACCTAGTGAAGTAGTCAGTTATAGTGAGCACCCATTTATGTCTTATACTTAAAGGTGGATTTATCATTCCTATGAAGTCTATCCCCCATTTACATGAAGGGTTACTCAACCTAGATTGGGTTGAGTGGAAGAGCTACTAATATTTATTTTCCTACAAATAGATCACACTTCTAACATTTATTGACCCATGCATAGGCATCTTTGAAGAGGATGGGCTAGTGATAACGAAATCTCATTTTTCTATGATTGTTCTTGGAGAAAAATGGCCTCTTATAGGTCCATCATGAAACTTCTCCAAGATATTTGTCAATTTATTGTCATCAATAGACTTAAGAATTACCCCATTAAGGTCCATTTTAAAAATAACACCATCAACTAATGTATAAGGTATGGACTGAAGCTGAAATACCTTCTTTTTCTCTATCCAAACCTTGGGGCATTTTCCTATCATCAATAAATGTGTCATATCTTAGAGCCAACTATTATGAAGTGGAGATTCATCTATTTGTGAGTTGTCTTGTGTCATCAAAATAATTTATTTATCATCTTGAAGGCCATCCATGATATTCTCACACAAGCCTTTTCCTCTTATTACCTTGGTGACTTTTATTTCCACATCATACTCTATGACCTTGGTAATCTAGCCTTCTCTTTTCTCATTCAAATCCTTCTTAAGGAAAAATTCGCTCACTCTAGGATGAGACACCATAAGATGAACCTTACTATAGGAGAGAACTAGTCTGAAATTTTTAAGGCTTCTTAAAGCTGAAAAAACCTATTTTTTTATAAAAGTGTGCCTCACCTCATATCCCTCTAGCCCTTGAATAAATAAGGAAATTATTTTCTCAAGTCCTTTACCATTCTTCTACATCAACATATCTGATATGTTTTCAACATTGGCAAAGGTGTAAAATATGAAATCCTTTGAGAAAACAAGATTTAGAAGTGAGGGTGCTAGGGTGATGGCCTCTTTGAAGACCTTAAAAGTTACTCTACCTTCATTTGAATAAGTAAAAATTTGGCTCTTCTTTAGCATGATATTGATGGGTTTGACCATGTTTTTAAAACTAGGTATAAACCTTCTCAAAAAGTTTATCCTCCCAAAGAAGCTCTAGATTCCTTTCTAGTGCTTAGGTAGAGATAGTGATAAGATAACACTTATTCTATTAGGGTTAATGGATATTCCTTCCTTTAAAACAATGTGACCCAAAATTTTGCCTTCATGAATAAAAAATAGACATTTCTTGAGATTTAAATAGATCCCATACTCTCTACATATTTGGAATATCAAGCTTAGATGGTCCATGTGCTCACTAGCCTCTTAGAAAAATTATGATGTCATCCAAGTAAATCAGTACCATCTAATTTAGCAACCCTTGGAAATCCATGTCCATGTCTCTTTAGAAAGTGGCTATAACATTTTAAAATATAAAATGCATCTTTTGGTAAGTATATGTACCCTACTTTATGGTGAACATAGTCTTATATTGATTTTATTCTCTCACCAGTACCTTATTAAAACCTGAATACCCATTTGAAAGGGAAAAATGTTTTGAACCAATAAATATCTAAAGGAGTTGCTTCATGGATGGTAAGTGGTAGTGATATTTAAAAAATACCCTATTTAGATCACTGAAGTCAACACACAATCTGATCTCAGCACTCTTCTTCCTCACAAGTACCAAATTGGATACCCATAAGGAGTTCTTAATGGGAAAGATTATATTGAATTCAATTAATTTGGTTAATTCTTTCCTCATAAGCTCTTTAATTTTTGTGTTTATATGTCTTTGCATATACCTGATAGGATTGGCATTAACCTATAATTCTATAGTATGTTGGGCTAGCTTGGGATCAAAGCCTCTCAAGTCACTATATTCCCAAGAAAATATGTTTGCATATTATTTACAAATTTCTATGAAAGTATGCCTTTCAGCTTTAGTGCTTACCTTTCCAAGCTTGAAGAGATTATCTTTGAAGATAAGGACTCTTTCATAGTTTTCTTCATCGGTTGACATCACTACCTTATCTTTTCTCATATGATATCCCTTATAGAAACAACATTCAAGGGTGATAAGCCCTTTAAGAAGCTTGTTACATATCAATTAAATGATTTAATACTCATAATGATGTTGAAACTTTTATTGGTTTATGGAGGAGAACTCTTCTTCCTACATAGAAAAATAAGAAATTTATTATCATTTTCAAATATTTGTGAATGAGTTTCATTATCTACCACTGATGGTCTTACCACCATTTTGACATATGGATGTACCTTGGCCATTTTTAGCTCGTTTGGGATATCAAATTAAGATCCCATAAATACCAACCTATCAACATTTTAATTCTAATTCCTTGGAATTGATTTGATGTTAAAGGCCTTAAAATCTTCAATTAGGTCCCACACTCTATTTTTATAAGACTTCATTAAGGTATTCTTATTAATATTCTAGCCTATGACCCAGTGTATTGTCAACTCATTGTCCCTATAAAATTGTAATTGATTGATTAATATCTTATTATCCCATTTAAGGCCATGGATAAGACCCTCATATTATGATTTATTGAAAGAAAAAAAGAACTAAAACCTACAAGAAGAAAAATACTTGTCATTGGAAGGGGATACTAGCATTGCCCCTACACCCACTCCATGCTTGCTCCTTAAACAATAAAAGAACAATTTACATAAGCTACTAGGATATTCTTGAAGTCCAATGAGGGATGACATGGACTTATTCTCTTCATGTAAGTAGTAGAAACCCATGTCCCTCTCTTCAAATCCTTCTAAGGGATGAAACAAATGATTGTCATTTCATATTTCATCCAAGAACATGTCTGGTATATCCTCAGGGTGAGTGTTTAATTCTTGACCAACTATGAATTCATCCTCATCAAATATGGTGTAATTGAGATTTATGTTATCTATCCCATAAGGTTCTATGTGGAATTATGGATTGGGCTCAGCCTTGATAGACACTTTGGTCCCATATCTTGTTTTAAATGTCATGTATGACCAATCTTCTACTACATAACCTCTAATCTTTATTGTGAATTATATAGATAGGCATATGGAAAAATTAGGAGGTACATCTAGGATAAACACATATTGAGCCATTGAGACACTAGGACAAACATGAAGGGTCAAGTTAAGATCTTTGATTATGTTGGATGGCTTGGTGGAAGAACCATCAAGTTATAAAAATCTTGTATATTAGGGCTCATATTTTAGATCAATCTAGTCTATTATAGACTTTATAATTACTAAAGTGATATACCTACTATCTACCAAGCAATTGTATACTAAAGAGTCACTAATGATTACTAAAATGTATAAGGGATGAGGTTTGACCACCTTACCTAGTTGCCTTTAATTTGGTCCTTTTATTACATTGGTGAGAACCACATTCTCCTTAACTGGTGGTTTCTCAAAAACATTAATTATTGATAAAATTTCTTGAAGGATGTCTATCTAAATAGGCATGGAGAGCATATCTAACATTAGCACACTCACATTAGACCCTTTCATTTTTTCCATAATGTTGATGGGTAAACCACCAACCTTTAGTTGTGTTTTCAAAGCCACAACTACACCTTGAGTTTGTGAGTTTTGAGGGATAAATACATTCCCATAATTGTGATTTCTTAGAGATATTATAACTATTGGAAAAAAATCATGTTGGTTTAGATTTGATATTTAAGGAGTAATGGTATTAGTCTCCTTGACTGCTTCCTAGTTACCATCTATGTTCCTTATTTTGAACCTTGTATTTGATGCCACTAGGATGCATGCATGGATAGAAATAACTTATTGGTTGAGTGAATAACACTCTTCTTGATCATATTCAAACATTGTAGCACCCAATTGGATTGGAGCTATTATAAATTTTTGAAAATAATCATGTTGGTTTGGCTTTGATATTGAAAGACTAATGGTAGTAGGCTCCTCGACTGCTTCCTAGTTACCATCCATGTTCCTTGTTTTGAACCTTTTATTTGATTCCACTAAGATATATGCCTAGATATAAATAACTTTTTTGTTGAGTGCATACCACTCTTATTGATCATAGTTAACCATTGTAGCACCTAACTTGCTTGGTCCTTAATTAGGGCTTTAACCTTGTTGAGGATCTTCTAGTTTTGTCATCATAGGTACCTCTATGTTCTAAGCCATAAGAGCTCAATTTTACCCATTATTATTAGCATGATATCATTGATCATTGAAATATTGGTTAAAGTTAGTGTTTGTGATAATGGATTTCCCAAAAGATTGATTCCAAGGCATAGTGCCCTCAATTTCTTGAGTAACATTATTTTTAATAAAGACCAAGGTGTTGGAAGTGCTTACAACATTTGGATTATAGTTGTTTTACCTAACATATTTAGGATGCCCTTATCCTTAGCCTTTACTTTTGCCTTATCCTTGATAATTTCCTCTATATGGTGGCATATTTTCTTTATAAGATTATTTCTAAGGTTGATATGAGTCTTGTTAAGGCCTTTATATGGGTGTGCATTATCAAATATTAATCTCTTTACTAAGTTTAAATGAAATTAAATCAATTCAAAGGGAATACCTATAGAATATGACCTTATAGTCACCTTTGGCATGAGATGTAGTAAATTATCTACTATTAGAATGTTGAATATTATTTTGGAGTCACCAGATGATATTGCTTAGAAGCTATAATTGCTATAAATTGATCAAACCAACATCAGACTTTGACCAATATTCTTTGAAGTGTAGTCCCACTAGGCATGCCAAAAACTATTGTAGCATAAATTTGCACCCTTGGAGAGTTTTATTCAAGCTCTCTCTAATTAGGCTACACTATGTGAAGAACCCTAGGCTATGGGTCACCTATGGTGGGGTTGAACCTCTAGAGAAGGTTGACTTCCTCTTGATGGATCACCTATACTAATTTTTGCATTGAGAAAAGGGCTAGAGAAGGGGTAAAGTGTCACTATAAAGATAAAATGGTGGTTCACCAAATTAAAATGAATCTCTCATATGTAGGAAGTAAACACTAAAGAAACATAAGACAATGCTAACTCACACAATCTCACAAAATTAGGTAGTTTCATAAGTGTTTTCTAAGCTAGGTTTAGGAAGAAATGAATGAAGGAAAAGATGAGTTATAAGACTCATTGAAATATTGCATAAATTACATAAATAACACTAACTTAAACTTGAAATTAACTTAAAGACACCTTAGAAATGAGAAAGAAAGGACAATGGGCATGGAAGATTCTCCTTCATAATTCCATCATGCACAAGCTTTGCTATACACAATTTAGAGTGGAGAGATAGGTAAATAAAGTATTTATTACTTGAATAGGTATATCATATAAATTTTAAGAGGGTATAGCCTTATAAATGAGAGTCTCTACTCTTTAGAATTGAAAGAGATTTTTTTAAATCAAAATTGAGAGAGATCTTTTCTTCTTCAATTAAGAGAGAATTACAATGTGTCAAAAAATTAAAGATATGGAGAAATGGGAAGAGAGGGGGAGCATTACATATAATATCATTAAATAAGATTCCACCATATTTGAATGAATTCTCCACCATATTTTTATCAAATCAAGGTTAATACATTATAGACAAAATATTCTTCATTTTCTCTAATAGTCTCTGAATCTTCTCATTAGATAAGAAAAATGCACTAGGATACAAGAAAGTGTCTTAAGATGATGATTCATAATCCTAATATGAATAAAAACCCTTATGCACCCTAAAAATATATTAAATTCTCCCACTACTTTTTCTAATTACCAGATCTCCATCTTGGGACTCTATGCCTTCTTGCACTTTATTTGTTCATGAGGACAAAATCCTCATATGTTAAAACTAATAGAGCCATGCTATGTCTACTTTCGGTAGATGAATTTTTATATTTGTTGAATTTATAAATTTAACATATGAGACACTTATTTATAATTGCATACCTACACCCTACTTCAAGATCTGAGTATAGGTCTCACTATAAATTGAAAACCAATCTAATTAATTAGTTTTCCTATAGTCAACATGTCAAAAATCTTACATAATGCATAACATCATTATTAAACTATATTAGATATAAATAAACCTATTTTATGTCTAAAACTTATACAAGTGAAGGACTTATTGTACATGACATTGAAAACATAATAAAACTGAGTCTACATACTCTAGATCATCCAATAAAGGTCTTGATTAAGCTTTGATGGTGTCTTTTGAAATATTTTCCATGGTTTGACCTAAGTCAAATTTTTTATCCATTGATGTCCCTTAGTTTTTTAATTTTAATTTTAGCCATTGATCTCAATCTAGGATTCTCATAATATGACAATTATTATCTCTACATTCATCCTATAGGATTCTATTATGAGGCCCTCGAATTCCTTACCTCACACATAATATCAATATTCATTTGTATGAATGAATACAAGACATAGATCTTTCAGTCTAACATGGTTGAGATACATGGCATCTTCTCATTTTTATTTGAGATTCATTAACTTATTCACCCATTGCTCACTATTGATCTACTTTATATGACTACACACACATCATCAATCTACCTAAACCCACTAACTTTGTCAGTTGATGTGCACCGTTAGATCATTGATGGATAGCCAAGATCTTTCCATTTGGTAGCTTCTCATTTATTGCTAAATTTTTGACTTAATGTTCACCGTTGATCTTTGATACATATAAAATGTGCACCATAGATTTTCCTGGACCCATTGACATTATAGATTGAATAATCACCATTATATATTAATATTAACTCCTAATATTTGGAAACTTTTTATCTCTACATTCAATCTTGGAACATTTGAATTTAAATGGATACTTGTTAAATCTTAAACTTGATGTCCCTGTGCATGTTTCACTCTGTAAGTATAACTTTGAAGCTTTATATCTTGAGATAGTAAGCTTATAAAGACATTAAATTTGTAGATAATGTTTAAGGAATGAAAAAAATTATATCCATGTGTTATTTTTTCCTTGACTGATTCCATAAGTGTAATTATTAAATGCACAATCAAACTGACCCTTTCATTTATGCATGACATGCCATGATGGTCGAGTCTTTCTAAACTTGTGTAAGAAATTGTCTCTTTATAAAGATTCTAATGAGATTCTAAGAATTTTTGAAACATATTTTATGCCCATGAATTCTTGAAACACCATAAGAACCCATTGGTCCTTTCACTTTGTAATCTTAGTCCTATTTCAAGACTTGCTTCTCAAAGATCAATAAAACACACTTTTAGCTTGCTAAAAATGTCTCAAAATATTTGTAAGTGAACTTTTATCTTCATATATTAATTTTGGTCCAATCATTAAATATATAACTCTATTCATCTATTCAAACCATTTATAGGTAAAAAATTCTTATGCAGGCCAAATTTAGCCAACAAACACCTCAACAAAATAGGGTAGTAGAAAGGAAGAATAAGATAGTTCAAGAGATGGATAGAACTACACTAAATGAGTCTATATTATCTAATGGGTATTAGAGAGAGTTAGTAATCACTAATATATAAATTTTGAATATAGGATATATAAGGACTAATAGAAACAAGACTCTTTATGAACTATGGAAGGGTAGAACTATCAATGTGGAAGACTTTAGAGTATTTCAAAGAAAATGTTTCTTCAAAAGAGACAATGAAGACTTGTTAAATTTTGATTATAAATATGATTAAGGCATATTCTTAGGATACTAATCAATTATATCATCCTATATATGTTATAACAAGAGGCTATAAAATATAGTGGAAAGCACCAATGTGAATATTGATGAGATAAGGAAATCACACTATAGTCAAATGACAATTTAGAGAATCTAGACTTAAATAATGAAGAAGATAATATATAGGTTGATGAGGAAGAAGAAGTAGAGAGATAGGACTCCAAATGACCCTCAATATAGATTGAAATAGATCACCCTAAATATCAAATCATTGGTAATAAGAATGTAGGTATGCAAATAGGAGAAGACTGATAAGTAATCCAAATCAAGAGAATGTGGATCTATTATCCAATATTGACCCTAAGATTCTTATCAAATAAAGAAAATATAAATTTTGGATAGATAAAATTAATGAGGAGTTATACCAAATAGAGAACAATAAGACTTAGGAATTAGTTCCTAGGCTTAAAGATAAGAATATCATTGGCACAAAATGGGTGTTTAGAAATAAGAAAATGAAGATGGATAAGTCA
Organism: Torreya grandis; assembly: GCA_037957365.1. Lineage (NCBI taxonomy): Eukaryota > Viridiplantae > Streptophyta > Pinopsida > Cupressales > Taxaceae > Torreya > Torreya grandis. Next base: position 3,559,694 of record JARHVA010000511.1, on the reverse strand, counting down.
CAAAGAACAAGTCTATATTGGTATGAAAGGGATATGAAAAAGTTTAATGGGTATATTTTGAGGAGACCTTTGCACTAGTAAGAATATTAGAGGCCATCATATTTTTTATATAATATGTAGGATTCAAAGGATTAAAGGTATACTAGATGGATGTCAAATATACCTTTTTGAATGGGAATTTGGAAAAGGAAGTATACATTGAGAAACCTAAGGGGTTATCATTATAAAATGAAAAAGGATATGTTTACATATTTAAAAAGGCCTCTATGGTTTGAATAAAACTCATATATCTTGGTCTACTAGGTTAGATAGGTATTTGTTGGATCAATGATTCAAAAGATGAGTTGTATATAGTACTCTATACATCAAGACAAAAGGTGACCATCAGTTGATAGTAGTTGTCAATGTGGAAGAAATCATATTTTGTGGAAATAATGAGAACATGACCAAGGAATTTTTAGAGGTGATGAATAAATATTTTGAGATATCCATGCCAGGATAACTATCATTCTCTCTTGGGTTGAAAATCTCTCATTCTAAAAAAGGTCTATTAATCCCACAAGCCAAGTACATAAGAGAGATGTTGAAGAAGTTTGAGATGGAATATTACAAGGTAGTTAGTACACACATGATCATATGGTGTAAGTTGATCAAGGAATATTACTCTCCAAAGGTAAATTATATGTCATATAGGTCAGTGATTAGAAGTTTCTTATACACCACAGTCTCTAAACTTGACATCATGTATGCAGTAGGTCTTATGGGAAGGTTTCAAGTAGATCCAAAGGAGAATCATCTTTAATAAGTTAAAAGGATACTAAATTATCTCAATGGGATAATGGATTATGTATTATGGTATACAAAAGTCAAGGAGTTCAATTTGAAATCCTACATAGGTGTAGATTGGGAAGGAAGTATAGATGATAGGAAGAGTACCAATGGAGGAGCTTTCTTCTTAGGTGGGTTCCTAGTTTCAAGGATAAGCAAGAATCAAACATCATTTGTATTATATTCTTGTAATTATAAGTACATTATAATAATGTAATGTTTCATGTAGGTCATATGGATGAGATAGACCCTAAAAGATTACAAGGTGGAGTATGATGGTCTTAACCTTATCTATTGTGACAATACAAGTGTTATAAACATCTCAAACAAATCTATCTTGCACTCAAGTACAAATAACATTCCCATTAGGTATATTTTTATAAGAGAGTAGGTAATTGAATAAATTATTATAATTGAATATGTTTTTACATAGGATCAAATTATAGACATTTTTACCAAACCACTTCTAAAGGTAACTTTTGAACACCTAAGATAGGAATTAGGTGTAATTCATACTCATAACAATAATTGAAGAAGCCAAGTAATTAGGGGGAGATAATCATGATCATTATATCTAAGAATAAGTGAGTTATTATAATAAGGTATGAATGGAGATATGGGGAACATGTTTTTATTATGTCTCATAAACTCATAATTCTATGTTAAGTATTTTATTTGCAAGGAGTGTGATCTAAGGAGATGTAGACATACTTTGTCATTTATGTCAAAATGGGATAAATATAAATATTGGGAGATAATAATAATTATTTTTTAGTATGTTTTTTCAATTAATGAGAAAGGAGGATATTATTGAGCATTGTTCCTACTACTGAGGTTTAACATTAATGTTGTCATTGATGTTAAAAGTTCTTGAAAAAAGATCTTCATGAGGTCATTGAAGAATGTATATATGAGAGAGGATATATATCATTGTTGTAGTGATTTTAAGATTTTAATTCATGTTATCAATGTGTATAAACATCAAAGAGTGTTTGAAGATCAGTTATCAATCTTCAAGTACTTGAGAAGCCTAATAATGTCACTAGTTATAGCTTGTAAAGTTCTAGTGAGAAAGTTTGATCATGGTGTCCTAGCGAGATGGATGCATAGATGCATAAGAGGTTGTATAAAGATTATTGAGAATGAATATAAATAATTGGAAAACTCAAGAGAGTTTCAAGGTGAGCCTACAAGGGTAAGATCTTAAGTCCAAGTCTACAACTAGACTAATTCTAGACCTTACCTCACCTAATGAGTTGTCATGAGGTGTTTTCAAAGAATATGAAGGATGTTTTATATTTTTTGAGAATTTGGTATGTTTTTTAATCATGTAATTGAGGTGGATATCAGATATAAAGTGATTATAAGGTCATTTTCAAGGCCTAATGTTGTTTACAGGTTAAGGTCTAAGCAAACAATGGGAGACAGTATGGACTAATGGGGTATGAGGTTCTATTTATAAGGTAAGTATGGATAAGTGAGTTTTTTAGAGGTATGTTATATTTTTTCAAGCATGTATAAAAAGTTTTAGGTCATTTTTTGTAATAAATGGAATGAAAAGTGGTTTTGAGGTCTTTCGAGTGTATAAAATTAAGGGTTTCCAACCCAATAAGGACTTTTAGGTGTTCATTGGCATGTGTAACATCTGTCTGAGAATATAATATATTAATGGTATATGGGGAATGGTAATAGATAAAAATTACAAGCATTATATTATGTATTAAGTGGCTATGCTTTATGAATGATTGTTAAGACTAGACAGTTTAAACCCTCACAAAACCCTAATAGTGACCCAATATAAAATAAGTTGTTCTAAAGTGCTCAAAATGGATTTATATGGATAGTTAAGTAATTTTAGGTTTTATTAAATATCCAAATAACTTCCAAGTGTGATTGGTTTGTAATTTGAGTGAGTGGACCCTATAGGAAAGGCCTTACTTCTTAAAGATTTATTGTAGCAATCAGAGTTGACCAAGTCAAAGTTTTTAAATGGATGAAATACAAACATTTATTATTTTATTTTATTTCCATAGTGGTTTATAGGTATTTTATATCCCTTATGTGTGCTAAATTGGTCATCCAAGACAACCTAATACTAACATGCCTAATGATGCATACAGTGAGATAACCAAGCAAAAGTGAGAAAGTGATTAGGTATGTATTATCAAGGATTAGGGATAAATACAATTTCATGGATATGTTTTTAAATAATTTTAATAAATTTTCATTTTATATATAATTTTTTTAGATTATTATATATATAAACAAGTTTCTCTCAAGTTGACTTTTCTAGCTCAGTGGGGTATATATAAAGTGAGGTCATTAGATTGGTCTGCAAGATAAATATTGAAATTAGATATAATGAAATTTTATTGGAGGATATTCTAAGGATTTTTTATGATAATTTTCATGAATTTTAAGTCCTTTATTATGTTCCTTTATGTGTCAAATTTTCAAGTTTTTATGACTATGTTTTGAGGCTAGTTGGCAATTTTGAGTGGGATATCTGTAGTAAAGGTTTTGAGTCTTTTTTACATGTGTAATGCAGTCTAATTCACTTGGTGAAATTTTTGAGGTATTGAAATATATGTGCATATGATTTTTTTTCATGATTGTGTGACTAAACATTGTGTTGTCTTATGTAGTTTAAGATAGACTTTTCTTAGGTTCACATACCTAATTATGAATAGTCCTAATGGCATGCTTCAAGTAGTAGTTGGATCTAAAAAGTGTTATGGATCCTATATGATATTATAAGGGTTATATTTGAGTTTAATATTATATTTTATATGTTTTAATGTGTTCCAATGAAGGCAAAGTGTAACATGTGCTAATGAAGGTCTAATTGAATTAGGTCTCCTTAAGGCCTAAAGAAGGATTTGGTCCATTTGAGATATGACCAACCTAATGTAATTTATGATTAATGTTTTTGTAATTAAATAATATATATTGTGTTTAAATAAAATTAATTAAGTGTGTATGTCTTACCTAGAGGTGTATGAGCAGGAGGCTAGTATAAGAACAAGGTCTAATAGGCCTAATTGACTAGTTAGAGAGTGTGAGAGTTGAATAAAATGATATATAACTTTGAAGAGATGAAGGAGTTATAATAAAACATCATAAGTGTGCATATAAAAAATAATGGAGATCTAATTATGGTAATATAGATGTATATCAAGGTCAAATGACTTAATCTATCATGAAGAGACCTAGTTGAGCGAAGGAGCCTAGAAGGTAGTTTAGGAGGGATAAGAGTGTGAAGAGATAAAGAGGTGGTAATAATAATATGGTTGAGAAATAAGGTAATTTTAAATTTATCATATTTATATATTTTTTGAGTTGGTTTTTAGTGATCTAGGGGGTTGGCGCCTCCTCGTAAGTCAGTGTTTGCTAAAACCTAGTCAAGTGGGTGCTTGGCTAGTTAGTGTTGGTGTTCCATGTGAAGTTGATGATTTAATAAATATTTATATTTATCTTATATGACTATATTAAATTTTAAAATATCATTGGGTTTTATTCCCCTTGAAATTTTCCCACTCATATATGTGTTTCTTGTGTTATGCTCATGTGAATGACTCTATGCATTTCTATATCTTTGTATTACTTTGATGGTTCAAGGAATCTTAAATTACATGTGAAAGAAAGTTTTAAGAGATAAATTATCCCCCATATTAGTAATTTTATTTAAATAATTCACCCCCATATATTTAATCATTATTACTATATCACTATTTAGATAACTCAAATAATACAATAAATTAGTGTTAGGCATAGGTTTTAATAATTATTGGATTATATCCCATGTTTTATAGAATATAAAATTAAAGTCCATATACTCATGTGGATATATTTTTATGGTGGATATATTCTCTATGAGTGAAATAATATCACTCTTATCCTCAAACTACTAGCACAACTTCCCTCCCAACACATCCCAATTATGGACTGTACCTAGTTGTAGACCTTTTTACCATTAGATATTTCTCACTTTCAAGTATGAATCTAGAATCCTCATAGCTAGATGGCCTTTGGTAACATGGTGAATTAAATAAATATTTATATCATTCTAAATATACTTAATACATGTTATTAAATTATCACTACTAAAGGATAGAATGATCTTTGAGGCTAAAAATGGTATGCCATCATATTACTATAGATCCAATAGGATGCCTCTATCAAATGTAATAAATATTTTATTTCTTTGGGTTTTATTATGATGAATTAGATTTATCCAACCTCTAGGCCTATTAAATAAAACAAATAAATGTGTTGACTATAATCTTAGATAATTGTTAGAGACTCTAGGTTGTACCCTTGTTATAGATAGGAAAGTTCATGTCATAATCCCCAAATCTAGGCTAACATGGGAATGACCCTAGGTTGTGGGTTACCAAATTTTGGGATAGACCTATAGATTTTAAGGGGATAACTCCCCTAGTTTTCTATTTTTAATGTTATTTCTAAGACCCAAATAGGTGGGTTAGAAAAGGTAGATAAAATACATGAATTAAACCTACTCTAATGTGTGGTGTTGAACCAAGGGTTCAACTATCCACTCATAAGCTTGCTCTCTCACACACTAGTAGAATAAACATAACCAAATAAGCATCTTTATGAGTCTTGTGCAATATTATTTTAGAGTTTCATATGGAGGTTGGGTTAGATGAATGAAATTTCAAGGTTATGAATAATATGTCTATAATAAGACTATCATTAATCATGTCACATAGCAAAACTCCATTATTTGTCCTTATACACTCCACATGACCTACACAAGACATCTCTTTGACACCTATGTTAACAAGGACTTGTAAGGGAAAAAATTCCATCACATTTTCATATCAAAAAGTATGAACACACTATGATGTCACCATGAAAGAGCTACAAAGTCTATTATTCAATCTAAATAGATGCAAAAGTACAAATTTTGGTAGAGTATCCTCATATCATCTTGTGGGATACAAATAAAGGCTTAGAAGTGTGAATATATAAAAGAATAGGATGATAGAAAAGGGGATAAATTTGTAGGAGAGTGGATAAGAGGGTAATAAATGACCAATCCCACTCAAAAGATATGTATAATAGTTACATCACTTCATCCCATCTTCTCATGCATTACAATTCCTTGGTGGCTGCTTAAATGAGATATTGGCATTAAAAATTAGGTAAAGGAGGTTGATTAAACATTAGTTACACTTTTCAAAGGATTTAAAATGCCTATAATAGTCGACACTTGCTCTAGAGGGTAGCTACAAGATGAATTAGGCCACCATGATCATGTAACAACCCACACTCCTCTGAGGCAAGTTGACAAGGTCAAGAAAATTGTGTCATTTCTACATCACAACCATGAAATACACATTAAATTCTATTCAAGGGTCAGTTACCGAGAGTGACACCTCTATTTTGACTTGTTCCATTGGTCTTTTAATGCCAAATTGACCCATTTTGATGATAACATAGGCTAATTAGGCTTACTAGGCTTAATTGGCTAAGTATTGATGCATTGGCCTTCATGAAAACTACAAAAATACTTATAAAACATATTTATGAGTGTGTTACATGCCTAAAAAATTATTTACAACCATTATATAGGTTTATAAAGACACTAGGAACCTAAAAACCACTTTTTTAGCTGACTAGTTTAGTCTTCTCAAGCATGGTAGACTAACAACTTTGGATGTACGTGAAAAGGCTCTTCCATTTTAATCATTGAGATTTTTATTAATAGATAAGGTGAATCAAGTCTCAAAATTTCTACCTCAATGGTTGGAATCATTTTGTACCTTGAAACATACCTCATTTTCCATAAAACCCTAATAAATAGCCTACTTTTGAGGGTTTTTTACAATGTCCATAAGGTCAAGTAATATATTATAATTCACCCTAAGTTTAATTATTTTTAAAATAGTTAATAAAACCATTTTGGGGTGTTATGACATCAAAATATTAACTTTTTTATGACAGGGTCTACCTATGGTTTTAGGGAGGTTTATGATGACCTTGGGATCTTAAGGATGTTTTATATAATGATGACATATAAGAATATAAAAAAGGAAAAGAATATATAGGTAATAGACCTACCTAACTTAAATGAGTGGATAGGAATCCCATGCAAAGGATGGATAAAGATATGAGTGCCAAAAGGTGACCATAAGGGTGTTTGTAGGCCATTTTTGTGTGTCTATCTTCTTAGAATTCATTCATAAAAACTATCCTCAAAATTATAACCAATATACCATGGATTATTATTAATTATGGGCACCTAAAATATCCTAAGATATCTATCCCTGAATTCTCATGTGGTGGATGGGGTGAGTGCTTGAAGTTGGTACTTGAGCTGGCTATGTGTAGGATTAAATGTTTCTAACAAGATTTTGGATATTTTCTGATATTTATTCTCTTTTCAAACTTAAATATCCTCTATAATTTACAAATAATATTCATTCTCCTTTCCACTTTATCATTAAACTTTGGATATGAGAATGAGGTAGCTTAAGGTGGTAGTGTAGCCTACAGTTATACCTAAATCTTGCTTGTTTGGTGTATCTCCAAAGAATTTGTCTATATTATAGAATATCAAAAAAAATAAGAGGTCTGATGATTCATTATTATCCAATAAATTATTTATATACATGGAGTGATCAACCCTTCTAAGAATTAAACTCACCTATGAAGGGTTTGCAGGTGGATGGTTTGAACTGACCTTAGGAGGTATGCAGACCTTCTTTATGCTTGGTTTGACTGATCATAGGCTTATTGAATGAACTTGGAAATCATTTTTAATGTCTCTAAGGTCTTATAAAATTTATTCAAATCTATAAAACTAACTCACTTGGTACCCAATGTAACAAAAATGATCTCATATTGCTAATTGGTTGAGTTCTAACTAAAACACTATACATTATCTCTCTAGCCTATAACTTGACTTGTGATAAGGTATTAACATTATCTAGGATGTGGTTATATTAATATTTACCATTTTTATGGTCTAATACTTTACACATGTATGGAAATTAAAACCAAACTCCTCCATTTAACTTGGCCACTGAGCCATTGAATTAATTATTTAATTGGATTGTCAAATTCACCTTATAAGGGTAGCCTGTAGGTGTTTTTCATTACTCTCTTGAATAATATGGGTAGTAATTTTCCCTTGATACTATTTTATTTTAACCTTTGATGGTATGGATTCCCATAAGGCATCTCTTGTGAACTTGATCATCCATCTAACTACCCTGAGACAATGATCTTTATCACTTAACACTATTCTTATGCAAGCCAAACAAGTGGTTATAGGTTTTTATGGAGAAGGGTTTTGGGACATAGAGTGTCATCATCATATTTTCATCCCTTTTATACCATGGATGAACTCTCAGTCTCACATACACCCCTAAATCACTATGAACTAGGACCTTTGTCTCAACTATTATCTTGGCACATAATTAGTGATAGGAAAATAGAGTTGTAGGTGCTTTGGGACTGAGTCTTAGACATAAAATAAGTCCAATTAAATTTTATCTATATATTATTAATTGTGACATTTTTAATTTAAACTTAACTCAATTACATGGTGATTCCAAACTCTATCTTGTGTGACCTTTCTCATCTACCTTTGACTGTTGACTATAGGTTTTCCTTTATGTTATATGTAGGTGTCCATCATGTTGTATCATGCCTCTTTATGGGGGTGAATTCTCTTATTTATAGGAATTATTGATTTTAATAATCATTTTTACCTTTATTCCCATGATATAGTCCATATTATCATCTATCACCCCCTCTATTACCTCTACTAAACCATCTTTTCATAGACCAAGCCTAAAACAATTAGTTGGCTATATGTGCCTTTGGACTGTACACAATCCATATCAATAGTGACCTTGAAATATGAATAATACATCTTATTTTTGAGGTATCTTAAGATGATAAAAATTCATTAGACATTTGATTTGAGTAACAATATATTGGAACCATTCAAAACACCTCTAAAAACTATATACTCATCTCATAGTGTTTAATAAAAACACCATAACTTTGTTAATATAGTGAACCTTCCTATAAGCTACACACAGTGCTAGTCATGGAGTTTTGTAATATATGGGGCTCAAATGTGTGTAATAAGTGTCCAAATTTTCATTAAAATATCCTTTAATACCTAATACAATAGTACTAGTGATTAGATCAAGCAAAATAATCAAAATACCATGAAAACTATTTACCTGAAGATGGCTTGTGTAGATGAGAGGTGAAAACACATTCCTTAAATTATTAAGGTTAATAAATATAAATAAACCAATATTTAGATAATTTATCTTGATGGGAGTTGGTTGAGTCTATTTATCATGGCTAAGAGCTAGGACCTTGACTTTTTCTCTCTAGTATGGTATAAGCAAGAACCTGAGGGACTATACAAGCTTGCAAGGGAGAGCTAAAGATGTGAAAACCAATTTTGAGATTGAAAGGAATCCACTTGAATTTAAAATTTTTAGGGGCATCAGACATTATTTTAACTTAAACCACTTATCTTTCCTCATATGGTACACTTTGTATAGTGCATACAAGTAAAGAAAAAACCCTCAAAACCTTATATTTTCACTCTTTTTTAAGTTTTTATCTAATTCAAAACCATATCAAGATCAAATGAGAACAAAAATAAATTAAAAATCCAATTTCAAGTAGGATAAATGTTTAAGGGAAGTATAGGATCCATAAATTTCCATGTGGGGCTTAATTGGCTAAGGAAAAGGTGTGAGAGGCTCATAAAAGGGCCTTAAGTGGCATGAAAAACATATTTAAAGGTAATTGGCATGTATATGATGTCTCTAAGGATCATTTTTAATTAAATTAATGAAATAATTCCCTTATCCTATGTTTTCAAAAGGTGATGTAGGCTCATGAAGGGGGTTTGAGGGGTGATTAATGAATTAAGAAGGATAATGAAGGGGTTAAGTGAATCTAGGTGAAAAAATCATAGTAAAAAGGTGTTGAACACACCATTATGCTTATGGTAAAGATTAAAAAATTATAATAATACCTTCATATTACGAAAATGCTAATATACCCTTCAAACAAGGCTAAGCACTCAATGAACTTCATGACCTCTTGACAATGATAATCATGTCCTAAGATGCTATGATGCATATTATACCATTGGAATGACCTCAATGCACTCACGAAATCATGGAATTAAGAAAAAAACCATGAAACATCATGATGCTAATGATAAGTACTCCAATATTGTCATAAGGACAAATAAGACATGACCATGCTGGGTCTAATCATAAGAAGACAAATAATTATCACCAAAAGATTTAAATATAAGGGGTTGACTTAAGAATTTTTGGAATATTAGAGTTTTATTCATAATTTATTTAAGAGTCTAAGTTAATTAAATTATTAAATAATATTGGAATAATTAAGATACTAATTTTTATAATTTAAACCTTTCTAAAAATAGTAATAAGTGAGGAGAAATGTAACTTAGCTTAAACTAGACTAAGATGGTTGAGACAAGGTATAGAATTTGATGTATATGACTAGGATAGTGTCATAAATTAGGATCTACCTTTCATTTTGTGAACTGATAGGAGTTATGAAATAGGACACCCTGAGGTCTAATGTTATAGTCCTCTTCTACTATTGTTATCCTAGAAGCCTGCACTTTCTAGGTTTTGTCCATTATCTCTGTGTGAGCCTACCTATGAAATTTTGTATGTTGTATGTCTAAAAAATCCCTTTAGAGCTTATTTAGTCTTCAAACCTTAAAATCCAATATGCTCTAACAAAATTTGAGAAAGAGGGGGGGTTAGTATATGTACTATGCACTGAATGTGTATCCATAGCCCATGTGTGGGCAAGCTGCCTAAATACCAAAAATCCAAAGAGGGATCAAGACATATGTTGTTCTCCCACTTGGTGTGCTTTGTGAAATAGTGTATATGAAGATGAAAATGTTAAACTAGGTGTGTTCGAGGTGGCTAGGGACTGGTGTGAGGGTTTGAATAAGCTTGTGGTTATATTGGATGGCTGTATGTAGAGAATAGGAAAATATACCTAGCTATTCTTGCTTGATTTTTGATATTTTCCAACCCCTTCTAAATGAAATTTGAATGGGATTTTCTAGAGATTTGTTGATAATAGATTGAATGTATTCATGCTATCTGACACAATGAGGAAGAGGAATTAATAAAAAATGGTCACCTAGGATCAAAATGTGATTAGATAAGAGTGTTGAACTCAAACACCCTAGGGTCCGATGTTATAGTCCAATTTGGGCTCTATTGTCTTGAGGGTATGAGGCCTAGGGGGATGGATTTGTCATGATAAAAGTAGTTTGGTTGAGCTAGAATCAAGTTTTGAAAACCTATGGATGATTAAGAATAAGCAATAATGTGTCTATAAGGTTCATGAGAGCCTACAAGAGGGACCTATGGGTTGGGTGTCACAAGCCACACTCAAACTACCAATGTTCACATTTTATATGACTACATTCCCCCTGCCCCCTTTATTATAGTGATGTAGTAAAGTGAAATACTATGATAAAGGAAAAATAGAAAGTATACCTAAACTTACCTATAAGGATGAATATCATAAAGATATGTGATGTTGAGTGTTCATAGAGATATCATGTTGTGAAGTGTAAATATATAATAGAAAACAAAGAGTAAATTAGTTCTTACTAGATACACTATATTTAAAATAAGAACATATAAATCTAGGTAAGAGAGAGAGGAAGATAAAGAAATGAGTAGACCTCATTAGGTATGCAAACTAATAAAAACCCCACTGTGATGTTGAGTGATGCTGGATGATGTTGTATATGTACTGGGTATACCAAAATTAATATCATGAATGAAGTTTAGTTCTCAATTCCCTAAGAGTGGCTCAAGAATGCAAAGGTTGGACCTTTGGCTCCATCATTGCCCAATAATTGAAGCTATGTGATCATGCATGTGTTAATCGATTTTTAGAATATGTGTCCAATTCCTTTGAGTAGGTGGCTCAGGAATACAAAGGCTAGCTAGTCCTTTGGCTCTATCATTACCCCATGAAGTGAAGCTATAAACTAATAACAGTATGAAATGTGTGTCATATGAGGTGGATCCTGAAGCATATGAATGTTATTTAATCTAATAATGTGGTATGGATAGCCAAAAGTATGATGGAAACTAAGCCAATCTTTGTCAACTCAAAAAAGTGGAGATTAGGCTTGTATGAAAGCCACTCTAAAACTAGGAAATATGCTTATATATAAGACACTCTAAAATGATGCCAACCACCTTCAAATGGAATAAGGCACGTAACTACTAAGAATACCTAGGTAATGTATTAAACTCAAAAATAAAATAAGTCAAATGTGCCATGTACATTGCCCCCAATCACTAGTGTCTAAAACATGGATTTTGATCTAAAAGTTATACCAATTTCCTAATCTAAAACTGAAAGTGAGAGCCATCATGCCATACATGATGCCCCTATATTTGGATTTTATATGAAAAATTATACTAAAACTACTGATTTTAAACTAGACTATTTCTAACAAAATTGTAATTGTACTTACTTTTATATCTTTTTTTGGAAAATCTAGTGTTTTTGTTGTTTGGATAGGAGTACTAAAATCAGACACCCTATTGTCTAGCCTTATAGTCTAATCATGGTGCTATTGTCCTAAGTTGGTTCTAATGATTAGTATGTGATTATCACTATCTACCTATTATATTATTCCTAGTTTGAAGTTTGGATACTATTTTGGGTGTTTTCAAAGTTTATTTTTTGATCGGTAGGAGCTCTGATCTCTATGACAAAACCCTTATTCATCTCCCCTCTTCTGAGGGTATGAATGAAGACCCTATAATGACTACCCTTATAATAAAGTTTCCTAAAAGTGTGTTATGATGAAAAATACATGATATAGCAATGTTAATTGGAAATATATCTCAGGATATGTCATGGTTTGTAATATAGATTGTTAGATAAATAGGGGTATTCCTAGATAGATATAACAATGTAATAACATGTGTAATATAATGAACTAGAATTCTGGTTAGTTGTTAGTTTTTAGTTTTCAAGGAGGGATGGAGTATTATTTACATCATGGCATCCAAGAAATAAATATAATGTATGATGTAGATCATGGCATTGAAAATAATTAAAAATCAATCAAACAACAAACACACAAGGCAAGAAGCCAGAAGCATACAAGAGTGGCCAAGGGGTCAAGCAAACAAGGGACATATTCACATGTCACTCAAATTAGAAACAAAGCATATAAATCATGTGAAAATGACATGCATATATAATTTAAACAAGCAAGGTTGGCACAAGGGCCACAAGCACATAGAATAGTACAAGTAAAGGACATTGACAAATGTTTTAATTCACATACAAGACATAGAATATGAAATAAGAAATGAAATCACATCCAGCTATGAAAAGTAAGAAATAAAATCATGTAAATGATGTAAATACAATCACATCTAACTAATCAAATCAAGAAGTGGAATTATGAAAGACATGGAGTACAAGAGCAAGTATATGCTAAGAAATACACAAGTGTTGTATAATAGTGAAATGTTGATAGAGTAATCATTGTAAGCTATTAAATAATCTACATCATCATGATAACTAGAGTATGTGGTGTAGGAATGACATAAACTAGATGGTGTAGTCATGTAGAAGATGCCCCTAGTGGGTAGAAATATTGATGAATCTTTTGAATGTAGAAGTAGGATGCCCCCTCAATGGGTAAAGTGAATTAATCAAGGATCTACATGTCACTACACACACTCAAAGAAGATCAAGTGAAAGATGATAATGTAGATAAATTGACAAACAATATCATAGAAAATAAAATGTAAGTCTAACTAGTAGTAGAAATGTAAATCATGGAGAATGCATACAATTGAAATGTTTTTGTGTTTTTCAATTATTTAAATGTTTTTGGATTTTTAATATTTTGTATTATTTTTGGTATGTTTGAAATATTTGAATGTTTTTAGATTTTTGATATATTTTAATGTTTTTGTATTTTGACATATTTTAATGTTTTTATATTTTTGATATTTTGAGCTATGTATAATTAATCATAAGAAGATTATGTATAAGTAATTAAAAAGAAGCTATGTACAAACAAGGTTGAGAAAAAATGATATTAACCAATGAATCTCATGAGAGAATCCCTATGATGGTGTCTTGTATCAAAGAGAGGGAACATGCATGATCATGAAGCATGATGGAAGGGTTGAGACTAGGGCTATAAATGTTATGTATAATATATATGCATTCAAATATTTGTAGTGGAAACTGACTGTGGGGTACCCCTATAACTCTGATAAGTGGATGCAACTATGGGGTTCTTAGGGACCCATCTGGTGGTATTAGAAGCTCTCTAGACATGTGATATGTGTGTAGAGGCATGATATATCAATGATACTACCTTAGGTGTGAATATTGTAGCTAAAACCTATCTAAAATATTGAAATTATGGCTTGTCTAAAAGAGGACTCTATGAAAGTGTATGAAATATATATGCTAGCAATGGAGGCCTTAGTTGTGTCTAAATCTAAACTAAAGGAAGAACTAAAAATAGTAGAGAAACTACAAATAGTGGTAGAATTAAAATTGATGTCATAAAAATAGTAGATGGCTCTGAAGTGGGGATTGGTAACTCATATGGAACTCCACCAAATGTAGCAACCTAATTAGCATGAATGAATTTCATTCATCTATGAATTATATAAGATATTTCTCAAAGTTTATAAATCCATGGTCTACCAAGTAACATATCAAAAACTCATTCACTAGGGAATAATAGTAAATAGTGTGGCCACATGTGTTGGACTAACCTATAGAGGAAGTACAATCTCACCTAATGAACTCTATATGTGCCCACTAAATCTATTGATAACTATGTCCATCAAGTTAATATCCTACTCTAAATATCCCAAATTCTATAGTAATGCCATAGTGCACATATTCATGATGGATCTATCATCTAGGAGAACACTATGAATAGGATGATTATGAATGTAGGCTTTGACAAAGAGTGCATGATAAAAACAATCATCCTCAACTATTTATTGCTTTGAGAAGGATATGGAAGGTCTAACTAGAATTATGGAATTATATATACCAATCATGTTTCTCAAATGGTGTAATTCAACTAAAGGTGTGTGATATGTATCTAGTGGATGATGTGTATGATATACATGATGAACACCTAATGTATCCCCTGTCTATTATTTGGAATGTTATGGGAAAGGATCTAATAAGATTTTTAAATCTTTATCCTATATTTTTTTTGTCAAATGAGGCTTAACTAGACTACCAAGATCAATAATGTTTCCATCTATCAAGTTTTAAATCTTGTGTTTCAAACTAATGCATCTATTTGTTGTGTGGCCTAGTGCCCTATGAAAGTCACAAAATACATTATGATCATATCCCCCTAGAAGAGGATTTATTGGATCAACTTCTTGAATCAAAGGGAGAGATATGATATTACATTCTAAAATCTTTTGTAAAACTCTAGCTAGAGATACTGGTATTTTGGTAAATGTTTACTGTAGATGTGTTGATAAAACCACTCACTGAGGGGGATCTAAAGCCACACTGATTGTAGGTTGATTATTTTGTTTATATTATTGACCTTGACTTTGTATGTGAGTTTTCTATTACTCTTGTTTATTATTTCTGATATACTTGTGTAATTAAGTTTACCCATTGAAATTAATTTCACTTCCCTTTCCTTTAGTGTATGACATAATTCAGTGAAGGAAGAAAACCTTTAGAATGTTATTGATTCATGAAAATATGGTAGAAGACTTTATTTGAAGGAATATTGTAACTCTTGATCAGCCATGGGTTTATTCATCATAGCCAAGATAGTCTTATATTGAAGAACATAATATGTGATATGTTCATTTGACCATTTTTTATATTGTGAAACTTGGGCATAGGAGTTTTTATCACCAATGTTAATGTTGAAATAAGCTAACAACATGTTGGCTAAATTATTGAGTGCATTAACTGATTTGGTAGACTATATAACCATTGTGAAGCATAATCTTTTAGACTCTATGAAAATAGCTTGGTTAGTAGAAAATCATTTAGCACATATTCCAAGCATGTTGCATGAAAAACTATCAAGTGTGTCTCTATACCACCCTTCCCATCATATAGAGTGAGCTTGGGTTGAAAAAATGTTGTGGTAAGGGTTTCAAAGTAATATGACATGTGAATGGTGTATGCAGTAGAGCAAAAGAATACAAGGCCTATGTAGGTCTAGAGGCACCTTACTCAGGATGTAGCACCTTGGATTGAATAAATTTTATCTCTTGCACAAGGGATAACACATTAGAAGATAAATATGTACTAATTATAGTTGGTGGTGGCACAAAGGAAGGTTGGGCTTCTATAGGGGGTTGTTGAGACATAGTTTCCTCCAAAGTGTCATGTGTAACTGGTTGCTCTGTAGTTTGATAAGATTGACCATTGTTCACTTTTTTTGGCTCTTCTTGTAATATTTTAAGCATATCATCTTGCATGTTTGGGTGTTTAGTTAAGAGTTATTGAAGTTCCCTTTTATTAGTTTCATCAAAACTAGTGTATTGGGCCATTGTTAAAGTAGGAAAATAAATTAAAGATTAATTGAATTTTTTGTAATAAGCACATTGTTATGGAAGAAAAGTATTGAATAAAGGAAATGTAAAGTTCTAAACATAGCTAACTAGAAGATGCATAAAAATTATATGAAACTAACAAACATGTAATCCTCAAAATTAATAGGACCTTGTATATGCAACTAGGGTTTTGAAAAATGATTTATTTTAAAATTACTAAGGAATTTTAAAATTTAATGTGAAATTATGATTTAAATATGCAGGTAAAAAATCAAAAAATTATTGGGAAATTATTGATTTAAAGGGACCTAGTATATGTAACTAGGGTTTTATAGAAAATATTCTTTTAGAAATTACTATGGAATTTTAAAATTTGATGTGAATTTTTGATTGAAATATGTAGGTAAAAAATCAAAAAATTATTGGAAAATTCTTGATTTAAAACGACCTAGTATATGTAACTAGGGTTTTGTAGAATTTTTTTTAATTACTATGGAATTTTAAAATTTGACGTGAATTTTTTATTTAAATATTCTAGTAAAAGATTATAAAAATATTTTAAAAATTAGCAAGGAATTTACCCTAGGGTTTCTAGGGTTTTTATGCACAAATGAAGTAAGTGAGGTTCACCAAATGATTTAAAATTTTTAGGAATATTGGAGTTTTATTGCTAATTTAGTTAAGGGTTTAATTTAATTAAATTAGTAAATAATATTGGAATAATTAAGCTACTAATTTTTATAATGTAATTGTAATTTAATAATTTCTAAAAATAGTAATAAATGAGGATAAATGTAACTTAGCTTAAACTAGAGTACGATGATTGAGATAGGGTATAGAATTTGTTATATAGGATTAGGATAGTATCATAAATTAAGATCTCAATTTCATTTCATGAAAGGATAGGAGAACTTAAATAAGACACCTTAGGGTTTTACACTATAGTCTTTTCTACTAGTTTTATCTTGGAGGCCTGAGCTTTTTGGGTTTTGTTTGCTATCTCTATGTGAGCCTACCTAACAAATTTCAGATGTTATATATCCATATAACTCCTTATAGAGATGATATAGTATTAAAACAATAAAATACATTATGCTTTGACAAAATTTGAGAAAGATGGGAGGTTAGTATGTGTAAGATGCACTAAATGTGTATACAAACCCCTTGTTTGGGCACGTTGCCTACATACCAATACTCTGAAGAGGGATAAATCCACATGTAGTTCTCCCACTTGGTGTGCTTTGTGAAATAGTGTATATGAAGATGAAAAATTATAAACTAGGTATACTTGAGGTGGCTAGGGACTGGTGTGAGGGTTTAAATAAGTTTGTGGTTGTATTAGATGGCTATATATAGATAATAGGGAAATATGTTTGAGTAGTCTTGCTTGTATTCTTTATTGCTTTGTGATATTTTCCAAACCCATCTAAATGAAATTTTAATGGGATTTTATAAAGATATATTGGTGATGATTTAAATTTATTTGTGATAGGTTGACACAATGATGAAGAGGAATCAAGATAAAATAGTCACTTAGGCTTAAAATATGATTGTATAGGAGCACCAATCGAACTCAGACACCCTAGGGATTGGTGATATATCCAAAGTTGAGTGTTATTTCCCTAAGGGTACATGACCTAAGGGGATGTATTTGTCATGGGAAAAATAGTTTAGCTAAGCTGGAATCAAGTTTTGAAAACCTATGGTTGACTAGGAATAAGAAAAAGGTGTTTAGAAGGGTCATGAGAGCCTACAAGAGGGACCTATCGGTTAGGTGTCATAATCCACATTCAAGATACCAATTTTCACATTTTATATGAATATAGGGGTTGACATTTGGCCTATGAGATGAAAATGTAAACAAGAAGGTTTCTTAGAACATCTCTCTCTCTCTTCTTTTAGGATATTGTGATGTTTTGGTTCTTCATCTTCTAGGAGTAAAAGATAGATCAACAAACTCAAAATAATTACCTCTATTTGAATACCTTGTCCCCTTTGGCATGAAATTATGAAGATAATCTAAAACCAGTAATATTTAGAGTCACCAGGTGCCTCTAAAATGTCTTCAATTCTACTAAAACTTATTGAGGAAAATACCAAATCTTTAGATAAATTCTACTAGTTTTATAGAACTGCTACCATCAAGAGTGACATAAATTGTTATATTTTTTGAATTGATGTTAATGAGTGAGTAAGGCTTATTTAACCTATATATAAGATTAAATACACTTTTCAAACACTTTCATGTATCCAAGATCTTGTCATGATTCAAAAGATTTTTTAAGGTCCCTTTATGACCTTGAGATGACACATTTACACCTTTGAAAATATATTGAATTATCCTTAATTTTAATCATTCTGGGCATGAAGTGAGGCCTAACAAGTTTATCCGAGACTTAAACAAGAGCCAAACACACATTTTTGGCATTAAGGAGTCCTCTACTAGGTATAACATAGACAATGCTTCTAAAAATGATTTAAAGATTCATTCAAAGAAATAAAATTACAAGGAATCATGAATACCTAAAATTAAACCCACCTAACCATAATGAAAATGATTTCAAGGAGAAGCACTCAACTGACTTTTGACAAAAAAATCCCCTCTCTGAGTTTGTAAGTGTTCTAGGGACCAAGGTTGGATGGAATAGCCAATAGTATCTAAGATATGCCAAAGCTTACCCAATGGATTCAAAATAACAACATAATCACTCCTTATACAAACTTAACCTTTGAATTAATTATGGATAAGTATGTTTTTTGTTGTAACACAATTGAGAACTCTCTTTTCCTCTAAGTTCATCTAAAGGGAGATTTAGTTTCTTATCACACAACCTAATAATGGAGGCACATGGTATATATTTTAATCACTAAGGCAACATTATCCTTGCAATAGTCACCATTTATAGTGAACAACATGACCCATTTTCATATTTTCAGATGGGGACCCTATTTGAGCTTAAATTCCATGTTTGGATCTTTTTTTGAAATGAATCAATTCACATCTAAGCTAGAAGTCATGGTATTAAGTTTTAGTTGATTATTTATAATGAAGCCTTGATCTGATTATGAAATTAATAAGTGTTCCTATATTTGTTCTATAGTTTGATTTATTATTAAATATAACTAGTAAAATGGACATATCTATCAAATTTATTCTATACATCTATTTGGCTTTTAGTGTTATAACATTCATCAAGTTTAGATTCTAGTTTAATGGACTAATCGAGTTAAATTTTTACTTTCCCAAGGTTATTATGTTATTTTTTAGACCATTCTAACTCCTTAGGGCCACCTTAAAAACACTTACTTGGTCCAACTCAGAAATATCCCCCTATAGTATGAATGAATTTTCATAGTTAGTCATTTTTTTCAAATTTTTATGCATTGACCATCACCACACATCTTTATTACACTTAGAGAAAATTTAAAATTAAAGAGTGATAATTTATTTCAAATTCTAATGGATAAGTCCTTGAATTAAAATTCTAATGGCTAGATCCTTAAACTTTAGGGTAATTCCACATGTTGACACCCAGTTTCCTCATAATGGATTTTTGACATGACTAAGTATTTTCCTTTGATGAGCCCTTAAATTCATAATAATTGGATGTTTTCTTCATCTTGATTATCCATGGATAATGTGGAAAATATTTTAAGTCATTTTTACTTAAGCACTTGAGCAACAAGGATTGTACCACATGTCTTCATCTTGATTACTCACTTTTTTCAACTCAAACAACTAAGTCAAAGATTATTGCCAGGATTTGATCTATGAGATCATTCTAAATGTCTACATATCATTATTCAATACAAAACTAGGAATTATACTAAGTAATAGGGTTATTGATCACCTAGATAAATGAGATTGTGCCACATGGCATGATCATAGTCATCTTCCATTAATAAGCAGATCAAATACTCAAAAAATAAGAAAGCATCTAGATAAGTGAGGTCCATCCACATGGTAACATCCCACTCATTTAGAGATCATAAATAAAGATACACATTCTAAAGATGTGTGACCCTAAGATAAGTGAGGGTCATCCACATAGAATGATCACACTCACCTATATCTTATCAAGTAGACCAATGACTAGTCCCATAATCAAATATTTAAGACTCCTTAAACAAGTGAGGGCCATCCATGTGGTAAAATACACACATATAAAGATTGAATACATAGTAAAAGATAATGTAAATCATATGAGCCCCTAAATTAATGAGATTAAGCCACATGTCAACATCTCATTCAATTAGATCAAAATAATGAAGCATTCTATGTACAAAGTTCCTTCATCACCCAGATAGGCAAAATCATGCCAAATGTCATGATATTTATCATCTATGATTAATAAAATTAGGTTGAATTCCTAATTTTTCCCAAATCCCTAGACTAATGAGGGTTGTCTATATGGAAACATCCTACTAACTTTTATCTTATAGATAATAAATAATTACATGAAGCTCACAAGCCCCAAGATTAACACACTCATTTAAAATGTTCACATCATGTTAAACCATGACCAAAGTAACAAAGGCACATATTATATGCAATAAAAAATGCATTAGATCTACAAATCAATCGTAGCTCAAAAAAGATAGATCTTAATTACATTTTTTTATTGGGATACATTAGATAATCAGTAACATGACCAATTTAGATCTATTAGATCCAATTAGGGGATATATTATCACAATAATATCACTATGGAGTGTTACAAAGCCTCTGATCAATAAAAACTATGTAATAACCATAAATATGTCCTATGTTTTCATATTCACTATACTAATAACAAATAAAGCAAATAAATCTAATCTAGTGCTCACTAAAGCTTGTGGCACAAAGTGGGGGTTAGTATACAAAAGTAAGTAAACATGCATAAGAAAATATTAATTAAGCTATGTATAGGTAATACCCTAATTTAATGGAAAAGAAGAGTAATATTATTCAAAAACCATTTATTATGCTACTTCTATCTACTAAAGAGAGGAGTAAAGTTAGAGATACTTACCTAGAGACAAAATTGTCAAGACTCAATATCTCCTTTGGCCAAAGGTGCTTTGGAAGAGGTTTTTTTGGTTTATAAAGATAACTAAGAAAGGCCAAAGCATCTAAGACTTCTCCAAAAGTCTAGATTATTCTCCAAGTAGAAACCCTAGGATAAGACTTCTCAAGTAGATTGGTGGAAGAGCAGATTTTAATGAGGCACACATGAATAATAAATATTAATTTATATCTTATAGTGGAAAAATTAATGTATTTATATAGTTGGATCTAACCCTAAACCCTTCTAAAAGTTTCAATCAGGAGGGTCGACATAGTATCATTATTGACAAAAAATCTCTATGTTATATACTAAGTCAACTAAGAGCTAACTTAGACACTAAATGAGTTTTACCAATAATTGTACAAGGTCAACATAACTAAAATAGTCATGTAAACTATTAAAAGAGGTTTTATGTTAGGAAAAGAGAAAATGAAGGTGGTAAATGACTGGAGTAGTGTGAAAAAGAGGAGACCAGTCTTAGGGAAATGTTTTTAGGATCTAATTGGATTAGTAATAAGTTTAAATAAGGGACACCAATCATAAAAATGACTAATGGTATACCCACCCCTTTCTTGTTACACCCCTTAAGGCATGCACTCAGAGATATTGAGTCTTGATGGGTTACTATAAGATAGAAATCATCATTAATTGATAAAAGTGTGAAAATATTGTGTATACATATGCCCCAAATGAAGCTCATCACATGTCACCCATGTGCAACAAGGGATGGTGCATTGAGAAAAAACATAGTAACACACAACATTGAGGATAAAAAAGATTTGAAGTATTTAAAGCAAAAATAATTTAAAGTAAATGATGGAAAGGGAAATAACTAAAAAGTAAATGTGATGCATACCTTGACTTACCTTTATTTCTAGATGGTTGTTTGTTGTGTTTATAGTTTTGATTGTGGAGGGCACAAAGACTTCTTTCAATAAACCCACGAATACAAAACTAAAGAGAAAAAATAAATAAATATAGGAAAGCCAAGATAATTGGTGTTATGTGGACATGATGTACTTGGAAATTTGGAAAGTTAGGGTGAGAAGTGTTATGTTAGACCAAATTACCAAGTCAAAAGTTTAGAGTAAATCAAGTAACAAAAAGTCCAAGGCTACTAAAGACATAAAAACTCAAACAAGTAAACCTTAGTTAATAAAGGTAAACTCACCAAGTCAAACCAAGGATACATGTCAAAAAGATGGTAATCAAACATCAATGTGAAATCAATAATAGTCCTTACTTAAACAAATACGGTCAAAAAAATGGTAAAATAACATTGATGAGAGAGAATTAATAATCCTTAATCATCAATGGAAAAAGGTACATAAGGGGAAAAATAACATTGGTGGGTGAGAAATATCAAGACAAACTCACTCAATAATGTAAAGAGTGTATGAAAGTATAAATAGACTTAGGTGTTCATGAAAATGGTAGTACAATAATGACAAATGGAAAAAATAAAGCAAATTATGTCAAAAAATGTAGATCCATGATGTAAAGAAAATAATCCTAGTCATTCAAAAATATTTTTTTGTTCTAAAGATAGATAAAATTGAAACAAAGTAGTTCTATAATGTTTTTAATATGTGAAGGAGAGCGAATATAGAAGAGGGAAAATAGATTTAGAATCACGCATTCCTATTAAGGGGTGAAATGGAATGGGTGGAGGGGATAATGAAGGAAAAACCAAGATATATGAATTATTTATCAAAGTTAAGACACTCAAATTGGGTTTGTCAAAACAAGAAGGCTTTTGAATTTAAGGATTTTGAAGAAATTTTCTTAATCACACAACTCTTAGGTCAACAAATGAAGTATGTAGATCATCCCATGAAGGCTATATGCGTGAAAAATAAAAATGGACCTACCTTCCCATAATAGGTTTCCCATTCCTTAGGGCCCCTTATTGAGTCATTGGTCTACTATGAAGATTGGGTGATTACATGATAAATTTGGTAGCACCATAAATTTTATTGAATTCTCCTATTCTAATCTACTATCCTACTACACCCTAATGTACCTAGACTCTATTTTGATGCCAAATATGGAGTTAGAGATTTGATTGGAGATAGGATATGTGATTATAATCATGCCTTTTGGTATGATATTAAATTTTGAAATTTGTATGTTACCTTTGTATATAATCTCCTTTTATTTCAATTGATATGGATTTTAAATTTATTGATGGATTTTTTCTATTCCTCTTCCATATGGATTTATAAAATTAGACATGGGTGATAAAAATGACTTTCATTTGAATACATAGGATTTGGTTTCTAAGAGAGATAATTTAGAGAGCATGGTGTCTAAGAGTTTCATAAATATAGGTAAAATTAATATATAATCTTGAATTCAACCTTATTTTATCCAATGTGGAGTGAAAGGAAAGGAAATAAACATGAATGAAACATGAAACAATTTGAATTAATTCAAATCACAAAATGTGTGAGAAAGGGTGAAAAAGGGATTCAATGATAGAAAAGTATGATTCCTTATCATAAGAATGAGGGAAATGGAGGAAAACATGCTAACATAGATTGTTTTACAAATTTCATCTATTATAAGTAAAATATAAAGTTGAGTATAAAGATAAAAAAATTTGTAGCCAGTGCAACACACATTCTAGATGAGGAGTGAAAAGATGGTGATTTTATGAGGAATGATAGGTCCTATCCATGGTCTTACACTACAAATCGTAAAATATAAACCCAAGAGGGTGGTAAAAAGTTATTGGAAAAAATAAATGGTATAAAAAAAGATCATATTGTGAGGAAGGCTATGTTGTATCCTTGGTCTTACATTGTAACTCATAAATATAAACCTAAGGGGTTATATAAAGTGTTTAGAAAGTTAAAGAAAATATGATAAAAATACATCATGAGGAAGACTAGGTCTTATCCATGGTTTTATAATGAAACTCATGATAAAAAGGGAAACCAAAAGACCAAAAGGAAGGGTTAAGGTCTATGAAAGTAGAGAATTATTGCATAGGGTGAGACCCATGAAAGTATCCTACAAAAATTATTGTATAGATAGCATATAAAAAACATGAAAAAAGGAAAGGATTAGGTAAAATACTTTTTGAGTAATTACACATTCATGGGCTCTTTGAAAATATTGCCTTCATTGGTTTGAAGGTGATAAGTACTTGAACCAAGAATATCTTTTACTAAATAAGGGCCACACCATTTTTGGTCATATTTATCTTCATTATCATGAGTGTATTCTAATTTAAGGATACTATCACCAACATTAAATGTGTGAACTTTGACTCATTTGTTTTATTATTTTGTAATATAGGCCTTGTATTAGTGATTATGTTATAAAAAAAAAGATGGTGCTCATCAAGAAGATCAAGGGTACAAAAGTGAGATTCACATAATTATTCATAGGGTATGATAACATGAAGGGATATCCATAGAGAAGGAAGCTCAAATTTTAATATAAGGACTCATTCAGAACCATAGACTAGATAGAATGATATTGCCCTATTAGTTATATGAATGCTAGTGTGATAGGCCCAAAGAGCAAGGTAGAGATGAAGGTGTGTTCATGTTTCATAAATTATCTTTTGGATAATTTTATTATTATTTTTTTGGGTGGCCTCATCTTAACCATTACATTGTGGATGATAAGGTGTGGATAATTTATGATTGATTTTAATTTTAGCACAAAGTTGTTTGAAATATATATTTTTTAAATTACCACCATTATCTGAAATGATAGTATGAGGGACACCAAAGTGGTAAATGATTTGATTAAAGATGAATTTGGATATGGTGGTAATGGTGTAATTAACAAGGGGCATAACCTCAAGCCATTTGGTAAAATATTATATAACTATCATTATAAATACAAGACCATCTTGAGATCAAGGTAATTTGCTTATGAGATCTAATCCCCATGTGAATAATAGCCAAGGAGATTTGATAGTTTCAGGCTCAACTATAGGTGAATTAATAAAATCATCATGAATATAGAAATGAGTGATTTTTTTAGAAAATTTGATTGCACCATTTATAATAGTGGGCCAAAAATATCCCACATAATAATTTGAGGGCTTTAACATGTCCACTAACATAGAGAACACAAATTCCCCCATGTGCTTGTTCAACAAGAGGAGGAACCTCATTTTTCATAACACAGTGGAGAAAGGTTCCTTCTACATTGTGATAATAGAGTATTTTATATATAAATACATACTTAAAATCTTATTTATGAATGTGTGTCTTTTAAAAATAATATAATTTGGGAGGATAAGTTTGATGTTCCATAAATTGAATGATGTATTTATACCATGGGCTTTGTTGAATGGTGATAGCCTCAATGTGATAGATTATAAAATCATGTGGTTTAATAGAGGATGGAAATTTTATTATTTGGATAAGAAAAGTGGGATCAATAATAACTTGGTACAAATGAAAAAGAGATTATGAAGAAGCAAGGGAATCAACAATAGAATTTTGATATTGAGGGATAGGCTCGATGGTGAAGGAGATGAAATCTTAGGCAAGATTAGTTGTAATTTGATGATAATAATTGAGATTCTCACTTTTGAACTAGTAATCACCATTTACTTGGTGGAAAATAAGTTGTGAATCACATAAAGCATATATATATTAGATATATAAATCAAGGGTAACTCTCATGCCTAATATTAAAGATTCATACTTTTCCATGTTTTTAGTGACATCAAATATTAAGTGAAAAGCTAAAGAAATGATTTTTCTAAGAGGAATCATAAGAACACAACCTACCCCAACTCCTTGAATGAATGTACCACCATTAAATTGAAGGGTCTTAGTATCCTCATGTAAATCAACATTAATTTTAGATAGTTTTTTTACAACTAATTTTGGTTTAGTAGTATGAAGGAGGATAGTAGATTCATCAAGATTATTGGCTTCAAGATTGGTAGTAAAGTTATAGAAGTAATCTTTAAGATATATGTCTTGGTTAAGACCATCAATATAAATAATATTATCATTGGGAAGACTATATTTAAGGTGGTTGGTAGTGGGCATGGGATTTATGGCAAGTTGATCATCAATAATTTGTCCTTTGATAGATTTTGAGGAATAATTCAGAGATAAAATTCCATAAGAAGGACCATCCACTTGCCAATTCTATCTCCAAGAAGAAAGGCTTTAGAGAAGAAGTGATGAAGGGGATCAGAATGAATGATAACATAAGTGGTTTGATAAAGTATATAAATGTCAAAAAAAATTAGATGTAAAATATATAATGAGGAAATCATGTTCAAATTTTGTGTAATGTTTCTTTATAATCAATGAGTCCTCGATTGATATAGTAGATGACATATTATCTTCCAATATCATCTTGTTGGGAAAGCATTGCCCCACATTTTATGGGTGTATAAGAGGTATATAGTGATGAGTTCAGAATATGTCTCATTATTGACATGTTATTTCCCTCAATTCATCTCTCTAAAGATATTATCTTATGAAAATTGTAGATTACTAGATAACTATTACATGGAAAGTAGATATTTGTCTTTTTTATATTAAACTAAAGACTAAACATTTAATTTGTCATTAATATATAATACATATCATGTTTTAGTGATTTTTGTTGTGAATAATGATCAAGAAGAAGACACAGGTGATGTATAGTGAAAGTTCAATTTTGATCTCCATCCAGTAGAACTATGAACTCACATAGAATGTTTCTATAGACTCCACAGGCTTATTTCTATGGACTCCATAGGCTCATTCCTACCAACTCTATAGGGTCAATTCCATGGATTATATAAAGTCAAAGCTACAAATGGGGAAGTTGGAGGGTAGATAAGATGAGAGAGAATAATTTTAGCTGGAGTCAAATGAGGAAAATACTTGCCTACTATTTTGTAGGATTTTATTTTGATAAAGTTATATATATTTTGATCTTAGGACTATTATAGGATAGTATATCTATTTCATCAAAATAATTAGATCTCTTAGAAATATAATCTCCTATCTTTGTATGAGTGGATCAACCAAGGAATAATATCTCTTTGCATCCTATTTTGAGTTGATTGTATTAGCATAAAATGTAAGACTTTTATTATAAAAAAGATAATAGATGAAAGATACGTTCAAGCATATTATAGGTTTTAGATAGATTGTAATCATTTCAATTTTATGAATTATCACTTTAGTTTCTATCATTGATTAATATTTGTTCCTAAGTCTAAGAGGATAAATGGCATACTCTCCTTGGAACCAAGAATTGTGTATGATACTTATGCTATGTTATATTAACTCTTTGTTATAACTAATCAGAATCTTACTAATGTTTGCATTCATTCATAAAATATCAAAACAAATTCATATTTCAAAAGGTATTTCCTTATTCTAAAGTCATTTCCTTTCTAAACAAAGTGTGTTTTCTTTTACAACAAATGTGTGAAGAAAATTTCCTTTTTAAGTTAAATATCTTCATTTTCACACAAGCGTAAATAGGAGTGTGATTTTACTTTCAAGAAAAATAGTGGATTAATTTTATTAAATATTTACATCTTTTTATGTTCATAAAAAGAGTGAATCAATTAGTTTAAGACACATTTGTTTCATTAGTTAAAGTTAGAATAGGACCATCAAACACCCCCACAAGTAGACTTCTAGATCTACCATCCTACACCTTACTGCAAATAGCTTTGGACACCAATACTTGTTGATAAGACATCAATTAAACATTGATTAAATGAGGAGTTGAATGAGACTCATCATTTTTGGTGTTGTTTCTAGGAAACAAAGAGTTAGTAAGGTAATAATTATTGGTCTAGAGTGAAAAATAGAAAAAATTGTAAAAAACCATAAAATTCCAAAAAAAAATTCAATAAATTTATGTACAATCCTAAAGAATCTAAATGATGATTCATCCAAAAATTCCCACCAAGAAAAGAAGTTGAAACTCCTTCAACAGATTTGAGTAGTGAACCAAAATTTATGAGTGAAACTTATCTGCAAGAATCTTTAGAAACTTGGATAGAAACTAGGTCACTGCCACAAGCAAGCCCTATAGGACAAATTAATCAAGATCAATCTCTTGTAGAAAGATATTATTTAGAAATTTCCAAGGACTTAGAAGAAGCATTTCAAAAATCCATAGTTGAATAAAATTTTGAGAACTTTGAACAATCCATAACTAATACCACAAATGTTTAGTGGGAAGATAATTCTAGCTTTGAAACATCATCAGAAGAAAATATGGCTCTCCCAAAAAATCCATAAAATCAACAACTTGCATAACTAGGAAGGACTTTTTCCTTTCCTATTGTTGAAAATCTTGATGATCAAACCCCCATGAAAAATATTTCACTAGCTAATCTACCAAATTTTTGAGGAAGATCTACTAAATATTCTAATCAATTCCTATTTGAGTTTAAGGTGCTATGTCAAACTTATGATTACACAATAAATAACCATAAATTAAAATTATTTCCCTCTACACTTAAAGATGTAGCTATGAGATGGTTCATGGGTTTACCTGGTGATTCTATTAGAACATGGTATGATATGGAGATATAATTCTTAAACAAGTATCAAAATTACTACTAAGTGTGATAAAGAAAAGAGGATTTCTACAAAATCAAATAGAATGAGGATGAATCTTTAGAGGATTATTTGGATAGATTCATGTTCACTCATACAAGAAGTAATTATCCACCCATTGAAGAAGTTCATAAATTGGTTTTCTTAAAAGGGTTGGATGAAGATACTAGAGATGCCTTAAATCTAATGGGAGGTGGAGATATAAATAAGTTAGCTTTCAATCAAAATTTTGAGCTTTTTACCAACTACTCTCGAACAAAACACAAAATTAGGAGAGTAAGGGTTGGGAAACATAATTAAGTGGGTAAGCTAATGGAAGAATTTGTTAATATAAAGATGGATATTCTGGTTACACTAAATAGTACTCTGGATGGACTTCAAGCTAAGGCAAATACAATAGAACCCTTAGCAATCTATTGTCCTAAGTACATATATAAACATGCCCTTAGAGACTACCCCCTAGATAAAACTAATGTTTTATCATGTGGGATATGTGATGCAATAGATCATGATACCAAACATTGCACCCTTCTACATATTTTTTAAAAATTAAATGAAAACACAAGTCCAGTCCACTGAAGAAGTAAATTATATCCAGAGATAAAACTTTGCCCCACAAAACTAGGCTCAAGGATAGTTTAATGCAAGAAACCTAGTTAATCCATGGATGGCACCATAGAATGTTTCAGTTCCTTCACCTTTTTGGAATCAACCCCAAATTCCATCAATCCAAAATCCATGGGCAGGACAAGATTGGATGCCAACACCCCCATGGATGGTGCCACAACCACAACAATAATGGGTACCACAAAAAAAATGGATGCCACAATAATATCAAAAATAGAATCTATAATGGAACCCAAAATAATAATTCACCTAACCAAGAAGACCACTTCAACAACAAACTATAATAACACCCCTAATTATTCAATAATAAGGACAAATCAATCAACCCCGAATGCCTGCATAACTAATAACAAATCTAAAAAATAAACAACTAGCACCTGTTTATGTTAATGAACAAGAAGAGACAATGAATTTTGAAGCTATTAATTGTTTAGACATACATTTAATATCAGGGAAAACTATACAAAAACCTCTAGTTCTCATTTTTGAGATACCTAATGAAAAAGAAAAAAGAAAATCATCTCAATTAAACACTAGAAAAGCTGAAATCAAAATGAGCCCTAAAACAAACCAAAAAACACTACTACACCAGTATTTCCTTTTCTTGAAAGATTAAAATAAATTGATATTAAAATAGAATCAAACTGGTCAATGAGTTGCAAAACATCAATATTGAGGTACCCCTACTACAAGTTATTAGGGATATACCTAAATTGAACAAGATCATCAAAAACCTTTGTATCAAAACATGTGGGAGGAAAGAAAAATATCCAGGGACCATTCATGTTGATGAAAAGGTTGTTGATTTATTAGTAAGAAAACCATTAGTTCCAAAAATATGTAGATCCAAGAATCCCAATGATCACAGTCACAATCGGAGGTAAAAAAATCCTAACATCTTGGTAGATTTGGGAGCATCAATTAATGTTATGATAATTGATACTCTCCATACATTATCTCTAATGAGAATGCAACCCACAACTACCATTCTTCAAATTGGTAGACCAATCTATAACTAAATTAGAAGGGACTCTAAATTTTTTTGAAGTACTAATAGAGTCTTGAGAATATCCAGTAGATTTCATGGTCTTGTAACCTAAAATAAAGAATCTAGGATAGTCCATAATCCTAGGTAGACCATGTTTGGCTACTATAGTAGCATTAATTGATTTTAGGTTAGGAGACAACCATTTATAATGGGTTAAAATCCAAATGCATCTCTTTGTATGCTTCTACAAAACCATCAACAAATTACATATAAGAACTTTGGGTGGAAGAATCAGATAACACATCAAACAACATTTCCTCCTTAGCAATGATCACAGTTAAAAAACACTTGGAAGAATTGAATAGAGACATATACCAATAATATATGAACTCCATTAGTCCAAAAGCTATGGACTCTACTAGTTTGAAAGCTATGGACTCTACCAGTCCAGAATCTACGAACTCTGCCAATCCAAAAACAATGGACTACCTCAGTTTAGGATTTTTGGGTCAGATAAAATATTATGAAACCTCTAATTTTACCTATTTTATTGTTTCCTCACCATATGATCATGAATTGATTCAGGAAAGTGTGTGGAAATTGGTAGAATAATAACAAACTCATTTCTTAGATGCATTCAATTATTCTTTAGCAAGACTGATTCCTCTTAGAGAAGAGTTTGTTGATAATGTAACCATGTTTCATAAGCTACTTCTGCATCCATGTCCTATGAACTCATTTATTAGTGAATTCAAGCAAATAGAATCCAACTACCCAGGCACAAAACTAATCATGGTATTACCTAGAAAAATTTTGAACATCAATAGTTGGTTAACAAAAGAAGATGAAGATCAACTCTTTAAAGTACTAGAAAGACATACCAAGGATTTTTCTTGGAATTATACCAACATGAAGGGAATTCACCCCAACATATACACTCATCACATTTATATGGAATATGTGAAATTGGTCAGACAACCACAAAGAAGAATAAACCCAACATTAAAGGAGATAGTCAAAATAGAGATCTAAAAATTGATAAAAGTTGGGTTTATTTACTCCATCTCAGAGAGACAGTGGGTTTCACCCCTGGTAATCTGTCCGAAGAAAAATGTAAAATTAAAGGTATGTTTAGATTATAGAGAACTGAACAAAGAAACACTAAGAGATTATTTTCCTCTACCTTTCATTGATCAAGTTCTTGACAACTTGGCAGGAAAAAGATATTTTTCTTTCTTGGATGGGTTTAATGGGTATAACTAGATAATGATGTTAGCTAAAGATCAAGATAAAACCACATTTACCTACCCTTGGGGAACTTTTTCTTACCATGTACTCCCATTTGGACTTTGTAATGCTCCAGTAACCTTCCAAAGAGTAGTTCTAGCAATATTCTCTAACCTTACAAATAATTGTGTTAAAGTATATATGGATGATTTCACCATTCATGGTGGAACTTATGAGGAGGCTCTTACCAACTTGGATAGAGTATTGATCAGATGTGAATAACATCAATTATATTTGAGCCATGAGAAATGTTTGTTGATGATGGATGAAGGAATAGTGCTAGGAGACCATATTTCTACAAAAGGCATTTAAGTAGATCCAAAGAAGGTTGAAATAATCTCCAACTTACCCATACCACAAACATAAACTAAAATTAAGATTTTTTTGGGACATACTGGTTACTATAGACACTTTATAGATAATTTTAGCCAAATAGGTACCCCTATATTTGCCTTACTTACAAAAGATAGTATATTTGAATGGAGTGATAGTTGCCAGCAGGCCTTTAAGACCATCAAAGCTAAACTCATTACTACTCTAGTATTGAGAGGACCATATAAAACTCAGTGATTCCATATATACATAAATGCTTCCAATACAACAATAGGAGTAGTCCTTAGACAAAAGGATGAAGAGGATAACATGTATGCTATATATTATATTAGTAAAAGCATGACACCTACTTAAAGAAAATAAACCATAACTGAGAGAGAATTCCTAGATATAGTCTATGCAATTAACAAATTTAGACACTACATAACAAGCTATAAGGTATTTATCTATACAGACCATTCATCTATTAGATATCTTACCAAGAAACCAATTGTGGGAGGTAGGATTATTAGATGCTTGTTTCTCTTACAAGAATTTGATGTTACTATTATAGATAAACCATGGAAGTCTAATGTAGTTGTTGATTTCTTGTCAAGAATGAACACTACAAGTGAGGAAGAACTGGTGGAAGATGACTTTCTAGATGAATAACTATTTTTTATTTCATCAAAATCTCTGTGGTTTGCTGATATAGCCAATTACCTCACCATAGGGAAGTTTCCTCTGCACTTTTCATAAAAAGAAAAGGAAACATTTAATCAAATAAAGTTCTTATTTTAAATGGATTAATATAATGTTATTCAAACTTGGACCTAACCATGTGTTTCACAGGTGTGTGATAAATTTTGAGGCTTGTGATATCATCATAGCTTATCATGATGAACCTAGAGGAGGTCATTACTTAGCTCAAAGAACCATACACAAAATCATAGGAGTAGGATATTATTGGCCTCACCTTCATCAACAAGTAAAAAGATATGTCAGACACTGTGATGCTTGTCAGAGAATTAGACAACCTACTCTTTAAATAAATATTCCTTTGTACCCTCATCCTCAATTAGTTTTAGAACCATTTGAGAAATGGGGAATTGATTTTATAAGTCCTGTGGATCCTCCTTTTAGAGGAAAATAATATCTCCTAGTATGTATAGACTATGTGACCAAGTGGGTGGAAGTGGAAGTATTAACTCATGTAAGAGAAGAGATGGTATCTGATTTCTTATATTTCAAAATCATGTAAAGATTTGATGATCTAAAGGAGATAGTCTTAGATTCAAGACCATAGTTCATGTCAAACATGATAAAGCACTTCATGCAAGTATATCAAACTCAACATAGAAAAACATCTCCATACCATCCATAGGCTAATGGGCAAGTTGAAGTCACCAATAGAGAATTAGAAACCATTTTAACCAAGGTTGTTAATTTTAGTAGAAAATATTGGGCATATTAAGTACCAAAATTTGTTTGGGCCTATAATAATACTTGGAAAACAACAACTGGATTTTCACCTTATGAATTGGTTTATGGTAAGAAGCCCTTATTCTCTATTAAATTTGAATTACAAACTTTCAAAATAGCTATAGAAGTAGGGATTGAATTAGAATAAATAAAAAAATAAATACTCTTATAACTTAATCAACTTGATGAGATGAGGATGAAAGCACTACAAAGAACTGAATTGGTACAATATCAAAGAAAAGTTTGGCATGATTCATAGATCAAGCAATGGAAATTTTAGAAAGGAGATTGGGCACTGTTGTTTAATTCTAAGTTTCAATAGTTTAAAGGAAAATTATAAATGAGGTGGTTAAGACCTTATCAGATTGAGGAGGTCTTAGAAAATGGTTCTATTAAGCTAATACCTATTGATGATAACAGAAGAGCTCTGTTAGTCAATGGACATAGATTGAAACTTTATCAAAAACCTCTCAATAAAGAATAATTTGCTCAAAATGTAAAAAATCAAATAGCTATTTTGAAGGACTCTGCTTCTTCTATAGAAATTACTCCTTGATGATCCTACATATATATATTAAATAAAACTATATATATATATAGTGAAAATCCTTCCAGGGACACTATTGAGAATGCATGCCTAGAAAACTAGTTTGTTGGCTTGCTATGCATTATAAAAATGGATTTGGCTAGAAAACCAACAATGGATAGCCAAAGGGAAAAAACAAACTATATTAGAATAAAAAATATCATCATGTCACTATGACTGCTCTTCTCCATGTAGTAAAAGTTGTTCTTTCAACATATGTTGACTAATCCATGCAAACTTATTTGTCCAGGACAAATGGTGAGCAAAGTATAAATCCAAGGTCAAAAGTAAGTGAGAAATATATTATATTTATTTATGTTTATTTAACTAATTATATTTGATTTAATTAAGATTTATTCTATGGAGATGGCCCAAACTTGAGCCTTCCAAAATAGAATGACATGACACATACCATAATGGATAAGCATGCAAATAAGATGGCAAAGGTGTATGTCTTCATCATGATGACCCATGCAACTTTGGTACAATCAATTGCATCATCAATAATTATAATAATGGGACATCATAAAGGGGTTCTAAATGAAATGATAAATAACTATCATCATCAAAGTGCCACATCATCAATTCATCTAATTTGTAATAATTTGACAAAATGGCTGGCACACTCTATAGAAACATGAGGTGCCAAATTTTATAAAGTAATTGTGTCAAAATATAGACTCATGAAGCTATGGAGTTTCAAATAAAACATTTCATTTCTACAAATCTTCAATGACTGTTTCCTATAGATTTCAACAAAAGCTGGTCTAAACCCTAATCTGAGTTAAAGAAATAGAGTTGTCTATATATCTGAGTAGAAATGGGAAAAAAATGAGATCAGAGCCAAAGAATGCCATAAAGCTTCACAAATACAAAGCTTATGTGGTAGTGTTTAGAGAAAATGACTGGCTACATTTCATTGAAAATTTTTAGGGTTTCCATGAAACAATGGTAAGAGAATTCATCACTATTCTCACCCCTAAATTTTCAATTGTTAAAGGCATTGTTATTCTTTTTTCAACTCAAATTATAAGTCAAATAATACAAGTTCTATAAGAGGGAATGAGAGTGATAGGTAGAATTCCATTTAATGATTTAATTATTTAGTTTAATGGTAATGAGAAGATTGGGACTTTGTGTCTAATAGATTCCAAGACAAAATCAAAAGGGATTCAAAGAAATTTACCTCCTAAACCCTAGAAATCTGTAGCCAAGTATGTACTCAAGTATATCATTTATGAGGGGAAAAATAGTATTTTAGGAGGAGATAATGAAAATATTAATACACCTTAAGTATGGGAGCCAAAACCCTCATTAAAAGATTAACCTCCCATCCTTCTTATATGGTGCCCTTCACATTATGGCTACAACTCTTAATGCTGCTCTTAGGCACTATGGACTCATTCACCTAATTATGCAACATCACTTCCTTCAACAAGGACAAGAGATCTGGGAGGAATTTAAGAATAGTGTAACACAACAAATTCCAAATTTTCCTACACAAAAAACCTTAAATTTACCATAGGAACATTCATATCCACCTACTACATCAGTTGAGAAAACAACTCCAAAGAAAAAATCATAGACTGTAGTCTCAAAATAAATCCCTTCTTCTTGTTCAAGAAGAATCACAAGGTCTCAAATCCCTACAGTTTTAAGGTCCCCACAAGAACCTCAAGAATCTATAGTGAAACCAATTCCTCTTGTTAGGAATAAGAAAATTGAAATGAAAGGTTGCTACAAAACTTGAGAAGACTAAGGGTTTGATGGTTGAAAAGGAAAGACAACCGAGTGTAGCTTATAGAGTGACCAAAAGAAGGAGAAGGTTAATTTTGATAGATGAAGATGAACAAGAGGATACAGACATTCTAGATACTCTTAAAAATGTATCTCATTCTCCCATACATCAAAGTATCCCTAAAACTATAGATGTTAAAGAAAATCCTTTCAAAAGGAACTCTCTAATCATAATAGAGGAGCCAATTCTAGGAGAAGAGCCAATCATGGTAGAGGAATCAAGTATGGTAGAACAACCACATGTTTCAGTTGAAACTATAATGAATAAAGGAAAGAATGTATGCACAAATGAAAAAGGAAAGTCATGTAATCTAAATGAACCTATTATGTAGTTAACCTTGAAGCTTTATCAAGCTCAAGCTCTAGAGCAACAACAAACAACTAACATTTCTAACTTGATCAATCAATTACAGAATAAGGATTATATCAACTCATTGTTGGTGCAAAACTTGGACACAAGATCTACCAATCATACATCAGAAGTTCATAGATTAGAAGAAACAATATATAAAAATGAAAGTTAACAAATAGACCTCTAGATATATGTAGAAAATCTGAAGAAGGATAATAGGAGATTGTAGAGTTTGGTCAACTCTTCCAAAGCACCTTCTAATATTTTACCTTCTCCTCCTAAGGTATTTGTTGAATGAAGATGTCAAACAAGTTATCCAAGTATTCCTACCTTACAAATGCTAAATTAAATTGAAGAAGAATATTCCATACTCAAATAGAAAAACAAAGGTGCAACTTCTTCAAACAAAATATTGGAAAATGAAAATAAAGAATTAGAAGCTAAGGTCTAAGATTTAGAAGAAAATTTGCAGGATGCATGAAAATTAGGTGAATCTCTTTTGGCATGTAGGAATCCTTGTCCTACATATAGTTTGTTTTTATTTGAACAATTTTATAGATGGCAGCTTCTAAGGATTTCTTGTCATCTTCCTTACAAGATTTTATAGCCAACAACATTTCTAGAAATTTTCTATAATGTTGAACCTGATCAACATGATTTACTTTATGAGTTTTATTTGCATGATTTGATCATAGGAGACTATGAGCATAATAAGTTCTTGATAAACCTTCAAGTAGGAGAAGTTTAACTGAGGGCATTGCATTCTACATTCAAAAATCAACTAGCATGGAAAAGAAGATTTGAGGAGTATACAAATCATGCTAAGACTACAAGATTGTGTATCAGACCAACCTTTCCTATCCCCAAATTGATTATAAAGAATCTTAACTATGCTTTTTTAAGTGATGAAGTTAAAACTCATTATTTACAAGATTTATATGATTTTGCTATTTCTTTTGAATTGTTTTCAAAATAGAGTTTTGATTCATGGTGACTGCAAGTGTGAAAAAAGTGAGACCAAATTTTAGTGCCTCTTAGAAGATGAGAGGTCATGTCTCCAAATAACTTAAGATGGAGTATGAGGAGAGCTACATAAATTTTAGAAATCTTAATACAGGTAATAAACTCTGGGGGAGAAAAGAAATGGATTGGCATGAGATATAAACCCCCTTTGTTGATCACACATATGCCAGATGGTAGAGCTGGGTTCCACAATCAGAGGAGCAATTCAATACATGCAAAAAAATGATTCAATAACATCAAGGGTTTATAATCAATTTAGACAAACATATAAAAGATAACTTTGATGACTATTATTTGAGTAAGAGTTTGGAAAGTAGATGCAAGAGATACAAACACAAATGAATGTTTGCAATGAGTCTTGAAAAAGGTAAAGCCTGGGGGAGATGATGAGCTCAAAATATGGCTCATTATTGACATGTTATTTCTATCAATTCATCTCTCTAAGGATATTATATTATGCAAATCATAGATTTTTAGATAGCTATTACATGGAAAGTAGATATTTCTCCTATTTATATTGAACCAAAGACTAAACCTTTACTTTGTCATTAATGTCTAATACATAGCATGATTTAGTGATTATTTTTGTGAAGAATGCTTAGGAAGAAAATAGAAGTGATGTCTAGTGAAAGTTCAATTTTGATCTCCATCCAATAGAACTACGAAGTCACATAGAATGTTTCTATAGAATTTATAGGCTTGTTTCTATAGAATCCATAGTCTTGTCTCTACAAACTCTATAGGCTTATTTCTATGGACTCCATAGGCTCATTCTTATTGACTCTACAGGGTCAATTCCATGGATTCTATAAAGACAAAGCTACAAATAGGGAAGTTGGTGGCTAGATATGATGAGAGAGAATCATTATGGTTGGAGTCAAATGATTAAAATACTCACTTGCTATTTTTTAGGATTTTCTTTTGATAAAGTTGTATATATTTGGATATTAGGACTACTAAAGGATAGTATATCTATTTCATATGAATAATTAGATCTCTTGGAAATCTAATCTTTTATCTTTGGAGGAGTGGATTGACCAAGGAATCCTATCTATTTTCATCCTATTTTGAGTTGATTGTATTAGCATAAAATGTAAGACTTTTATTATTAAAAAGAGAATAGATGAAAGATACGTACAAGCATATTATAAGTTTTAGATAGATTTTAATGATTTCATTTTTATGAATTATCACTTCAGTTTATAGCATTAATTAATCTCTATTCCTAAGTTTGAGAGGAGGAAGGTCCCACTCTCTTTAGAACTAGGAATTATGTACGGTACTTATGTTATGTTATATTAAATTTTTATTATAACTAATTAGAATCTTGCTAATGTTTGCATTCATTCATAAAACATCAAAATAAATTCACAGTTCAAAAGGTATTTCCTTATTCCAAAGTCATTTCCTTTCTAAGCAAAGTGTGTTTTCTTTTACAATAAATGTGTGAAGAAAATTTCCTTTTTATGTTAAATATCTTCATTTTCACACAAGTGTAAATAGGAGTGTGATTTTATTTTTAAGTAAAAGAATGGATTCATTTGATTAAATAGTTACATCTTTTCCTTTTCAGCAAAAGAGTGAATCAAGTAGTTTAAGACACATTTCTTTCATTAGTAAAAGTTAGAATAGGACCATCAAACACCCCCACATGTAAACTTCTAGATCTACCATCTTATACCTTACTGTAGACAGCTTTGGACACCAGCCCTAGTTGGATAAGACATCAATTGAACATTTATTAAATGAGGAGTTGAATGACACTCATCATATAGGATCAAAGGTTGACCGTTTGAAGGAGAATTAAGAGTGGGTGTGTGAAGTAATGATTCTTTCATATTATCAAATGATTTTTGAAAAGGATCCATCCATTCTAGAGCATTAATTTTTTTAATAAGATAATCTATGGAATGGATATGATAAGCTATTTTGGGGATGAATCATTTAATTTCCTCAATTTTACTGAGATAAGTACAAATGTCAAAAATGGATTGAAGAATGGACATATTGTTGATAGATATAATCTTGGCAGGGTCAACATTGATGCCATGGAGAGAGACTAAAAATCCTAACAAATTTTAAGATATGACACTTAATACACATATGTAAGTATTTAGTATAACTTTGTATTTAATAATATGGTCAAAGATGATGGCAAGATTAGAAAGATAAGTCTTGTAATTTTTGGACTTAGAAATGAGGTCATCCACATAGGTTTCAACAATTTTTTGGATAATATCATGAAAGATTTTATTCATTGCCTATTGATAACTAGTTTCAATATTTTTGAGACCAAAGGTAATTTTAACATAGCAATAAGTTCCCCATTCCATGGTGAAAGTGATTTTATGCTGGTCTTTAGGGGAAATGCAAATTTTATTATAGCCTAAGAATCCATTCATAAGAGATAACATTTAATAGCCAATTTTGGAATAGCTAATGGCATCTATTGAAGGTAGAGGTCAATTATCATTGGGATAAACAAGATTAAGATTATGAAAATTAATGTAGATGGAAATGACCATGGTGACCTTTTTCTAAATATGGACTATGTTAGAAACCATTCAAAATAGTCCACTAGTTTCATAAACTTAGCATCAAGAATTTTGATAATTTCCTTGTGACATAAGGTGGAAAACTTGGGTGTAAATTTTCATTGTTTTTGATGCACATGTCTGGAATTATTGTACGGGATTATATTCTATACCATAATTATACGGTCAATACTAGGCATGTCCTCATAGGACCAAGAAAATATATCATGATATTTATCTAAAAATAAGATAAAGTTATCATGTTTAGTAGGTGAGAGTTCATGAGAAACTATAATTGGTTGAGGGAATGATTGAGTACCATATTAAATATAAGTAGTTAATTTTATAAGCATAGCATTTCCATCTTAGAAATGATATGGTACATTTGGTAAAGAATAATTTGGATTAGTTTTGGGATCAGTGCTAGAGATTAAGTTATTGGAATAAGGGGGTTTGTTTTTGAAATTTTTGAGTTTGTGATATTGTCAATGAAGTTGAGGTTATTGGGCATGAAGTAATTCAAGAATATATTCATCACTAGGAAAAGTGGGAAGAGGACCATAATACTCAACATCTACTTCAAGATCAAGAATTTTATTACCATGGAGATAATATTCATAATGTATCTAATGAACATCTATGGCCTTGGCATCTAATTTAATCTCAAGATTAGGAGTAAATGGATCATATAGGATTGGTATATCATTAATTTTATTTATAGGGGAATAATTAGGTGTATTGATGGGATTTGTAGGTGGTAGATAAGATGTAGGAATATTTGGATTTTGAAAAGGTAAGATTTGTTATACCACCCAAGGAGTATTAAGAAGTGGAGAATTAATAGGAGGTATATGACCTTTAGGATCTAATTCATGATCCATGGAAATGGTGTGAACATATTGATTGGAATCATGTATTTGAGATAAAGTTTTGAATAATGTTAAATATCTAAGTCTTGAGATTGAGATTGGGCCATGATGTACTTATCATCATAGGTTAGAGAAATGGTATATATTTGAGATTTAGGGAGAGTTTCATAAGGTAAAATTCCAAGGTTACTTGACTTTCATAAAGGCATGATTAAAGGGTCTTTTGATAATTTGGCCACTTCATAGTCATTATGTTTATAGGTATCTTCTAGTAAAGAAGGTTCTTGAGCATTACATGGAGGGGTAAAATTAGTGATCTCATCAATGAGAGGAATAGTGTGATCACAAGGTAATAAATAAGGGGGAAGCCACTATAATATATAAGGAAGTAACTTAGTAGTGTTACATGTATATTTTAGGTCATTAGGTTCATCATCATCTGAATCAACTAGAATGACCTGTAAGTCTAGATTGATGTTGATGAAATTAGGTAAGGGAGAACTATTTATGGTAGGAATGGTAGGTATGTGATATTTAGATTTTGTTTTAGGAAGTTGAATACTCTAAAGGTTGGGATCAGCCTCAGCCTCATATTGTTTTCCATTGTGTAAAAATTTAATGCATTGGCTAC
Source organism: Torreya grandis (assembly GCA_037957365.1). NCBI lineage: Eukaryota > Viridiplantae > Streptophyta > Pinopsida > Cupressales > Taxaceae > Torreya > Torreya grandis. The sequence goes on along the minus strand of JARHVA010000511.1, from coordinate 3,518,145 downwards.
TAGAAGAAGTGATGACCCTCTTTATATTAGTCTAAAGGGGACCGAGGATTATGTTATAAGATAGGGGAAAATCAAGGACCATAAGTTTAGTTCAAATGGCATTAGGTCTAATTTTTAGAGGAAGTCAAATGCAACTAAGTGGATTTTGATTAGTTTTAACAAATCCATGACAAGTAAGGTGGATCTTCTTGAGATGATCCTTATTATATCAAATTTTTTGGATGAGAAAAAAATATGTCACATTAAGACGGAACCCTTCATTGACTAGGAATTTATGGATAAGGCTGGTATTAATGGCCATTTTAATAAATAATGGTGGATAATCGATGCAAAAAAGGATATGATCATTAATCATGACATCTTCAATAAATTCAATAGAAGGTTTAGAAGGATAAATAGTTTTAATGGTATGCATGTTGGTAGGTTAGGGTTCAATAGAGGGTGGTTCTTCATCTATAGGAGATGGATCTTTGATTTATTATAATTGTTTCATAAATAACTTGTGATGATAAAAGGAAGTACAAACTAACTCCATAAGCAGAATCTTGCAAGGCATGAATTTAATTTCTTCTATAAAGTTCCAATGGGATTTAGAAGAAGAACCAATGTGAGGTATATAAGGTAAGGTATATTTTGAAAAAATGGAATTTATTAGGGGTTTAGAAGAAGGAGGTGGTTCTTCATGGGCTTCAGAAGCTAAATGAGTGATTGTAGTATCTTTGAGAAGTTGTTCTTCCAAAGATGGTTTTTTAGGTTTTATGACAAGATCTTTGTCGGCTCATTTGTGATGATAATTAACCTTAGTTGTATTAACATATTGATAATTGTTATAATATTGATCATAATCAACATCAATAGCACAAACATCCTTGGTAGTTTTTTAATTATTAGTTGTGGAAAAATAATTTTATTTATTAGAAAAACCTCCTTTGGAAATTTGTCATTTTCTAGAAGCGTTATTGTATTCTTGATGCCCAATTTGGATCATACATTCATGATTAAAGGAATCACCAAACATTTAGAAGACATCAAATTTAGTAACCCCTCAACAATTTTCATGGGAATGACCAATGTTAGCATGTAACCAATAAAACTAGCTAGGGTCATACCATTTAGGAGGATTATTAGGACAAGTAAAGGGTTAAGATGGTAGTAAGAATTATTTCATTTGCTACATAGTGAGTGGTATGTGAGAAGATGAGGGAGTATCAGATTTAGAAACTCAAGGTTTGGATTGAGGATTATTTTCTATGATGACAATATTATAAGTTTGAAAAGATCCTTTGAGTAATTTATTATTAGTTTCAAATTGCTTCATGAGGAAGTCTTGATGTTTAGCTTGGTCAAGAGCTCCGTCAAGTGTTTGAGGAGTAAAATTTCAAACCTTATATTAAATCAAAAGAGTTAAAGAAGTTAAAATTTTAAACAAATTGTCAAAAATCATGCTATGGTCAGCTTTATGGGCTAGATATTTCCATCATTTGATAAAATCATGAGTTGATTTAGTTGGAAATTTATTAGCATTGATAAAATGTCTAAGGTAATTTTTGGGAAGATCATTATGTTGAAACTATTTGACTAAAGTATTTACTAAATCCTCAAGTTTCCAAATGGAATGTTGGTAAATTTTGTTGTACCATTATAATACATTGCTAGTGAAGGTTTTAACTAGAAGTTTAGTTGTGGTGAAAGCATTAGTTTGGATCCATTATTTATAAATATTGCCAAACACTTTGATAAAATATGAAAGGTATTTAGTTCCATCATAATTTATAGTTGGAGATATATTACCAATATTAATGGACATGATGAAAGGAGATAAAGGCTCATTTTTTATATTTTGAAGCATTTTGTTATTCATTATAGGTTAAGGAATAATATTTCTTGAGGCATCACTAAGAGGTGGAGGAATAAAATTTGGATTGGCTTGAGGATTGATATTTATAGGTTGATTAGCCATATTGATCAATTGCCTTTGTAATTTCATCATTTGAGAGGTGTTAGAATTTTTCATTATGTTCATTTGTTGTATGACTTATGTAAAAAGTTGAGTCATATCAAGGTTAGTGTTTGTAGGAGAACCCATTGAATTGTTATTAGGGGAAGGGTTGCTGGAAAATGGATTACCAGTGGGATTTTTGAATAGACTTGTGTTAGTTTCTCCCACATTATGTTGAAAATATTGAAGATGATAATTGTCTTGATAGGTACAAAAAAGATCAGATCCACCTACTTCACTTTGAGGTGTGATTTGAACCATGTTACAATCCACATATGAAGGAGGAGAAGAGGTGATATAAGATCAAGGGTTCTCTTGGGAAGAAAAGAGAAAGATAAATAAATATCCCATATAGTGTCTAAATGGATTCAAGTTGTTTAAGAAGATTATAATAGGGGACTTCTTGATGATTTGATAAAATGAATAGAATTCCATGAAAAGAAAAACAAAGAACTGAGTTGGATAGACAAGATAATAGTAAGATTATAGAGTAGACTAGGTTGACTTAGTACTACAAACTAGGAAAAAAATAGTTTGATAAGGATATAGGGTCAACCAAATTGACCTAGTAATGTGGCATGACTAGTAAAAGAGATATAGAGTCAACCAGGTCAACTTAGTACTACAGGTAGGAAGAAAAATAGTCTATAAGAGATTGTGTCAAGAAAAATGATAGTGTACATAAAATAGGGAAATATTTTGTAATGTAATTCAAAAAAAGATGAAAGTAAGCACATAAATAATTATATCAAAGAGAATGATCTAATTAGGGTAACAACACAAAACCTTGCACCAACACTAGCCAATGTAATTTTTTGAAATACAATATACAATGAACAAAGAGAAAAAAATAAACTAAAAATAAAATGATAGATAAGTGGTCATCCTGAATGTTTTTAGAATATAATAAAGTGTTATTTTAAGTATGATAGGGAAGTTGTCTAAAAGTAGGGACCTAGAAAGTAATATATGGATGGTTTTAGGATATTTAGGCTAAAAGGGATATATGTTAGCAATGGTATTAGCTTGGTATTGGGAGATACCCCCTCACTTAACAATCCCATAATGATAAGGGTTTTGATTGATTTACCAATATATACCATTAACCATGTGTTTATACTTGGCCACAAAACTAAATCAACTTCCCCCTTAGTGATGAAATCCAAGTAGGTAGGCCTTGGGTAGACAAATGTTTAAATACATGTTGAGATTATGTTATTTGGTAGTGTGTGAAAGAAAGATAAAAATAGTGTAACTAAATGGTATATTTAAAAACCACTTAATTAAACTATGTGAGCTATTATAAGCATTTAAAAAAAATGAATGTATGAATTAATTGCTATAATATGGTTGTTAATTCCCAATTTAAACATGGCATAGAGTTTTTTTAGATGACATTATATGTAAACATTATAGAATAGAGTCGATAGGGTCACTAATATACTACATAATCAAGAGTACTTAAGAACTACATCAATTAAGTCGACCTGATCTTTAAGCCAAAAGATAGACTACAGAAATAGGTCAACCAAGTTGACCTAGTTTGTTGTAAAATTACAATTTTTAAGATAAAAAACTTTGTTAAATATAAATGTATGGAATAACTAAATTAAAAGATAGAAAGAGAGAGGAACCTTGGCAGGATAGAAGATGTTGAGAACTATTAGATTTCTATTAAAGTGTCTCGAGTGTTTCTTATAATTTTTTCCAACTGTGTCGACTGAGCCAACCTATTTCTATAATTCCCTATTTTCCAAAGCCTATTAATATGATTGGTTTAACCTAGTCAACCTGGTTTGTTATCTAGAAGCTGATTATGATACTAAGTTGACCTAAATAGCTTTTTTATTATAGAGTTAAATAAGATACTAAGTCAACTTGATCGACATAGTCTACTATTTGGAAGTGAATTAGAGTATCATGTCAACCTATTCAATCTATTAACCTATATATTATGGAAATATATATGTAAAGAATAGTCATTTTGATGTCACTATGTTACAACATGTGCATAAAAGTTAGAAACTATACCATCCTAGTCAACCTAGTATCGTAAATATAAAAAAATAATAAAATCAAAGAAATTAAAAGATTAAAATAAAACCTACAAGGTTTATATTCAAATCAAGTTCACAAGAATGTATGTAATCAAAAATGCATTAGATCTATAAATCAATCCTAGCTCAAATAAGATAGAACCTACTTACACTTCTAATTGGGGATACATTAGATAATCAAGAACATTACCAATATAGATCCACTAGACCCAATTAGGGGATATCTTACTACAAGAATATTAATAGGGAGGGTTACAAAGCCTCTAGTCAATCAAAACTACAAAATAAACCTAAGTCTTATGTTTTCATATTCACTATACTAATAATAAGTAAATCAAAGAAATCTAATCTAGTGCTCACCAAAGCTTATGGAACAAAGTTGGGGATAGTAAATAGAAGTAAGTAAACATGCATAAGAGAATCCTAATTAATATATCTATAGGTAAAACCCTAATGCAATAGATAAGAAGAGTAATATTATTCAAAAGCCATTACTTATGTTATTTATATCTACTAAATAAAGGAATAAAGTTATAAATATTTATTTGGAAGACAAACCCATCAAGATTTAATCTCTCCCTTGGCCAAAGGTGCATTTCAAGAGGTTTTTGTGATTTTTAAGGATCACTAAGAAAGGTTAAAGCATCAAAGACTTGTCCACAAGACTAGATTCTTTCCAAGTAGAAACCCTAAGCTAAGACTCCCAAAGTAGAATGGTGGAAGAATAGATTGTAAATAAGTACAAATGAATAATAATGCTTGATGTATCTCTAATAATTTAAAAATTAATGTGTTTATAGAGGTAGGTTTAACCCTAATCCTTTTGAAATTTTTGATTGATAGGGTTAACCTAGCTGACCTATTATCATTATTGATAAAAAATCACTAGGTTGTCTAAGATCTGACCTAGACCCTAAATGAGTTTTACCAATAAGAGTACAAGGTTGACATGACCAACATATCCATGTAAAATTTCAAAAGAGGTTTTAGGTTAGGAAAAGGGGAAATGAAGTGGTAAATGATTAGTGGAGTGTGAAAAATAGGATGCCAAGCTTAAGGTAATGTTTTTAGGATATGATTGGATTGGTAATAAATGGAAATAAGGGACAAAAATCTTATGAATTACCAATGATATACCCACCCCTTTCCTAATATACCCTTTAGGGTGTGCACATAGAGAGATTGAGACTTGATGGGTTCCTGGAAGATAGAAAATATCAATAATTGATAAATATGTGAAAATATTATGTGTATACACATATATCCTAGTTAATTAACCATGTAGACTAGTAGGATCAAACCACATGTCTATATTTCAATAAATCATAGTTAAAAGACTAATGACAAAGGAAGTAAGGCCTAGATGCATGAAAAATAAACACATGGCAAGGAAAATGACTCAATAAAGTGATGAAGTGGTAAATATTAGTGATATTGTGTGACATTATAGCGTCTTTCTCATTCTCTACTAAAGGGGTTATAGGGTTCTAATTGTTGAGCTCAAACCCAATGGAAGGGTGAGGGCATGCCAAGTGTGAAGCTATGAACAAAAAAAACATGGGTTAAAACAAATTAAAGGCATAAATATTGGTCTTGGGAGAAATATAAAGACATATTTTTCATTTTAAGGATGAATTGGAATCTAGATCAATTTTGGTCCATAAGCTAATGATAAGATCCATTGGTCTTGATTCAGTGGAAAATGAGCAAGTGTCATAATCCCAAGGAGATTGACTTTGGTACATAATTAAAACACTAAAATGTGGACCCCAATTCATTATAACTAGATTATTTTCATTTTTAAAAATTATCTAAGTAGTCAAATATATTAGTAAAGTGCCATGTGGCCAATCCCTTATTCATTCATAGTTTCATAGAGTCAAAATAGGCATGTGTTTCTCACACTTTTTGCACATAATAACTCCAAAAAATATGGAGTTTTTGTTCATGACTCTTTTTTATTCTAATAAGGTACATACTCATTAGCTTATCATTGGAAACTTATCATAGCCTACCAAAATTATTAGCATGTGGTCAACATCAAACCTCTCCTTAAGGCTCCTTAGTGACCATGTAATTATATTTGATGTTATCAATGTTGGAATAAATAATCTTTTGACATAATTTTATTTTACCATTTCAAGCCATGGTATGTAATAATGGGATCTCATGTCTATTGGAGGAAATACCAATCTCTCCCTTATATATATTGTTACCTAGTATGTAATAAGGGTCAATTATATCTACAAATAAATTTTATTAGAATAATGTAAAATTGATTTTATGTGTGGATGTGTCTGGCTACTTTATAGTTCTTCCACTTTCTTTCTAATTTAATTAATTAACACTAAAGCTATCATTATATAATTTATGCTTTTATATAGAGCTTATGCATTAACTAGGATATGTTTCCACTAATTTAATTAGGTTATTTGACTCTTTTTACTTTATTTGAATTATATAAAGATCTATGTGTAATTTAATACATACCTATTAGTAGTTCATTCATTAAAGGAGTCTTAGAATGAAACATTTTCCCTCACTCCTTAGACTCTCTCCCTGTGTGACTAAAGTTTGATCCATCTTTAAACTTAGCATATATTGGTACAATTATAGATAATTGAATTATGGTCTTGGAAGATTTATATTTTCATTTTTTATAAAAATAATTTATTTATTCCTTACCCTCCCTCTCGTTTGATGTTTATTGCTAAATAAGTGATATTTATCTTTCTTCATAAAGGGTGAAGTGAAGCTAACTAGATCTCTAAAATATAATATTTTATATTTGGTTTAGCTATAAGTGTGTAAGTTTTGTAAGTCACTGAGAAAATTAGTATTGTGCCTTTGGTGGTAGTGTTTCATCTCTTTGAGATCTATTACAAGTAATCTATATAATAGAGTCCCATACCTATAGCTCATGTCCTAGTTTATCTAATCATCAATCCTAACATGAGATAATGTAAGTCCCCAAATTATTATTTATCTCACACAATACATTTAATCTAATAGATTAATCTTAGAAAACTATCTTGTACTAAGAAAAGGTCTCCTAATGGAGGAATAAATAAACCTCATTAGAGAGGCAAGGGTGGTTTACTTGTAATAATCATTCTCAAAAATTTTAATTGGGTAAGTTTATCCTTAAAAGGAAGCCTTAGGATTTGAGTAAATTGGGATCATATTTACCTAAAAATAGTTTTAAATCAATATTAATGTCTCCAAAAATTAAGACCTAATATCCAATAATTCCCTCCATCATTGGTGAGATCCCCAACCCTTCTGTAGAAAAATATTTTATGTAAAAAGAGAGGGCACTCAAAGATAAAATGTTGAATTTTAAGAAAAAGGAAATCAGTTAGGCATATTTGGTTCATTAGGAGGCTAATAAGGGATTTATGCCCCCTCCTAAAAGTGTGCAATGTTGAAATCCATAAAAAAATATTATAAATATGTTACTAATATTGATTTAGAGGTTACGGGATTTCACCCTCAAGAGTTTATGGTGAGTAATCTGCTTTGCACTAGTTTTGACAGTTGATAACTATCCATAAAACCTTTCTCTCAAACCCCATACAGAAATTTGGACTAATCTTTCTCTGCATCAATATTCTTCTTCTTTACAATAATCTCGCTATCTTTGATTCAATTACACACACACCAGTCTTCGTTGATCTTGAAGTTCATTTAGATCAATGAATCAATGTTTTTGAGCAAGGTTTATATATCCTTTGGCATTTACAACTGCTAAAGAATATGGCTAGGAACTAGAAACTACTAGTAATGATACAGTAAGTAGTTCCCTTAGTCGATCCAAGCACATGATTACTTCAGAGTCTGCTACAGGAATTCTTGGAAATAAGAGATTGTCCAAAAGGCCATTTAAAACAGTTTCTTAAACCTGCCAATCGATAGGTGGCAACCCGGATTGTTCTAGAATCATATTTGCTTGAGAGAAATGTCTGCACTGGAAAAACCCTTTGTGAGCAGACAGTCCTGAGGGATGTGCTGCTTTCAATACGTGGTGTTTGTTTGTATCAATTATCCGTATTTTCTCTTGAGCTGAGTTCCCCCACAAAATAAATATAACTTCAGATCGTTTCAAAGAAATTGCACGAATTATAGCATCAGTAAAAACCTCTCATCCTCTTCTTGCATGTGAGTTTGCTTGGCTAAATGCATCTTATATTCCTATATTGGAGCAATTACCAAATGATGCAAGACAAACCTTGGTCTATTCTAAAACAACATGCAATCTTGGTCATGCTCAGAAAGTCCTTTGAAGTTCAAATTCCTCCATTCATGCGCCAATCCGTTTGAGGTGCTGTGCAATATCTGTCATTACATCAACCGTGCCTATGTACATAAATCTCATCATTAGCTCAAAGACTCCCCAACTTATATTTGGAATTTCGATATCCTTTGCCTCTTTCTCCTGCCAAAGGCTTCCATTTGTACCCCTGTAGCCTCCATCAAACATGGCATGAAATGCATCTGATAATGCCAATAGTGTAATCCTATGAGCATAGAATCACCTACCCTCCACTCTCCAGTGGTCTTCAACGGGGCTTTCTATTCCTTACCTTTTCCTTAGAATAGTTCAAACTCTTCTTGGCCTATTTGTCTTGCAGACAGACTCAACCAATCGCTGGATTTCAACACACTACAAATATACGTCTTCCATTGATTATTGTTTTCACTTTTAAAACTAAGCGCAATGGACCTGGGGATCAGATATATATAGTGAAGTGGCAGACGCAGCAGTATCAAACAGTTATTTTGCTTCACAAATTTAAAAACAACAAAAACGTCCAGCATAACATTGAGATGACTAGGCTGTAATTACTTCATTGGGCAGCCCAGCCGACCCAGACGCACCTCGAATTACAATCACTCAGAATTTCAATTACTTTATTTAATATAAAACATGCCCAGCCAACAAGATATGTGGTGAATGATGAAAACAGGTGTTTGTTCGGCTCACTCATTGAGTGCCCAAACTGTATTTAATATGTTGAAATGTCTAGAATTTAAAATATAACATTAAGCGGCCCAGATTTCTATTAATTTCAACGCATGGCCAGAATCATACACCCAGCAACTTGATCAATCTTAAAAATAACTCACATTTATTTATAAACCAAAATAAATACACACCTGTAATGACATATACCAGAAATTACATACTTTGTATCTTCTGTACTGCCTGTCTTCTTTCTACACCTCTATTCTCTTTACATCCTTCTGTCCCCTCTCCTTCTCTTCTTCATTTCCACCTTCTTCTTTGATGTCTTGAAAGAGAGAGCCTTTTTCCTCTCTCTTCTACGTACTCCTCTTCCTCTCTCTTCCTTAATGACTGTTCTTTTTCTTTTAATAAACCAAAATCTCTTCTCTAACCTTTGTGCCCAATTTGGGCTGAGGATTAAAACAAGAAATAGTTTGAAAGTTTACCAGCATATTCTAATAGGAGAAAATTTATCTTATGGTTGAAAATATTCCAACCATTCCCCTCATTTCCTCAACAACTCAGCAATCACCTTTTACTTTTACTAATTACAATTTTATTTTTTCTTTAATTTCAACATAAAGAGGGAAAAATACAATGATTTGGTTTTAAATTTAACTCATAACCATGTCTTGTGTAGATGCTCCTACATCATACTATCCCTCTAGGAACAATTTGAACCTTAGTTCAAATGAACTGCTGCCTTCATGTTGTAGCCTTCATTCTATACCTGGATCCCAAGGTCTTCTTGTTAATGCCAATGTTTGAATTTGTCTTTGCTGGTCTTTACCTTTCATCTTGCTTTTCTTTCTCTTCTGGTATGTTCTTCTTCTCATCTCCTTCTTAGCTACTATGTCCCATCTCCATGCTTCATTTTCATATGTGTCTCCAAAGTTTTCATCTTCCATACCTGCATTCAAAACATCAAAAGCAACCTTAGTAGAAAAACATTGAGGCCATGAAGCCTCTTGGCTGACTTCACATTTCTGCTTTTGTTTCTTGACCAAAACTGTCTTGGTCTCATTGCTTTGCCCTTGTCTTGTTTCACTCTTTCCAATGCTATCTTCACCATAGCTTGTACCTTCTTTCATCTCTCTTGAATTACCAAACAGCTCCTCTATCATTCTCAACTCTTCACACAACACAAGCTCATCCAAATCTTCATGTCCTATATCAAACTTAGGACCAGATTGTCTTTCATCCTCTATAATTACATTCATCCATTTTATATTTTCTTCATACAAATCAGCTTCTTCATCAACATCAGTATATTCATCAAAAACAATTGCAGTATTCATACCTTCTGTCTCCTTGCTTTCTTCAATCGCTGCCTGGAGCCATCTTGTTTGTTCTGCTGCATATTCTTTCCTTTTCTCATCATCCATCCCTTTGGAAGTCTCTCCTTGCTGTACATTAGCTTTCATAGCTACTTTCCATTCTTTAGTTTTCATAAAAATATCATTAAATGATTCAAACAAATCATTATCCCTTTTATTGCAAACAATTGTCTTACCTTTCCATGTACTTGTGTCATCCTTTACCTTCCTCCATTGAGTTCTTGGTCTTGCTGTCTCAACACTCACATCTGCTTCATTCTTTGCCTTCTTAGGCACCCATACTTGTTTCTCTTTCTTACCATTTGACTTCTCAAGCCATTTAGGCATCCTATAACCATGTTCTTGTGGCACTACTGAAAAACCAACTTTGTTTGTCTTTTTATTTTCTTGCACATTCATATGAGAAAAATCAATCTTATAAGGTAAACTTGCCTGCTTGCTTACTTGTTGCTTGCTTGTGTGCTTCACCATCCACTTAGGCATTATGTAGCCATGATTGACTGATTTGTGTGAGGATTTCATCTTCCTCTTGCCTCTTCTAACCTGTGTATTAATATCTTCATGCTCACAATAACAATCAAAATCAGCACTTAACACTTCATTTACCTCTTTGTTAGCTTGTTCCACGAAGCAGTCTTTCTCTTCCTTTGTGCTTGGCTGTCCTTTTTCTTCTTCCTGACTTTCAATGGCATCATAGAATTCAGCTTCATCTTCTACTTCTCCTCTCTCATGCATTAACCAATACACCTTATCAACAACAGCAAATTTTCTTCTCATTCCTGCACATTCACTTGTGCAATTGGCGTCTTCTCCTGCACCAATCTCTTCACTCTCCAAGGCCCTTCTCTTGACCTTCATAAGGCTGCTCATACCTGCATTTATCCACTCAAAAACAGCATCAAATACAAAAACAAGAGACCATAATGTCTCCATGAGTATCCTCTTAATGGACACTCTCATCTTCTCAAGTGCTCTTCCTGGCACTTCCTCTTTTCTTTCTTCTCTCTTGTTCTCCTCAATGATAACTTTCTTCTCAACTTCTTCATCTTTTTGCTCACGTGGCAACCTCCTTATCTTCTTGCCTCTTTGGGCTTCTCTCTTTATGGCAATCTTCATTTGTCTTCTTCTCCTTTTCATTAAGAGAACTATTGGCCACTTCATCCTCTTCTTTATTGGCCATACCCATGCCTTCCCATTCAGCTGCATCCAAGACTCATACTCATCTTTAACCTTAGCTAATTCTTTCTTCAAACTAGCAATTTCTTTATTAAAATCAACATTAGTCATACCTTTGATGCTTGCTTTCCTCTTGCTGCCCTCCTGTACCTTGCTGCTCTGCAGTGCCTTCAACAATGCTTCCATCTCTGAGATCCTCACCCAAGTCTTTTCCACCTTGGTCTCTTGATCCCTTGTCTCACCCAAGCCTTTTCTCTTTGACTGGTCTTTTGACAATCCATGTGGTCTCACCTAGGCCTTTTGCATCCTAGTCTTTTGATCCTCTTCTCTCAATCCTGCAGCAACTCTTTGGACAACTCTTCAACAAACACAAATTAAAAATCCAAGCTTACCTTGCCTTAGATCTTCTTCTTCTAGGCAGTCCCTCTATCACTCTTCTCAAAACTTCATCCTTTACCTCACCTAAGTCTGTTTCACCTTAGTCTTTTGGCAAACTATCCAAGCTTCCTCTTGGATCTTCAATAAGCCTTCCTTGGCTTCTTCTCTTCTTAAGCCTCAATGGCTTGGCTGCCTTTCTCTTCACCTACAACTTCTTCACTCAATTGCTTCACAATAACTCAAATCAAATAGCACAATTTTCATACCTTTTCTCCAGTAGAGTCTTCTAGTACTGTCTCCTGTTGATCCCTTTGCCAATTCCTGTCACAACTGTAACATCATTCTTTTCTTAATTCTACAGCAACAAATTATCAATTCCCAAGATCTTTCAAGCTCTGATACCAAATGGTGAGTAATCTGCTTTGCACTAGTTTTGACAGTTGATAACTATCCATAAAATCTTTCTCTCAAACCCCATACAAACATTTGGACTAATCTTTCTCTGCATCAATATTCTTCTTATTTACAACAATCTCGCTATCTTTGATTCAATTACACACACACCAGTCTTCGTTGATCTTGAAGTTCATTTAGATCAATGAATCAATGTTTTTGAGCAAGGTTTATATATCCTTTGGCATTTACAACTGCTACAGAATATGGCCAGGAACTAGAAACTACTAGTAATGCTATAGTAAGTAGTTCCCTCAGTCGATCCAAGCACATAACTACTTCAGAGTCTGCTACAGGAATTCTTGGAAATAAGAGATTGTCCAAAAGGCCATTTAAAACAGTTTCTTAAACCTGCCAATCGATAGGTGGCAACTCGGATTGTTCTAGAATCATATTTGCTTGAGAGAAATGTCTACACTGGAAAAACCCTTTGTGAGCAGACAGTCCTGAGGGATGTGCTGCTTTCAATACGTGGTGTTTGTTTGTATCAATTATCCGTATTTTCTCTTGAGCTGAGTTCCCCCACAAAATAAATATAACTTTAGATCATTTCAAAGAAATTGCATGAATTACAGCATCAGTAAAAACCTCTCATCCTCTTCTTGCATGTGAGTTTGCTTGGCTAAATGCATCTTATATTCCTGTATTGGAGCAATTACCAAATGATGCAAAACAAACCTTGGTCTATTCTAAAACAACATGCAATCTTGGTCATGCTCAGAAAGTCCTTTGAAGTTCAAATTCCTCCATTCATGCGCCAATCTGTTTGAGGTCATGTGCAATATCTGTCATTACATCAACCATGCCTGTGTACATAAATCTCATCATTAACTCAAAGACTCCCCAGCTTATATTTGGAATTTCGATATCCTTTGCCTCTTTCTCCTGCCAAAGGCTTCCGTTTGTACCCCTGTAGCCTCCGTCAAACATGGCACGAAATGCATCTGATAATGCCAATAGTGTAATCCTATGAGCATAGAATCGCCTTCCCTCCACTCTCTAGTGGTCTTCAACGGGGCTTTCTATTCCTTACCTTTTCCTTAGAATAGTTTGAACTCTTCTTGGCCTATTTGTCTTGCAGGAAGACTCAACGAATCGCTGGATTTCAACACACTACAAATATACGTCTTTCATTGATTATTGTTTTCACTTTTAAAACTAAGCACAATGGACCTGGGGATCAGATATATATAGTGAAGTGGCAGACGCAGCAGTATCAAACAGTTATTTTGCTTCACAAATTTAAAAACAACAAAAATGTCCAGCATAACATTGAGATGACTAGGCTGTAATTACTTCATTGGGCGGCCCAGCCAACCCAGACGCACCTCGAATTACAATCACTCAGAATTTAAATTACTTAATTTAATATAAAACATGCCTAGCCAATAAGATATGTGGCAAATGATGAAAATTGTTGTTTGTTCGGCTCACTCATTGAGCGCCCAAACTATATTTAATATGTTGAAATGTCTAGAATTTAAAATATAACATTAAGCGGCCCAGATTTCTATTAATTTCAATGCATGGCCAGAATCATACGCCCAGCAACTTGATCAATCTTAAAAAGAACTCACATTTATTTATAAACCAAAATAAATACACACCTATAATGACATATACCAGAAATTACATACTTTGTATCTTCTGTACTGCCTGTCTTCTTTCTACACCTCTGTTCTCTTTACATCCTTCTATCCCCTCTCCTTCTCTTCTTCATTTCCACCTTCTTCTTTGATTTCTTGAAAGAGAGAGCCTTTTTCCTCTCTCTTCTACGTACTCCTCTTCCTCTCTCTTCCTTAATGACTGTTCTTTTTCTTTTAATAAACCAAAAATCTCTTCTCTAACCTCTGCGCCCAATTTGGGCTGAGGATTAAAACAAGAAATAGTTTGAAAGTTTACCAGAATATTCTAATAGGAGAAAATTTATCTTACGGTTGAAAATCTTCCAACCATTCCCCTCATTTCCTCAACAACTTAGCAATCACCTTTTTACTTTTACTAATTACAATTTTTTTTCTTTAATTTCAACATAAAGAGGGAAAAATACAATGATTTGGTTTTAAATTTAACTCATAACCATGTCTTGTGTAGATGCTCCTGCATCAGTTTATGGGCATACATTCAAAAGTAGAATAAACCTAATTCACTCAGGAGTTCAAAAAGATTAATAAATTCCATAGATTCCAGAATTCATCTTTTACTAGTCCAACAAGCACCAGTGCACACAAATAAAAAAGGATAAGATCCAAACTAATACTTTGTCTAGCTTAGAGTAGGGGAGCTAAAATAATCACTGAGATGAAGCTAAGTGGAATGAGAACACCTATCACTGGAACATTATGAAAATTCTAAAATATAATGTCATAGGTGTTCATGACTCTAAAAATGTTGGTTTGTCAAATTATTAATTTAGGAATCCAAATTGGATATCATCATTTTTCAAGAGACTAAGATTTAGAATAATCAATTTGATGCTATGGCAAAAGTGTGTTGGAAATTGTTTGAGTGGATAGTTGAATATGCTTCTGGATTGGATGGAGTTTTATCTTTCCTTTAGAATTAAAAGGGTTTTCGTTTAGATATTATTTTGTCTAATATCCAAGTTATAAATTTATTTCTTAAGTAACTTAAAAGTAATAGGCATTTCCTTTTTTGAAATGCTTACAGGCCTATTGAGATTGAATCAAAAAAACCATTATGGGATTTTTTTCTTCATAAATGGGAGGATAAGTTTAATTGAGTGTATTATTTGGGTTTATTTAATTAAATATTTAAGGATTATAAAAAATGAAGTTTCCAACTAAATATCTCAGGGAATGAGTGATTTTAGCAAATGATTATCTGAAAGTGGGTTTATCAGACTTTGAAACTTAAGGGGTTGGTCTTAGAATAATAGAAGAATAGGGTACCAATTAATTTTTAAAAAATTGGAAATATTCTTGGTTAATTCAAGAAGGATTTCCAAAAATTCTACCTTCATGTTTGAATTTATCCATTTCTCTAGTTTTGATTATTGGCCAATTCTTCTAAAACTAGAATCTGAAGATAAAATTAAAAGTGTCGCTTAAAATTTTTAATTTATGTGGTTCTTGTTGTGGTCTTAATTTGCACCCATGGAGGGATTTCTTTAGGATCCCTCCAGCTAACTCACAAAATGGGGAAAACCTTAGGATGTGGATGTCTTATGGTGAGGTTGAGCCTCTAGAGAAACTTGGCTTCTTGTTGGATATATAACCTACACTAACCTCTGACTTGGAAAAGGGAGAAAAAGAGACACTACTTTCATGAAAACATGTAAAAAAGTGGTGATTCACCAATATTTTTAGCACTTATGTTTGCAAAATATACACCATAGGACACTTTATAGACCACTAGACATCACTTCATTCACTCTTTTAAAATCTTCCACATAATTATTTCATTAAAAGGAAAGAAATGGATATTAATCTAGCATGAGAGGGAAATTATCTACTTCCAAACTAATCAAAAAACTATATATACACTTAGAATGACCTATGAGAGCTACCAAACACTTCATGAAGGTGAGGGAATTTATATAGATCCAAAGGAAAGCATGGATTCACTTAACCACATTAATTAACTCATAAGACATACTATGATTCATCTTGAAAATAGAGGAATTCAGTCTCTATTATATCAAATACGTGATATAGTACAAATTTGGCATAGCCAAAGCATAAGATTCTTTGCCTCTAAGAAAAATATGTGAGATTCAACCCCTTTCAATGGGAAATAAAATGGATTATATATAAAAAAGGGGAGAGATAAAGGGAACTAAACAAATAGACCTTAATAAATGTGATCCAACCACTTTTAATCAATTAACATGATCCAAGGATGCTGAGTCATAATCCATTGAAAAAGAACAAGTCCTTAATGATCTTGAAACACTAAATTCCCCACTATCTTCCTTAATCATGGTTAATGTCCTTCACATTATCAGGTAGTTACTTGAGATTGCTCATTGATGTTCTTTTTGACACTTCTTGCATAATCGCCACTCTGCCATTACTTCTAAATCGTAAATATAGATCTATTATGCATGAAAACAAATCACCCTATTGGTTTTCATATATTCATAATTTCAAATGAATATTTTTAAGCTATGGTTTCTTGAATATGAACAAGATGTAAAACCTACATCTAAAACCTCTTAAAAGGTTTTACAATGATTTAATGGCATTAGATAGCTTTGCAAGGTCTACTCTTGGTAACTTAGACCATGTTTTATCTTGAATTTATGTATTCTACCCACTTGAGGTGGTGAAATAATTTGTATAACATGTTTTCATTCATGGTATCCACTTGAAATATTTTCTCTAGTTCAACTTTAAATAGTATTTCAACTTGTAGTCAAAGTCTCATAACTTTGACCTTTGATATCAACCATTGATCTTGATCTAGGATTCTCAATCTATGCCACTTATTAGCTCTTCATTCATTTATAGGATCCTTTATTAGTCCTAACTAGTTCCTATGCTTTCACCATGTTGTGGCCTCATATTTATCCTCAAGAACATTAACTCTTTGACTAGACATGCACCATCAATTTGGTTCTGTATGGATTGAGCATGCTCCATTGATATTTTTCTAGTCTAACAAATTAAGATACTTAAAATTTATGAATGTATCCTCAATATTCACTAAATTACTGACCTCCACTCATCATTGATCTACTTTTTTATAATTAAATGTTCATCAATGATCTATTTGGGCCCACTGGCCTTGTTAGTCAATGTGCACCATTAGATCTGATCCAAAATTCCATGATCTTAACACTTGTCAATCATGTTTTCATTCTTGGGACATTTGATTTCAAATAGCTATTTTACATACCTTTAACTTGATGTCCCCATGCCTCATCCCATTCTTCTAGTTTAAATTTGAAGCTTTGTATCTTGAGATAGAAAAGACATAAATATATGAAATTTGTAAAGGATGATCTAATCATAAAATACATAATGTCCATGTGGTATTTTTGCCTTGACCAATATCTTGAGTGTGTTTATTAAATTTTTAATTGGAATGGCATGTTTGTCTCTACATGACATGATCATGATGGTCTCATTCTTCTAAAAATGTGAAATAAATTATTGTTTGAATCTTCAAGGCTTGAATGAAATTTTGAGGCTTGTGCAACCTACTTCATTTTCCTAAATTCTATGATCACCATGGAAACCTACTATATCAAATTTTGATTAACTACACTCTAAGTTTACTTAAAGTGTTTCAAAATATTTTCAATCTGTATTTGATATTTGGACCACTCATTCCATCTAAAAATCTATTCAACTCATCCATCCAAGTAGAAGCTTTATATGTAGGCCAAAGTTGGCCAACATATTTGGTGACTTATCTAGGAATCATGTCTTCTATGCTTGAGAATTGAGTTTATTCATGAACTCCTGAACTCATGAACAAACACAACTTTGGTCCAGGACTACAAGAAACCTATTTTACTGAAAGAAGATAACAATCCCACCAAGGTAAGGAAGGAAACATAGAAAATAGGTAAAAAAACTAAATAAAGCGAAACCAAACAAACAAATTTACTAGGGTATCACTTAGATGGAAATAAGAGAAAAACTAATTTAACTAACCATGATAGGGCATGATTTACCTAGATCAAAAGGTAAACTCATGAACTCACTCATTCCAAAATATGGTACAAGTTATAAACCATGATGCTTATTGAGCATGACCTTTGATGAGGCACTCTTCTTTCCTACTAACTCTCTTAGAATATTCTCAAGTGAGTTATCAATAGCAAACTAGTCACCAAAAAAGATAAATTCATCTTGAAATTTGGGATATTTTTCATACTACATGTCATTTACAACTTTATCAAGTGATACCTCATCTATGCATTGATCTGGAGCGACCTAATTCTTATTTATATTTGTTACAAGTTCATCCAAATCTTTAGGGAGCTTTGAATAGTCAAACCAATATGTATCATGATCTTGAATGAGTGACTCTTAAACAAAATTCTCATAAACATGATCTTCAATGGGAAACATATCCCTACAAATCTCTTCAATCTCTCAAAAAGATTCAAGGTACAACTACAAATCATCTTAATGTTATTCATTATGATCAACCTAAATAGGATCAATTTGAAAGGTATTTTGATCCTTCTCAATAGGTGATGTTTCAAAATCATTCATGACTTTAGCTTGTGCTAATTTTATTTGGAATTTTTCCATATCAAGACCATCCTTCTCAAGTAGATTGGAGATATTTTCTCTAAAATCATCCACAACCTCATTCACAACCTATTCCTCAAGTGAAGTATCAATGTGAAAATATTTCTCATACACACTTGAGAAATATTCTTCACACCTTTTAATAACTTGACCCATAACATAAATCTCTATCTCATACCTCCATTTAACAAGTTCTTCTTAAAGAAGGGAGATTATGGGAAGGTGATGAGATTAATTTACTTAAGAGGGGGTATGAATCATGGAAGGTTGATCATGATCATATTTTGGGATCTTGAGGGAAATGAAATCATCAAGGGAGTCTTGAAGAGGAGGGAAAGAGAAACTCTTATAGACCTTTACATTTTATTCCTTCCACTTGGCCATCACCTCATCAATGTTTGAAATCTCTTATTCCTCATAGACAAATTGAGTTTGAGGGATGAGTAAGGAAGAAATGGAACTACAAGAAGGTTTAGTCTCTTGATGATATTCTTGAATAGGCATATGAGTCTAATCTTGACTCCAACTAGGAAGCTTCTTTGGCTCAAATTTAGTATGGTTAAGAACTTCATGAGAATGAGGAACAAAAGAATACTAGTAGGGATCAAAATAGAGTTCTTGAGATAACTAGTTTAACTCACCTTTTTCCTCTCTCAAGTCTCCATCTTCTCCATTAGAATATATCATAACTCATTCTTCTCCTCTATTCATTGGATACATTTATAAACATCCCATTCAATTCTTCATACTAAGAAATTGAATAAACTATTCTAACATATGGTAGTAGTTTGAGATCTTTTTCACCCATTCTCTCTTAGAGACAAGGTTGCTCATGTGAAAAATTATAGCCTTATGGGGAAGGTGAAATTTGGTCTTGGGTCTGATATGGTTCACAAGGGGGATAAGGGTCATACTCTTGATAATAAGGATAATAAGAAACCTAATAAGGCTTAACATATCTTGGATAAAACTCTTGGTATGGATGATTAGGCTAATAATGAAGCTCATATAGATCATGACAAGACTGGTATGATCCATCATATGGTTGATAAGGAAGTATAGCATAGTTATCCTCATACACAACCATGAAAATAATATCAAGATATTTCAATGAAAATAGACTTACTTGGAGATTGTACCTAGACTATAAAAAACAATTGCTTGAGCTTGGAGTCACCAAATACTTCATAAAGAAGACTATTGTTACTATAATTTCACTAATACCATCTCCAATGGGTTCCATCAAGCACGCCATAAACTATTTTGGACTTAATTTTCAATAATGGGGGGAGTTCTTCATGTTCCTTCCAACTAAGCCACAAAATGGGAATCACCTCAAGATGTGTGTGTCTTATGGTGAGGTTGAACCTTTGGATAACGTTGTCTTATTATTGTATTTATCACCTACACTAACCTTTGACATGGAAAAGGGAGAGAAAGAGACACTAATTACATGAAAACATGTAAAAAGGAGGTGATACACCAATGTTTTGAACACTTGTTCTTTTAAAATACAAACTATAGGACACTTTAAGACTGTTAAACATCACTTCATTCAATCCTTGAAAAGCTTCCACATAAGTGTTTAACTAAAATTCAATAATTGGATATTAATCTAGCATGGGAGGGTAGTTATCCACTTATAAACTGATCAATAGACTATATATGCACTTAGAATGACGTATGTGAGCTACCAAACACTTCATTAAGGTGATGGAATTCACATATAGCTAAAGTAAATCATGGATTCACTTAACCACATAAATTAACTCATAAGACACAATTCAATTCAACTTGAAAATGGAGGAATTTGGTCTCTATTATATCAAATAGGTATTATAGTACAAATTTGGCATAGCCAAAGCATAAGAGTCTCTGCCTTCAAGAAAAATATCTAAGATTCAACCCCTTTTAATGGGAAATAAAATGGAATATATAGAAGAAAGTGGAGAGAGAGGGAACTGAACGAATAACCCATAATAAATGTGACCTAACAATTTTTGATCAATTAGAATTGATTTGAGGATGCTAAGTTATAATCAATCAAATAGGAACAAACCCCTAAGGACCTTGAAACACTAAATACCCCACTATCTTCCTTAATTATTCTTGATGTTCTTCATGTTATCAGGTAGTTACTTGAGCTTGTTCATTAGTTTTATTTCTAACATTCCTTGTGTAGTCACCAATCTGCTATTGCTTGTAAATTCCAAATATAGATCTATTTGGATGAAAATCAATCACCATATTCATTTTCATATATTCATGATTACAAATGAAAATATATAGGCTAGGGTTTCTTGAATCTATATGAGACATAAAACCTACATCTAGAAGCTCTTGAAAATTTTTACATGGGTTTAATGGTATTAGATAACTTTGCAGGGTCTGCTTCTAGTAACTTAAATCACATTTGATTTTGGATTTATCTATTCTAGCTACAATTCCAAGACTCATCACTTTAAAATATAGTGGAAAAATGATAGAAAAAGAGATAAAGGGATCAAAGTGATTTATTGTAATCCAAAATCTAAAATAGGTTAAAAAAATTAAAATGTCAAATTATAAGAACTTTATAAATATTTTTGAAAAAAATATAGAGTTGAAGATGAGCTAAGAGATTTGAAAGGATATTTTGAAATAGGTGATTGGATATAAGATCTAGAAGATATGGAAATAAGCATTCTCATGGGATAATAAAAGATTCTATATCATTAGGAAACATTTTCAGATAAAAAATATATAATTTTTTACTATATATGGTTAATAAATGGGAAGATGGCATCATGCCATTAAAATCCCTTATTGTCACTCAAACTTGCACTGCTTGAGGGTATGACAAGTCTCTCCTCATTCAAGCAGCACAATTAAACCACCTCAGGGCTGTGGGTGACCCAAAGTTGAAGTGGATTGCAAGATTAGGGATAGTTCCCTTAATGTATCATTATAGCTCAAACCTATTACTAACTCTTTGGGGGTAAAAAGGGATAAGGATAAATAAAAATGAATATAATCTATGGGAGGTGATACACCAAATAATTTATATACTCACACCACTTACAAAGCACTTTAAACTAAATAGAAGCCTACACATATAGTTCATCTAATGAAACACTCCTCTTCTACATCAATGTTTCAAGCATGGGGTCTTAGAATGAGTCTAGGTTAGGAGGACTTAGACAATAGGCCTTCTAGATACACTAATGATAAGCTACTCACTATACTTTCAATCCACATTAGACACTTCTTGCTGACATGCAAAAGAGAGATCTTAAATCACATAAGGCACTAAGAAGGTTAACATGTGAAGGTAAGAAAAATACACTTGTACAAGACCAAAAACCATAGCATGAAATTATTGGAATATTGAATGAGGTAAATACAACATTATTCATTAATTCAAAGAAATACTTTGGTAAGGATTTTTCATACCTAGGTGGAGAGATCCATACAATAGCCAAAATGGCCAATATATATAACCATTATGAGAGGAGAGAGAGAGAGAGAGAGAGAGAGAGAGAGAGAGAGAGAGAGAAGTTCAAGATTCATCAAGACACTTATGAATCAATGATAAAAAGTTATAATAGTCATGGAATCTGGAATGAGACAAGTCTTGAAAGTAAAGTAAAGACAAATGTCCCTCAACTTGTCTAACTCCTCCATATGTGGCATAGATGCTCTTGTGCTTGCATAACAAATTACTTTCATGATTTACCTTCATAAAATTCCTTATCCACTAAAAAATGTCAGGTATAATGATTTATATAAAGGGGAGGGGTTAAAAACAATCCATCACATACATTAGATCAGTATCTAATCATCCATATTATTTTGGCTATGAGAAATCATCTTAAACAGTTAGAAAATGACTAAATCTCATGCACCTCTCATAATTAGCACCCAAAACCTTTCCAATTATACCATATAATCCATAAATAAGGATGTATAACACATGTCAATAGTGTCCAAGTCATCAATTTCATGAAACTAATCTCAAAAAACCTCCCAATTGAAGTTTCACCATTTCTCATTAAGTGTTCACTATCTTCCCACTAGACTGACTAAGATGAAGAAGATAGTAGGCACACTTGGGAGATTATATGAATCAATATACAGTTTTTAAGACTTATAAAAATTATTAATCTCTCTCCTAAAGGTGTTTTCATCTTTTAAAACATCTCCATACCTAAAAAACACACAAATTTATCAAAATAAGCTCATTGTACCCCCATTCGTATAGGTAGGCTATGCCTCAGTTGCATGTGTTAGGTCCCTAGAGAGTCCTATATATCTTAAAAATAGGTTCATAGCCTTTCCACTTCATCTATATTCTTTAATTGTAATATTTCCCCAATTGGGTCCTTAATGAGGTTTTGTAAGGGTTTTAGAGTGATTCTAGTCTTAGCATTTGTTCATGAAGGATATACATTGAAGTCATGAACTAATGATAATGAGGGAATCTTATATACCCTTCATAACAGCCTTAAACACATTGGATTCCCATGAAAATGTTTATTAAAGTTCCAAACATCTCAAACTAGTCACTCGGGTCATTTTCATGCATTTTTTAGGTTCTGAGTATCTTGAATGCAATAAATGGCTTCCTAACGAGTTTTTTTGAAACAAAAGGATTAAAAACCTATATAATAATCATAAAAACATGCTCCAAATCTTATAAAATCTCATTGGGAGCTATAAATGAAAATAAACCCTCTTTTGAAACTGGGTCTAGACCTTGTTCTCTAGGCTTGATTGTAACTTAAGCTCCCCATGACCTTATGATGGATTCCCCTACCTATTTTTTGTCAAGGCACATCTATTGTACCTCTGAAAACATGAATCAAATCATTGGAATGATTTTTAAATATTTGGAATGAATATGATTCCCCCTTTGGCCCCATGGCCTTAATTCTACCCATTAGTTTTGATTGCAACCCCTATTACCCAAATAAACTTGTTTGGTTTCCAACCATCTATATTTATTTTATAGGTTGATATGGATGTCATATATCTTAAAAAATCATCTTGAGGGGTTATCTTGACTTTTTTTCTGATGTTTTGATCTCTTTATAATGTTTATAGTGTCTGGGCAAGGGGAAAAGTTCCCTATCTCTAAGACAAAAAATAGGCATATTTACATATTGGTATCACAAAAAAAACATTTTGGGTGTTCTATATGTTATAAAGATTATCTATACCAATTTTCATCACTTGAATCCAAATTTTAACCTTTCAAAGCTTTAAAAGGAGAAGATTATCTTGAGGAATGCACTATTTGTAGGGGTGCCTTGAGATGAACTATGTTTTCCCTTGTTTGGAACTAGTTTATCTAGTATTTTTCCATAATTATGGTCATATGAGACTATATTTACCATGGTGAAGGTGATTCAACTCTCTATTTATTTCCCCAATCTCTCACACACCCTCCTATGTACTTAAGCCCATAAGACTTTGTTAACAAGTTTTGACTCTATTCTCTATATTTTATCTTTTCAAGGATGAATCCTATGTGTTTACTTTATGTTTAAATTTTGAAAATAAAGGACAATAATTTTATAAAGGCTATTTGAATTCATTTTTCCATTTCTTTTTATTTCCTTCTATCATCTTGAGTCTTAGACCTGTTCACTATCTAGGCAGACTGAGACACTTTTATTACTAACTTGTAGGTGTATTTTAGTCCTATTCTAAGCTTGTTGTATGTATGTTTGGATTCCCTTTTCATGTATTGAGATCAAAAAACAATATTAATGATTTAATCCCGCTTGGAAATCCTCAAACCAACATAAACTATATGCCTATGTCTTTGATTGGGATACCCCTACCTAAGACACTGTCTGTAGGTGTTGATAGCTTAGGGGGAGCCTTGAAACATTGAATTGGGGTTGATAATGCTTCAAAAGACCTATTTAAACCTCTTTTTTGCCAAAAAATACACCATGCACTTCCATTGTCATTAAACACCCTTATAACATCACTATAACATTAAGAAAAGATCATTATCCACTTTGTCTCAATTGACTAAGACATTCCCTCTTAATACCTTATCGTAGGTGTTTTATCAAGATTTATATGAATTATCATGGTTCTTATGAACCGATTGATACACCTTATAATGTTGAGTCACATGTCCCATTCTTATACTCATCTTGATCATCCTACAATATATTCAAATTTTTGTTAACTCAACTCTTATACACCCTACTTGTTGTAGGTTGCAATTGGCCTATGTACTAATAGAGGATGAGTTTAGGGAGTCGAAATGGGGATTTATCCTTCTTATAGGTTCGTTATAAAATTAAAAACTCACTATATACATCATGAATCATCTCAATTCATTAACAAGGTCTCATTTGCAACTTAGTGGAGAAGGAGACACTTTTAGGTTAAGGTCAGTAGACACTACTAAAGCTTTTTAGTGTGTTTTATAGAATTTTTAGACCTATAAAATACCTCCCTTAACTTTACATCATCCCTTAAAACTTTGTACATTTAATTTCCATGCCAAGGGATACAAAGATAGATAATGAGGAGCATTAAAGGTATTTTGAAACTATGATATATGTTATTTACAAAATCTTACAAAAGGGATTTAGTGTTTTTAGGGTCAAAGAGACCTATACATAGCCTTCATCTCCTTAGAGTGACCTTCATTCTTAACTATCCATATTATACCTTGTATGAGTCTATCGTGAATCATTCCATCATGAAAGGTTTCAATGTGAGGTCCTACCTCATGTCCATACTTAAATAACTATTTCAAACCCATGTTTAGACAACCTATAGGTGGGGTTCTGATACACCATAGTGAAATATAATATGGGCAAGTTGAAACCTTTCATAAATGTGAGATTTATGTAATTTTCTTGGGCATATCACTACAATTTTGATAATTTTAATAAATTTAAGCACTTGTCTACCTCTCCATACATCACCAGATGTTATTAGGGTCATATAGATGTAAAACATTGAGTTATAAGGTAGAGAGGATGGAAATGAGCACTAATATGCAAACACAAGGCTTTAAAACTACTTCAAATGCAATTTTTATCCCTCAAAACACCTAGGATATCCTTTTATTCCTTTATCTTAATCTGGAAAACTGGCTTCAAGGCACCCATAGATGCATATTTTTAGTAAAAGGTAGAAAAGATGATCTTATGACAAAGAACAAGCCTAGAAGACGCTTATGAGTTCATGAAACCTCTAGAAACAAAGAAGATTATGATCAAACTATATAAGGGCCCTAAGACACATATCAAACCACTCAAATTTTCAAATAAAATCAAAAGTTTATGAAACAAACTCAAATAGTGACCCCTCTTGGATGAGGAAGCATAAAATGATGCTTGGAGTCTAAGTGATGGTTCATAAAGGGGAATACATGAAACTAAAAATTCTTGGTATGAAAATTAAATTAACTTGGAGTCCTTTCAACACCCATTATCATTCCTTCCAAATCCAATTATATGACTTGTACCAAGAATTTCAAATTTACCTTTCTTGGCTTCCAAAGGAAAAAAAGATGAAACAAAAGTAAAATCTGAAAGTTTTGACCTTTTCTCAGCACAACAGGTGTGAAAATGACTTTAGGGAGTTGAAGAGGCACTCTCCCAAGTTTTGAGTTGAAGGTGGACTTCTCGAGTTTATACAAGTACCATTAAGGGCCTATTTTCAAGTAGAAACTACCTTTTTCTACATGAAATTTGTTCTTGAACTAACCCTAACCACTTCTTGACATCTCCTGACCTCTTCCAAATTTAAATTCACCTTTATGACAACTATTCTTCCTTGAAAGTTTGTACAAATCATTTAATAAGCCAAAATATGACCAAAAAGGCCTTTTTTAACATATGAGACATGGTAAAGGACCATTTTTTGATTTAGGAACAATTTAAAACATTAAAATTACCAAATTATGAAATTTAAAGATAATTTTAGCATTTTACCATGTTTGACCAAGGTTGACTTTGGTTGACTAGAGTAGTATAAGGAAGCTAGGCTTAGACCAATGCTAGAGCAAGGATGGGTTAGATGTTTAGACCAACATGAGACCTCTATAATACATATATGAGCCTTTTAAAAAATTTATATATGTAGGGATTGACCCAATTTAACTAAAATTTAAATTTAGTTAACACTTTTAGCAATTCCTAGGGGTAACATGCTTGCCTATGTTAAGGATTAGTAGACTTATCCCATCCATTGGGCAAAGGGATTCAAATGCACCATAAAAAAATAGGATTAGATATTTAATTGAAAAATAATATATTTTATTGATATTTAAATAGATAAAGAAAAGAAAAACACACACTAATACCAAAGAAAACACATAAAATAAAGACACACTTGTGCTACTAAGTATTTAGGGGAAAAAAGACATAGTAGAAAGAAAACTAATTATATAAATTCAAATTAAACATACCTTACATCTTGGATCAAAAGGTAATTATCTTGAATCTCCTTCCTCACTATATTAATAAGGATGTCAAGCATGCTTCCTTTTGGATGTAGTGCTAGATGATTCATGTTTCCTTTTTGCACCTTGGCTTGGCTTGTCATTTGATGGAGTCATCTCCTGCAAGCCTCCAAGGTAGATGAATTCTTCTTGACCTTGGAAAAAAGTCTCATACTACTATTATTTTGTCTCATTATGACATATTTACATATCTATGAAGGGGATAGTCTCTTGTAAGTCTATACCTTCTTGAAAGACCTCATTGTCATTCTCATTTATTAAAACCTCTTCTAAGCCTTCAAGAAGCATTCTATCCTATCAATCTAGTAATTTTTATTGTTCAAAATTTTCCTTCATGGTTGAAGGATCATCCACACATGATAATACAAAATCAAACTTCAAACCTTCGTCAAAATATTCATAGTCATTATGGATTACTCCATCATGGTTTAGAGCCTCTTGATGATGATGCCTTTTAGCACATGTTTGCTCCTCAATAGCTTGGGTTTGTGCTCTTAGGAGTTTTTCCTCTCATTATGTTCATATTCATTTAACATTTTAATTTATGTGTGCCACATGTATTCTTTTTGAAACACATCATTTTTCTTACCATGTCTTGTAGTCATGTCCAAAGGAATTGTAGGCTCCTTGGGGATTTTAAATTCATTGAAAATGTCCTCAAATATCTACAATAAGTCATCATCCTCACTTTGGTCAACATCATGAAGTTTATAAAAAATAGAAACTTCTTCCTTTTCTTCTTTGTAAACCAAAAGAACTTCTTCCAGGTATCTTCCTCAACACAAAAGATGTTATCTTAATTACCATTATAATCTAAAGTTTATTCACAAGGAGTTATCTCTTCCTTGTCATTAATCCAATCTAAAATCTCCATCTCCTTCTCCCTCTTAGTGATGTCAATATTAGGAATCTCAAAATCAATAATTTTATCCCAAGAAGGCTCCCAAGGAGCAATGCAATCCTCACCATTAGAAGGGAAAAATAGATCAGTTAGAGTAGATAGAAAGATGGGCTCAATATCCTCTTGAGTGGTGGGAGGGAGTTTAGTAGTTTCAATTTTGTCTTCACTTTTAACTTCTCCACTTAAACATGCTTTGTTCTTCTTTTCAAAATCTTCCACTACTTCTTTCCATATTGGGAAGGTAGGCTTAGAGAATTCTTCATGGGGCTGAGATGAAAATGGAGGGGTAAATGAGAGGTTTAAGAAACTTAGGGTTTCCTTTAGATTGGTATCTATTTTCTAACTTAGAAATATATGTTTATTAATCTCTTCATTTTTTCCTACCATGATGGATTGCCTTAAAATTTGGTTTGGCAATCCAATCTTCTTATCATGATGGGCCTCAAAACTCAAACTTCCTTTCTCAAAATCTTCTCCAAATAAATCAACCGAGTTAATAATGATGTCCTCCTTCCTTTGGTTACTCTTTTGGATGGACCTCAAAAAATGGAAATTTTGGGTTATACATGAAGGACTTGGGGCATTTGGAATCATGCTTGGATTAGATGTTTAAGTGGGAAAAGTTCACAAACTTAAAAGTTGATGTGGGGTATATTGGGGATACCAAGACTAAGCTGGTTCATGAGCTCTCAACCTTTCTTCTAGGTGGAAAATAAAAAAATAAATATCAATCATCTCATTACTAATACCTTACAAATTATCTCTCTCTATAGGCATCCATTCTTCCTTAACTTTCGCTAAATAATTTCTCACACTCTTGATACAATCACTAGGGATGACTTGACCATAACCATTTATAGTATCAAAGTCTAACATATAGTCTTTTTAACCAATGAGGGTCTTCTTTAAAATTACAATGGAATGACTTGGAGAGGAAATAGGTGTACTAAGTGAAACACAATATTGATAGGTATGATCATAGGAAACATTTTATTGATAGGGATCATGACAATATTTGCCAAGGACTTGTTCATATTGAGAGGGAAAATGCAAAGATGGATATATCTCCCCAACTTATGTTAAGACAAACTCAAAATTAAAATTATCCATTAATAACTCATGAGAAATGTATATAGTAAGAAAATAACCTTAAATAGAGTACTTGGAATTTTTAATGAGTATATTTATGCTTGGAGTCACCATTGGTACTTAGTCAAATTACCTCTAAAGGCTGATATCTTGAGGAGAATACAAAAACTACTTAAATTATTGGAACAAGAGTCCCACCGAGCATGAAAAAAATATTTTCACTTGAAATTTCACCCTTTGAGTGGATGAGAAGTCTCTCCTCATTAAATCTTCATAATGGAATCACCTTAGGGCTATGGATGACACAAAGTTGAAGTGGATCTCTAGATTAGGGCTAGTTCCTTTGATGTATAACTATAGCTCAAACCTATTACTAACTCTTTTTGGGTGGAAAGGGATAATGATAACTCAAAACAAATCTAATTTATGGGAGGTGATACACCAAATAATTTCTCTACTCACACCACTTACAATACACTTTGAACCAAAGAGAAGCCTACACATACACTTCATCCAATGGAACACTCCTCTTCTACATCAATGTTTCAAGCATGTGGTCATAAAAAGAGTCTAGGATAGGAGGAATTATAAAATATTCCTTCAAGAGGTACTAATTATAATATACTCACTATACTTGAAATCTAAATTATACACTTCTTACTGACATGTAAAAGAGATCTCTTAAATCACATAAGGTACTAGGAAGAGTAACATGTGAAGGTAAGCAAAATACACTTTCAAAAGACCAAAAACCATATCATAAAATTAGTGAAATATTTAATGAGATAAATATAAAATTATTCATTAATTAAAGTAAATACTTTGGTAGGTATTTAGCATACCCAGGTGGAGAGATCCATACAATAGCCAAAATAGCTAATATTTATAGCCATTATGAGAGGAGAGAGAGAAAGAGAAGTTAAAAAGTCATTAAGACACTTGTAAATAAATGATAAAGAGTTATAATATACATGTAATATATAATTATATAGGTTTCTAAATTAAATTAAAGACAAATATCCGTCATCCTATCTAACTCCTCCATATGTGGCATAGAAGCTCTTTTGCTTGCATAAAAAACCATTTTCATGATTTTCCTTAAAAAAATACTTATCCACTAAATATAGTAAGGCATAATGATTTATATAAAAGGGATGGGTTAAAAAAATCCCTCACATGCATTGGATCAGTCTTTAATCATCCATATTCTTCTATCTATGAGTAATCATCTCAAATAGTTACAATATTACTCCTTCTCATGCACCTCTCACATTGGCACTCAAAACCTTTCCAATTATACCATATGTTCCATTAAAAATGAGGTATGACACAATTCAAGTTGTGAAATTCATTAGGTTCATGAAACCAAGATTAAAAATCCTCCTAATTGATGTTTCACCATTTTTCACTAAGTGTTCACTATCTAGCCACTAGACTGGCTAAGATGAAAAAGATGGTAGGCACACTTAGGAGATTATATGACTCAATTTATTGGAATTAGGACTTATAATAAGTCTTAATATCTATCTTTAAATATGTTATACCTCTTGAAACATCTCCATAATTTCAAAACACACAACTTTGTAAAAAATAATCACTATTATACCCCATCCGTACAGGTAGGCTACAACTTAGTTTCATTTTTAAAGTCCTTGGAGAGTCCTATATATCTTAAAACTAGTTTCATGGCATTTCTAATGCATATGGATTCTTAAATTGTAACATTTCCTCAATCGGGTCCTTAAGGATGGTTTGTGAGGGTTTTATAGTGATTATGGTCTTAGCATTTCTTCATGAAGGATAGAAATTGAAGTCATGAAATAATGATACCAATGGAATCTTATAGATCCTCTTAAATATACTTAAAAACATTGGATTCCCATGTAAATGTTGATGATATTTGCAAGCATCTCAAACTGGTCACTCAAGTCATTTCCTTACATTTTATAGGGTTTGATTATCTTCAAGCCAAGAAATGGCTTCCTAATGAGTTTGTCTAAAAAATAAAGGATTAAAAACCTATATACACATCCTAATTTTTTTTTAAAATCTTATAAAATCTCATTAGGAGATAGAAATAAAAATAAACCCTATTTTGAAACTAGGCCTAGACCTTGTTCTCTAGGTTTGACTATGACTTAAGCTCCCCATGACCTTCTGATGGATTCCCTTACTTTTTGATAGTCAAGACACATATTTTACCTATATAAACATTAATAAAATAATTGGAATCAATTTTAAAGATTGGGAATGAATATGATTCCCCCTTTGGCCCCTCAACCTTAACTCTACCCATTAGTTTTGACTGTAACCCTTATTTCCCAAACCACCTTGTTTAGTTTCCAACCCTATAGATTAGTTTTATAGGTTGACATTGATGTCATATAGATTAAAAAATCATCTTGAGGGGTCCTCTTGACTTATACCCCATTTTGTTTTCTCCCTACAAAGTTTGTAAGGTTTGTGTAAGGGGAAAAGTGCTTGCCTCTAAGACAGAATAGAGGCATATTGACCTATTGGTCTAACAAAAAAAAAATTGTACGGTTTTATACAGGTTATTAATATACTTTATACCAATTTTCAGCATTTGAATTCATGTTTTGACCTTCCAAAGCTTCAAAATAACAAGACTATCATGAGGAATGCACTATCTACAGGGGTGCCTTGAGATAAACTATGTTTTCCCTTGTTTATAACTCATTTATCTCATAATTATACATAATGATGGTGATATGAGACTAAATTTACCATGTTGAAGGTTATTTCACTTACTATTTATCTCTTTAATCTCTCACACACCCTCCTGTGTACTTAAGCCCACAAGACTTTGTTAACATGTTTTGACTCTATTCTCTATATTTTCTCTTTTCAAAGATGCATACTACAAGTTTATTTTATGTTTAAACTTTGATAAAAAATTAAAAAATATTTATCAAGGCTCTTTGAATTCATTTTTTCATTTCCTTTTGTTTCCTTTTATCATCTTGAATCGTAGAACTACTCATTGTCTAGGTGGACTGAGACACTTCTTTTACTGACTTATAGGTGCTTTCTAGGCTTGTTATGAGATTATTATATGTATCTATGGATCCCATTTTTATTTATTGAGATCACAAGACACTCTTCATTATTTATTCCACTTGGTGATCCTAAAACCAAAACCAACTCTATGACTAGGTCTTTGACTAGGATACCCCTACCTATGACCCTATCTGTAGGTGTTATTAGCTTAGGGGAAGCCTTGAAGCATTGAATTAGGGTTTATCATGATTAAAAAGACCTATTTTAACCTCTATTATGTCAATAAATACCTATTTCACTTTAATTCTCATTGAACACCCTTGGAACATCACTAAAACATTAAAAAAATCTCATTATCCACTTTGTCTCAGTTGACCGAGACATTCCCTTTTAATACCCTGTTGTAGGTTTTCTATTAGGATTTGTATGAATTATAATGGTGCATATGAACCCTTTGATACACTTTGTGAGGTTGAGTCACATTTCTCATGCTTATATTGATCTTGATCATCCTACAACATACTCAAATTTATATCAACTCAACTCTTATACACCCTGCCTATTATAGGTTGCAATTTGGCCTATGTGCAGATAGAGGATGAGCTTATGGAGTCAAAATGGGGATTTATCCCTCTTATAGGTTAATTATAAAATGAAAAAAATAATTGGATACATCATGAATCATCTCAATTCATTGGCAAGGTCTCATTTTCAACTTAGTTGAGAAGGAGACACTTTTAGGTTTAGGGATGAAGACACTACTGAAGCTTTTTAGTGTGTTTGAGAGCACTTTTGGACCTATAGAATACCTCCCTTCACTTTAAATCATCCCTTAAACCTTTTCACATTCATTTTCCATGCCAAGGGATATAAATCTAGATAATTATAAGCATCAAAGGTATTTTGAAACTATGATTTATGTTATTTTCAAAAGCTTAAAAACCTCTATTTAGTGTTTTTAGGGTCAAGGAGACCCAAACATAGCCTTCATCCCATTATAATTACCTTGATTCTTAACTATCCATATTATACCTTGTACAAGTCTATAATGAATCATTCCATCACGCAAGGTTTCTAAATGAGGTCCTACCTCACTTTCACTCTAAAAAAACTATTTCAAACACCTATTTAGACCACTTGTAGGTAGGGTCCTGATATACCACTATGAACTATAATATGGGAAAGTTGAAACTTTTCATAAATGTGAACTTTGTGTACTTTACTTGGTCATATCACTACACTTTTGACAAATGTAAGCAATTTGGTCACCTATCTACCTCTCCATACATCACCATGGCATCAACAAGGTCATGTAGATATAAAACTCTAAGTTATAAGGTAGAAAGGATGGAAATGAGCACTAATATGCAAGGGAAAGGATTTAAAACCACTTAAAATGCAATTTTTAGCCCTCAAAACACATGATATAACCTTCTATTCCTTCATCTTAAAATGAAAAACCTACTTTAAGGCACCTTTAGATGCATATTTTTAGAAAAAGTTAACAAAGATGATGTTATGATGAAGAACAAGCCTATAAGAGGCTTATGAGTTAATGAAACCTCCAAAAACCAAGAATCTAATGATTAAACCTATGGAAGGGCCTTGAGACACATATAAAACCACTCAACTTGTCAAATTAAATCAAAAATTTATTAAATAAACTCAAACAGTGACCCCTCTTAGATGAAGTATAAAAAGCTACCTAGAGTCTAGTGATGGTTCATAAATGAGAAGCCATGAAATTAAAAACTCTTACCATGAAAATGAAGCTAACTCAGAGTCCTTTCAACCCCCAATAGCATTCCTCCCAACTCCAACTATACAGCTTATACCAAGCATTTCAAATTAACCTTTCTTGGTTTACAAAGGAAAAAATCATAAAACATAAGGAAAAACTAAACCTTTTGACCATTTCTTAGCACACTGAGTGTGAAAATTACTTTAGGGAGTTGAAGAGGCACTATCCCACATTTTTAGCTAAAGGTGGACTTCCCAAGTCTGTACAAGTGCCATTAAGGGCCTATTTTCAAGGAGAAATTGCATTTTTATACATGAAACTACTTATTGAACTGAATTTGATCACTTTCCAACTTCTCTTGACCTCTTCCACATTGAAATTTACCTTTGTGACATATATGTTTCCTTGAAAATCCATACAAATCATTTAATCAGTCAAAATATGACCAAAAAGGCATTTTTTACATATGAGACATGGTCAAGGACCAATTTTATGAATTAGGAACAATTTAAAACATTTAAATGACCACATTAGGATAATTTAAAAAAAATTTGAGCCTTTGACCATGTTTGACTAGGGTTGACTTTTGTTAACTTTGGTTGACTAGACTAGTAAGAGGAAGCTAGACTTAAATGAAGGCTAGAGAAGGGATGGGTGAGATGTTTAGACCAATATGAGACCTCTATAAGACATATAGGAACCTTTGAAGAAGTTTAAATATGTACAGATTGATCTAATTTGAATAAAAGTCAAATTTGGTCTACACTTTTGGCAATTCCTAGGGGTAACATTCTTGCCTATGTTAAGGACCAGTAGCCTTATCCCATCCATTGGGAAAAGGGAGTCAAATTCATTATAAAACAATAGGATAAGACCTTTAATTGACCAATAATACAACTTATTAACCTCAAACACACAAAGGAATGACAAACACATAAATCAAAGGCACACTTATGCTACTAGGCACTTAGGGAAAACAAGAAACAGAAAAAAACAAACTAATTGTGTACATTAAACTTAAACACACCTCCCTTCTTGGATAAAAAGTTATTTATCTTGAATCTCCTTCCTCACTAGATGAATGAGGATTATCAGCATGATTCTTTTTGGATGTAATGCTAGATGACTCATGTTTCCTTTTTGTTCCTTGGATTAGCATGTCATTTGATGGAGTCATCTCCAATAATTATCCAAGGTAGATTAAGTCTTCTTGACCTTGGAAAAATGCTTCATATTATTGTCCTTTTGTCTCATTGTGATCT
This sequence comes from Torreya grandis, assembly GCA_037957365.1. Classification (NCBI taxonomy): domain Eukaryota; kingdom Viridiplantae; phylum Streptophyta; class Pinopsida; order Cupressales; family Taxaceae; genus Torreya; species Torreya grandis. Next base: position 3,483,017 of record JARHVA010000511.1, on the reverse strand, counting down.
ATTTTCATAACTATGAAGGGGATAGCCTCATGTAAGTTTATACCTTCTTGAAAGACATCATTTTCCTTCTCATTTATTATAACCTCTTCTAAGCCTTCAATAAGTTTTGTATCCTGACACTCTAGTAATGTTTATTATTCACATTTTTCCTTCATTTCTGTAGGATTAGCTTCACATGAGAATATATAATTAAATAATAAACATTCTTTAAAAGATTCATAGTCATTATGGATTACTCCATCATGCTTTAAAGCCTCTTGATCATGATGCCTTTTAGCACATGTTTGCTCCTCAATAGCTTTGGTTTATGTTCTTAGGAGTTTTATCCCCTCATTATCTTCATATTTATTTAACATTTGCATGTAATTGTACCACACGTCTTATTTTTGAAACACATCATTTTTCTTACCATGTCTTGTAGTCAAGTCCAAAGGAATTATGGGCTCCTTGGGGCTTTCAATTTCATTTAAAATGTCCTCAGATCTCTACCACAAGTCATCATCCTCCCATTGGTAATCATCATGAAGGTGGAAATCAAGATAAACTTCTTGCTCTTCTTATTTGGAAACCAAAATAACTTCTTCCAAGGCATCTTCCCCAACACAAAGAATTCCATCTTTATTACAATTACAATTTGAAGTTTCTTTATAAGGAGTCAGCTCTTACTCATCATTAATCCAATATAAATCTCCATCTCATTATCCCTCTTAGTTATGTCAATATTAGGCATCTCAAAATTAGGAAGTTTAGCCCAAGAAGGCTCCCAAGGGGCATTGTAATCCTCACCATTAGAAGGGCAAAATTGATTAGTTAGAGGAGGTGGAAAGATGGGCTTAGTGGCTTCTTGAGGAGGGGTGGGAGGGAGTTGAGTAGTTTCAAGTTTTTATTCACTTCTAACTTCTCCACTTAAACATGATTTGTTCTTCTTTTGACAAGCTGCCACTACTTATTTTCATATTGGGAAGGTAGGCTTAGAGAATTCTCCATGGGGCTGAGATGAAAATGGAGGGGTAAATGAGAGGTTTAAGAAACTTAGGGTTTCTTTTAGCTTGGTATCTAGTTTTCAACTTATAAATCTAGGTTTAGGAAGCTCTCAATTTTTTCTATCCATGATGGATTGCCTTAAAAGTTGGTTTGCCAATTCAATATCCTTGTCAAGATGGGCCTAAAAACTCAAACTTCCTTTCTCAAAATCTTCTCCAAATAAATCAACCTACACCTATCAATTAATGAGAAGGATTTATTATAGTCATGGTATTTGGCATGAGATATTTCATAAAATTAAACTAAAGATAAATGTCCCTCAACCTATCTAACTCCTCCTTATGTGGTGTAGATGATCTTGTGCTTGCATAAGAAACCATTTTCATGATTTACCTTAACAAAAATACTTCTCCACTAAATAGGGTTAGGTATAATGATTTATCTAAATGAGAGGGGTTAAAAATAATCCATCACATGTATTATATCAGTCTCTAATCATCCATATTATTCTAGCCATGAGCAATCATCTCCAATACTTACAAAATGACTCCTCATGCACCTATCATACTTGGCACCCAAAACCTTTCTAATTATACCATCTGATCTAGGGAAAAGGAGATATGACACATGAAAAAATTATCTAACTCATTAGGTTCATGAAACTAATCTCAAAAATCCTCCCAATTAAAGTTTCACCATTTCTCACTAAGTGTTCACTATCTGCCCACTAGACTGGTTGAGATGAAGAAGATGGTAGGGAAACTTGGGAGATTATATTACTCAATATATGGGAATGAAGACTTATAAAAATTCCTAATGTCTTTCCCAAAGGTGGTTTCATCTTTTGAAACATTTTCATACCTATAAAACAAATAAATTTGTCAAAATAAGCCTTATTTTACACCATCTATATAGGTAGGGTACACCTTAGTTGCATGTGTCATGTCCCTAAAGAGTCTTATATATTTTAAAACTAGTTTCATGGCCTTTCCAATTCATTTATATTTTTCAATTGAAATATTTCCCCAATTGGGTCATTAAGAAGGGTTTTAGAGTGATTATGGCCTTAGAATTTTTCATCAATGATAGATGTTTAATTCATGAACAATGATATTGAAGGAATCTTAAATACAATACCTAACATTATTAAACACCTTGGATTCCCATGCAAAGGTTTATTAAGGTTACAAGCATCTAAAACTAGTCACTCGAGTCATTTTCATGCATTTTATAGGGTTTGAGTATCTTCAAGAAAAAAATGGCTTCCTGATGAATTTTTCTATAAAAAAAGGATCGAACACCTCTATACACATCCTAAAAACATGATCCAAATCATATAAAACCTCATTAAGAGCTAGAAATGAAAATAAACCATCTTTTGAAACTAGGCTTAAACCTTGTTCTCTATGCTTGACTATAACTTAAGATTCTCATAACCTTATAATGGATTCCCCTACATAATAATAGTTAAGACACATCTATTTTACCTCTAAAAACATGAATCAAAGAATTGGAATGCTTTTTCACGCTTTGGAATGAATATGATTCCCCCTTTGGCCCCTTGGACTTAACTCTGCCCATTGGTTTTGATTACAACTCTAGTTTTCTAGACCACCTTGTTTTGTTTCCAACCCTCTAAATTGGTTTTATAGGTTTAAATTGATGTAATACAACTTCACCAATCAACTTTATGGGTCGTCTTAACTTCTGGACCATGTTTTGATCTCCTTACAAAGTTTGTAGGGTTTGTTTAAAGGGAAAAGTACCCTACCTCTGAGACAAAAAGGAATATTTCAATATTGATAAAAAAAACATTATAGGGTGTTGTACAAGTTTATAATATTCTATTTACTATTTTTTATCACTTGAATCCAAGTTTTCACGTTCTAAAGCTTCAAAAGGACAAGACTGACTTGAGGAATGCACTATCTATAGGGGTGCCTTGAGATGAAATGTGTTTTAACTTGTTTGTAACTTCTTTATCTAGTAAATTTACATAATTATGGTGATATTAGACTATATTTTCTATGTTGAAGGTGATTTCACTCTCTATTTATCTCCCTAATCTCTCACACACCCTCTTATGTACTTAAGCCCACAAGACTTTGTTAACAAGTTTCGACTCTATTCTTTGTATTTTCTCTTTTCAAGGATGCATATTGCATGTTTAATTTATGTTTAAAATTTAAAAACAAAGGTCCAAATATTTCTCAAGGATATTTTAAGTCATTTATCCATTTCATTTTTTTCCTTCTATCATCTTGAGTCTTAGGCATGCTCACTATTTAGGTAGACTGAGACACTTCTATTACTAACCTATAGGTGCATTTAAGGCCTATTTTGAGCTTGTTTTATGTATTTTTGAATCCAATTTTCATGTATTTAGATTAAAATACACTCTTAATTCTTCAATCCCACATGAAAATCCTCAAACCAATACTAACTCTATGCCTAGGTCTTTGAATTGGATACCCCTACCTAAGACCCTATCTGTGGTGTTGTTAGCTTAGGGGGAGACTTGAATAATTGTATTGGGGTTTATCTTGGTTCAAAATTCCTCATTTAACCTCTATTTTAAAAAAAAAATACACCTTGAACTTCCATTTTCATTGAACAGCCTTGGAACATCACTAAAACATTAAGAAAAACTCACTATCCACTTTGTCTTAGTTAATTAAGACATTCCCTCTCAATACCTTGTTGTAGGTGTTCTATCAAGATTTATATAAATTATCATGGTTCATATTAACCCTTTTATATACCCTCTAAGGTTGAATCACACGTCCCATGCTTATAATCATCTTGATCATCCTAAAAGATACACAAATTTATGTCAATTCAACTCTTATACACCCTGTTTGCTATAGGTTGTAATTTGCCCTATGTATAGATAGAGGATGAGCTTGGGGAGTCAAAATGGGGTTTTATACTTCTTATAGGGTCATTATAAAATTAAAAACTCATTGGATACATCTCAAATCATCTCAATGCATTGGCATGGTCTCAGTTTCAACTTAGTGGTGAAGGAGACACTTTTAGGTTCAGGGATGTAGACACTATTGAAGAATTTTAGTGAGTTGGAGAGCATTTTTAGACCTATATAATACATCCATTCACTTTAAATTATCCCTTAAAAATTTGAAAATTCATTGTACATGCCATGGGATATAAAGATATACAGTTAGGATCATCAAATGGATTTTAAAACTAGGATATATGTTATTTTCTAAATTTTATAGACCTCTATTTAGTGTTTTTAGGGTCAGAGAGACCCAAACATAGCCTTCATGCCCTTAGAATGACCTTGATTCTTAACTATACATATTATACCTTGTATGAGTCTATCATGAATCATTCCATCATGTAAGGTTTCCAGGTGAGGTCCTACCTCACTTCCACACTCAAATAACTATTTAAAACCCCTATTTAGACCACCTATAGGTGGGGTTTTGATACACCATAATGAACTATAATATGGGCAAGTTGAAACCTTTCATAAATGTGAAATTTGTGTACTTTCCTTGGGCATTTAACTACACTTTTTGACAATGTTATGCAATTTGTCCACCTGTCTACCTCTCCATATGTCACCATGACGTTAAGAGGGTCATGTAGATGTAAAATTCTAAGTTTAAAGGTAGAGAGGATGGAATTGAGCACTAACATGCAAGGGCAAGGATTTTAGACTACTTTAAATGAATTTTTTATCCCTCCAAACACTTGAGATAACCTTCTATTCCTTCATCTTAATGTGGAAAACTTGCTTTAAGGCACTTGTAGATGCATATTTTTAGCAAAAGGTTGTAAAGATGATCTTATGACCAAGAACAAGCCTAGAAGAGGATTATGAGTTTATGAAACCTTAAAAAAATAAGAAGATGATGATCAAACATATGGAATGGCCTTGAGACACATGAAACCACTCAACTTGTCAAATCAAATAAAAATTTTATGAAACAAACTCAAATAGTGACCCCTATTTAATGAAGAAGCATAAAAAACTACGTAGATTATAATTGATGGTTCATAAAGGAGAATTCATGAAACTAAAAAAGGTTTCTCTGAAAATTAAGCTAACTCATAGTCCTTTCAACCCTAAGAGCATTCTTCCTAACTCCAACTGTACAGCTTGTACCAAGCATTTCAAATTGACCTTTCTTAGCTTGCAAAGGTAAAAAGGATGAAATATAAGTAAACACTAAACTTTTTTACCTTTTATTATCAAAACAATCATTTAAATGACTTTAAGGAGTTTAAGAGGCACTATCCCATGTTTTTAGTTGAAGGTGGACTTCCCAAATCTGTATAAGTGCCATTAAGGGCCTATTTTTAAGGAGAAATTGCCTCTTTCTACATGAAAATAATTATTGAACTATTTTTTACCACTTTCTAACATCTCCTGACATCTTACACATTTAAATTCACCTTTGTGATAAATATTCTTACTTGAAAGTTTGTAAAAGTCATTTGATAAGACAACATATGACCAAAAAGGCATTTTTTACATAAGAGACATGGTAAAGGACCAATTTTATGAATTAGGAACAACTTAAAACATTTAAATTACCACATTAGGAAAATTTCAAGATAATTTTATCCTTTTACCATGTTTTACTATGGTTGACTTTGGTTGACTTTAGTTGACCAGACTAGTACAAGGAAGCTAGGCTTAGACCAAGGCTAGAGTAGGGATGGGTGAGATGTTTAGACAACCATGAAAATTATATAAGACATATAAGAACCTTTTTAAAAGTATCAATATGTATGGATTGACCCATTTTACTAAAATTCAAATTTGGTCAACACTTTTGGTAATTCCTAAGGGTAACATGATTGCCTATATTAAGGACCATCCATTAGACAAAGGAAGTGAAATGAAATTTTAAAAAATTGGATCACACCTTAATAAACCAATAAGATAACTGATTTACCTCAAAACACATAAATTAAATGCACACTTATTCTACTAAGCACTTAGGGAAAACAAGACACATTAGAAGGTAGAATAATTATGTACATTCAACTTAAACATACCTCCCTTCTTAGATAAAAAGGGAAGTTTATTGAATCTCCTTCCTCACTAGATTAATTATGATGCCATGCATGATTCCTTTTTGATTTAGTGCTATATGACTAATGTTTCCTTTATGATCCTTTGCTTTTCATGTCATTTGATGGATTCATCTCCCACAAGCCTCCAAGGTAGATGAAGTCTTCTTGACCTTGGAAACATGCCTCATACTACTATCCCTTTGTCTCATTATGATATATTTTCATATCTATTAAGGGGATAGCCTCTTGTAAGTCTATACCTTCCAAAAATACTTCATTGTCCTTCTAATTTGTTATAACCTATTCTAAGCCTTCAAGAAGTGTTATATCCTATCACTCTAGTAATGTTTCTTGTTCAAAATTTTCATTCATGGTCATGGGAGTATATTCACATGAGAATACAGAATCAAAATTCAAACCTTTTTCAAAAGATTCATAGTCATTAAATATTACTCCATCATGGTTTATAGCCTCTTGATGATGCCTTTCAACAAATGTTTGCTCCTCAACAACTTGGTTTTGTGTTCTTAAGAGTTTTGTACTCTCATTATCTTTATATTCCTTTAACATTTGCATATATATGTGACACATGTAATCTTTTTGAAACACATCATTTTGATTACCATGTCTTTTAGTCATGTCTAAAGGAATTGTATGCTCCTTGGGGCTTCCAAATTAATTAAAAATGTCCTCAAATCTCTGCCACAAGTCATCATCCTCCTTTTGGTTAGCATCATGAAGGTGGAAAAAAAGATAAACTTCTTCCTCTTCTTCTTTAGAAACCAAATTAACTTCTTCCAAGGCATCTTCCTCAACACAAGGAATGTAATCTTGATTACCATTACAATCTAATTTTTTTTCATAAGGGTCAGCTCTTCCTCATCATTAATCCAATCTAAAATCTCCATCTCCTTCTCCCTCTAGGTGATCTCAATATTAGGCATCTCAAAATTGGAAGGATAGGCTCAATGGATTCTTAAGGAGGGGTGGGAGGGATTTGAGTAGTTTCAAGTTTATCTTCACTTCTAACTTCTCCACTTAAACGTGCTTTGTTCTTCTTTTCACAAGATACCACTACTTATTTCCATATTTGGAAAGTAGGCTTAGATAATTCATCATGGGGGTGAGATGTAAATAGAGGGGTAAATAAATGGCTTATGAAACTTGGGGTTTCCTTGGGCTTGGTATATTGTTTCCAAATTATAAATCTATGCTTAAGAATCTCTGCATTTTCTACTACCATGATGGATTAAATTAAAAGTTGGTTTGGAAATTTAATCTTATTGTCAATATGGGCCTCAAAGCTCAAACTTCCTTTCTCAAAATATTTTCCAAATAAATCAACCTACTCAATAGTGATGTCCTCCTTCCTTTGACTACTATCTTGCATAAAACTCCAAGAAGGGAAACTTTGGGGAATGCATGAAGGACTTGGGGAATTTTGAATCATGATATGATTAGAATTTTGAGTGGGCAAAGTTGACACACTTAAAGGTTGATGTGGGGTATTTTGGGGATGCCAAGATTGAGCTGGTTCATGAGATCTCAACCTTTCCAATTATCTACCTCTATATGCATCCATTCATCCTTGAATTATTCCAAATCATTTCTCACACTCTTGATACAATCACTAGGGATGACTTGAAGACAACCATTTCTAGTATCAATGTCTAACATATAGTCTTTGTAACTAATGAGAGTCTTCTTGAAACTTGTTGGAGAGGAACTAGGTGGACTAGGTGAATCACAAGATTGATAGGGATGATCATAGGCAAAATATTATTGATAATGATCATGACAAGATTGGCTAAGGAATTTTTCATATTAAAAGGTAAAAGGAAAAGATAGATATATCTCCCTAAATTATTTTAAGACAAAATTAAAATCAACATTATCCATAAATCACTCATTAGAAGTTTATATAACAATAAAATACATTAAATAGAGTACCCAAACTACTTAACTATCAAATTTATTCTTGGAGTCACCATTGGTGCTTAGTGAAATTACCTCCAAAGGTTGATATCTTCAAGAGAACACCAAAACTTCTCAAATTATTGGAAAAAGAGTCCCACTAGGTGTGCCAAAAACTATTGTCACTTAAACTTTCACCCTTTGAGGGGATAAAAAATCTCTCCTCTTTCAAGTGGCACAATGGAACCACCTCAGGGCTATGGGTGACCCAAAGTTGAAGTATATCTCTATATTAGGGTTAGTTCCCTTGATGTATCACTATAGCTCAAACCTATTACTAAATCTTTGGGGGTGAAAAATGAGAAGGATAACTAAAAATGAATCTAATATAGGAGAGGTGATACACCAAATACTTTCTCTACTCATATCACTTACAATGCACTTTTAACTAAAGAGAATCCTACACATATACTTCATCCAATGAAATACTCCTCTTCTCCATCAATATTTCAATCATGGGGTCTTAGAGATATTCTATTCTAGGAGGATGTAGACAATAGGAATTCTAGATACACTTATGAATAATATAATCACTAAACTTGCAATCCACAATAGACACTTCTTTTTTACTTGAAAAAGAGAGCTCTTAAATAGCACAAGGTACTAAGAAGAGTAACATGTGAAGGTAAGTGATATACACATGCACAAGACCAAAAACCATAACATGCACTTAGTAGAATATTTAATGAGGTAAAAAAACATTTTTCATTTATTCAAGGAAATTTTTTTGAAAGGCTTCACTATACCTAGGTGTATAGATCTATACAACAGCTAAAAAGGCCAATATTTATAGCCATTGTGAGAGGAGAGAGAGAGAAATATAAGTTCAAGAGTCATTAAGAAACTTGTCAAGTAATGAGAAATATTTATAATAGTAATGGAATCTAGCATGAGATAGGTCCTAAAAGTAAATACAAATGTCCCTCAACCTATCTAACTCCTCCATATGTGGTGTAGATGCTCTTGTGCTTGCATAAGAAACTATTTTCATGATTTTCCTTCACAAAAATAATTCTCCACTAAATAGGGTTAGGTATAATGACTTATCTAAAGGGGAGGGGTTAAAATAAATCACTCACATTCATTGGATTATTCTCTAATCATCCATATTATTTTGGCCATGAATAATCAGCTTAAATAGTTACAAAATGACACCTTATCATGCACCTCTCACACTTGGCATTCAAAACCTTTCCAATTATACCATCTGATCCATGCACAAGTAGGTATGACACATTTCAAGAGTGTCTAAATCATCAAGTTCATGAAACCAAGATCAAAAGTCTACCAATTGAAGTATCACCATTTGTCACTAAGTGTTTACTATTTACCCACTAGACTATCTGAGATGAAGATGGTAGGCACACTTAGTAGATTCTATAACTCAATATATGGGCATAAGGACTTATAAAAAGTCCTAATATCTCTCTCAAATATGGTTTCATCTTTTGAAACATATCTATATCTAAAAAACACACAAATTTGTCAAAATAAGCTCCATTACACCCCATATATATAGGTAAGGTAGACCTTAGTCACATGTGTCAGTTCCCTATAGAGACTTAGATATCTTTAAACTAGTTTCATGGCCTTTAAAATGCATTTGGATGCTTCAATTTTAATATTTCCCCAATTGGGTCCTTAAGGAGGGTTTGTGAGGGTTTTAGAGTGATTATGGTCTTAAAAAATTTTCATGAAGGGTAGATGTTGAAGTCATGAAATAATTCTACTAAGGGCATCTTAGAGACCCTCCATAACATCCTTAAACAACACTTCTTCCCATGCAAATTTTGATGAAATTTTTAAACATCTCATCCTAGAAACATGGGTCATTTCCATGCATTCTATAAGGTCTAAGTATCTTCAAGCCAAGAAATGGCTTCCTAATGAGTTTGTCTAAAAACAAAAGGATCAAAAAACTCTATACACATCCTATAAACGTGCTCCAAATCTCATAAAAACTCATTAGGAGATAGAAATGAAAAGAAACCCTCTTTTGAAACTAGGCCTAAACCTTATTCTCTAGGATTGACTATAACTTAAGCTCCCATGACATTATGGTGGATTCCCCTACCTAATAATAGTCAAGAAACATATATTTTACCTTTTAAATCATTCATAAAATAATTATAATGCTTTCTCAAGATTGGTAATGAATATGATTCCCCCTTTCACCCCTTGGCCGTAACTCTACCCATTGGTTTTGACTGCAACCCTTATTGCATAGACTACTTTGTTTGGTTTCCAAATCTCTAAATTAGTTTCCTAGGTTTATATGGATGTCATACATCTTCACCAATCATCTTTATGGGTCCTCTTGACTTTTTGCCCATGTTTTGATCTCCTTACAAAGTTTGTAGGGTTTGTGCAAGGGGAAATGTGACCTACCTTTGAGATAGAAAAGAGGAATATTTACCTATTGGTCTCACAAAATGAAAATTTTTATGGTGATATATAGGTTATTAGTATTATATAAACCAATTTTCAGCACTTTAATCCAAGTTTTGACCTTCAAAAGCTTCAAAAGGACAAGACTATCTCGAGGAATGCATTGTCTACAGGGGTGCCTTGAGATGAAATATGTTTTCCCTTGTTTAGAACTCCTTTATCTGGTAATTATCCATAATTATTATGATATTATACTACATTGAAAATGGTGAAGGTGATTTCAATCTCTATTTATCTCCCCAATCTCTCACACACCATCTTATGTACTTAAGCCCACAAGACTTTGTTAACAAGTTTTGACTATATTCTTTATATTTTATCTTTTAAAATATGCATCCTACATGTTTCCTTTATGTTTAAACTCTAAAAATAAATGTTAAAATATTTATCAAGAATCTTTAAAGTATTTTTTCCATTTCCTTTTGTTTCCTTTTATCATCACGAGTCTTAGACCTACTCACTATCTAGATAGACTGAGACACTTCTGTTACTGACATGTAGGTGCATTTCAAGCCTATTCTAAGATTTTTATATGTATGTGTGGATATAATTTTAATCTCTTGAGATCACAAGACACTTTTCATGCTTGAATCTCACTTGTATATCTTTAAACCAACACCAACTCTATGCCTAGGTCTTTGATTAGGATACCCCTACCTAAGACCCTATTTATAGGTGTTGCTAGCTTAGCGAGAGCCTTAAAGCATTGAATTGGGGTTGATCATGGTTCAAAATAACTCTTTTAACCTCTCTTGTGTCAAAAAATTCCCCTTTCACTTCCATTCTCATTGAACACCCTTAGAACATCAATAAAACATTAAGAAAATCTCATTGTCCACTTTGTCTCAGTAAACTGAGACATTCCCTCTTAATGCCTTGTTATAGGTGTTCTATTAGGGTTCGTATGCATTATCATGTTTCCTCTGAACCCTTTTCTACACATTTTAAGGTTGAGACACGTGTTCCATTATTATACTCATCTTGATCATCCTACAAGATACTAAAATTTATGTAAAGTTAACACTTATACACCCTACTTGTTGAAGGTTGTAATTTAGCCTATGTACAGATATAAGATGAGATCGAGGAGTCAAAATTGGGATTTATCATTCCTATAGGTTCATTATAAAATTTAAAACTCATTGGAGACATCATGAATCATCTCAATGCATTGGAAAGGTCTCATTTTCAACTTAGTGGTGAAGGAGACACTTTTAGGTTCAGGCCTATAGAGACTAATAAAGATTTTTAGTGTGTTTGATAACACTTTTAGACCTCTATAATACCTCCCTTCACTTTAAATCATCCCTTACAACTTTGTACATTAATTTTCCATGCCAAGGGATATAAATATAGATAATTAAGAGCATCAAATGGATTTTTAAGCTATGATATATGTAATTTCCAAAAGCTTATAGACCATTGTTTAGTGTTTTTATGGTCAGAAAGTCCCAAACACAACCTTCATCCCTTTAGAGTGGTCTTCATTCTTAACTAGCTATATTATACCTTGTATGAGTCTATAGTGAATCATTCTATCATGAAAGGTTTCTAAGTGAGGTCCTACCTCACTTCCACACTCAAATAACTATTTCAAACCCCTATTTAGACCACCTGTAGGTGGGATTCTGATACATCATAGTGAACTATAATATGGTAAAGCTGAAATATTTCATAAATGTGAACTTTGTGTACTTTCCTTGGGCATATCATTTCATTTTTGACAATTTTAATTAATTTGATCACCTATCTACCTCTCCATACATCACCATGATGTCAATAGGGTCCTATAGATGTAAAACTTTGAGTTATAAGGTATAGAGGATGTAAATGAGAACTAATATGCAAGAGAAATACTTTAAAACCACTTTAAATTTAATTGTTAGCCATCAAAAAACCTAAAATAAACTTATATTCCTTCATCTTAATGTGGAATACTTGCTTCAAGGCACCTACAAATACATATTTTTAGAAAAAAGAGGCAAAGATAATCTTATGACCAAGAAAAAGTATAGAAGAGGCTTATGAGTTCATGAAACCTCTAAAGACCAATACAATTATGATGAAACATATGGAAGGTCCCTGAGACACATATGGAACCACTCAACCTATCAAATCAAATCAAAATTTTATGAAACAAACTCAAACAATGAATTTGCTTGGATGAAGAAACATAAAAATATGCTTGGATTCTAAGTGATGGTTCATAAAAGAGAAGTGATTAAATTGAAAAACTCTTTCCACGAAAATGAAGCTAACTCTGATTCCTTTCAACCCCCAAGAGTATTCCTCCCAACTCTAACTATATGACTTGTACCAAGAATTTCAAATTGACCTTTCTTGGATTACAAAGGCAAAAAATATAAAACATAAGTAAAAATGAACTTTTGACCTTTTATCATCACACCAAGTGTGTAAATTACTTTAGGGAGTTAAAGAGGCACTATCCCACATTTTTAGTTGAAGGTGGACTTCCCAAGTCTATACAAGTGCTATTGAGGGCCTATTTTCAAGGATAAACTACCTCTTTCTACATGAAAATACTTATTTAACTAAATATAACCACTTATTTACATCTCCTAACCTCTTCCACATTGAAATTCATCTTCGTGACAAATATGTTTCCTTGAAAGTTCATACAAGTCATTTAATAAGACAAAATATGACAAAAAAGGAATTTTTTATGTATGAGACATGGTAAAGGACCAGTTTTATGAATTAGTAACAATTTAAAACATTTAAATGACCATATTAGTACATTTTAAATATAATCTAATCCTTTGACCATGTTTGACATGGGCTAACTTTGGCTGACTAAACTAGTACAAGAAAGCTAGGCTTAGACCAAGGCTAGAGCAGGGATGGGTGAGATGTTTAGATCAACATGAAACCTATATAAGACATATATGAACCTTTTAAAAAATTTAAATATGTAGGGATTTAACCAATTTTATTAAAATTAAAATTTGGTCAATATCCCTTACAAAAACTTGTGAAAGATATTCAATTAAAAGGAAGAGGAAAAAATGATGAGATGTGGGCAAGTGGCTAAAGTGACTTGGTTATTTCAAGAATCACTTAGGTTAAAATATTATTATGGTATTATAGGATTAATTTGGATGATATTTGGTATACTTTGGCAAATTTTTGTTGATCATTTGTATTCTTAGGCTAGTTATGGATGATCGTTGGTATTATTGGGTTGGTTGTGGTCATTGATGTTATTATCAAGATACTTATGGTTGTTCCTTGGTATTATTGATCCAATTGTGGTAATTTTTGGTATTATTAGGATTTTTTTGCCATTTATGGTAAATTTAGTAATTGTGTTAGATGATCACTTAGGGATATGAGGCCCCGATTGTGTCCGAAACTAGTTAGAGATCTAGTTAAAAGTGAATACTTATCTAAAAAAAGAGGAACAAACATACGACAATGGCAATGTATGCCAAAAATAATTAGAAGTCAGCATATAAAATTTATCCAAAAACCATACAAAAATAAACCAAAAAGATACATAAAGGGGAAACACTGAAGATACTAGTAAGACTCCTCGAAGTTAGAGTGGATGACAAGTTTGTTGCTCCCAGATTTAGTTTTTTATTTGTCTTTCTCTTTATTTGTTTTGATTGGTCCTTAGTAGGTATCTTCAATCAGGATTTTCATTTTATGTAATGGGGTCCACTCCTCCTCTTTGTCTAAGGATCTCTTCACTAACTCCTTTTTATTCACTAGAAATAATATAGAATAGACTGGCTTAAAGAGGGTGATATCTTTTTTCCATCTATCCACAATTATTTGTAAACACAAAAACATAATTTATAATATTATCACCCATGAAGGTATAGATTTATAATCCATAAAAAATATCAAATCAAAAAATTTAAAGTGATTTAAAAGTATACTTTCAAAGGAAGATGAGGATAGATTAGTGGCTCAACATTGGTTTCATCAATTTATTTCATTTATAATATCTGAAACCATGAATAACAAATTATTGGCTCCCATAATGATTGGAAAAATAAGAATATTGGTTTTCAATATGGAAGTAGAGAAATACACTAGTTTATATGGATTCCAAGCTAGTTTCTTTAAACATTTTTGGGAAATTATTAGAAGTAGAGGATCAAAGGTTTGGTCAATCATTCAAGAATGGAGACACAAAAAAATATCTCTAGAGAATGGAACAATAATTCTTAGATATAATCCCAAAAAAGTAAGAGTGCCAACATTATGATTCCTTTCACCCCATTTCACTTTAAAATTCTCTTTTTAAAATTTTAATCAAGGTAATGGTTAATCTCTTAAAGGCTTATCTAGAGGATATTTTTTCTGAATAACAAGGTATTTTATTGCTTGGGATACAAATTTTATATGAAATTATGGTTTCTCATGAAACTTTTGATTCCATCCATCAATATTAAATACCTATAAGGTGTATTAAATTTGATATAATGAAGGTCAATTATAGGGTAAAATTGGATTTTTTGGATCAAATAAAAGATAGGCTTGGTTTTAATCATGATTGGAGGACCTGGGTGGGAAATTTCACTTTCACAACTTCTTTTTATGTTTTTTTAAATATTGAATCAACTAATTACTTCAAATAATCTAAAGGACTATGTTAAGGGGAAACCCTCTCTCCCTATATTCTCATTATTCTAGCTGAAGCATTGGGTAGAGTAATAAAATGATGTAGTACATAAAGGTAAACATAAGGGCTTAACTATCAATGCTAATATAGTAGCATTTCACACTGATATTTTGTTGATGATAATTTTATACTTAGTGATACTTTAGAAATTGAGGTAAGGAAACTAAAAAATATCATTTAGTTTTATGAAGTTACGATTGGCAAGAAGGTGGGTTCTAAAAAATCCCAAATTTCCTTTCTAAATGTGAATCTAGATTTGAAGGAATACATAAAAACCATTTTAGGTTTTGAGGAAGGTAATCTCCCAAATAAGTAACTAGGGATGAATTTTTTTGTTGGAATAAATTCATTAGATTTTTGGTAAACCATGACTGATAAGAATAAAAAAAGATATAATCTAGGAAAATAAAATGGCTTTAGATGGATTGTCAGGCTCAACTTATCTAATATAAGATCCAAGATATGCCTACATATATTATGTGTGTTTTTAAGGTGCCCGTAAAATTAATGTATGGGATAATGAAGATACAACAATATTTTTACTATGGAGTGGCATAAAGGATAAAAATAAATTTAGTTTAGTTTCCTAGGATAAGGTTTACAAAACTAGGAAATAGGGATTCCATGGGCTAAGGTAGATGGACAAAATGTAAAATATTCAGGATAGAAGGTTTTATATACAATATATGCCAGTAATGAAAAAAAATAATTTTTTTAACATAAATATATCGATTATCAATAGGCACTTAGGATCTTCATGTATCAATAACTTTCATGAGGATTAACTATCTAGAATTTGTTCAAGTATTGTAGAAAATTTATTCTACCCTAACTCAGATGGAAAATTATAAATGTAGCCAATATCTATTTTTGTAAGGATTCATGGTTAATATCTCAATGTATTTATAGAATTGATGATCTAAGGCCTTTAATTATTTTTCATAAAATTCTTGGGGTTCCTTGGAGGTAGTATCTATCAATATTATAAATTTAACTGGCACAAGGGTTAGGTGGAAAATATATTTAAAGGTTAGAATATGGTTTTATTCTTAAATGGTTCAAATCATGCTCACATAACAAAGAACTTGAGCTTGATGTATATTTGAAAAACTATAGAAGTATTATATATAAGGGCCTTATTATAAGAGTTGTAAAATATATTTTTGATGGGGATTTGAAATGAAACCCTAGTTTGGTAGGGAGTGGAGGCCTATATATAGATCAAGAGGGTCAGTTGCTTATTATTTTTCTTAAGACATTAGATATAAAACTAAAAATGTTGAAGAGGTAAGAGAACTTTTGAAAGGAATTAAAATTTCCCTTTCAAAAGAATAGAATAACCTTGTGGTGAAGGTGACACACAAATTATCATCAATGCAAATATAATATATGTGGTCAAGTCATGGAAACATTAATTCATTTTAAATGAAATTTATCAATTATAACCCATTTTTTATCATCTTAAACTCATCCATATGTTGAGAGGAGGAAGTAGGGTGGTAGATTGGGCTACTAATAATTGTGTTAGTCTAAGAAATTTCAATAATTTTAATATTTATTTTTGGGAACAGCCATGCCCAAATGATTTAAAAGGGCTTATTTTTTATGATGATTATTTTGGATACATTACCTCATAATGATGTTGGTTCTCAGAGTCACTTCATTCCATTTATTTTTAATACACTATGGAAATATTAGATTAGTGGGTGTTTAAACATAACTTGGATATGGATCATATTGGGTAGAAAAACTTAAGAATATATAAATGATAGGGTATAAGGGTGAGTCTTAGATCTACAATATCCCAATTAAATATTAAACTCAGATGTACCATAAACTAAATTTACTAAATTGAGATAAACTAAAAATGGGAAGTATAGTTTTGTTAGATATATAAATGACAAAGAACAAGGTAATTATATATATCTAATTCTAATTCATATTTGGATATAGAACATGTTGAAATAAAATGGAAAGAAAATTCTAGAATAGTTATCAAATTCTAGATATGGTGCATATGGCTCTCTAGATAGTTACATCATCCCTAGATGGTTATGTCAATTTTATTATTTGGGTTTAATTATAATGTATTATATATAATATCATATTAAAATATGATATGAACATGTATATTATTTTAATTTTTCTTTGCCTTCACATTGGTGCATTCAAACCTAGGTCATGTATTATCACTCCTTGTGAAATGTAAAAACCCTAGCTTTCCATCTTCAATATGACCTTAAGGAAAAATGAGTTAGTGGGCACATAGTGTCAAGCTAACCAATAATTACCTCAATGTTCAATGGAACTACCTACATAGCTAAAAGTCAAAAAGAGGGCCTTAGACTCATGTAGTTATCCCCTACATGTTATCTTGTGTGTGAATCATGCATTGTGTGTAAAGCAAGTATAAAAATAACCTATTGAAACTTTGAAAATTATAACTCAACTTATGCTTTAGTAATTCATACCTATAGATATGTTATACCTATGAAAAGTGTATAAATAAGGAATATTTTTATCAATTGAATGTTTGATAGTGTGCTTTTGATAAGTGCCTTGGTATCTTTGTTTTATTATTAGGTCAAGAAGGAATGAGGGTTGATATTATATTTATAGCAATCTTATCATGAGATAAATCACATTAAATTGTTTAGGCCAACCATTTTAATATGTTTAATTTGAAAATTGGATGACTTTAGGGCACTAGAGGCTTGCATTAGTGTAGGAAAATAACATCAACACTACTATTTGTCTAGGGAGTAACAAAACATGTATAGGATCATAACATGCATAGGTGTAATATAAGTATATTTTAAGAATTATAGGCAAGATAATATGTCTGTGTCATCAATATAAAACTACACAAAATAATAAACATGCCAAGGATCATAAGATAGAGTAGATGTTAGGTTTGAAGAAGCAAGGCATGTGTACAACTAAGAGGATCATCCAAGGTCTAAGTTTTCAAGTGTACAATATTGAGGTTATACATAATCAAAAAATATCATCTAAATTTTCCCATGCCTTTAATATAGTAATGAAATATTTAATTTTAAATAAATGAATGAGTACCTAGGTGTATACACACACCTTGTCTTTACTTTAGTTGAATTTGAATGCTTTGTTGGTGACTGACCTATAACAAAGAGCATGTTATAATGAAAAATTAGTTCATATAATATGGGTTATAACTACTTTAAATAGATTAAAATTATAATATCAAGGTTTTGGAGGACACCTATGTGTTGATGTAATCACCTTTCCTATTGGCAGGTTATTTTACAAAAGATGTATCATTGTAAGGCTATAAAAATGAGATGAAGATAAGTATAGACAAATATTTACATTTAATATATCCAATTATATATATATATATATATATATATATATATATCTATATGTATATATATATATATATATATATATATATATATATATATAGAGAGAGAGAGAGAGAGAGAGGCACATGCCACCAATTTTGGATCAAATGTGAGTTACTACATGATAATTGAGATTATCTCAATCATGAAACCCAATGACACTTATAACTTAGTGATGTTTGATGATCAAATAAAACCTAAAAACATATAAATAGTGAGTGATTTAATCACCTCAACCATACCAAAAGGTAAACCAAATACTATAGTCTATTGGTTGGATAAAATCAGTAAAAAAAAGTCCATGAGGTATCAATATGTGCAATGGTTTTGAAATATAAAAGATTTGAATTTTTTAATATTAGGAACATGTTATATAATATATGAACCCTATATATGTATCATGTTGAAATTATGTATAATAATAGTACCAATGTATAAAATTCTACCATAACTATGAATCTGAATCATATAATTATGTGATTTGGCCAATTTGAATAACTATAGAAGTGTGGAGGACATGCTTCAAAATAATTCCCATAATATATGGATATATATGATAATTAATATAATTACAAATGTATATTAAATTTTTCCAAAACATTCCCCCTCTATAAACTAGAGATGTTGAATATTGAATAGCTGTGGAGGAACATGCTTCCAAAACATGCCCTCAATGGATCTATGAATTGATATAAGTACCATAATGAATGAGTATGGGAAATAAGATTCTAAATAATTCCCATATTAATATTCCCCACCTTTAAGGTAAGGGAAAAATTTTAATTTGAAGTTACCTCACCTCAAAAGGGTTCGACAAATGTAAAATCTATGAATGTAACCATGTAGCATATAGAAGGAACATGGATAGGTAAATGTATCATTAAAGTAAATAAAACAAATTTGATTCCATGTAGTCCTAAGATGCATGATAAATATCATAGAAACATATATATAGTAATATTACAAGATCAATAATCAGACAAGCATGCATATAATATCACTAAAAAGCAAATCAAGGAACAAAGGTCTTATGAGACCACAAATAAGGGGCATGTTAAAATGCCAAAAAATTGAATGGATATGACTTATTAAAATGTTTAAAAATAAAGAAATGAATTATTAAAATGTCCATAAACCAATCAATGATATATCTAAATGTCCAATAAAGAAAATATAAGATCAAGGTATGCATACAATGGAGCATATTAATTTGTTTGATCAAACAAGACAAAACCAATGAAAAACACTCAATAAAGTGTATAAAATAAAAACATAAGTAACCAGCATAAATATATCATATTAGTTCATGGATAAAATGTTTCAAGAATTTTTTTTAAGTACATAACATATCAATTACAATATAATGATAGTGTGACATGACCATAAAATGATATAACCTAGAAAGATCAAGATCATAGAAGATGGATGCCCCAACATCTTGGTGACATGATTAGAGGGAAATACTAGAACCCATAAGTGTATAAAACCATGTGTATATTTTTTGAAACATAATTATTTATATGGAGGCTTGAATCAGTCTCTTATAACTTTATTTGACATGTAATTCAACATTCCTTGAACCATCAAAACAATTCAAAGATGTAGCAATGCATAAAGAGTCATTCACATGAGCATAACACAAGAAACACATATATGAGTGGGAAACAATCAAGGGGAAGAAAAACCAATGATATTTTAAAATGGACTACAGTCATATAATATAAACGTCAATATTTAGTGAAGAACCAAATTCACATGGAACACCAACCCCAACTAGCCAAACACCCACTTGACTATGCTTTAACAAGCACCCACTTGTAAGGAGGCATCAACCCCATAAATGAATCAATAAAAAATCAGACACATTATTTATTTTATTAAATTATTATCACATTATTTCTCAACCAATTGATGATGACTAACTCTTTATATTTTCACACTCTTATCCCTCTCAAACTGCCTTCTAGGCTCCTTCACTCAACTAGGTCTCTTCAAGATAGATTAGGGCATTTAAACTTGATATTCATCTATAGTACCCATTTTATATATTTATGATTATTTATATACACTCTTTTGATTATATATAATACTTAATTCCTATATTTAAAGTTATATATCATTTTATTCAACTCTCACACTCTCTAACTAGTCAATTAGGCTTATTAGGCCTTGTTCTTATACTAAGCTCTTGCTTATACAACTATAGGTAATCCATATGCACTTCATTACTTATATTTTAAAAAAAAATGCATTATTTAATTCCAAAAATATGAATCAAGCATTACATGAGGTTGGTCATAGCTCAGATGGACCAAATCCTTCTTTAGGCCTTAAGGAGACCTAATTCAATTATGCATTCACTAGCACACTTTACAATTTTACTTCCTTGGAACTCATTAAAACACATAAAAAAATAAAAAAATATCATATTACACTCAAATACACCCATAATAATATCATATATGTTCCTTAACACTTTTTAGAGACAATTATTACTTGAAGCACACCATTAGTATTATTCATAATTAGGTTTGTGAACCTATATAAAGACTGTCTTAAACTATAGGATATAACACAATGTTTAGTCAAAAAATAATGAAAAAAAATCATATTGACATAGCATAAAATACCTCAAAAAATTATCCAAGTGCATTATAATTTGTTACATATGTCAAAAGGACTCAAAACCTTCTCTATAAATAGCCCACTCAGAACTGCCAACTAGCCTCAAAACATAGTCATAGAAACTTGAACTTTTGACACCTTAAATAAAAAAGTAAAGTAATTAAAATTAATTAAAAATATACCATAAAATAATAAAAATATACTACAATAAAAATATCATAATATCTAATCAAAATATTAGTCTTGCAGACCAATCTCATGACCTCACTGTACACAGGCCTCATTGATATAGACAAGTCAACTAGAGAGAATTTTTTTGATATATACAATAATATAAAAAACTTTATAAAACATTAAAATTTTATAAAGGTATTTAAAAACATATCCATGTACATGGATTAATCCCTAATCCATTATATCACATCTTTAATCACCTTTTCACTTCTACCTAAGATTCTCACTATTAACACCATTAGGCATGTTAGCAATAGGTTCTCTTGGATGACCAATTTATAAAACATGAGGGATATAAATTAAATAAAAAAAACCATGGAAATAAAATAAAATTCTCAATTTTTTTCTTCCATCCATTTATCAACTTTGACTTGGTCAACTCTGACCACTACAACAAATCTTTGAGAAACAAGGTCTTTCCTATAGGATCCACTCACTCACCTAAAAAAAATCACACCTATAGGTGTTTTGGATATTTTAATACAACATATATTAATTATATATCCATATCAATCCATTCTAATCACTTTATAATAACTTATTTCATATTGGGTCACTATTAGGGTTCTTTAAGGGTTTAAACCATCTTTCAGTCTTAACGATCATTTATAAAGCATAACCCATTAATCCAAAAAATAATTCTTAAATTTTTGAGATATAACCCTTCCAAAAATACCATTAATATATTATTTTTTCATTCAAAGGTTACATATTCCAATGACACTTGAATGTCATTCTTAGTTTGAGAACCCTTCATTTTGTGCACTTGAGAGACCTCAAAATCACTTTTCATGCCTTTTCTTGTAAACCATGACCTCATTTTTTAACATGATTGAAAAAATATATCATACCTTTTAAAACACTCAACTTTCCATAATTTCCTTTAAAATATAACCTCATGCCCCATTAGGCCATACTCTCTCTCATTTCTTGCTTATACCTTGACTTGCGAACTACATTAAGCATTGAAACTGACCTTAAATCTTCTTTCCATGAACTATAGACATAATTATAAAACTCAATAAATCTATATCATGATAAAAATTTTATTTACATCCTTTTTAGGACTTTAAAACACTTCATGACACCTCATTACGTCAGGTAGTGTCTAGAACTAGTCTAGTTGTAGACTTGGGCTTAAGGTCTTACCCCTGTAGGTTCACCTTGAAAATCTGCTAAGTGATATAATGCCTACTATACATTATAAAGGAACCTTATACATACTCTTCTGACATTTTTCATCTATATCACTAGTACTTTATTATCTATGACTATTTCCATAACTAGGCTTCTAAAGCACTTGAAGCTTGACAACTAGTATTAAGACACTCTTTGATGCTTCTTCTCCTTATTCACATGCCTTAGACTCTAAAAATAACTAAAACACTGATATATATCCTCTCTCATTACTACATTATTCAATTACCTCATTAATACATTTCTTCATGAACCTTTGACATCAATGACAACATTAATGCCAAACCTCAACAATAGGAGCAATGCTCAACATATGTATATGCCTATAGATGTGTATGTAGAATTTGTTATATCCCAATTCTCTCATTAAAATAATTTAAATAATTATCCTTGTATTAATAAGGTTGATTAAATTGATTTTTAATTTTTAACTAAATTATAAGTCATATGCTATTA
This sequence comes from Torreya grandis, assembly GCA_037957365.1. Classification (NCBI taxonomy): domain Eukaryota; kingdom Viridiplantae; phylum Streptophyta; class Pinopsida; order Cupressales; family Taxaceae; genus Torreya; species Torreya grandis. The sequence continues at coordinate 3,460,010 of JARHVA010000511.1, read as the reverse complement.
TGGGATAGATGTATGTTTCTTAGATTTCATGAGCTCATTATTTTGAGATCATAAATTATGGATTTTGTACATAATGATTTTGTTATATTTGTTGTTATAGAATATTTTTATATGTATCATGATATACTTGACTAACCACCTTATTTTCATGATATAGATGTAGGATAATTTATCCCTCACATCATGATGAAGGGATATCATCATCAGAGAGGGTGGCGTAGATGGAGATAGTGAAGGACAATAGAGGAATTGCTATGACCCATACACACACATTAGACTAAAAAAATTATATGCATTTTTTGTTTAGATTCTTAGATATTATATTTTTCATATTTTAAATGTTAGCACATTTTTAGGAAATAAATCTTTTATTTGATTGTATTTTGTACATAGATTCAGTACTTGATGTTACATTAAGAATATACGAGGTTACTTTATTATTTTTTTCTATGATTTTTTAGAGTAAATCAAATAATAAATATCTAATTGATATTATATATATACTATTATAATGTCTTTACAAACATTGCTCAATATTTATCTTACTATTATTGATATTGAAGAATATCAACATAAGATAGGTTATTAAATTAAAATAAGACATATATAGAGCCTATATACATAAACTAGTAATCGACTAAACAATTATCTTGTCACTAAAATAAATAATATATTTATATATTTTTTGATAAAGAGATAATTACCTTTGTTTTATTGGATTCAAGATTATTTAACTATCCTAATAATACTAACCTAGAGTTAAGTCAAATCTAAACCTAGTCTTTGATTATCATGCATGAGACTACATTAAAAATTAGAAGGATGGATATAATTATGTTAATTATTAACATATACTTATGTATTAGATATATTTTAGGACTTATATAGAAGTAATCATGAAAAAGTTTTAAATAAATTAAACATTTTATATTATTTGAGAAAGTTTAAAGAGAGAGAAATTAGGGCTTCTAGTTAAGTTTAATGGAGAAGATATTTACATATTAGTATAATTTTAAGAATGATTGGATATTATGCATGGACTAAGAAATAAAATAAATAGTGGGATTAAAATTTTTATTAAAATGAGGTCGGCGAGGAAAAACAATAATGAGTTGTGGGAAGAAATGAGATACATAGAAAAGAAAGAGGAAAAACACAAAGTAGTGAAGGAAAGGGATTTTGAGTTCTAGAAGTTTCAAACATGAGAAATTAAAAGGCTAGTATAGATTTTAAATTCAATAGAAAAAGTAAATTTTATGTATGATTATGGAAGTTAGGTTCTAGGAGATGGATTATAGTTTCAAATAGATATAGGCTTAACCCTATGGATGGCTCGACCATCTACATAGATAACCCATTATCCTCAAATCCTAAATGTTTTTTTATAGAATTTATATAATGTTAAAACCATAAGGTTAATTGGAGGTTTAAATTTAAACAACATCTTTCTCTAGTTGAGGGAAGCAAAAACCTAAGGAAATGCACATAAATAATGAGTTTTATTAAAACATATTATACCTAAATACTAAATTATAAAATGGAATATAGTGAATTATCCTTGTTTTTAAAATATATTGACTTATGAATTAAAATGTTAGATGGATTTTCAATTTGAGAAATAGATATATTGTTGTTTTATTTTGAAAATATTTTAGTGATAGTTAATATATAGGTGAAATACAGTTCTTTTTGCGTGGGTTAAATTTTTAGGAAATAAGAAGTTTGTATTCATGCCTATATAGGGGATATAATCCATATAAAATTTAAGAAAATGATGAATGGGTTTGAAAAGGGGTTTTTATTCAATGTATAATATGTGGTTTAAAAACTTTGTATTAGATGTGATATATAAACTATGTATTATATGAGACATACAAACATATTTAGACTGTATTGTATTATTTAAAGTGGAGATTATATGAAAATTTAGTATGGATATTTATATAGAAACAATGTATATAAATATATCCATGGGATATGTATAAAAAATGTATTCTTTAATAAATAAGCAACACACACACACACACACACACACACACACACACACACACACACACACACACACACACACACACACACACACACACACACACACACACACACACACACACACACACACACACAAACACCACTATGACTACATATAACTTAAACTGGGCAAACATATTTGTATAAACTGTGTATTAAGACAATGAACCCAAGTATTTTATATTTAATGCTATAAATGGAATGTATAGAAGTAGAGTGCACATAGATATAATGAGTATGATGACATATAGTCACAACCTATGGAAATTAAGTATAATACATATATTTATTCTCATAATAGTTTATGTGAAATTGATATGGGATATATTGTTAATTGTTTGAAGGAGATTATAAAAAATTGTGTGAACTTGAAATACACAAGTCTTAAAATAGTGAATTTGATTCATAACCTATGAATATAAGAGTCAAATAATTTATGGATGGAAATGGAAATCTTGAACATTTGATTTATATTTAAAATATATTTCATTATGTAAAAGATAATTATTGACTATTATTACATGGTGCTTGGTAACTTAGATAATTAAATAAATGACTTAAACATTTGGGAAATAGAAGATGTGTGATACTTGGAATGAAACTGAGCCTAGTAGGATTCATTATTTCTGATGTTAAATATTGAGAACAAGGTTTTTTTTAATTATATTTATTCTCAAACCTTTTCTTATATGTTTATATCTTTTAGGCTATAAAAATAATATTAAAAAGTTCTATTAGTAGTCAAAATGTTGATTGTAGATTTAATTATATATATTCTAGGATATATATATATATATATAATATAATATAATATAATCATATAAATACACAAAATACACATATTGGAGAACATAAGTCTTCGTATACATGTATAACATATATTCATAGAATAGGTACAAATTTTATAGTTATATTAGTGACTAATAAGTCAAGTCATGAAAGACCAAAGGATAGGGGACTATAAATATATGCACATAGCTTGAATAAGTGAATATTTATAAATCTTTATTAAAATTATGAATGTTCGTTGTATTGAGAGGTATGAACTTCATGTTATGATAATGTTAATTTTGTGTTTAACATTTACTTAAGGAAAATAGAGTCCTATAATGACTTTTATTATACCTATATGGTATATAAAATTTCTTGTCAGAGATATTATTTATGAAATAAATAATATAATAAGGTTCATTCATATGTTTGATGGAATAAATGTATGTATAGTAACTATTTCCATAATTAACATGTGTTTCTACTTACTAGTGAAATAATTGTGTGAACCTTTTGGTTATAACTATATGGTAACCAAGTCAAGCATTGATGATTCTAATTAAGCAATGAGATGGACATCACTACCTTAGTTATCATCACCAACTCTACATGAAGGCAATATGATCAAGTGTTTTGTATGAATCTGATTGATCCTAGAGATCATATGTTATTATAAAAACTTTGGACAAAGTAATGTTAAGATATAAATTTCCATTTCATATGTATTATATAAATGCTTGTGTAATATCATGTTAGAGCATATTCATTTATTTTACACATCATGTGATAGAAATATTATAGTACACAGGGTACTAACATGTCTCTCCAGGTTCTCACACCATCACTATCTACCCATCCATGAAGGGAGGTCCATTCCCTATTTGAGGGATTGTTTAGGGGATTGACGGTCCATGGTTGATGTGGAAAAGGTCTTGGATGATGCTCTCCATCCCAACTATAGTACTTACTTGGAGAATACAACTGAGATTATCAGAGATACAAGAGTTGGTATGACTCAAGCTCTATGGATATTTGTATCTATTATTATGTGAACTAGTAATTTGACTAAGAAGAGGAGATTAGTATCGTGTTAGTGAATGAAACCAAATCAGAAATAGACTAAGCTAACACCTTCATGCATAGTTACTAGGGTGATATTAGTAACAAAAAAAATGACAAAAACAACTAAAAGGTAAGGAAAAAATTCCTTCACCTTCCTTGGATGCTCTAAATGCCTTTGTATTAGTGGCTTACTTAGTTTTGTGCTCATGAAGTCCTTGGAAATAGAAGCTTGGCTACTTCCATCTCTCCTTGGCACCTTTGGTTTTGGCTTGGCTTGAAATCAATTTTTCATGGTAACACTAGTTTCCATGAATATTTTGGAATCAATCCTACATTATAACTTTGCGTAAATTAAGCTTAAAAATGATGTTCATGGCTTCTCTATTTATAGATTTTTAAGAATGACCAAAATCAACTATGACCATCCATCTCAAGATTGAGATGTGTGGTCATGGATTAATCTAATTATCTAATTAAAATCCACAATTATCCTCATCATGACTTTTTAAGAAGGTACATGAATGAGACATGGAAGGTAATAAAGAGGCATGGGAGACCCATAATACTGATATTTGTGGCATTTATGGCCTAGGGATGTTTTCCTTAGAAATGAGGTCACTTGATGATGTAAATATTCAATATTCATTTATAAAAACAATTTTTCAACAAGTTTCCATGGAATTATTAATTAGGCCTTAATCTGGATTAATTAGCTCTTAAACATGATTAAACACTTTGTGCACAAATTACTCAAATTGATTAGAATGCCTTGTTATTGGTCCAAAATTTAAATAGATTGGAATTGGAAGTCAATTCTAGATGTGTTGGATCCATTATCCCATTTATTATGTTACCAACACCAAATAACAAAGACACACTTCTCATACAATAAATTTGATGGAAAAGAGAAATCCATAACACCTAGGTGCAAAATTAGTATTTTGACTCGAAATGATTTGATCAAAATTAGCTAGCCCATAAATTGCATTGCATCATTTAGTGATACCCTAGCCAAAATTGGCACTCGAATATGTCAATTTCAACTCATTTAATGTGATTTAGTATTTTTAGGCTAAATTGTGTACTTGGTGGAAATTAGTCAAAACCCTAGTTGTAGGTCATTGGTGGCTAGATTTAGGTGTCTACATATTGTACTTATATATTGAGGCAATATGCCTAATGAAATTATAATTAATTATTATTATGCATTGATCATAGAGGTTTTATTATTATACCATCTATCGATAGATTTTATTATGACTACTTTCCTTATGCAATTATGATTATTTACATAAGTTTCTAGTGATTAATAAATAGAGTTACTCATATTTACTTAAGTTTGATATACTTAATTAAGTATTTTGAAAATAATTAATCATATTCTCATGGTGTAATATAATGAAAGAATAAGTGTTTAGTAAATATCAAAAAAAATTGTTGCATTATTCTGGTAAATCTTTATGGGGATGCTATATTATTATATTAGAGATATTGCTCAAACTCTAAGACTTATTATGTCCACTAATATTTTATTACTAGAAATAATAAGGGTTAAATCAATAACATTGGGTGAGGATCCTTAAAATTTCAATAACAATAACCCTCCATTTGATCTTAACCAATTTTCCACTGAATAAGCAACAACGTTAGATCAGTTTCTTACAGTTATGAATGAGACTAGGGATAGAGTTGTATCTCTAGAATAATAAATTCATGGAAAAGAGGAAGAAGTCCATTAGGGTTAGCCTGAAGGTCACTCTACTTAGTAGTAAATCCCTCAAGAGTAGATATATGAGGAAGTTCCTCAAAATGTGAGAGCATGTGTAGCTATAGAATTCACAAGTGATATGAAAAATGTAAATCCACCTAAGTTTGATGGAACCATTATGGGATATAGAGTTGAATTATGGTTGAATAAACTAGATAAGAATTCAATATTTGAAGCTACTCAAGGGTCACTAAAGCTATTTGGGTATCTTACTAGTTGATTGGAGAAACAACTACATGGTGGGCCACAAGAAGTTAGAAATGAATGCGAACTCAACCACCACTACTTGAGAATAATTTGTGCCATTATTTATATCATAGTGGATTTCATAGTTTTAATTTAACCAAAAGTTGACATATTTTCAAAATATGAAGCAAGGGGACTTATCGATAAATGAGTACCAAGAACAATTCATCAAACTTCTAAAATATGCACCTCAGTATCAAGTAGATGAGAGGTTCAAGACTAGGAAGTTTATCATGGGATTAAAACTCTATATTGGTGAAAAGGTGGGCATTCATGGACCATCTACCATGGACTAAGTCTTTGAGAAATAGTCAAACATAATCAAAATTTGAAATTTCTTAGTCAAGTTAGGGATAAGTTTAATAAAAAGTTTGAAAGTTCAAAGCCAACTTTTAAAAAGAAGAATTGGATATAGAGGTGTGGAGACTCAAAGAGTTAGTTCAAGAATTAGAATTCTAGATTTAATACTGGTTCAAGTAGTAAGATACTGGGTAATGATTCCAAAGGTGGTTTTAAGGGAAACTAATAAACTGATAGCAAGGGTCTACTAGGAGGTTTCTTCATTTGTGGAGGTGACCATTCTACATGTGAATGTGCCTAGGATAAGTTGAGGAACAAATATTTTTTCCCTCAATAAGGAAATTTTCATTAACATATTCATTCAGTGGTTGATAATCAACATGCCAAATTTTAAGATTCACCCATAGAAATATCAGGTATTTTGTTTAAACATCTAATTTCCATTTTGATAGATATAGGGGATATAAAATGTTTTATAGCTCTTATAATTATAAATAAATTGTCTAGGAAAGTTGGTGTAATGGTAAGTGGATGGTTGGTACAATATGGGAATGACTCTAATGTTTGGGTTGACAGGTGTTTAGTTGAAGAAAAAATTAAGTTGCCAGAATTCACAATGGGTGTGGATCTTTATGTAGCACCACTAGGGTCATATGATGTGATCTTATGAATCAATTGGATTGAAAATCACAAATCCAAGGTTGACTATTATCTAGAAATATTAGAGTGTCTTGATGCATCTAGAATCAAATACTAATTCATGGTGAGAAAAGGTAGTTAAGGCTTAGATAGATTTTTGTAATGCAACTCAGGAAGGCCCAAGGTAAGGGTTGTAAAGAATTTATCATTAAGATAAATGAAATGGAGGAAACTAAGGAAACATAAATTGAATATTATCCTTTCCTTAGTAATTTTCAATATGTGTTTCTTGAAGAATTTCCAAGATTTCCTCCTAAATAGGAATTTGACTTCTTTATTGATATCAAACCAAGATCAAAATCTTAGTCTAAGACTCTGTATGAAATGAAAACCACTGAATTAGTAGAATTTAAGGCATAAATTTAGGAATTATTGTCCAAAAGGTTGATTAGATAAAGTTTGTCACCATAGGGTGCACTAGTTATTTTCCTTAAGAATAAGGATGTCACTATACAAATTTGCATTAATTATAGAATGTTGAATAAAATGACCATAAAAAATAGGTATCCACTACTTCAAATAGATGATCTCTTTAATCAAATAAGAGGAGAGATTTTATTTTCTAAGATTGATCTTAGAGCTAGATATCATTAGTTAAGGATAAAATATGAATATATTCCAAAGATGACATTTAGAACTTGTTATTGGCATTAAGAGTTCATAATATTACAATTTGGGTTGATGAATGCACCAATATCATTCATGAATATCATGAACAGTGTTCTTAGAGATTACCTTTATCATTTTGTTTTGATCTTTTTAGATGATATTCTAATTTATTCTAAGGATGAAAAATAGCATCTTCAACATCTAGAGATATTTTTTTAATGTTTATGAAAGTATAAGTTATATGACAAATTGTCCAAGTGTGCATTTTTACAAAAGAAAGTTCAATATCTAAGACATATTATCTTAGTAGATGGTATTTTTATTGATCCATATAAGATAAGAGACATTATGGAGTGGTTGGTACCAAAGACTGTGTAGGAGGTTAGAAGTTTCATGGGATTAGTAAGCTAGTACAGGAAATTCATCTCAAAATTTTCCAAGATAGATAATCCAATTACTTCTCTACATAAGAATAAGAGTTTTATATAGTCAAATAAATGTGAAGTGGATTTTTAAGAATTTAAAATAAGGATTACTTTGGCACCAGTTTAATAGTTCCTAATCCTAATGGTCAATTTTTGGTGATCACAGATGCATTTGGGAATGGACTCAGAGGATTCCTTATATAGGATGGTGAAGTAGTAGCTTATGAGCCAAGGAAGATAAAACCTTATTAGGTGAATTATGCTTTGTATGATATTGAACTTGAAGTAATTGTTCATACTTTTTAATTTTGGAGACATTATATGTTGGGAAAACTATTTGAGATCAAAATTGATAACTTGAGACTCAAATACATTTCACCCAGCCAAATTTTAATTCTTGTCAAGGGTGCTACTTTGAGTTTCTATCTAACTATGACTTTGATAGCATTTAAATAAAAGGTAAAGATAATAGAGTAGCTAATACCTTGAGTCATAGATGGTACATAACAACCATATATACTATTAGGAGTACTTTCAAGGATCATGTGATTGAGTTCTAACCTAGAGATGAATTATATGACCAAGTCAAGAAATCTTTGTCTAAGAATACTCATAATCCTAGGTATAAAAGATACAACTTAGAAAGTTATGGTCTTTTACATTATAATGGAAGTATGTATGTGTAGTATTAGGAGAATATAAAGAGTACAATACTAAAATAATTTCACAATAACCCATATTCATGACATCCAAGAGTAACCAATCTTACGACATAGCTTAGATCACTCTATTTCTGGAAGGGAATTAAGAAAGATGCAATAGACTTCATGTCACATTGTCTAAAATGTTAGTGACTAAAATTTGAACATGTGAATCCATTTGGATTACTATATCCACTTGACATACCAGAGTTTATATGGTAGGTGATCAAAATGGATTTTTTCCAAGGATTACCATTGTCACAGAACAAGCATGACATGATCTTGGGTTTTGTTGATAAATTAACCAAGGTACAACATTTTAATTAAGGCAATTTTCTAGAGGAGACACCAAATCTTACAAAACTATTTATAAATAAAATTTATCAATTTAATGGATTTATATATAAGATCATATCGGATCGTGATCTAAGAATAACTTCTATATTTTGGTTAACTTTGAATTCAGCTTTGGGTATGTAACTAAATTATATCACTACATATCACCCACATACTGATGGTCAATCTAAATGAGTTAACCAAGGGTTAGAGGATCTTCTTCATATGTATTGCATGGATCATCAATAAAAATTTTAATAATACCTTCCATTGGTTGAATTTACATACAACAACTCATACCAAATTGATTTGAATATGGCACCATTTGAATCACTTTATTGGAGGAGGTGCAAGACACTAATTAGTTGGGATAGGTTGGAAGATAGTTTAGTATTTGAACATAAGATGCTTTAAAAAATGGAGGAACAAATTAAAATAATCAGGGAAAGATTGGTTAAGGCCAATGATGCAAAGAAGAGCTATGTTGATCTGAATAGAATAACTAGGTAGTTTGCAATAGGTGATAAAATATTTTTGCATGTTATGTTTCAAAAGAGCTCGATTAATATGGGAAGTCAACAAAACTTGCACTAAGATATGTAGGACCCTTCATGGTTTTATAAGTAGTCAATCCTATAGTGTATATGCTTGAATTACGACCAAGACTAGCTATATTACATAATATCTTCCATGTATCTTATCTTAAGAAGTATATAGTGAATCCTTCACATGTGTTAGATTGGAATGATTTAAAAGTTTTGGATCCTAGGGTGTTTATGATACAACTATTTAGAGTAATTGACACTTACAAACTTAGTTTGCATAATAGAGAAGTGTCATAATGCAAGGTATTGTGAGACCAATACTCTAAATATAGTGTTACTTGGGAGGACTATGATGAGTTTTACATGATATTTCCACATCTATTTTCTTGATTTGATGCTAGATATTTTATTTTTATTCTATTAAACTCTATTTATTATTTATAACTATGGTTTGAATAAGTGTCATCAAGATGATGACTAGTTTTAGGGGGGAAGGATGTTACATCCCAATTCTCTAACTAAACTAATTTACCTAATTATCCATGGATTAATAAGGTTGATTAAATTGGTTGTTACTTTTTAACTAAATTATAAGTCATATGTTATTATGGGATAGATGTATGTTATTTAGATTTAATGAATTCGCTAATTTGAGATGATAAATTATGGATTATGTACATAATGATTATGTTACATTTGTTGTTATAGTGTAGTTTTATATGTATCATTATATACTTGACTAACTACCTTCTTGTCATGAGATGGATGTAGGACAATCTATCCCTTAGAGCATGATAGAGGGAGAGAATCATCAGAGAGGGTAGCATAGATGGAGATAGTGAAGGATGATAGATGAATTTTTAAGACCCCTTTACACACCACATTAGACTAAAAATGTTATATGCATTTTGTGTCTGGATTATTATATATTATAGTTTGCATATTTTAAATTTTAGTACATTTTTAGCAAATAAATATTGTATGTAATTGAATTTTGCATGTAGATTCAATACTTAATGTTACAATAAGATTATATGAGGTTACTTTATGTATGTTTTTCTATGATTTTTTAGAGTAAATCAAATAATAGATATCTAATTGATACTATATATATATATATATAGACTAGTATAATGTATTTAAAAATGTTTTTAAACAATTATCTGACTATTATTGATATTATAGAATATCAAGATAAGATAAGCTATTAAATTAAAATAGGACATATATATAGCCTATATACATATACTAGTAATTGACTAAACAATTAACTTGTTATTGGAATCAATTATATATTTATCTATCCTTGGACAAAGAGATAATTACCTTTGTTTTATTGTATTTAAGGATATTGAATTATCTTAAAAATGCTAACCTAAAGTTAAGTCCAATCTAAATGTTATTTTTGATTATCATGCATGAGACTACGTTAAAAATTATAAGTATGGATATCATTATATTAATGATTAATGTAGACTTATGTATTGGATATACTTGAGGACTTATATATAAGTAATCATGAAAAAATTGTTAACAAATTTAAATGTTTTGTATTATTGAAGAAAGTTAGAAAAGACAAAAATTAACACTTTTAGTTAAGTTTAAAGGAGAAGATAAATGTGGATTAGTGGATTTTTGAGGAAGATTGTAAATTATGCATGGAATACAAAATAAAATGAATAATGGAATGCAAAATTGGATTGGAATGAGGTCATAGAGTAAAAATGATGAGTTATGGGAAGAAAGGAAATATATAAAAAATAAAAGAGGAAAATCATAGAGCAACGAAGGAAAGGGATTTTGATTTCTAGAAGTTTGAAATAAGGTCATTTTGAAAGGTTGGTATTGTTTTTAAATTCAATAGAAAAAGGAAATTATATGTATGATTATAAAACTTAGGGTCTGGGAGATGGATTATAGTTTTGAATGGATACAGGATTAACTATGTGGATGGCTCAGCCATCTACAAAGCTAACCCATTATTCTCATATCCTAAGTTTTTTTTCTAGAATTTATAGAGTTTTAAACCCTTGGGTTAATTGAAGGTTTAAATTTAAATAACATATTACCCTAGTTTAGGAAAATAAAACCCTAAGGAAATAGTTATAGGAAAATAAAAAATGAGTTTTATTAAACTATATTATATGTGCATACTTAGTTATGAAATGGAATACAGTGAATTATCCTTGTTTTTAAAATATATTGACTGAGTCATTAAAATTTTAGATGGGTTTTCAATTTGGGAAATATATATACTATTATTTTATTTTGAATATATTTTAGTGATAGTTAATATATAGGTGAAATAGAGTTTTATTTGTGTGGGTTAAAGTTTTAGGAAATAATAAATTGGTATTCATGCATATATAGGGGATATAATCCATATCAAAATTATTTAAATTTTGAGTGGGTTTCAAAAGGTGTTTTTATTCTATGTACCATATGTGGCTTAAAAACCATGTATCAAATGCGATATATAAACTATGTATTATATGAGACCTAAACATATGTAGAATATATTTTATTATTTAATGCGGAGATTATACAAAAATGTAGTATGGATATTATAAATATATCTATAGGATATGTATATAAAATGTATTATTTAATATATAATCAAATTATGTGTGTGTGTGTGTGTGTGTGTGTGTGTGTGTGTGTGTGTGTGTGTGTGTGTGTGTGTGTGTGTATATACCACTATGACTATGTATAGCTTAAACTGGGTAAGCATATTTGTATAAACTATGTATTAAGATAGTGACATGGGTTTTTGGGTTAAGGTATTCATATGAACCTATCTTTTATATTTAATGATATGAATGGAATGTATACAAGTAGACTGCACATACATTTTATGAATATGATGACATATAGTCATAGGCTATGTAAATTAAGTATAATGCATATATTTTTATACATATTATTAATTGTTTGAAGGAGATTATAAAGAATTATGTGATCTTGAAATAGACCAGTCTTAAAATAGTGAATTTGATTCATAACTTGTGAATATATAGTGTCAAATAATTTATGGATGGAAATGGAAAACCATGAATGTTTGATTTAGATTGAAAATATATTTCACTACGTAAAATCTAATTATTGACTATTGTTACATTGTGCTTGGTAACTTAGATACTTGAATAAATGACATAAACATTTGGGAAATGGTAGATGTTTGAGATTTGGAATTAAGTTGAGCCTAGTAGGATTCATTATTTATGATGTTAAATATTGAGAACATGGGGTTTTGAAATATTTGTTCCCAAACCTTTACTTATAAGTTTATATATTTTAGGCTTTAAAAACAATATCAAAAAGTTATGTTAGTGGTCAAAATGTTAATTGTATATTTAATTATATATAGTATGGAATATATATAATATGATCATATAAATATTTAGAATACACGTATAAGAGGACATAGGTCCTCTTATATGTGTATAACATATATTTATAGAATAGGTAGCATTCTTATAGTTATAGTAGTGATTAATAAGTCAAATCATGAAATATTTAAGGATAGGGGAGTATAGCTATACAAACCTAGACTAAGTTACAAAATGGATGAATAAGTGAAAATTTATAAATATTTATGAAAATTCTGAATACTAGTTATATTGAGTGGTATGAACTTTATGTTATGAGAATGTTAATTTTGTGTTTAACATTTGCTTAAGGCAAATAGACTCCTAAAATTACTTTTATTATACCCGTATGGTAGATAAAATTACATGTCATATATATTTTTTATGAGATAAATAATATAATGAGGTTAATTCATACGTTTAATGGACTAAATGTATGTATAGTAATTATTTCCATTATTAGCATTTGTTTGTACTTTCTAGAAGAAATAATTGCATGAACCTATTGGTTATAACTATATGTTAACCAAATCTAACATTGATGATTCTAATTAAGTAGTGAGATGGACATCACTGGCTTAGTTAGCATCACCAATGATATATGAAGGTAATTTGATCAAGTGGTGTGTATGAATTTGACTGATCCTAGATATCATATGTTATTTGAGAACTTTGGCTAGAGTAATGTTTAGATAGACATTATAATTTCACATGTATTATTTACATGCTTGTGTGAAATCATGTTAGAACATATTTATTTATGGTACACATCATGTAATAGACATCTTACAATACATGGGATACTAACACATCTCTCTGGATTCCCTCACTATCACTATCTACCCATCTATGAAGGAAGCGCCAATCAATGTTTGTGGGATTTTTTTGGGGATTGATGGTCCATGGTTGGTGTGTAAAAGTGCTTAGATGATACTCTCCCTCCCCACTATAGTACTTAATTGGATACTACACTTGATATTATTAGAGATATAGGAGTTAGTATGACTTGATATCTATGGAGATTTGTATCTATTATTATACTTATATATTAAAGAAACATCCCTGATGGAAATGTAATTAATTAATATTATACATTAACAACAAAGGCTATATTATTTTACCATCCATGGTTTTATTTTATTATGATTACTTTCCTTATGAAATTATCATTGTTTACATAAGTTACTAGTGATTAGTAAATAGAGTTGCTCACGTTTACATAAATTTGAAATGCTTAATTACGTATGTTGAAAATCACTAATTAAACTATCATTTTGAGGTTAAAGCACATAAATTAGTCCCACTTGGTGGTCAAATCCATCGAAGTATAATAAAAAATTGGATTTTAATCCAACCCCCTTAGTTATAACTCCCATGTGTACTTTTTGAATGGGCTTATAAAAATGGGGTTAGAATGAAGGGTTTTTAAATGAAGGGGTTTTAAAAAAAGGGTTAGAATAAAATGATTGATTTTAAGGGGGTTAGGATGAAAGGGGTTAGAATAAATGTGGTTTATTAGAACCCCCTTTGTTCTGACCCCCATCATTCTAACCCCCTTCGTTATAACCCCATATGGAATCAAGTCCTCACTCATTCAACTGTAAAGCTACTATTGGCCTAAAATTACCAATTTAGATGACACTTATTAGGATGAAAAAATAAAATAAAAACATGTCACTCTACATATAAATTGATATTTTTATGATCTTTCTAATAATATGATTTTTTATAAAACCTAATGATATTTAATATTTATTTTCATTATTTAGTAAAATATACTTATTAATAAAATGAAGTATCATATGTTTGAGGCATTAGGAAGAATAGGAGACTATGGCTAAAATTGTTTGCAAAATATCACTACACTCGAATTTAATATCCTTGCTCTAATTACAAAAAAAATAGTCTATTTCAACATATATGTAAAAAAATCATGAAGATAAGTCATAAGCATTGATATTCCTTACCTTGATCATTAAAAATTAATAACAAATATTTTTTAACACAAAATTATAAAAAAATAATCTTTCACTACACCCATGTTTCTAAGACCTCTTTTCAAGAAATCTTGAGAAAATATTATGTTTTGATAACATTATGAGGTGAAATCAAGTACTCAATATAACTTTTTGTATACTAAACATACACACTATGTATTTAGGTATTAAAAAATACATTTTTTATTTTTTATTTTTTTTCAAAAAAATAAATAAATGTGATCTACACTTAAAATGCAATATTTCATTAGTTTACACTATTTTCACATTTTATAGGGTTAAGTCACTATCATCTATACAAATTGAGAAATGTTCACATTTTCAATTTTTTTTGTCCCATTTGCACCAAAAAGTGGGACATAATATTATGCTTCAACCTAGTATAATCTAGTGAAATAATAAGTGTTGAGTAAATATTAAAAAAAATTACTACATTATTCTAGTAAATCCATGTGTGTATTTTATACAATAAATGATATGGTAGCCCTCAAAATGAAACTAACACATAGATTCCAAGGAATTAACAGAACATGTAGGTGTTAATTTATTTTTTATTTTTGAATGTTTTTATTTTTTTGGTATTTTTGAAGAGAAAATATCATCCTATGATCTCATCTAAAGTATGACCATAGGTATTTCCCCACTTAAAACTTGATGAAAGAAACTGGTGGTACTACCAAGGTGCATGTATATGTGAAATATTTGTCACTATAGTATCTATGATGCCTTGTGTATGTATAATATGACTCTAAGGTCATGAAGTATCAATACAAGGAATAGGGGTTTGTGGAACACATCTATATTTACTCCATTGATTCTTTATAATATAAATAGTAGGAACATGTGTAGGTGCTCTAGATATATAAATACGGTGAACAGAAGATGAGGATTCCTTGGAATCCACATTTTGTCTCTAATGTAAAGGTGTCTCAAGCAATGGATATCTAGTAAAGGGTAATTTTTTTTACTACCCCTTTTTAGTGGAATATCCTTAATAGGCTTGATAATTAACTGCCTAGATATGAATCTATCTTGTTCAAGATGATGCTCATATATAACACCAAAAAGTATAATTACCTGATTATAATGAATGTACTTAACACACCCATACAATATAGAAGGTACTAATTTAAGAGTATATATCAAAGGTCATCCAAACAACATGTGAAAGACACCTATAGAAGGTATAATTTAGAAAGTAGTAACCAAATTTATGGGACCAACCTATACAGGTAGTTAAATATCACCAAGAACATTCTGGGAGGTCCAATTGAATTTTTTGAATGATCTAGTAGAGTGATTTAAATTGTGATGAATATAACCCAAATGTGTAAGGAATGTCATGGTGCAAAAATTTTCACTTTCACCATTATCAATCATAACACTATATATGGGGTGTTTATCAATGTATGCTTGAATGAATATAAAATGAAGATCAGAGTCATCATCCTTAATTTCATTATCATCAAATGAAATGGTATAACTACATATAGTGGGTGTCCATAATATGATGGAGGAGGATGTGTATTATATCCCATTTGTAATTTAGTTCCTTATTATAATGGTTTTACAAAATATTTTAAAATATCTTCTAATTATGATCACCAAGTTGTGAACCTGATTCCTTTGGAGGACCATAAATTTAATATGTTAGTCATTGATTAGGTCCTATATCTTATTATTTAAGATAAAACATATTTTTTATAATTCTCAAGGCCTTGGGGATAGTAATAATAATAATTTACATCATATCCTATAGGAAGAGGTCTTTTTATATCAACCTATATACGAGGAGGGATAGATATAATATGACACTCTAGCTTTCATGGGAGTAATTAAGTAGGAGACTTAGGTAAATTTGAAATCTCTCTCCTTGGTGCATTATATAAAATATTTCAATTATGTTATTGTACAAATATGTTAAACATGGTGTTTATTTAATTTTTAGGCTCAAAAGATTTTACTTTGTAACTCAAGTTAAT
This sequence comes from Torreya grandis, assembly GCA_037957365.1. Taxonomy (NCBI): domain Eukaryota; kingdom Viridiplantae; phylum Streptophyta; class Pinopsida; order Cupressales; family Taxaceae; genus Torreya; species Torreya grandis. Next base: position 3,443,173 of record JARHVA010000511.1, on the reverse strand, counting down.
TGTAAATTTAACACTATATTTAGATGTAAATTTTGTGTTTGCTACATACTAGAGCTTATTCAATGATATAAACTTAATTTTAGGTATCTTAAAACATGAAATAGTCGTAAAAAGATTAAAACTTCTTGAGAACAATGGCCTCAAGGAAAGTAGTAAATAAATTTTTCTTGAATATGTCTTGAAACTCTTTATCTATCATAGGAGTGGTTATTTTAGATAACATTATATTATAACTCAAGATAGATTCATTTATAGATTCATTGGTTCCTTCTTTTATCTTTGTAATTTGAGCATAGAAAAAACTTTTTTGTAATGTTAATATAAAAGTGTTCCAAAAAATGATTTGCAAAAGGTTTAAATGCTATCATAGATTGGAGAGGTAAGTAATGAAACCACCTAAAAGCATAGTCTTTGAGGCTCCTTGGAAATAATTTGTTTAAAATTTTATCATTAGAGGTATATTCAAGGAATTACATGTAAAAGGTTTGAATGCATTTATTTATATCACCCTTTCCATCATAAAATGTGAATCTAGGTACAATAAAACCAATTGGTAAAGGGTGTGAAGATATCTCAAGTGAAAAAGGGTTATGAAACACATATTGTGAATAAATGGAATGTGAATATTTGAAGCCTTTTGTTCAATTTTTATAACCTTATCCTTTAATTTTTTTATAACTTGGAGATTATATTGAATTGTAGACCCATTGGGATTTAGATTAGTTAGTTGAGTTGTCGCCAAAGGGGATGAAAACATGTTCTAAGTAGTAATAGACATTAAAACTAGTATTTATGTTTATCCCTAATTTAGATATGGATCATATTAGGTACATAGGGATAAAAATATAGAAATAATAGACCATAAGTGTGAATATCATATCTACAACATACAAATGAAATGATAAAATCAGATGTACCATATACTAAATTTATTAAACTGAGATAAGATATAAATGGAAAGAACAAATATGATAGATATAGAAATGACAAAGAATAAGGTTCTTATCTAAATTTTATGTTAATTTATATTTTCATCTGGGATAGACTTAAATTAGGTAATAATATAATTTTATAACAGTTGTTAGATTTTAGATATGGTACCTCTAGCTCTCTAGAAAGTTGTACTAACCTAGGATGCTTGTGTTGATGCTACTATCTAGGTTCGATGTTAGTGTCATATATAAAATATCAACTAAAATATGATGTAACCACCTGGATGGTTTTGGGTTTTTAGTTTCCTCGAATCTAATGCATTTAGATCTAGGTCATGGACTATCACTCCTTGTTAAATGGAAAAATTATAGATTTCCATCTTCAATGTGACCTTGGGAAATAATTGATTAGTGGAAACATGGTTTAAACTTGATCCATAATGACCAATTATAAAAGGGTGATTCTTACATATCTAATAATCTAAAATATGTCTTTAGGCTCATGTGGTCCTCCCTTATGTGTTGGGTTATGTCTGAATCATGTGATGTGTGTAAACCAAGTATATTAATGACCTAGCTTGTAACTTGGAAAATAATATCTTATGACTACTCTTTTAGTACTTTATACCTATATATGTGTTGTATTTATGACTAGTATGGAAATATTGAATATTTTGATTAATTAAATGCTTGATAGAATACTTTTGATAAATGCCTTGGTCACTTGGTCTGATTACTAGGTTAAGAATGAATGAGGGTTGATATTATATTATACCAATCCTGTCAGGAGATAACTTGCATTAAACTACTTAGGTCAACCATTGAAATACATTTCATTTGTAAATTATATGACTTTATGGTAGTGGACACTTGTGTCAAAGTAAGATAGTAACATGAACATTGTTGTCTATCTTGAACATTAGTGTCCAAGGAGAAATAGAATAGGTAAAGGATCAAAACTTGTAGAGGTGTAATATAATTATATTTTAAGAATTCTAAGAAAGACATGATGTCTATGTCATAAAAATAAGACTGGCTAGACTAAGAGATAGGCCAAGGGTCATAAAATAGATCAAATGTGAGGCTTGTAGAAGCAAGGCACGTTTAAAACTAAGAGGAATAACCATGGTCTAAGTTTGCCTAAGTGTACAAGACTGAGGTGATACAAAATCAAAAAATATCATCTATAATGAGTTATTTTATTGAGGTTGTCTCAAACATGCTACATGGGTGCTATTATTGCTTCTCCCCTCGAAATAAGTATTTTCAATATTTTGTTAGATAGTCTAGGTGCAAGTGATTTTATTTTACTTATTAGGTTTTTGATGAAGACAATGTTATTTAATATTGTTAGCTAAGTTTTCTCTACATGGAGAAATAGAAAGGGATTAATATTTTATCATCCACCACTCTAAATATTAGAGATGAAAAGAATAAAGTGAAGAAGTAGAGGAATAGGGGAAATGGTGGTAAATTACTTTACAACATGTATTGATAAGGAGATATAAAATCCCCTTATGAGGATATGGATTAAAAAAAATGTCCATATGATATAAATATGGATAAGTGAAAGGAAAATACATTTATAAGTTCTTAAAATATCTAATATTTGACCCTGATATTTTTTTGGTTCCCATAATGTGTTTGATATGGCCCAAGCACTAAGTGTTGTGAATTTGATCTCCAATGAAATAAGGACTTATTACATCTATGAAGAGTATATGAACCTTGAGACTCTTATGCACTCAGTCGGTATTGAATCTATTTTTCACTACCATTTTATCATTTATGGTCTTATAAATATATATAAAGGTCAATTTTTCCTTTATAAAGAATTGGGAGCTCACTTACCCTCAAATTTCTTACTAGTTCTCCATCATGCTACTTGGATGATGATGAGGTGACTCAAGGATCAGGGGTTTCGATGATATTAGTTTTGTATGTATATGCATGATTGGGAATGAGGAAGAAATGATTGAAAAGGTCATAATCTTAGAGTAATGATATTTTTTAACAATAAAATATAGATTAATGAATCTAGGGTTAAAGGGGATAAAGATTACCTAGGGCACAAGGGTGATAAACTATCTCTATAAAAAAACCAATTAATTTATAAACTTAGATAAATAATATTATGAATTTAAATACTAGGATATGCTAACAATAGTAGGTACAACTAATGATTAATATTGAAATAAAATAAAAATAATGGTACTTATCTATATTATAGTGCACATGTAGATCTGATGTGGAACAAGTTGGAAATAGACTAGATTTGGATTCTAGATTAGTCATTAGATTTTATAAATTTACCTTCTTTGATCTCAGACACTTGCACTAACCTATGATTGTTGTGTCAAAAATTCTATTTTACTTAGATGTAGGTGTCCAATATAAAATACCTATTAAATCTAAATGTGACCACTTAGAATGATCTTGATTATGTGGTGGTTTTTTTGATGCATTCAAATCTATCTCATAGACTAATTCTATTATTGAATCCTCAAATCCATAGATATTCAACTTCATTATGACCTTGGAAAAAATAGGTTAGTGGGTGTTGAGACAAACACCACCCATCATTTTTTTTAGAAAGCGGACCCATGTGATTGTTTCTAGAACTTCTATATCCTAGAGTAAATGTGAAATATTATTTGATCATGTTTTTAATGTTGCTAAAAATCATCTTAAAGGTTATTAATTGTAGGTTCAATGAAAGAAGTCAGGGTTCCTAAAGAATAAACCCTAGTGGTTTGAATTTAAACATTTATAGGAAAATCTAGTGGGAAATTTTATGGATAATTAGGTTTTAACTTAGAGTTCATTCACTTTTGTAGATCTAATGCTTTACACTTGTTCACTAGATTTGATCCAATGGTGTGTCAAGATTGAACTCTTTTAGAAAGACATATAGTTAATGATTTGAGCCCCAATAAGGATCCAATGATGATCACATGATTAGATGTTTTAAATCTAATTGTGTGAAATAAATTTCATTATTTTAAATTTGATAGGTTCACTCCCATCATTTGACATCTGCATGGCCGTATTTGACGAGACCAAATCCATCAAATTTGAATTGGAATATAAATATTTTATCATCTTAAATTTGATAATTTCACCCCTATCATTTGACATATATGAGGACATATTTGATGGGATCAAACCCATTAAATTTAAATTATACAAGCCCCAAATCTTTGATATCTCTCGATGGTTTTACTCATATCATTCAGTTATTAGATCAATAAATTTCATTATTTTAAATTTGATAGGTTCACCCCTATCATTTTATGTCTATGAGGATGTATTTGATGCAACAAAACTCATCAAATTTAAATTTAAAAAAAAATGATTTTATTGTCTTAAAATTGATTGGTTTGCTCCCATCATTTAACATCTTTGAGGACATATTTTATAGGACCAAACCTATCAAATTTAACTTGGAAATTTTTTTAAGACTAATCAAAGGGGGCATTTGTAAAGACTTTTTTTAAGAAATTTTTAGTTTTATTATGGAGGAAATATTGAGACATAAAAATCTTGGAATAAGTCTTTTTGACTGATTAAAAGGGTAAGCATCTTGCAGGATCCATTGGTGATCACCTACTCACTAGATTTGATCCAATAGTGCATATCAACATGAAAGCCTCAAGATCTCTTGAAGGATCCAATGGTGATCACTTGCTTGCTAGATTTGATCCAATAGTGTGAGCCAATTGAATACTTTTAAAAGGCCTCAAAATATTAACACATGGCATAATCAATAAGCTCAAAGATCAAGAACCAATGAAATGTAAGGACCTATATTTTGCTTTTCAAAGCAAAATAAAATGGACTTCTGAAAACCAATGATCACTCTTCAAATGGAATTTATGAAAATTGTGATGAAAGGCATGGAATCCTACCATATAAGCTCTACGTAAGTATGAAGGATCCAAATGAAATATTTTTCATGATTAAAAACATAGGAGAGATGATAAGTAAGGTTTCATCATATGTAAGGAATGTATGAGATCAAAGTTAGATGTTTTGGTCATTAAAGTAGAAAAACCCTAAACCCTCCATAAAGAAGGCCAGAATCAGTTCAAATTTATTATGTAACACTTGAGATAATTATGAACTAAATTTAGATAAGGTGACTTAGTAATAAATTTGATAGCTTTTCAATTACCATACATTGTTATCAATGGCAGTGCGTAGGAAATAGATGAAGATTGAAGCAAAGATTTATCTAACTTTAGATGGTGAAGGAAGAGTCTTTAGAGAGATAGAGTTGGATTTAACAACATTGAATGTACAGGGAATTAGGAAATGGTCTAAATTATTCTTCTTTGTCAAAGAGTTTTAACTAATTTCTTAGGAAGAAAAGAGGAATGCTTCAGTGTACAGAAGATACAAGGATTTAGTATCAATTCAAATGGTAGGCTTCCATCATGTAGATACTAAACCAGAGGTAACATATTACATTGACCTTCTTATTCCTATTATTATTGACTATAGAGTAGATGGAGAATGGATTATTCATGAAGGAAATTTCAATAAAGTTGTATACATATATCCCATGGCCTTTGATACTTATTATAAGATCTCTTTACCTCATTTTGATCTTCTATCCTTAAGAAATGGATAAATTCCCAAAACATGGATTCAATTCTTTCACCTTGGTTAATCGAAGGTTCTCATGTTTTTAGGACCCTTAATGGTGATATTCCTATTACCCAATTTAGAGAAGGTGTTGGGTAGCTATGACCTTATTGAATATATCCTTTGGTGCCTCTTTTAAAACTTATGTGAGTAAGATCTGGGTGTCTTATGTCTATTGTATGTTGGAATAGAACCTAACCCCTCTAATTGGAGACTTAATAAGTTTCTTCTTGGCCAAATAATTTATATCCATCAAGAGAAATAACTCCATACATTTATTTATGATGTCTTACCTCTTAGAATCACCCCTAGCCTCTATTAATTTCCCTAGCATCCAAAATTGGTCCCCTAATGGCAGGACTAGCATTTCCCATCATTACTCCAAAATACATATTTTCAAATATAGGAATCATATGCAATTCATATGTCATGGTTTCTTCCAAGTCATTTTTGAGACAATCACTAGTATTTCATGCCTAGAATTCATCCTCTAATCAAAAAACAAGTGGATACCATAGGGGATGTGTGGTTCTATCCAAATTACACTATAATAAGGCTAGGAGTCATGGTATAACCATAAATACTACCCATATATGTTTGCAATAAGATTGTAGAGTAGTAAATTACTTATCAAATCATTCAGGGCATAGATTGGCACTACAAGAAGAATAAAAAGGCTTGGGTTCATCCCTTCCTAATGGAGATTAGTATAATTATAATCAAAGAATGTAAATAAATAGAGATCATGGTGGTGCACAAGAACTCTTTTCATTTCCAATTAGATGATCTTAAGATATGGGACCCCAATAATAGAGTGGCTAAAAATATTTTAGATAGGAAGGTCTGAAAGATTGAGTATAAGCATTAACCAGATGTGGTAGATGGCATTTACAAAAGGTAAAAGAACTTTAAAGAAGTCATATCTAGGGTTAAAAATTATAACATAACCTTATAATATAATTTGGTCAGGGATAATAATCCTTATTGAGAAGTATGGCAGTTACATCCTTTACAATATAACTTATTGTTAGGACCATTTGGGACTACACATCAAAAACCACCTATTGAAGGAAAATCTTCTAAGCCTCAGCAAGGAGAATTGGCAAAGTCATCTTATATTGAGAAACTTGAGGACACAAAATGGAAAGGTAAAGATATAAGTGAGGAGTCCAAGATTGAGCAAAGACTTATTGAAATCCTCCAAATTCATGCATCCCCACTAAGGCCTTCTTTCCCAATAGAAGTTATCAACATAATTGCTTTTGAAACCAAAGAAATAGTGGAGAGTGCCCTTGTTACCATAAATTATACTTATGGCTTGGATAAGGAAGAAGACCCATCTAAGTTAGTAGGGAAGGAATTAGTTCCGTGCAGTAATGGAAGGAGATAGGTAAAATTAGCCTTAGTTCTTATGGCTCCAAGAAAGAGGCCTAGGTTAGTTTTCACTCACCCTACTAATGAAATTAACCTCTTTAGTGATTAGAATCCTATTTATGGACCAACCAATCTTTATTGGTTTATTTATGGGAAGTTATAGAAAATCCCATCTCTTTCTCATTCATTAGCTCTGATGCGAGTGGACATAAGTTCTCAGGATAATGTCAAGCCATGGATTTAGGATATGTTGAGTAAATAAGGAGAAAGAAGTATCTAAATTCTTCACAACAAGGAAAGCTAATGGGTTGGTACCCTAGGAGCTTTTGGTAGTTTAATTGTAGAGATTCTTGAACAACCACAAGTGAAATAACTTGATCCTCATGTCTAATTTAATCTAGAGACATCAACTCTTGAAAGAGTAGTGACCAAGAAAGTCATTATGGTACTAAGGAGTTCACCTTTCAGAAGGTGGAGCCATTTATAGGCTTAACTCCTTTTCTAGGGCAGGCAACAAGGGATCATCTTAGTTTTCAAGAGGATGTAGCTAGTGTGGTACTCACCTAATCAATAACGGCCTTGGATGGAGTTTAAGGGTTGAAATAGAGGATCCTTAACTTGGAAATATAATTCAAGATTTGGAATCTTAGGTCTTCTTGATAATTCCTAAACATATATTGCAAATTCTAAATAAATCCTTGATGGATGCATTTGAGAATTTGAAAAGCATTAAGTCTAGATTGAATGATTTATACCATCAAGTTGAGATGGAAAAAACCTTAATCACCCTGTGGAAAAATTCTCAAGCTCAGATGGAGGAGCTCATCAAGGTGCATAAGACAAAGTAGGCCTTAAACTTTAAGATTATTAAACTCAGACATCTAGACATTCTCATGGTAGTTTTGGTAGATAAATAATAATATTTTATCACTTGGATTAATGATGTTAAGGACTTCATCAAGAGAAACACAAATTTGGTAAACTAGATTGTGAAACTTCTAGGGAATCTATTAAATAACCCTTCTCAAACCACTACTTTAGGCTTGATTGATGATGAATAAATCAAATAGAGGGTTGATACCCACATCTAGGGCATCATAGATAGCTAAGGTCATTTAGCTAGTGATAACTAAAAGATCCTTGATACCATCACTTTTGTATGGAAGCAAATTGTAGAAGTACAATGTGTCAAGGAACTTGTATCCTATGTAGATAGTGAATTTGACAAGTTAGCAGATAAAGATGGGGATTGTCTAATGAATCCTATAGTGGATTTTAAGATGATCAAGGAGAAATACACCAAAGTGAAAGACTTACTTAAGAAGGGATAATTGGAAGGATCCACTAATGGAATTCTTAAAATAATATTCTTGTTGTAAAGTATATGCTAGTATGTTAGCATATACTCTTTCTTGTCAAGTTGGCATGATTTTTTTTGGAATTTTAGCTTTGTATGAAAGATAGTTGTCCTTATACACATCTAGATATTTTTGAAAAGTTAACCTATTAACCACCTATGCTTCCTATAAATAGGTAGATGGTTAACATTTTTAAAGAGAGAGTTTTTGAGAAATTGATACTAAAAGCATTTAATACAACTAAGGAATTCTAAAAAGACTATTAGATAGTTTTCATTAAATGTCTATGTTATCTCTTAGTTACAGGGAGTTATCTTAAATTTGAATGATTCCTATTGTTTGAGTTACATTCTTTGTCATAGGGTTGTTAATTTATGTTAAATGCTAAATTGATTGTAAAGATCTCAAATATACTTCATTTTATTTTCTCTATATTTGGATGTACTTAGGCTATCCAGATCATAATAAAAAACCTTTAAAGTAAATTTGGTTATTACTTATGATTCACATTTTTCCCTTTAATTTTTCTTGATTTGTGATATAAGTTGAGATTATGTTGTTTTATAACATAAATTGGTTCAAATGTGCTCAAAGTAATTAGAATTTTGTCATAATATTTGAGATGAAGACTTGTAATCACGTTTCTTTCTTATTTACCCTTATTTTTTATTATTTTTATCAAGATTCACTCTAGCTTAGAGGTCATTATTAATAATCATTTAGTTTAACTATCAAATCCATAGAATTATTTATTATTTCAATAATATAGACCCTGGTGGCTCCCAACCACTAAATAAATTAAATATTGTGGACAATTTTCATACATTGCTTATATTCCACCATAGATAATCACTAAATAGTCACAAACTACAACTCATTTCATGGATTCTCAAAATCGTAAAATGAGAAGTGTTATTCAACACTAAGAGCACATGTGGTATGATTAAAAGAATCAATAGGAGAATCTCCACTAGTGCTAGATGGAGGGACTCTTTAAAGATGCTTAGTGTGTCTTGAAGTGTATTTGGTCAGAATTATCTACATTTTACATGATTATGTTTCTTTGAACATAAATTATGTAAAGATTGCTAACCTTTACAAAAATATGGATTTTATTGTTAAAAAAATATTTTTATTTGGAGTTAAGATGGCTTAATTTTCTCAAAATTGATAATTATTTGATGATAAGAAGTTTATTTGAGTCATAATTTGTAAAGATTGGTCATCTTTGCATAATTCAATACATCTTTGAACTTGTTTAGTTAAAGATTGATGTCCTTTGTCCTTTTATGACTTTTTTTCAAATTAAGCTTAGTGTACATATTATTTGTCATTATTTAGGAATTAATGTGTTACACCATGTTTTAAAATAGTATACTTAGTCTTCAAGCTAGAATTACCAAGAATTAGGACCAGATCACATTAAGAGACTAGAGAACCCTTGGTAAAACTAAAAACTCACAGAAGGACTAGAAAAGATAGATGTAAGCATAGGTATTCTAAATCTCTACCATCATCACCTTTGAAATGGATTCTTATGCTTGATATTCATATAAGCATGGTGTGGCTTGGAAGTTCCCCTATCAATATACCAGGTGTGGTTCATGATTTACCATGTAATCTAGAAAAATATTTTCCAATATTTAGTCCAACTACTATTACGAATACTAAAGAACATGTTAAATATTTCAAAGCTACATTAAGATTGTTGAATGTTATTCATAAATATGTAGCATGTAGGTTGTTCCAATTTACATTTAAATATGTTGCATATGAATGGTTCCTCAATCTACCTAACAATTATATTGTTTCATGGAATAATTTTGACACTATTTTCATTGATCAATTTAGTAAGATCATAAGTCCTTGTGTCATTTATCATCAATTCAAAAATATTAAGAGAGATACAAGTGAACCTATCAGGTCATTTAATTCCATGTTCCAAAATATGTTTAACTGGACCATGGATCCATATAAACATAACAAAACTTTAGCTTTAGAGGTTTATAAAGATGTTGACCCTGTGAATTTTGTGTTTTTGAAGAGAGTTATTCCACTTATCATCACATTGGCTCAAACCTATTATGAAGTAGTGGTTATTAATGACCAAATGTAACCCTAAGGACAAATGGATTATTTATCCCAAATGTTAATCCTCAAATTCCTATATTAAACCTTTCCCAAGTAATAACCAAAATACTCTAACATTAAACCAGTTTCCTACTTTGAATGTATTTCCTACTATTCATGATACCCCTAATCAAAATATAGGCTTCCTGAGCCATCAATTTACCATTGGATTTCACGATAATGATCAAAAGGATTTAGTACCTACCAATGGCATTAATAGTAACCAAAGTCAAAATGCTAAGGTTCTAAAAAATGAGAATGAATCTATATTGAAAATTCTACATAAGCTTAGCACTATTTTTTTGCAATAAAAAAAACAAGTTGGTAATGATAATGACAATTTTGGAAGGAAATTCACATTCCAAAAGTTTAATAGACCTAAGAATAGGTTTTAGAATGATAGTTTCTACAATAACCAAGCTAATGAGTCTTTCCCTAGAAAAAAGAATATGGATATAAACCTCACTGATATTGCCTTACTAGATTATTTTAGGGTGCATGCTACTTCCAAACATGGTGAGATTGATTGTATTTATTTTTGTAAATATTTTTAAGCTTTTCAAGAAGAAATTGACACATTTGAAGTGGTTCCAAATAAAGAGGTTGCAATAGATTATTTTGAATCTAATCCATCTGACCAAGTTCATATGGTGAAAACATTTAATTTCCATTTTCAAGAGGATAATGAGCCTACAAATATTCTTTAGGATATTCAAGCATTCTATAAATTTCTGAAGACATATCCTTTAAGAAATATGGAAGAAAAATAACCATTGACTACCTCTACCCATCATAACAATTATGGGACCCCTCTAGCCACTATATCAAAGAATAATCATGAGCCTCCCAAAAGAAGTTATTATAAGTTAACTTTATTAATTGATCCTCTAAGCAAATCTGACTACAACATTGTGGAAGATATGAAAAAGATTAAAGCTAATATCACTCTGCACAAGCTAACTCAAATCACAGAACAATGAGACTTACTCTTGTAATATTTGTCAAAGAAAATTGGGAAACCCCCTAAGAATGATAGTGTAAATATAATTACAAAAATTATCAAAGTAGAGTCCCAACCTTTTTTACTTACAGTCAGGCTATTTGGAAAAAATGTTCATAATTATCTTTTAGATTTGGGAGCCTCAACCAACATTATGACTGCTAGGATATGTGAACAAATCAAGTTAATTCCAATCAAATCTGATAGGGTAGTCACTAAATTAGATAAATCCAAAGTTAAGTTTGCACGACAATTATTAAATGTGCATATACAACTAGCTAGTCAACCAAGGGTTCAACAATACATTGATATCCAAGTGGTAGAAATTCTTAGTGCTTATGGATTGCTTTTAAATAGAGAATGGACTAAAGCTTTAAATGGATATATGTCTACTAATTATTGGCTCTTATGGCTTCCTTGGAAAGTGTTCCAAATAAAATAATAGTAGAAAGGGAACCTTAAATGAAACACATGATAACATAATATAATGTTGTTAATGAAAGGGTAAATTTCTTAGATTCTGATTTTGGAGTTTTCACTATGGAAATTATGAAAGAACTAGTTTCTAAGAGTTATTCTCAAATGTGTGGTTTGTGGAAGTTATACATTGATGGTGCCAAGTTCAAATTAGGATCAAGAAATGGTATTATATTGACGAATCCTTCAAAAAACCAATACCATGTAGCTTATAAACTACAATTTCCCTGCACCAATAATTTAGTAGGGTATGAGGCCCTCATACTTGAATTATAGTTTGCCATTAAACATAAAGTTAAATAACTCCTTCTCTATGGAGAATTTGAACTTGTGGTTAACTAAGTGAGAAGTAAGTAATAGTGAAAATTGTCTTACATAAAGAGATATAAGTTTAGGGGGTGGGATTTGATCAAATCTTTTGATGCCTTCAACATATTAGCTATTCCAAGAGAAGAAAAGAAAACTACTAATGAGCATGCCTCTGATGCAACTAACCTCATGCCTAATCATGATTTTCAAAGCATCAGTATTGAGATAATACCTTTTCCTTTAGTTCCTAATAATATAAATCATTTCCAAGTTTTTAATGATGATCAATAAATTATAGATTTCTTAACTAATTCTGGGCTTTTCAGTCTCACATTATTGATGAGATTGATGAAACTTCTCATGGGGAGGAAATTAATGGTAAAATCATCCAATTAAGTGATAATAAGATACCTAAAGGGATGATTTCATTATAAATACTATTTGATTTTGACAAAATTTATGAAGCACCTAAGCAACCCAAGGTAAATGGTAAGGATTATCATGTAATAAATCTTAGCTGACATGATCAACCCTAAATGGTGAATATAGGAAAGGCTTGCACTAAAATGGAAAATAGAAAAGCTAGAGAGTTGATTACAAAATACAAGGATGTAATTGCTTGGTCTTATGAATATTTGAAAATATTTGACTTGAGGGTCATTACTCTTCAAGAAGGTTCCAAACCTTTTAGACAAAAACAAATGGCAGTCAACCCTATTTTAGAACCCATGATTTTAAAAGAAGTAAAGAATATATTGGATGTAAGGATAGTGTTTCCTATTAGGCATTCCACTTGGGTGGCAAACCTAGTCCCAGTAAAAAAAAAGAATGGAGAAATAAGATTATACATAGATTTTAGAAATTTGAATAGAGTATCTAAAATGGATAATTATCCTTTACCTTCTCTAGACCATGTTATCCAAATTATTTTAGTATCTTCCATGATGTCTATTTTGGATGGATTTTCTAGGTATGACCATGTGCTTGTTACTCCAGAGGATAGGATGAAAATAGCTTTTACTACTAAATGGGGAAGATACACTTGCAAGAGAATTCCTTTTAGATTAACTAACGTAGGGGTAACTTTTAAAAGGGCAATGGACCATGATTTCCAAGGTTTAATGGGAATATGTATCATCATATATATGGATGATCTTATATTATTTTCTCAAAATAGAGAAGAAAACTTTATACATTTGAGATAAGTATTTGATAGATGCAGGAGGTATGGTGTATCTCTTAACACCAAGAAAAGCATCTTTTGTGTCACTGAGGGAAAATTGTTGGGACATGTCATTAAAAAATATGGAATATCTATGGATCCTAATAAAGTAGAGGCCATTTCTAAAATTGGGTGACCAAATAGACAAAAAAAATTAAGTCATTCTTTGTCAAGATTAATTTTGTGAGGAAATTTATTTCAGGCTTCGTTAAGATTGTTAAACCTTTGAATGTCATGATTAAGAAAGATGGTATAATTTCTTGGAATAAATAATCCAAGAAGGCCTTCACTAACATTAATAATGAAATTATTAAAGATCTAGTCCTCATAAGCCCTAATTTTTCAAATGATTTCTATCTATATTCATTTACTTTTGAGCATACTATGGCTGCAGTGTTAACTCAAAATGTTGATGGGAATGATCATCCTATAGCTTTCATGAGCACCGATTTTAAAAATGTATAAGTGAATTATTTTTTGATTTATAACCAAAATTTAGACATTACCTCTTTAGAAATAAGGTACATACTATATTACCTAACCTAGATACAAAACTTATGCTGAGTCAGAATGAGCTTGGAGAAAGAAGAGGCAAATGGATCAAAATTCTACAAGAATATGATATAGAGATGAAAATTTCCAAATTAGTGAAATTTTAGGGTCTATTTTATATGATCACTAGTATTGACCCAAAATTTCATATCATGCAAGTAGATCAACAAAATTTTCAACCTAATGAGTGGTATGCCTCTATTATCCATTTACTTGTCAATGGTGTTTGTACCCCAAGATTTATAATAAAACAAAAGAGAGCCTTAAGGATCAATGTATCTCATTACCTCATCAAGAATGGAGTCTTGTATAGGAGGAAATTTGAGGGAGTTTATTTGAGATGTGTATCTAAGGAAGAAGCAGCTTGGATTATGACTAACTTTCATGAAAAATTAGGAAGTGGACACCCTTCAGGAATAACCACAACTCATGAGATTCTTAGGGCTAGGTATTATTTTCCAAAACTCTTTAAATATTCCTATAAGCATGTGAGGGAGTGTCATTCATGCCATATATTTAGCACAAAAGAGCCAAAAGAAGCCATGCCTTTACAACCTATAATGGTAGGCAAACCTTTTGCACAGTTGGGATTAGACTTTGTTGGAGTAATAAACCCCAATTATTTTGAAGTTCATAATTATATCCTGACTACTATGTATTATTGTACTAGGTGGACTGAGGTAGTAGCCACTAAGCAATGCAGAATAGAGGAAGTGATCAATTTCCTAGAAGAAAATATTTGTACTAGATTTGGAAACCTAGTTTATTTAGTTTGTGTCAATGGATCTGCATTCATTTCTATTGAAATGATAGAATGGGCTTATGAATAAGGAATTACAATAAAGTTTTATTATAATAAAAATCCTCAAGGAAATGGTGTTTTTGAATCCATAAACAAAAAATTGATGAAAGCTATCAATAAATTTGTTGAAGATAAACTTAGAACATGGCATAAATTTTTTAAGTTTGCATTATGGGTAGATTGAATTAGGATCAAACAAGCTCTAAAAGCTTCACCATTTTTGTTGGTATATGGTCAAGATACCATCTTTCCCATCACTTTAAAGTTGCCTGAATTCACATTTATGTAGAAATACATGGAAGATAGTTAGGAACTTGCTAATTCTTGACTATTAAACATTATTCAAATGGAAGATGCCAAAGAAAAAGAATTTATAGACTTCAGTAGCCACCAATAAACCATGAAATTATGGTTTGATAAGAGATCCAAAGTGAAGGTATTTAGATAGGGATATCTAGTCCTTCTTTGGGACAAGACATTAGAACCCAAAGGTAAACATGGTAAATTCACTCCTTTATGGATTGGTCCTTACCAAATTATAGAAATCTTTGGAAACAATAACTTCAAGTTGAAAGATCTCTAAGGAGAAGAGTTTACATTGCCTACTAATGGACAATACCTCAAACATTACTTTGCTACTACCCCAATAGAGGTATTCATGGAATAAATGTGTAAGATTACTAAAAGTAGAGTAGGTAGGCTAGCTAGTTCTCTTTCTTACTTTGTTTTTTCTTCCTTACTGGGTTTGTGTATATTTGTTTTGTTTGTGTGTGTTTTTTTTTAAAAAATTTCTTCTTCTTGCTTAGTGGTATTCCTTGGTTGTGGTAAAGTCTCATGTTAATATTTTTTGTTCTAGAATTGCTCAAAAGTGTAAATATAAATCTCAAAAAGGTGACCATGGCTAGAAATAAAGTAGTATGAAGCATATTGGTAGAAAGTGGTATAGGTATGTATTGTCCTACAAATATTTTAACCTTATTTGCATCAAAAATTTGTTTTAAGAAGAATCATATGTATACAATTTGAATTTAATATATTGACTCATATTCATGCTTACACTTAAAACACAATCTTCTCATAGACTAAATTTTTAATTAAAGGGGAGAGTATCCTAATACCAAAGCATTTGACCAAATCCTTAAAACTAGGTTGTATTGGATTTTGACCTTTGCAAAAGGACAAAATCTTGGATTAAATGTGAAAGATTGTTTGATCATGTTTTTAATGTTGTTAAAAATCATTTTAAAGGTCATTAATTGTAGGTTCATGAAATAAGTTAGGGTTCCCAAACAATAAACCCTAGTGGTTTGAATTTAAATGTTAATGAGAAAATCTAGAAAGAAATTTTATGCATAATTAGGTTTTATCTTAGATTTCATGCACTTTTTTAGATCTAATTCTTTACGCTTGTTCAATAGATTTGATCCAATGGTGTGTCAAGCTTGAAGTATTTTATAAAGTCATAAATTTAATGATTTAGGCCCCTATAAGGATCCAATGATGATCACTTGATAAAGGTTTTAAATCTAATGGTGCAAAATAAATTTCATTATTTTAAATTTGATAGGTTCACTCCCATAATTGGACATCGATGAGGATATAGTTGATGGGACTGAACTCATCAAATTTAAATTTGAGCATAAAGATTTTATCATCTTAAATTTGATAGGTTTGTCCTTGTCATTTGATGTCTATGAGGACATATTTGGTGAGACCAAACCCATCAAATTTAACTTAGACAATCCCTAAAGTTTTGAGATATCTTGATGGTTTTACACATGGCATTCAATTATTGGATCAATAAATTTTATTATTTTAAATTTGATTAGTTTGCCCCTATCATTTGACATCTATGAGGATTTATTTGATGTGACCAGAACATTAAAATTAAAATTTAAATAGAAATATTTTATTTTCTTAAAATTGATAGGTTCACCCCCCATCATTTGGTGTTTGTGACGATGTATTTGATAGGACCAAACCCATCACATTTAACTTAGATAATTTTTTAAGCCTAATCAAAGGGGGAATTTTTAAAGCCTTTTTCAATAAATTTTTAGTTTTCCTATGAAGGCAAGATTGAGACATAAAAATCTTGGCCTAGGGATTTTTTACTAATTAAAAAGGTAAGCATCTTGTAGGATCCAATGGTGATCACTTGGTCATTGCATTTGATCCAATAGTACACATCAACATGGAAGCCTCAATATCTCCTAAAGGATCCAATGGTGATCACTTTCTCACTAGATTTGATCCAAAGGTGTGAGCTAATTGAATACTTTTCAAAGGCATTGAAAGCTTGAATCATGGCATAATCAGTAATTTCAAAGATCAATAGCCAATGAAATGCAAAGACCTAGATTTGGCTTTTCAAAGAAAAATAAAAGGGACTTTCAAAAACCAACAATCACTCTTCAAATGGAATTTATGAAAATTTCCATGAAAGGCATGGAACCCTACCACATAAGTATCAAGGATCCAAATGAAAGATATTTAATGATTTTAAACATAGGATAAATGATAATTTTCCATCATATCTAAAGCACTTATGACATCAAAGTTGGATGTTTTGGTCATTAAAGAAAAAAAATCCTAAACCTTCTATAAAGAAGGCCAAAATTAGTTCAAATTGATTATGTGACACTTGAGATAATTGTGAACTAAAATTAGAGAAGGTGCCTTAGTAAGAAATTTAATAGCTTTGGAATTACCAAACACTATTATCAATAGAAATGGGCATGTAATAAATGAAGATTAAAGCAGAGCTTTATCTAACTTTAGATGGTGAAGGAAGGGTCTTTAGATACATAGAGTTAGATTCAATAGCATTGACTATACAAGGAATCAACAATTCATCTAAATTATTCTTATTTATCTAAGAGTTGTAACTAATTTCATAAGATGAAAAGAGGAATGCTTTAGTCTACCAAAGATACATAGATTTAGTTTCAATTCAAATGGTATGCCTTCATCATGTAGCTACTAAACTAGTGGTAATGTATTGCATTGACCATCTTGTTCCTATTTTCATTAACTATAGAGTAGATGGAGAATGGATTATTCATGAAGGAAATGTCAATAAAGTTGCATTCATATCTCTCATGGCTCTAGAAACTTATTATAAACTTCCTTTACCTCATGTTGATCTTAAATCCTTGAGAGAATAAATAAATTCCCAAAACCTCAATTCAATTCTTTTACCTTTGTTAATCCAAGGTTCCTATGTTTTTAGGACCCTAAATGGTGAGATTCCTACTACCCAATTCAGGAAGGTGTTAGGGTAGATATGACATTATTGAATTTAGCCTTTGGTGCCTCTTCTACAACTTATGTAAGTAAGGTCTGGGTGTCTTATGTCTATTACATGTTGGATTAGAACCTAACCCCTCTCATTCAAGACTTAATAAGTTTCTTCTTGGCCAAAAAATTTATAGCCATTAAGAGAAAGACCTCCATGCATTTATTTATGATGTCTTACCTCTTAGACTCACTCTTAGCCTCTATTAATTTCCTAGCATCCAAAATTGGTCCCCTAATGGTAGGACTACCATTTCCCATCATTAATCCAAACTACATATTTTAAATATAGTTATCACATGAAATTCATATGTGATGGTGTCTTCCTAGTCATTTTGAGACAATCACTGGTGTTCCTATGCCTAGACTTCATCCTCTAATAAAAAAATAAGTGGATAGCATGGGAGATGTGTGGTTCTATCTAGATTGGATTGTAATAAAGATAGAAGGAATCATCGTCCAACCATATAGACTACCCACATATGTTTCGAGCAAGATTACAAAGCAATAAAATGCTTATCAAATCATCTAGGGCATAGCTTAGCATTGTAAGAAGAATAAAAAGGCTCAGGTTCATCCCTTCCCACTGGACATTGGTAGAATTATAATCAAATATTGGACATGGCTGGAGATCGTGGTGGTGTATAGGAACTCTTTTAATTTCCAATTAGATGATCTTAAAATGTGGGACCCCAATAATAGAGCGACTAAACATATTTAGGATAGGAAGGTCCAAACGATTGAGTACAAGCATCAACCAGGTGTGGGAGATGGTATTTACATAATGTAAAATAATTTTGAAAAAGTCCTATCTAGGGTTAAGAATTACTTCATAACCTTAAAACGTAGGTTGGTCATGGATAATATGTCTTCAAGAGAAATATGGTAGTTACATCCTTTATAGTATCACTTGTTACCAGGACCATTTGGGACTACACATCAAGAACCACCTATTGAGGGACAATATTTTGAGCCTCAATAGTGAGAATTAATAAAGTCATCTTAGATTGAGCAACTTGAGCATGCAAAAGGAAAAGGTAAAGCTATAAGTGAGGAGTCTAATATTGATCAAAGACCTATTGAAAGCCTCTAAATTCAAGCATCCCCACCAAGGCCTTCTTCCCTAATATAAGTTATCAACTTTATTGCTTTGGAAACTAGAGAAATAATGGAGAGTGTCCAAGTCATCTTAGATTGAGCAACTTGAGCATGCAAAAGGAAAAGGTAAAGCTATAAGTGAGGAGTCTAATATTGATCAAAGACCTATTGAAAGCCTCTAAATTCAAGCATCCCCACCAAGGCCTTCTTCCCTAATATAAGTTATCAACTTTATTGCTTTGGAAACTAGAGAAACAATGGAGAGTGTCCTTGTTAACATCACAACTACTTAAGTTTTAGATAAGGAAGAAGACCCATATGAGGAAGTAGGCATGGAATTGGTTCTATTAAGTAGTGGAAAGAGATAAGAAAAATTAGCCTTAGTTCCTCTAGCTCCAAGAAAGAGGCTAGGTTAACTTTAACTCATCCTACTAGTGAAATAAACCTATTTAGTGATGATAATCCTATTTATGGACTAACCATTCCTAATTGGTTTATTAATGGGAAGTTGTAGAAAATACCATCTCTTTCTCCTTCACTAGCTTTGACTCGAGTAAACATAGGTGTTTAGGATAATATCAAGCCATAGATTCAAGATAAGTTGAATAAACAAATAGAGAGAAGCATCTAGATTCTTCACAACAAGGAAAGCCAATGGGTTGGTACCCCAAGAGCCTCTAGAAGTTCAAATGTAGATATTTTTTAATAACCATAGGGGAAATAAATTGATTCTTAGGTCTAATTTAATATAGAGACATCAACTATTGAAAGAGTAGTGACCAAGAAAGTCACTATTGGTATTGAGGAGTTCACCTTTCAAAATGTCAAGCCATTTATAGGCTTAACTCCTATTCCAAGATAGGTAGTAGGGGAGCATCATATTTTTAAAGTGGATGTAGCTAGTGTGGTATTAGCCCAATCAACAATGGCCTTAGATGGATTTCGAGGATTGAAATAGAGGATCCTCAACTTGGAAATAAAAAAAGTAAGAATTTGAAGCTCAAGTCTTCTTGACAATTCTTGAAAATATATTTTGTATGTTTAATAAATCCTTGATAGATGCATTTGAGAATTTAAAAAGCATTAAGTATAGATTGAATGCTTTGTACCATCATGTTGAGATGGCACAAACCTTAATCACCCAGTGGCAGAATTATCAAACTCAGATGGAGGAGCTCATCAAGGTGCATAAAACAAAGCATGCCTTGAACTTCAATATTATCAAACTCAGAAATTTGGACATCCTAATGGTAGTTTTGGTAGATAAAAAATAAGATTTGATCACTTGGAGTAGTGATGTTAATGACTTCATCAAGAGAAACACAAATTTGGTAAACTAGATTATGAAACTTCTAGGGAATCTATTAAATAACCTTTCTCAAATCACTACTTTAGGCTTTATTGATGATGAAGAATTCAAATAGAGGGTTGATACACACATCCAAGGCATCATGAATAGCCAAGGTCATTTAGCTATGTAAAATTAGAAGACCCTTGATACCATTAATTTTGTATCTTGGGTAGATAGTGAATTTGACAAGTTAGTAGATAAAGAAGGGGATTGTCTAATGAAGCCTATAGTGGATTTTGAGATGATTAAGGATAAATACACTAAGGTGAAATACTTCATTAAATAGGGATAATTATAAGGACCCACCAATGGAATTCCTAAAAGAATATTCTTGTTGTACAGTATATGCTAGTCTAGTAGTATATACTCTTTCTTGTCAAGTTGGCATGATTTTTTTTTGCATTGTTGGTTTGTATCAAAGATAGCTATCCTTATCCACATCTAGATATTTTTAAAATTTAATCAATTAAATACCTATGTTTCTGATAAATAGGCAGATGATTACCATTTGTAAAGAGAGAGTTTTTGAGCAATTGATCCTAAGAGTATTTAATACAACTAAGGAATTCTAAAAAGATTGTCTAGATAGTTTTTGTTAAATGTCTATGCTTTCTCTCAATTATAAATAGTTATCTTTAATTTTAATGATTCTTATTTTTTGAGTTACATTCTTTGTCATAGGTCTATTAATTTGTGCTAAATTCTAAATTGATTGTAGAGATCTCAAATATACTTCATTTTATTTGTTCTGTATTTGGATGTACTTAGGTTATCTAGATCATAATAGTAAACCTTTAAAGTAAATTTGGCACTTACTTATGATTCATATTATTCCCTTGAATTTTTATTGATTTTTGATATAATTGAGCTAATGTTTTTTTATAACATAAATTGGTTCAAATGTGTTCAAAGTAATTGAAATTTTATCATAATATTTGAGATGAAAACCTGCAATCATGTTTGTTTCTTCTTTACCCTTCCTTTTTCTTATTTTTATCAAGATTTACTCTAGCTTAGAGGTCATTGTTAATAATCATTTAGTTTAACTACCAAATCCTTAGAATTATTAAGTATTCAAATAATATAGACCCTAGTGACTCCAAACCACTAAATCAAATAAATATTGTGGATAGTTTTCATACTTTGCTTCTATTCCACCACAAACAATCACTAAATTGTAACAAACTACAACTCATTCCATAGATTCTCAAAATCCTAAAACGAGAAGTGTTCCTCAACACTAAGAGCACCTGTGGTATGATTAGAAGCATCAATAGTAGGCTCATAGTATTGATATAACCCTAAATACCTATTTATAAATGGGTGTTTCCTAGATAGCCACTACTCCAAAGATGGCATCAGACTGATGTTAATTTACCCTAATGTGTTGACTTATATTTGCACATGGGTGTAATATGTGAAAATAAATTACAAAAATGACCTAGCTTATAACCTAGAAAATAGGACTCATGGTATGCCCTTTCTATATTTTAGACCTATATATGTGGTATCCCTATGACTAATATGCAAATAGGATAAAATATGGAAGATTTATTCACTTTAATGATCGATTGAATGATTTTGGTACTTTAGCTTATGAGAGGTAGGAAGTTTATAGGTTTATGTTAGGTGGTGAATGAATGAGGGTAAATATTTTATATATAAAAATCACTTTTTGGAAATATCTCACATTAAATCACTTACGCTGACCATAGGTATACATTTCATGTGAAAATTTGATGACTTTAGGGAACTAGACACTTATGTTGGAACATGACACTTGCATCTACTTAGGCATTTGACTGGGATGAAAGTGTCTAAGAATATGGAATATAGGTACATGTCCAAAGCTTGTAGAGACAGATGATAAGTAGGTTTATATAATTTTGAGTGTGATAGATTCTTGGGTCATCAAAATAACATTGGTTAGACTAAGAGATAAGTAATGAACATAGAGAGATAAGATATGAAAACCTTTCAAAAATGGAAAAAGGTCTAGAACTAAGATGAATAAGCAAGGTCTATATTTTGAAGTATACAAGAGGGAGGTGTTTTATGATCCATATATAGTTTCTACATTTGCCTCCCATTTAATCTAGTAATTGAGCTGATAGGTTAAAGGAGAATAAATTCATACCTAGGTGTGTATAACACACTTTATCTTTGTTTGATCCCAACTTGAGTGATCTAATAGTGAATGAATTGAAATCAAGAGCATGTTATAGTTTATAATCATTGCATATAATATTAAACTTAAAGCATTGTAATGATTTAAATTGAAAGATCAAGGTTTAAAAGTAAACATGTGTATCGATGAAATCACCTTATTTTTTGGCAACTTGATTTGAAAATATGTGTCCTTATGAAACATTAGAGTTGAGATTAGTAAACTAATAAATTTAGAATGTTCATAAATATAGAAGGATAAAACTTACTCCCATATTTATAGAAAAGATGAGTTTCCACCTAATAGTTGAGATTACCACAACTGTGTAACCCAATCATACTTATAACTTAGTGAGCATGAGTGATCCAAGTCATATCACACAATAAATCTATAAATATGTATGATTTTATAAAGTCTAACTTACAAAATTTGTAATATTTAGTGATTTTATATCACCTCAATCTTCCCAAAAAGTGATCTAACTATTGAAATAGATTAGATCAATAATAATAATAAGTAATAGTCAAATTTGGTGAGCTAAATTTTATATAAGTATTTGAAATATGATTTTTTTTTTTTTAATAACTTAGGTTCTCTTTTCATAACATATGCACCTTATATATATATATATATATATATCCCATGTTGAAACTCAGGTATAACAATGGTACCATTGCATAAAATTATACCACAAATTTGTATATGAATCATATAACTAAATAGTTTGGCCAATTTTCAATTTTGTAAATGTGGAGAACATGTTTCCAAAGCATTCCTAAAGTAAAATATGAAACTGAGTGATGATATAAGTGTATATAACATTTTTACATAACATACCCCCATTGTATATTTGGATTTGTGAACTATGAAAAATGTGGAGAACACATTTCCATAACATGCCCCAACTATTTATTTAAAACTAGTGAACTGTGAAAAATGTGGAATCCATGTCTATATGATGTGCTTCCACTAACATTCTCCCCCCCCATTTTGAGGTGAGGGTAAGTAAAAAATGGTATTTACCTTACCTTAAAAGGATAATATAATCATATACTTTATGTATGAACCATGTAGCATATAGATGGAGCATGTCTAGGTAAATATATCATTGAAACACATAGAATGTGGTCACATCAAGTCATAATATGTATGGTATACATCATAGAAACATGTATATTATAAAAATTCAAGATCAACAAACAATTAAATACACACACAAGATCACTCAAAATTAAATCAAAAGGAAATGGTCCAAGGAGATCTTAAATAAGGGGCATGCTCAAATTCCACACAATCAAACATACATAACATATTCAAATTTACACAAAGCAAGGAATGATATATTAAAATGTGCATACAACAAGAAATGAAAAATGTAAATTCCAAAGTAATAAAACAAAGTTACATGCGATGTAAACAATGAAGCATATCCAAATACTCAACAAGTAAGACAAGAGACTCAAGGAAGTGCATAAAACAAAAACATAAGTAACCAACATAAACATAACATACTAGACCTGTATAAAAGTGTTATAAAAAAATTCCATGTATAAAACATATCATGTATACTATTAAATATATAATCATGAATAAAGGCATGTGTAGGTATATAATTACAATGATGATAATGGAAAATGGTCATAGAACTGTATAATGAATGTATCAAGATCAAAGAATTGGATGCCCCTAATGTCTACATGACATGAGTAAAAGGAAGGTCTAAAATATGTATAATAATATATCATGTATATATTTATACTTTTAACACACTTAAATTATTTGTGAAGCAATAAAACTAACAACATAAATGCCAAGGAGCCAATATAACATGTAAATGCTGAAAATATTTTTAGATTTTGAAGTTTTTTTTATTTTTGTGGTATTTTTGGAATAATTTTCAAAGAAATAACATCCTATGATCTCATCCAATGGATGATCATATGTATCTTCCCACTATGAACTTGTTGTAATAAACTTATTATATTACCAACATAGGTGTAATATCTAGCATTTTAGTATTTGCAATGCTCTAGATATGTATATTAGGATTCTCTAGTCATGAAGAAACAATAGAAGGAATGGGGGTCCATGGAACCCATCATTGAGTTCTTTACATTTTATTTGGAAAAAAATTAAAAGGAACATGTTGGGTCATTTAGATATTTGAAGATGAAAAATTTATCCAATTATATGAAGATGAGGATGAGAATATGTGAGGATCATGAGATGTATAACATTTCCCAAATGAGATGTGCAATATGTGTGCATAGTAAAATCAATAAGTCTATCATGATATTTTAGTAATTTTTTCCTTGATATATTTGGTTTGAATTTATCTAAATTTGGGTTTCTAATTTTATGGTGATGGATTTAATCAATAGGTACTAGGACATGTAGGTATCAATAGATTATGTGATATGTTATCAAGTGGATCAAAACATAGTTCATTGAAATATTCATTTGAAGATTATTATCCATCTATATGAGTAGTGAATTTGGAATAAATTGAGTATAGGATTGTATTTTACTCCTTTATATCCATTTTTTTAACATTATATTCACCAAATGTCTCTTACATTTTGACTTCTTTTGTTAGAAATACTAGTTTAAATATTTAATGTGCCCATTACTCTTTTTGCAACATTGCCTTTTTTATTTGTGCTTTATTATTTGACATGTTCTCATTTGTAGTTTCTTGTTTAAAATGTATTTTTTAATTATTTTCATTAATATTATGAATATATCCCAAGACTTGATGATCATTCTGACTAGATGTGAAAATAACATGAGTGATGCCTTGGGAATGTTTTCCCAATAATTTACCATGATAACCAAATTTTTGTAAATATTTATTTGTAGAACCATATTGTTTTTAAAATTTAGTATCATTATTAAGAGTTAATTTTTTTTTCTTGATATAATTTATCTTTTTGAACCTTTTCTTGGTCTAAGTTTGA